>JALPQD010000371.1:0-739786 GCA_023101885.1 Typhlomys cinereus | reverse complement strand
TATCTAGGTAGATATAAGCTCACACAATTATAGCCATTTGACCTTTGACAAAGGGGCCCATAAAACTCAATGGAAAAAGAACAGCATCTTCAACAAATGGTGCTTGGAAAACTGGATATCCACATGCAGAAGATTGAAACTGGACCTGTGCTTGTCACCATGTACAAAAATCAACTCCAGGGGCTGGAGAGGTGGCTCAGGGGTTAAGCCTCTGCCTTGCAGGCAGAAGGTCCTGAGTTCGGATCCTAGACCCCATGTATAGACTCCAGGAAGCAGGGGCAGCCTACGTTTCTGGTCCTGGTAGGACGGAGCCTGTGAATCCCAGGGCAGAGTAAACAAGGAGGAGGTGGAGGTGTCCATGGTGGTCCCCGAATTCATCCATGGTTCTACACACACACACACACACACACACACACACACACACACACGCATACACACACGCATACATGCATAATTGAATAAATAATAAATAAAATCAACTCCAAATGGATCAAGGATCTTAATATTAGGCCAGAGACTATAAAATCCCTAGTTGATAGAATACGGAATTCTCTCCAGTGGATTGGGTTAGGCCAACATTTCCTAAATGGAAATCCAATAGCACAGTCACTAGAACCAACACCCAACAAATGGGATCTTATGAAATTAAAGAGCTTCTGTTCAGCTAAAGAGACTGTAAATGGAACAAAAAGGCAACCCACAGAATGGGAGAAAATCTTCACTAACCACACATCTGATAGAGCTCTATTATCCAGAGTACACAAAGAACTTTAAAAAACTAAACATCAAGGAGCTAAGTAGCCTAATTAGAAAATGGGCCTCAGAACTCATAAGAAACTTTTCCAGGGATGAAATCAGAATTTCTTCCAAGTATCTTTAAAAATGTTCTACATCCTAAGCCATCAGGAAAATGCAAATCAAAACTACTCTGAGATATTATCTTACTCTAGTCAGGATGGTGAAAATCCACAATACAAACAACACCGAATACTGGAGAGGATGTGGAGAGAAGAGAACTCTCATACATTGCTGGTGGGAATGCAGGCTAATACAACCATTCTGGAGACCAGTATCGCAATTTCTAAGGAAGTTAAGGATTGAAATGCCATATGACCCTGCTATACCACTACTGGGAATAATCCTCCAAAATGCAGCAATTCACTACAGTGACATGAGCACAACCATGTTCACTGCAACACTATTTACAGTAGCAAATTCATGGTATCAACCTAAATGCCCAACAGTTGATGAGTGGATAATGAAAATATGGTATATTTATACAATGGAATACTACTCATCCATTAAAAAAGATGAATTAATGAAATTTGCTGGGAAATGGATAGAATTGAAAGAAATTATATTAAATGAAGTATCCCAGATACAGAAAATAAGACACCTTATATACTCCCTAATAAGTGGATACTAGTATCATACTCGCTTAATGACATACTCAAAGGTTAATCTCTGTAATACCCACTATAATCACAAAGGATTATAAATAGGAGGTAAGGAGAAAGAAGACCTCAAAAGAAAGTGACAAAAGAACACAATTCAATAGAGAAATTAGACCATTGTCATGTACTACATGTAAGTAGGAAGATATCTGATGGCAGCTCATTCTCGCTTTCTTCCTGTTCACTTGGGACTGAATAGGCTTGATCTTCCCAATCAGGGAGAGTATAGGGACTGACAGATGGTAACCAACCAGCAAATGGGAGACTGACCCCTCTCATTGCTGTGTCCTACTCCTATTCTTTCATCTACTTTTGAGTCTCTTCTTATATTAAGTTTAAACAGTGTTTTATCTCTGGTTAGGAGATGACTTTGACAACGAATCAGGATGTAACTAAGGGTAGTGCAGGAACAGCAAAACTGAAAACAACAACAAACCTTAATTCACAACAAAAACCCTACACCATTTCCCCCGGAACCAGACTAGCCAAAACTCTCCCCATCCTAAAGCTCAGGGAACTTTGTGGAAGAGAGGGCAGCAAGATGGTAAGAGCCTAAAGATGGGGAGGACCAATGAAATGCAAGATACTCCACACAAGTCAGGGCTGCAGCAACCAGGATATAGCCACAATGTGATTGGACCTTGCCTGGCCTGCACAATGGCTGACATGTCAACAAACCCCCCAAAGTCTAGCAAGAATCACAGAGAAGAAAGCTGCAGGTAGTAGGATCCTTAGAGGCAAGGGGTTAAACAGTCATAATAGAGTTCCCATACTAATAGGCAGCCCAAGAAGGGGCCTCAAGCTGTGAAACTGAGTCCTGAACCCTCACTAGTATAGAGGATTCAGAGGAAAATTCTGTGCCCACATAAACAGATGCTCTGGAGGATGGGACGTAGAAAGCAAGAAGCACCAAGAGAGGAGGAGGGAAGGAAAAGGGGTGAGAGGGATGGGGGGAGAGTGGAATGGGGGGCAATAATGGGAAGGGAAAGGGGAGGGAGAAGAATTGAGTTTGAATAATTAGGCAAAAAAAGTAATAATAATAAAAATGTTCTGCCTCACAAGCAGAAGGTCCTGAATTCGGATCCCAGGTCCCACATAAAAAACTCTAGCAGAAACAGCCTACACTTCTGGCCCTGATAGGTAGAGCCTAGGAAATCCCAGAGTGAAACAAAAAGGAGATAAAAGTAATCCAGGATGATTCCTGAAATCACCCTTTATCCTCCACAGGGACACAGTGCTCTCTGATACACACATACACCACACACACACACACACACACACACACACACACGTGTGCACGCGCATACACACACATGCGCTCACACACATGTGCACAAAAATAAATAAAAAATTAAAAATATGGTTACAGAACATGATCTACAAAATCAATGTAACCCCCATCAAAATCCCAATGCATTCTTCTGAGAATTAAGTAAAGCAATCCCAAAATCCAAATAGAAGTGCAAAGACACCGAATACGAAAGAAATCCTTACAATGCTGAAGGTATCATCCTAGCTGAACCAAACAAGCAGAATGATAATGGCACAAAGCAGAAATGTAGGCTATAATGGAATACAGAAGCGCATAAGTAATTCTACCATCATCTATTTTTCAACAAAGACATCAAAAATATATATTTAAAAAAAGCCTCTTAACAAATGGTTCTGGGAGAACTGGATGTAGAAGAAGGAAATTAGATTCAAACTTCTTACTTGGCACAAAATCCATTCACAATGGATCAAATGCCTGGAGTAAAATTGTCTTGCAAACAGCTAAAACACTTCACAATGTAGGCATAGGCAACAACTTTAATGAAAGGACTCCAGTAGCACAGAAAATAACCCCAAGAATTGACAATGGATTACATGAAGCTAAAAAAACCCTCTACATAGCAAAGAGAATAATTGACAGAGTGAAAGGACAGCCTACGAATGGGGAAAAGCATTTGCCAGTTATGTATCAGTCAGGTGATTAAAATCTAGGATATAAAAAGTACTGAAAAAATCAAACTGCAATACTCCATCTAATTCATTCAATAGATGGAGTTTAATGAACTCAACAGAGAGAAAAAATGCTAATACCAACTGATGTTTCAAACTGCAATACCTGATCTAATTCATTCAATAGATGGGACTTAATGAACTAAACAGACAGGAGAAATGCTAACACCAACCGATGCTTCCAGATATTGCGCATTAAAACTGCTATGAGATTCATCTCACTCTAGTCACAATGGTTGTCACCAAGAGAACAAACAGCAGCAAATGCTGGTACGTGGGGATGCTGGGAATGACAACTACCGCAACCACTATGAAAATCAGTGTGGAGGTTCTTTGGAAGAATTAAAAATGAAACTACTATATAACCTAGCTTTACCACTCTTTGAGGTATATCCGAAGGTCTCCAACTCAGCATACCACAGAGATATCTGCACATGCATGTGTATTACTACTCTATTCACAGAAGCCAGGAAATAGAACTAGCACAGATCTCCACTGGCAAATAGATGAATCATGTACATGAATACAGTGAGATTTTATGCTGCTGTAAAGAAAAATGATATCATAACATTTACAGGAAAATGGATAAATCTACAAACTGTTAAGTGAAACCAGTGAGACTCAGAAAGACCAATATTTTGTGTGTGAGGAACTTAGATTCAAAATTGTGTGTGTGTGTATGTGTGTGCGTGCGCGCACGCGCGTGTGCATGTGTAGTGAGACCAGAGAAGGATCATGAGATGTGTGGAAAAAATTTTAATGTTGAGAATTGAAATACATGTTGCAGGAAAACAGAAGGGGGCATTTTTATTAGAAGAAAGGGAACAGTCTAGAGGGGTCCAGGAAGTACAGAGAAAAGTGTAGGAACGGAATTGCTGAGAATAAATATGTGCAAAATGACACATATGTGTGTAAATGGCATAGTGTAGCTCATTCCTTTCACATTAGTATAAAAGCATAATTTAAAAGGTAGGTAAACAGTCACTGCAAAAATCCCATAATTATCATCACCTCCACACTGATCAATCACAGCGGCAATCTGGTATCTGACAACTTGCCCTAACTCTCTGCTCTGTCCTAATTAACCCCATGGGCAGGCTCAGCAGATCTGCTGTCACAGCAGGTGAGCTGTGTGTCTACTTTGTTGATAATCATCTTAGCCCTATTTCTTGAAGAAAAGTCTGAAAAGACAGTTTTTGTGTTCATGCTGTATTGAGTACAAGAGTAGGGCAGATGGAGGGCAGGAGGGAAAGGAAGTCCGCGGTGTTGCGTGTGCAAGCTGCCCATGGTTTCAGAACCTCCTCGGCTGGTGGTTCAGTCTTGCAGGACATTTCCAGAACAGGTCATCATGGGAAGGGATGACTACCTGCTGGCTTCTCTCTGCCTCCATTGAGAGTTTACCGCCTATGTTTGTGGATTCCACTTTCCAGCTTTCCCAGTCTGGTCTCTTAGAAGCTGATCCTCCAGAGGCCCCATTCAGAAAGTATTAAATCTGCAGAGCTGACCACATCCCCTGGCATTTGAGGCTGTGCACTCCCCCAGGCAGTCTTGGTGTTTCTGGCCACAGCAGTTGAACTGCAGACACTGTAGGCAATGTATGACTATTGGCACTGCTCTGACAGGGAAATGGGGGACAACCACAGTGCTTGATTTATAAGCTGGTCTGCTGTAGTCGGTGAATTTGTCAGCTCATTTGAACACTTTTCAGGCTGTTTCTAAAGGAATGGCTACTATACTTCATGTTGTTGCTAATATCTAAAAATTAAAAAAGAAGGACTGAGTCAAATTGCCCAAGCTTATGAGATTTAAATACATGTAAGTGGCTATTTTAAGATAAAATGGTAAAAAACAGTGAGGAATACAAACACAGAGTAAAGAAGGAGCCCAGAAGGCCGGAGAGATGGCTCAGGGGTTAAAGCCTTGGCTTTACTAGTAAAAGGACCTGAGTTTGGATCCTCAGAGCCCACGTAAAAATGACAGGTGGATACAGCAGTGGGCTGTAATTCCTGCCCTGAAAGGTGGAGCCTGGGAAGTCCCAGAGCAAAGCCATAGGATGATTCCTAAGTCACTCTTGAGTCTCCACACACAGGCACACACACTTAAGTGCTTCCTTCTTCTTCTTCTCTCTCTCTCTCTCTGTCTTTCTCTCTCTCTCTCCAATAACTAAGATAAATAAATAAATAAATAAATAAATGGGAGCACATAAAGGGGGCAACTAGCTTAGTTTTGAAGGGATCAATTTCTAGACACAAACAAATGCATAGGTAGCAGGTAGTTATGCATTCATATCTTGAAATTTTATATACATTTACACATATAGACATACGTATACATACATATATGTATATGTGTATACATACACACACACACACCTTTCCAACTGAACCTTAAGGGCACGAGGTGGTCCTGGCACTTGGTTTGTGTGGATGCCTCTCTTTCAACCCCCTCAGGGTTTCTTAGCTGCCCATCTTACCATCAGGCTCAGCTCTAGCAAGGAGGGTAATGGTCAACCTTGGTCCTCTGTTGTCCTGGGTGAAGCAAGCTTCAGTAGCCTTTGCCTCTGGCTGGCAGTGCATCTCCAGCTTCCCATCTCCACTTGATCCTGCCTGCTCCCTCATCAGACCTTGCGGGTCCTGCTTCTCACCATGTGATGTCACTGAATGTCACTAAAGTCCTAAAGGACTCTCCATCAAAGCCTGAAAAATAAAAGATAGCCCATGTGCATAAAAGCAAAATTAGAGGGAGCTTTTCTGTCTAAGTAAAGACTATTCTATGGGCCTGATATATGGAAATCAAACTCGTCAAAAGACACGGTGCCCCTGTCTCTCTCTGGTTTAAATTATATCTTCTCTGATTGCTGTAGGCTTTCTAGTTAATGCAAGTCAACTTTCATTTGCAAATTCTGCTCCCAGAACACATTTTTCCTCAAGTGTTTCCATTATGTTGCTTTTCCTGTTCAGTTACCATGAGTGAGTTCACATGTTTGTGTTCATATTTTCTGAATGCTGAATATGTGAACTGGGAATTTTAAAAATGTCAAAACCCTTAGTTACGAGCATTTGCAAACCTGCCTTCCATTGCCTCTTTCCAGTGGCTAATTCAGAGCTAGGATTGGTTTGAATCGAATTCTACCCAGCAGACCATTTTTTAATCATCTCACATGGAGAGAACAGAGCTCTATCTATGGGCCGGAAGAGTTGAGTGCAGTGTCTGTAGAAGGCCTTGGGTCTGGAGAGTCATGCCCACCCTCTGACAAGGCAAGGACCACGAGTGTCCCCCCATCCCCTTCTCTGAACTCTTACTTGTACCAGGTCCTCCCTGAGAATCTCGCCTTGCCCATTCTGCCACTTCCTGGTGGCAGAGAAAATATTTACTAGGTATAATGTTTATTTTATTTTATTTTATTTTCGGTGCTGGGGACCAAACCCAGGGCCTCGCGCTTGCTAGGCAAGCGCTCTACCACTGAGCTAAATCCCCAACCCCAGTATTATGTTTATTAAGAGATAAAAATACTGGGAGCTGGATAGGTGACTCAGGGGTTAAGCCTCTGCCTTGCAGACGGAAGGTCCTGAGTTCGGATCCTAGACCCCACGTTTAGATGCCGGGCAGAAGCAGGAGAGGCCTGCGTTTCTGGTCCTGGTGGACGGAGCCTGTGAATCCTGGGGCAGAGTAAACAAGGAGGAGGTGGAGGCGTCCATGGTGGTTCCCGAATCCGCCCGTGGTTCTACACACACACACACACACACACACACACACACACACACACACACGTGCGCGTGCATACACACACATACACACACTCACACATACACAATTGAATAAATAAAAAAAAAAGAGAGTGAGATAAAAATACTGTAAATTAGAAGCTTCATTTTCCCAGGAGAAAGGGGGAGATACTCGGCTAATTTATTCATATTTTCTTGCATATTCAAAGCAGGGAAGTGTCATCTGTGGCCCAAATAATTGCTCTCAAAAACCTTTTTGCTGCCTGTATTTTCCCACAATCTGTGCCGTGGGATGACAACAATATGGTGAGGATTGTAAATTGTATGAATTTCTTTACATAGTCATTTTTACTATTATTTATGGTACACTCTATACTCTTTCTTCTTAGTTATTTATTTCTTTCCTTTTTTGTTTTCTCCAAGAGTCAGGTGAGCTTTGAAAGATGGAGTTTAAATGATTCCCCTTAGCCTCAGGAGCTGGGGCTACATGTCTCATGCATGTCCAGGTTCTTTCTTTTTGGAGTATAATTTCTATTTTCTTTCTTTCTCTTCTTTTTCTTTCTTTTTCTTTTTCTCTTCCTTCCTTCCTTCTTTTCTTTCTCTTTCTTTCTTCTTTCTTTTTCTTTCTTTAATTCTCTCTCTTTCTTTCATTCTTTCTCTCTTTCTGAGAGATATAGAGAGAAATTCCCACAAAGTTATTGGCAAATGCATATTGAGAAGAAACAAATGAGCTGTAGTCATCTGCAGAGAAATGTATAGTTTCCTTTGTTATCAGAAATTATCAGATGAAGAAGTCACTCAAGTCAAAGTCCTTCCATTGCTCCCACTTATATTGTCTCAATATTTTCACACTCTTCTGCAATAAGTTCCCTAGTTTGTGAAAGTTCCTTAACTGCCATTTGTATTTCATGCTCTTTCAGTTATTTCCTCATGATCGATTTCATGTTATGCTTCATTGGCCAGAATCCCCATACTCCTGATGCAGTGCCATCGCTACTGCAGGTCAGAAGAGCACTTCCACCAGCAAAGAAGACATCAGAACTTAGGGGTTCGATGTCCCCTTCATCCCACATGCCCCATCCCAGCTTCCAGATTCCTAGTGTTTCCCAACCAAATACAGCTTGCATCATAATTGAACTCAACACAGAAAGGAAGACGCTGTATTTATTTTTTAAATAGTCTTCACTAAAAGGTACATAGGTCATAAACATGTGTTCAGATGCTCAGTGCTTTAGGTTTTGAATCCTTGAGTTTTATTTTTTTACCACTTTCCCCAGTGACATTAGGAAAATTAACCAACTTCACTGTGTTCGCTGAATTTCCAAAAGTGTTCAGAAGTGCATATGTAGCTTCCAAGTTGCTCATTTTTTAATACTTCTTTACTAGGATTATCCAGTAGAGACATTCAGGGTATCTCCATGGCCAGATAACCCCGTAATCTCTAAGTGCTCTCTGTACTTTAATGACTATAAAGTCATTATTATCTTGAAACAATTTCTGGAAGCCTTACAAGCAATTATTCTTTGTAGAACAACTATTTTACTTTTCTGGTGTGGTTGTGTTGTGTGTGTAGTATGTGTGCATATGTGAATGCATGTTCACATGTATATAGGCACATGTATCCACATGTATGTTTGCATATGATGGCCTGAAATTGACATCATGTAGCTTCCTCTGTTACTGTTCACTTTATCCATTGAGAAAAGTACCCTAAACAATGCTACTGAGTCCTTATACCTTATCAGAGAGGAGGATCCAGAGGGAAGTTTGACATGCACACTAAAAGATGCTCTAGGGATGGGGGGGGCAATGGGAGAAAGGAAGGGGGGAAAAGGGGGAGGGAGCAAGGGGATCCAGTGGAGAGAGGGAGGGGAATGGGGTACCCATCATGTTTGTATGAGTGGAAAAAATAAACAAATATTTAAAAACAAAAAAAATAAATTAGTTTCTACTAATTGATTTTATGATTAATAAACACATAGCATTTAGTACTCATGATTTTTATGAACCATTCATTTTTATCACAAAGTCTTTTCAGCCAAAAAAGGCTTACTAGATCACTTATATTCATTGGTTTCTCTTACGGCATAGAAAGCAATTCTAGCGCTCTCATTCTAAAATGAATTTATCGAACAAATATGGGGTAATTCATAAAATGGAGTGAGCAACTAAAGAATATTACTCAGAAAAGACAGGTGTCAGGAAGGGCTGCAGTAATCCATGAAGGAGAAACTCACAAGATCCAAAAATACCTCTGAAGGTCATTGGGTGATTTCATTTGAGAGCCAAATACCAAAGGTCAAGCAAGTGGCTTTCAGTTGTTAACTTGATACTTGTATCTAACTAGCACACAAATGACTGGCAATCCTGAAAAGATGAGGTCCACTTAGAAACCAGATGTGGCCATGAATGCCCATAATGTCAACACTAAGGAGACCGAAGCAGGAGGCTAGATGTTGTGCAGACACCCTTTATATAACAAGGTCATGTTTGAAATAATACTGTGAATAAGTCTTGAAGATGATTTTATCTAACTTTAGTTCTCTGAAATGTGTATTGAAGGACTATGGCTTATTTCAGAGGTGATACCAGGAAACAATGCAGGGAAGTGGAGAAGAGAGACAGGATGGGAGATCAGACAATGAAGGATGTATTTTCCAAGCGTTTCCCACTCTGGGCAATTGACACTCACAGGAGATGGGCTGAACTGCACATCAGTTATTTCAGCTGACAGGTATGTTTTCCAACCATGCACCTTCATATAACTTGCTGAGGCATTAAATCTTGGATGCTCTTGGCTCATCCTGGCGTGAGATCATTGTGCTATCACAGCCAAACAAAAGGTCTTAAGAGAATTGTAGGAATCTGCAGAGATGATTAGAGTCGAGTGCCAAGAAAACACATACAAATTATAGACATGTCTGCTAGTGGTTTTCTTGAGAAAAATTGAGATATTATAACTGTAAAATGAAACTGGAGGCTGAGCAGGCAAAAATGATACTCATTTCATCATGAGTGCAAATCTCATTTTGTACACACAATTGGTTTCATGTCAAGTTGCTGCATTCTGTATCAATTGTAATGCTTTCAGCTGCAAGTGTGGAGGTATCAAACTGGTTCAATTTGCCTGCATGTTGTTGATAAATGCATGACCAAACAACTTGGGGAATAAGGTGGTTCATTCTTATTTACAGTTCTAGTTACACGTCTTGATCCCGTTTAGCAGGAGAGTTCACATCATCACCCAGAGCAGAGGGAACTGTCCACACCATATCGACAGGAATTGTTGAGAGAGGGGCAGGCCTCTCTTGAAAGTCTGTCAAGGTATGCCAAACAACTGATCCAGCTTTTTTCACTTTGTTCACCTGACTAGGGAATGGCTGCATCTACTGTGCAATGGGTCTTCTCACATCAAGTAGACATTCTCCTGCAGACTTGCTTAGGACGTATCTTAACCACCAATTCTGCATAGATGTGCCCTAAACTTGGCTTTCAGTTGTTAACTTGATATATGTATCTAACTAGCACACAAATGAAAAGTATCTTAAAGTCAAGAAGCTGCATCAGGCATTGAAAGACTACATTATGCAGTACAACAGCAGAAGTCCATTTCTTGATTATGAGAATCAGTTGAACCACACACAAGTCCCTGAGCTTTGGGGTTTGAGGATTCTTTCTATGTCTTGTTTTAGACATAGAAAGCACTCAGCAGTTACATATTTGCTGCACTCTAGCCGGTTGTGATTTTCTGAATTGAGCATCGTCAATGCAAAAGGAAGCATGTTAGTCCAGGACTGAGAGATGCTCTAATATTTGGACAGAATGAAAAGTATTTGAACTAAACACCAAGGAAACTAATGGCTTAATTAAAAAATGGGCTTTGGAGCTTAAAAGAAACTTTACCAGGGATGAAATTAAAATGTCCAACAAATATCTTAAAAAATGTTCCACTTCCTTAGCCATCAGGGAAATGCAAATCAAAACTTCCCTGAGATATCACCTCACCCCGGTGAGGATGGCAAAAATCCACAATACAAACAACAACAAATGCTGGAGAGGATGTGGAGAGAGGGGAACTCTCCTACATTGCTGGTGGGAATGCAGGCTCATACAGCCACTCTGGCAAGCCGTCTGGAGATTCTTAAAGAAATTAAAGATTGAAATGCCATATGACCCTGCGATTCCACTTTTGGGAATAACCCCCCATGCAACAGAGGTTTACCTCAATAGCACAAGCACGACCATGTTCATAGCAGCACTGTTTACAATAGCAATGTCATGGAATCAACCCAAATGTCCAACAGTTGATGAGTGGATAAGGAAACTGTGGTACATCTATACAGTGGAGTACTACTCAGCCATCAAAAATGATGAATTACTGGAATTTGCTGGGAAATGGATGTTATTAGAAACAATTATATTAAGTGAAGTATCCCAGATCCAGAAAATTAAACGCTGTATGTACTCCCTAATAGGTGGCTCCTAGTACCAAACCCATCCAGCCCACCTAGAGACACTCAAAGAAAAATCTCTGTAATACCTACAGTAATTGCAAAGATTATGAACAGGAGGGATGGGGTTGGAGGGCCACACCAGAAACAAGGAGAGAGGGGACCATGTTACAGCAGAGAAAATAGGCCTTCATCAAGGGCTGCAAGTAAGTAATGAGACACCTGGTTAAGTTCACAGACTTTCATTCCTGATCATTTACAACTGATGGGGCATGATCTCACCAGAAGGGGAGGGCATATAGTCTGGCAGATAAGAAGTAACCATTTTACAAATGGGTGATTGGCCCCTCCCTCATTGTGGTTTCCTACTTTTATTACATCTACCTTTGAATATACTCTTATAACAAGACTCTAGTTTAACAGCTTTTTATCTCTGGCCAGGGGGTGACATCCAATACCCATCAGGATGGAGTGAAGGGCATTGCAGGAGCAGCAAAACTGCAAAAGAAAATCAACGAACCATAATCCAGAACTTCAGAGACTCTGTATCACCCACCTAGAACTAGGCCAGACTAATCTCTCCCCATCCTGAAGCTCAGGGAAATTTGTGGAAGAGGGAGCGGTAAGATTGTAAGAGCACAAGCATGGGAGGAGCAATGATATGCAAGATACTCCACATAAGTTAGGGCCGAAGCAATCTTAATTGGACTTTGCATGCAATTGACCCCACAAAGTCTAGCATCTGCTAAAGACACCAAGATCCTTGGAGGCAAGGAATTGACAGCCACAGTAGTGTTTCTATGCTTTTTTTTTTTGAAGGGATTTTGTAATGATTATTTTTTAATAACATTTTTATTATTATTTCCGCTCATACAAACTTAATAGGTAGACCAGTTCCCTCCCCCCTCCTCCACCCCCGAACCCCCTGCTCCCCCTCCCTCCCTCCCCATCTCCCAGTACCTCCCCCCCCAATTCCCAGAGAGTCCTTTATTGTGTATGCCTAACTCTCCTCTTGGTCCTCCTTTCTGATGACGTGAAAGGACCCAGTGGCATTTCCCTGAACCCTTTCTCGTGTTCCCCTTAAGCATAGGAACACTACTGTGGCCATCAATCCCTTGCCTCCAAGGATCTTGTTCCTATGCTTAAGGGGAACACAGGAAAGGGTTCAGGGAAATGCCACTGGGTCCTTGTACGTCATCGGAGAGGAGGGCCCAAAGGAGAGTCTGGCATGCACATTAAAGGATTCTCTGGGGATTGGGGGGAAGGTACTGGGGAATGGGGAGGGGGGGTGAGGGGAAGGGGAGTAGGGGGATGGGGGGAGAAGGAGGGAGGGAGGGAACTGGTGTACCTATTAAGTTTGTATGAGCGGAAATAATAATAATAAAAAATGTTAAAGGAAAAAAAAAAGTATTTGAGATGGCAGCTTGGTAATGTCCTTATTTGCTTTCTCCTTTATATTCAGCCTAGAATCTAGAATGATACTGCCTATATTTAGGGTGGGTTGTCTCACTTCGATTAAATTAGTCTAGATAATCCATAGAAATATGCCCAGAAATTTGTCTCCATGAAGATTCCAATTCCCATCAACTTTACAATCAGGATTAACCAACACTCTGACCTTTACTTCAGAGGGGTTTTTTCTCTGATTAACCAAAAGTCTGAGCAAGCAGTCTTGCTGAGCTTCTCCACCCAATCTATTAACATTAGATCCTTTTCTGTGTGTCTAATCATATCTCTACATGACTGCACTTGTACCTTTGAACCTAAACATAAAAAGCATTTTCTCTTGTGTCTTTAAGTCTTCCCTCGGAAAGCTTCTGTGTACATAAAACTAAAATCAAACGGTTGTTCTGTATTGTCTCTTGTTGACCTGTCTCTTATGACTTGAATGTCAGCCGTGACCCATATGATGGGGACAGGAACGATCACCCCTTTCTCCCTTACACTGTCTTTTCCATCCTGCATCTCCTGTTTGCCAGAAACATTCTTTTGTCATAAAGTGACCACAGTAAGTCCAGTGACACTTCCAGCCCCAGTAACCAAAATCATGAACAGTCTTCTTTTTTAAATTTATTTTTATTTTCATTTTATTTTCATCCATACAGTAAAGGTTAAATAACTTTCATACATTATACTAGCATGCATTCTTAAAATAAAAAGTAGGAAGATAACATCACATGTATTTATTGGAAAGATACTCAGCACATGTCAAAATTTAGAAAGTTGCAAGGAATTGCTATATTTTAACTTTACACTCGTATATAAAGGAACTATTTATTCAAATAATGAGCATATATGTATATAACTTGTTAAAAAGGCATGTCAGATAAAGTTACTAGTGAGTTTCTTAGATAGAGATCACAGAGGCACCTAAAACATTTGGAAGTTCTCACTCATGACTTCATATGTTTGTACTGTTTTGGGTCTTCAGTGTTTTTAATTCAAATTTCCCAATCCTTGAGTGGAAGGGCTGGATATCCCATCTGGAGCTGAGTGGTCCACCATCATCTGTTCTCTGTTGACCACCAACTATTGTTAAGCAAAGTACCTGGGCTAGTATTCTTTTTGTTTTTCCCAATCATACACACTTAATAGGTACCCCAGTCCCCTCCCTCCCTCCACCCTCCCCAGTCCCTCTTGCACCCTCCCTTCCTTTTCCCCTTCCTTTCACCTCCTCCCTCCCTTTCTCCTTTCTCCAAGTGCCCCTCCTTTTCCCCCTCCCATTCCCTGGAGCATCCTTTGTGTGAATGTGAGAGTCCTCCTCTCTAGTGAGGTGTAAGGACTCAGTGGCATTGCCCAGAGCCCTCTCTTGTGCTCGCCTTTAGTATGGGAACACTACTATGACTGTTAATCCCTTGCCTCTAAGGATCCTAGTGCCTATGATCCATGCTAGACTTTGGGGGGTCATTGACATGTCAGTCATTGTGCAGGTCATGCAAAATCTGATTATGGTTACTGTGGCCCTAACTTGCATGGAACATCTTGCCGTCATTGCTCTTCCCCATCTTTAGGCTCTTACAATCTTACTGCCCCCTCTTCCGCAAATTTCCCTGAGCTTTAGGATGAGGAGAGATTTGGTTGGTCTGGTTACAGGTAATTAATGTAGGGTCTCTGATGTTCTGAATTATGGTTTGTTGCTTTTTTCAGTTTTGCTGTTCCTGCACCACCTTTGGCTCCATCCTGATTGGTATTGGATGTCGCTCCTAACCAGAGATAAAAGGCTGTTAAAACAGAGTCTTACTATAAGAGTAGATTCAAAGGTAGATGGAATAAGAGTAGGAGACCACGGTGAGGGAGGGTGGTCAGTCTCCCACTTGCAGGATGGTTAACATCTATCTGCCAGACTCTATGCCTGGTGAGATCTGACTGGTAAGATCACACCCCCTCAGTCGCAAGTGACCAGAAAGGAAAGTGAATGAGCTTAACCTAATGTCTCACTATTTACTTGCAATACTTGATGGTGACTTATTTTCTCTGCTGTAACATGATCCCTTTTCTCCTTATTTCTGGGGGGCCTTCCTTCTCCTTCCCTCCTGTTTATAATCTTTGCAACTACTGTAGGTATTAGAGAAATTTATCTTTGAATATGTCACTAAATAGGTTTGGTACTAGAATCCACCTATTAGGAAGTACATATGGCTCTTAGTTTTCTGTGACTGAGATATTTTACTCAATATAATTTTTTCTAATTCCATCCATTTCCCGGCAAATTTCATTAATTCATCTTTTTTGATGGCTAAGTAGAATTCCATTGTATAAATGTACCACATTTCCACATTTTCGTTATCCACTTGTCAGTTGTTGGGCATTTGGGTTGATTCCATGATTTTGCTATTGTAAATAGTGCTGCTATGAACATGGTTGTGCTTGTGTCATTGAGGTGAATTTTTGCTTAATGGGGGATTATTCCCAGAAGTGGAATAGCAGAGTCATATGGCATTTCAATCTTTAACTTTTTAAAAAATTGCCAGACTGTTCACCAGAGTGGTTGTATGAGCCTGCATTCCCACCAGCAATGTAAGAGAGTTCCCTTCTCTCCACATCCTCTCCAGCATTTGGTTGTGTTTGTATTGTGGATTTTTGCCATCCTGACAGGGTGAGATCATATCCCATTTCCCTGATAGCTAAGGATGTGGAGCATTTTTAAAGATATTTGTTAGACATTTCAATTTCATCCTTGGAAAAGTTTCTTTTGAGTTCCCAGGACCATTTTTTAATTGGGCCATTTATTTTCTTGATGTTTAGTTTTCTAAGTTCTTTGTGTACTCTAGATAATAGAGCTCTATTAGATATGTGGTTAGTGAAGATTTTTCTCCCACTCTCTGGGTTGCCTTTTTGCTTGGGTTACAATCTCTTTATCTGAACAGAAACTCTTTAATTTTATAAGATCCCATTTGTTGAGTGTTGGTTGTAGTGACTGTGCTATTGGATTTCCGATTAGGAACTGTTGGCCTAGTCCAATCCATTTGAGGGAGTTCCCTATCCTTTCAACTAGGGTTTTTATAGTCTCTGGCCTAATATTGAGGCCCTTGATCCATTTGGAATTAATTTTTGTACATGGTGACAAATACGGGTCCAGTTTTAATCTTCTGCATGTGGACATCCAGTTTTGCCAGCACCATTTGTTGAAGATGCTGTTCTTTTTCCATTGGATTTTTTGGGCCCCTTGTCAAAGATTAAATGGCTGTATTTGTGTAGGCTATATCTAAGTCTTCACTCCTTATCCATTGATCTATGTGTCTATTTTGGAGCCAGTACCAAGCTGTTTTTATAACTATGGATTTGTAGTATAGACTAAGGTTTGGTATGGTGATACCTCCAGTAGCGTTTTGTTACTCAGGATTGTTTTTGCTATCCTTGGTCTTTTGTGCCTCCATATGAATTTTGAGATTGTTTGGTCAACTTCTTTAAAGAATTGCTTTGGGATTTTGATTGGTATAGCATTAAGTCTGTATATTGCTTTTGGTAGGATGGTCATTTTTATGATATTGATTCTGCCAATTCAGGAGCATGGGAGGTCTTTCCACCTTCTGGTATGTTCTGCAATTTCCTTTTTTAGGGTTTTAAAGTTTTCATTGTAAAGGTCTCTTACTTCCTTGTTTAGGTTTATACCAAGGTATTTCATTTTTTTTAGGTTCTATAGTAAATGGAATTGTTTCTCTTTGGTCTTTTTCACTTTTTTCATCCTGAGCGTATAGGAAGGCCACTGATTTTCATACATTTATTTTATAACCTGCTGGGCTAGAGATTCTAACTGCACAAATCTGAAGGTTTATTGTTAGCATCCACAGATGGTAAAAATATATGGTATTTGTCTTCCTGAGACTGAGTTATTTCACTCAATATAATTTTTCAGCTCCATCCATTGACTTGTGAATTTCATGATTTCATGTTTCTTAATAGCTGAGTAATACTTCAATGTGTACATGTACCTGATTTTCATTAGCATTCAGCAGTTGGTTGGCATCTAGGCTGGTTCCATTTCCTTATGAATAGGGCTGCAATGAACATAGTTGTGCATGTTTCTTTATGGTATGATAGAGAGTCTTTTGTGAATGTGCCCGGAGTTGGTATAGCTAGACCATAGGTAGTTCTGTTTTTAAGGAATCTCCACCCTGGCTTCCAGAGTGACTGCACTAGTTTACATTCCCACCAATGTGGATGAGGGTCTGTTTTTTTGTTTTCTTTTGTTTTCAATCAGGTGGAGTAGAGCTTTAATCTCCTCTCCCTCACCTCCTCTTCCTCCCTTCTCTCATCTGTGAAGAAGATTTTTCTAGGAGACCTCACAAGAGATTTCTCATTATTCCCCACGAGTTAGAATGGATTCATAGGCTACCCTTGGCAGAAAGAAAACAAATGACATTTCATCCTCACTAATGAGCAGCAGCCTCTGTCACTTTAGAGGTGTGAGCCGGTGGCTGGGCTTTAAGTGAGCATGACACCTTGTGTCTGCCATATTGCTGAAATGCAACTCACTGAATCTCCATAGTGTTTAATTCTAAACTCAACCACAGTATAGTTGTATTTAGTCACAAGGTCCTCCTCATTGAAACAGTTATTTTCATCCACCATTAAACAGCCTGAGAAGATCTATTTGATTGATTGAATGAAAAATAATAACTTCAGATTCTGAGCAATTTAAAAGTTTCTGCTGTACACGGTTTTCCAGACTTTGCATGCAAAATTAGCAACAAATGAAGCCTAGGAGTTGATTATGAAAATTTCTCTCCTTGGAAGATAAATTACAACTTGACTTTTTTCTTAAAGAATCAAATTCTCAGACTCTGGGTAGATAGGCGAATGCTAAATAGCCTATTGCTGTATATTTTAAGTTGTATATGTTAGCTGGGATTTTTAATAACAGCTAAAATATTAAAAAAATAAGAGTAAGGGCTCTCCTGTTATAGATGACAATTATTTAATAGTTCCCAAACAATCATCATGACAGTAAAGGCAAAATGTTTACAATGCAATCAAGAGTTAAATCTGAAGAATTATTGCAATGTACTGGGAAGGAATTCACTGAGTCTAAAGCAAATAGAGCTGAACTGAAAAAACACTCTTCTTTCATTCTGTACAAAAATCTTGAAAGCAATAGGAACCTAATTTATTTCTCTCCAGAGCCTGTACCAATCAAATAATGGATACTGCTTCTCCTAGAAACCTTGAGGAAGCAAGCCTTCCCTAATCGCTATTTCAACCAGATCATTTTAGAGATCTTGGGATGGAGACAGAACAGGTCGGAGGTTGATGGCAAGTGTCTTTCTCAGTGACTCTCAACCTAAATTTTTGAGACAGAGTTTCTCACTGAACCTGGAACTAACCAATTTGGCTACAAAGGGTAATCCACAAGCCCCCCAAAACCTCTTGTCTCTGCTTACCCAGTACTAGGATTTCAAGCATTTGGAGACATACCTGGATTTTTATGTGGGTGCAAGGAATTCACATTCAGATCTTCTTGGCCATCTCTGCAGCCCCCATCTCTCTAGCTGCCCTTTCCTCTTCCTGCATAACAGAGACCCTAATCTCCCCCCTACCTTGCTCCTGACCAAGACAAACATGAAGCTCTTAGAATGTAGCATTTTGCCATCACTTCAACCCTGAGTCCACGATCAGTGGAAAGAGCCCTGGTGTTGGTACATTGGGTCATTGGAAAACACCTTGGATTCTAAAGGAGCATACTTCAAAGCTTGCCCAAAGCAGAAGGCAGGTGATGGGGTTTCTCTCACTCGCCACCATTCTCTTCTCATTTCTTGGGAATAAACAGGAGCCCTTTCAAATAGGCTTAGACTCACATTTATTTTTGGATTTTCAGTAACTGTTGATGATGATAATTGTGTTAGAGACTGTAAATTTCTAAATTTTGGCTGTACTGATTTCCTTACAAGAGGAAAAAGAAAGTGCTGAGAAAATGCAAGCTCAAGATCAAAATAGAAAGCATGGCAGTGAGGGACTGACATGTAAAAAACATGTAAGTGTGCTGTGAAATTTAAGCACTATGCTGCAAGATAAAGGACTGAAGAGCTTGTCCTGTGGATTTTGGGATTTGCATTTGTTGTAGCCAAAGCCTTAAGGGACCTTTAAGGAAACGATAAATCAGGGGATGGAAAAGCAATAGAATTCTTATTGCCACAAGTCTCTAATGGAGACCAGCATGTCTTTCAACTGGCAACAAATTCTAATTACTAGAATGGATTCCTTAACACTCAGATGTGTATAACCACTACCTTTTCTTTACTAAATTGGAAATCTTCAGAAGTGTAGTAAACAGAAAGACAATAAAAGGAAATAGGCATGCTAGATGCTTCTTCCATTACAACAGTGACCATAAAGAAAGGAAAAGGGAAAAAACGGATTCATCTGAATCTGCCACAAAAATAGAACTGCTTTCCTAATCAGTAGTATACACCAAAACCAAAGATTTTATTGAAGGACTTAAACCATGATCAGTCTCCTTTTCCATATGAACCCAAAATACAAAGTAATCTCAATCATATATGGCATAATTAAATTAAAAACAATATAGAAACAAAAATCATTTTCAGAAGGAAGCATGAGTCTATCACAACTGCCTGTTCAAGCAAATACCAAAGTTGAGGTAAGCAGGCTTGATGCCTTGTTGGTCAACTGTCCACTCTTCGGGCAAAATGCTTGAGATAACTGACAATGAGAAGACTATTTTGGCTCACATTGTTAGACTTTTTGGTTTAGAATTGCTTGTCCTGTTGGTTTTAGGCCTGTGGAAGACACAACCTCTTACTAGTGAGTGCATGATAGGTCACAGAATCAGAGAGAGAGAGAAAGAGAGACAGAGAGAGGCAAATCTGGAAGTACCAATATTCCTCTCAAGGACATATGAACTTTCTCCAACAAGATCATACTTTTTAAAAGTTCTACCACCTCCCACTAGTGCCATGGGCTAGGGACTCAGTCTTAGTACGTGAATCTCTGGAGACTTTTCTAATTAAAAACCAGAGCAGTTAGAATGTGAATTCTAATACTATGGGTATAAAAATATTTTAAAATAAAAAGACATTTGATACAATAAAAGAAAAAAACAGTAATACATATGAATGAAAAGAGTTATTTTTAATATGTACAAACTTGAATATGGAAATTAGTATAGTTTCTTGAATAGATTCTATGCCTAAGAGGCAAGTGTGTTTCTGAAATTTTGAGCCTGTGTAAACTAATATTCTTTCTAAAAGCCTCATTGCTTGTTTGACTTGATTTGTCTGATGGTGCCATTTACTCAAAGGAGATTGAAATCCCTCCCTCCCTCCCTCCCTCCCTCTCTCTCTCTCTCTTTCTTTCTTTTTTCTTTCTCTTTCTCTCTCTTTTTTTTTCAGAACAAACTTCTAATATGAGTGACATTTTCAACTTTCATTCAATATAACTTTGATAGCTACTTATGCAGTAGCCTTCTTTGAACCCTGAACTGAAGTGGGTGTATATATGAATAATCATTTCTTTTTTTATTAAAAATTTAATTATACATTTTAAAATTTTTTACCAGTTCCCTCCCTCCCCCCTCCTCCCCCTCCCCTTCCCCCAGTGCCTCCCCCCCAATTCCCAGAGAGTCCTTTATTGTGTACGCCTAACTCTCCTCTGGGTCCTCCTCTCCGATGACATATAAGGACCAAGTGGCATTTCCATAAGCCCTTTCTCTTGTTCCCCTTGAGCATAAGATCACTACTATGGCTGTCAATCCCTTGCCTCCAGGGGTCTCGGTGCCCTTAACAGATGCTAGACTTTATGAGGGCAACAGTGCGCTGGACATTGCACAGGGCATGCAAAGTCCCATTACGATTGCTTTGGCCCCAACTATTGTTGAGAATCTTGCAAATCGTTGCTCCTCCCATCCTTTTGCTCTTACAATCTTACCGCCCCCTCTTCCGCAAATGTCCCTGAGCTCCAGGATGGGGAGAGATTAGGCTGTCCTAGTTCTATGTGATTGATATAGAGTCTCTGAAGTTCTGGATTGTGGTTTGTTGATTTTCTTTTGCAGTTTTGCTGCTCCTGCAATTCCCTTCACTCCATTCTGCTGGGCACTGTATGTCACCCCCTGGCCAGAGACAAAAAGCTGTTAAACTGGAGTCTTGTTGTAATAGCACATTCAAGGGTAGATGTAATAAGAGTAGGAAACCTCACTGAGGGAGGGGTCCATCACCCATTTGCATAATGATTACTTTTATCTGCTAGACTATATGCCCTCCCCTTCTGGTGAGATCAGGAAAGAACGTCTGTGAACTTAACCAGGTTTCTCATTACTTACTTGCAGACCTTGATGGAGGCCTATTTTCTCTGCTGTAACATGGTCTCCTCTCTCCTTGTTTCTGGTGTGGCCCTCCTACCCCATCCCTCCTGTAATTACAGTATTTACAGAGATTTATCGCTGAGTGTTTCTAGGTGGGCGGGGTGGGTTTGGTACTAGGAGCCACCTATTAGGGAGTACATACGGTGCTTAATTTTCTGGTTTGGGATACTTCACTTAATATAATTCTTTCTAATGACATCCATTTCCCAGCAAATTCCAGTAATTCATCATTTTTGATGGCTGAGTAGTACTCCATTGTATAGATGTACCACAGTTTCCTTATCCACTCGTCAACTGTTGGACATTTAGGTTGATTCCATGTCTTTGCATTGTAAACAGTGCTGCTATGAACATGGTCGTGCTTGTGCTATCGAGGCAAACCTCTGCTGCATGGGGGGTTATTCCCAAAAGTGGGATAGCAGGGTCATACGGCAGTTCAATCTTTAATTTCTTTAAGAATCTCCAGACGGCTCGCCAGAGTGGCTGTATGAGCTTGCATTCCCACCAACAATGTAGGAGAGTTCCCCTCTCTCCACATCCTCTCCAGCATTTGTCGTTGTTTGTATTGTGGATTTTTGCCATCCTGACCAGGGTGAGATGATATCTCAGGGAAGTTTTGATTTGCATTTCCCTGATGGCGAAGGAAGTGGAGCATTTTTTAAGATAATTGTTAGACATTTTAATTTCATCCCTGGTAAAGTTTCTTTGAAGTTCCAGGGCCCATTTTTTAATTGGGCCAGTGTTTTCCTTGGAGTTTAATTTTCTAAGTTCTTTGTGCACTCTGGACAGTAGAGCTCTGTCAGATATGTGGTTAGTGAAGATTTTCTCCCATTCTGTGGGTTGCCTTTGAGCTCGTGTGACAATCTCTTTATCTGAACAGAAGCTCTTTAATTTCACAAGATCCCAACTGTTGAGAGTTGGTAGCAGTGACTGTGCCATTGGATGTCTGTTTAGGAAGTGTTGGCCTAGCCCAATCAGCTCGAGGGAGTTCCCTATCCTTTCAACTATGGTTTTTAAAGTCTCTGGCCTGATATCAAGGTCCTTGATCCATTTGGAATTAAGTCTTGTACATGGTGACAAGTACGGGTCCAGCTTTAATATTCTGCATGTGGAGATCCAGTTTTGCCAGCACCATTTGTTGAAGATGCTGTTCTTTTTCCATTGGATTCTTTGGGCCCCTTTGTCAAAGACCAAATGGCTGTAACTTTGTGGGCTTATATCTGGGTCTTCAATCCTTATCCATTGATCTGTGTGTCTATTTTGGAGCCAGTACCAGGCTGTCTTTACAACTATGGATTTGTAGTATAGACTTAGGTTTGGTATGGTAATACCTCCAGCTGTGTTTTTGTTACTCAGGATTGTTTTTGCTATCCTGGGTCTTTTGTGCCTCCATATGAACTTTGAGATTGTTTGGTCAACTTCTTTGAAGAATTGCTTTGGGATTTTGATTGGTATAGCATTGAATCTGTATATTGCCTTTGGTAGGATGGTCATTTTTACAATGTTGATTCTGCCAATCCAGGAACAAGGGAGGTCTTTCCACCTTCTGGTGTCTTCTGCAATTTCTTTCTTTAGGGTTTTAAAGTTTTCATTGTAAAGGTCTTTTACCTCCTTAGTTAGGTTTATACCAAGGTATTTCATTTTTTTAGGCGTTATACTAAATGGCATGGTTTCTCTCAAGGCTTTTTCACTTCTTTCATTCTGGGCATATAGGAAGGCCTCTGATTTTTGCACATTTATTTTGTATCCTGCCACCCTGCTGAACTTCTCAATTAGTTCCAGGAGCTTCCTGGTGGAGTTTTTGGTATCACTCAGGTATAAGATCATGTCATCTGCAAATAGGGATAGCTTGATTTCTTCCTTGCCGATTTGAATCCCTCTTATGTCCCTTTCTTGTCTCATGGCTTCAGCTAAGACTTCCAAGTACAATATTGAATAGAAGTGGTGAGAGTGGACAGCCTTGTCTAGTTCCTGATCGAAGTGGGAATGCTTCCAATTGTTCCCCATTGAGCATAATCCTTGCTGTGGGCTTGTTGTATACAGCTTTTATTATATTGATAAAGGTTCCTTCCATTCCTACTGTCTCTAGCGTTTTGATCATAAAAGGCTGTTGGATCTTGTCAAAAGCTTTTTCTGCATCTATCGAGAGTATCATGTGGTCTTGGACTTTGGACTGGTTTACATGATGAATTACATTTATTGATTTGCGTATGTTGAACCAACCTTGTGTGCCGGGGATGAAGCCTACTTGGTCCCCATGAATGATCTTTTTAATATGTTTTTGAATCCGATTTGCTAAGACTTTGTTGAGAATCTTTGCGTCTGTGTTCATCAGGGAGATCGGCCTATAGTTTTCTTTTTTAAGTGAATCTTTATTAGGTTTTGGGATTAAAACGATATTAGCTTCATAGAAGGAATTTGGTAGCGTTCCTTCCTTTGCTATTTGATGGAACAGTTTAAGGAGTATTGGTGTTATTAACTCCTTAAATGTCTGGTAGAACTCTGTGCTGAATCCATCTGGTCCAGGACATTTTTTGGTGGGAAGATTCGAGATTACTTCCTCAATTTCCTTATATGTTATAGGACTATTTAAATAATTCACAACTTCCTGATTCAATTTAGGTAAGTTGTGTTTACTTAGAAATTCATCCATCTCTTTTGTGTTGTCAAACTTCTCAGAGTATAAGTTTTTGAAATATGATGTTATAATTCTCTGGATTTCTTGGGTATCAGTAGTGATAACTCCATGTTCATTTCTAATTTTGTTAATTTGGGTTTTCTCTCTCTTGCTTTTGGTTAGTTTAGCTAGGGGTGTCTCAATCTTGTTGATTTTTTCAAAGAACCAGTTTTTTGATTGGTTGATTTTTTCTATCGTTTTCTTAGTCTCGATTTCAGATATTTCTCCCCTTATTTTGCTAATCTCTTCTCTTCTACTGCTTTTGGGATCAGATTGCTCTAGTTTCTCTAAAGCTTTAAGCTGCATTGTTAAGTTGTTTATTTCTGATGTTTCCATTTTTTTGACGTGGGCATTAAGAGCTATGAACTTACCTCTTAGAACAGCTTTCATTGTGTCCCAGAGATTTTGGTAAGTTGTATTTTCGTTATCATTCACTTTCAGGAAATCTTGAATTTCCTTTTTAATTTCTTCCTGAATCCAGTTCTCATTCAGCATCATAGTGTTAAGTTTCCAGGAGTTAGTGTATTTTCTCTTGTTTGCTGTGTTGTGGATGTCCAGCTTTAGGCTGTGGTGGTCTGATAGGGCACAGGTTAGAATTTCAACTTTCTTGTGTATGTGTAGATTCATTTTGTGGCCCAATATGTGATCTATTTTGGAGAAAGTTCTGTGTGCTGCTGAGAAAAATGTGTATTCTTTGGTGCGTGGGTGAAAAGTTCGATAGAGATCTGTGAGGTCCATTTCTTTCAGGGTTTGATTAAGTTCCAAAGTGTCTCTGTTAAGCTTTTGACCTGTTGATCTATCCCATGTAGAGAGGGCGGTGTTGAAGTCCCCAAGAATTATCGTTTGGGGGTTGATTTCTTGCTTTAGATGCTGTAGGGTTTTCTTAATGAATGTGGAGGGGCCCGTATTGGGTGCATATATGTTCAGTATTGTGAAGTCTTCCTGGTGAATTGTACCTGTGACTAAAATGTAGTATCCATCCGTGTCTCTTATAATTTTTTTTGGTTTGAAATCCACTTTGTCTGATAGCATAATGGCTACCCCTGCCTGTTTTCTGCTTCCATTTGCTTGTAGAATTGTTGACCAGCCTTTTATTTTTAGAGCGTTCCTATCTTTTGTGGTGAGATGGGTTTCCTGCAGGCAACAGATTGATGGATTGTGATTTTTAATCCAAGTTTGTAATCTGTGTCTCTTGATCGGTGAATTAAGTCCATTAACATTTAGTGTTATAATGGAGAAACTATTGTTAATTCCAGACATTTATTATGTTTAGTAGCTTTTATAAGTATATTGCTTCGCTTTTAATGGTGTTATATTTGCCTTCTGTTCTCCTGGATATGCCTGTTTTTTTCTTCACGCTTGAGTATCATTTCTAGCATTTTTTGAAGGCCTGGTTTGGTGGCCACGTATCCCTTAAAGTTGTCTTTGTGCTGGAAAATTTTTCTTTCTCCCTCGATCATGACTGATAGTTTTGCAGGGTAAATCAGCCTGGGTTGACATTTTTGCTCATTCAATACTTGAAGTATGTCTCTCCAAGCTCTTCTTGCTTTCACTGTTTCGACTGAGAAGTCATTTGTTATTTTAATAGGTTTGCCTTTAAAAGTGACTTGTTTTTTCTCCCTTGAAGCTCTCAGCACCAGTTCTTTATCTTGAATGTGGAGTGTTTTAACTATTATTTGCCGCGGTGTGCTTCTATTTTGGTCGTATCTGTTTGGGGTGCGGAATGCCTCTTGTATATGAATGGGCCTCTCTTTTTTTAGGTGAGGAAAGTTTTCCTTGATGATCGTTTGAAAAATTTCCTCAGGGGTGGTATTTTGAGATTCTTGCTCTGGTATTCCATGAATACGCATGTTAGGCTTCTTCAGGGTGTCCCATATCTCTTGGATATTTCTCTCAAGTATCTTTTTGGCTTTAACAACCTCTTCCATTGAGCTGGTTAGTACTCCCACTTTATCTTCAAGGTCTGAAATTCTGTTTTCTGCTTCATTAGTTCTGTTGATAAGACTCTCTGTGGAGTTCTGGGTTGAAGATAACTTGTCTTGTAGCTCAGTTTTAAACTCTGCTTGAGTTTGTTTTAACTGCTCTATGCCAGTTTTTGTTTCTTGCACTGTTTTTCTCAACTCCTCCAGATGTCTGTTGTGTTCCTCTTCAAAGTGATTGATTCGATTATGTAATTCCTCCCGAATTTCCTCTTTCATAGTATTGAACATGGTAATGATCATATTTTGAAAGTCGTTATTCTGGGTCAGGCTTTCTTGGCCTTATTCCGTGGGTTTGTTCTTGTTGGAGTCTAACATTATGGGATTAATTTCTTCAGTGGGAAATTTGTTTACTTGAGTGTTGCTTCTCATGGATTTGCACTTTGACTTTGTCATTTTAACTCTTAAGATCTCTCAATTTCACTAAACTGAATTATTTGGCCTGGGGTACTGGTGGGCGGGGCCCGAACGGGGACTTACCTAGGGCGTGGGGTGAGGCCCGGGTGGACCGCGCGCGTGTCCCGACGGGCGGAGCGGAGTGGGGTGAAAGGGGAGGATGGGCGCGTCGGCGTGGAGCTATTTAACCCGATGGCAGCTGGGGCGGGGCCCGGTCGCAGGGGGAGGTCCTCCTCGTCCCTCGGCCCCCACGCGCGGCTCCGGCTGGATGGTGGGAGTCGGAGCCGGGTCCCTGTGGGCTGACCTGGGGTCCTAGAGCGCGCGGTGAGGCCCGGCTGGATCGCGCGTGCGCGTTCCGACCGGTGGAGCGGGGTGGGGCGAAGAGGGACGATGGGCGAGTCGGCGTGGAGCTATTTAACCCGAGGGCAGCTTGGGCGGGGCCCGGGAGCAGGGGGAGGTCCTCCTCGTCCCTCGGCCCCCGCGCGCGGCTCCGGCTGGATGGTGGGAGTCGGAGCCGGGTCCCTGTGGGCTGACCTGGGGTCCTAGAGCGCGCGGTGAGGCCCGACCGGCGGAGCGGGGTGGGGCGAAGATGGAATAATCATTTCTTGATTTTACTTGACTACAAGAACAAGTTGGAAGGTGTCCAGGCAACACAAAATAGAAAAATATTGGCAACCGAGTAGCTCATTATTCATGCAACTTTACTTACTCTGACACTTGTTCATCACAAGATGTTAATTTTATTACCATTAATAAACTTCAAAATATTTCCATAATTATGCACAGTATTATAAACAAATAATTGAAAGCACCAAGGGCATTTCTAAACTTATGCCATTTCAATGTTTAACTGTAAGATGCCAAAGTCTACATCAAATACAGATACCATGACTAAAATATGTTTATAACCTGTGTAATTGGAGAGATCAGTGAATTAATGGAGTATGTTTGAAATGTGAGTACACAATCATTTCCCTGCCTTTAGCTAAGATTGCATGTTAAATATGTGAGTACAGCTGCTTTTTATCCATTTTCATGTATGTATCTATGAGATACATGCTTGTATGTATATATGTTTCATGAGTATGTCTCTATGTGTTTTTTGTTCATGTGAAGGTCCAAGTCCCATACTAGGAACTCACCATGATTGCTCTTCTATCTTATTTCCTAAGTCTGTGCCTCTAATTAAATCTAGAGCTGGCCAGTAGGGCTACTCTAGCCAGTCAACTTGTGCTGGAGATTCCCAGTCTCCACCGTCTGAGGGTGGAATTCAAAATGGTCCACTATGTCCACCTAACATTTTACATGGTATCTTGAGATCTGGACTTTGGTCCTTTTGCTTGCTTAGTAAGTACTTTGACCTCAGTTCTATCCTTGCTCCATATCTTGTTGATTGAGTATGAACATAAAAATAAGACAAAATAATTTACTTACTTTTTCCACTAAGTCACTGTAGGTATGCCCTCCTTGGGGCACGGGCACTGTGAGGTAAGCATCTTTGCTCTTGCATGTTCTTCCCATCATCGTGTTCTGCCTTGCCATAGATTCAAGTGCATGTGGGAAAAAGTGAGTGTGGACAGAAACTTTTGAAATCATGAACCCAGATAAATCTTTCCTCCTTTAACATGATTTCCCTGGGTATTTTTATCACTGCAGTGAAAAGTTGATGAACATAGTGATGTAGGATGCATTAGTGCAGGATGTCTGAACTACAAAAGAAAAGAAAAACAGGTTGGAATCATAGATCCAGTTCATGGGAATGTCCTTCTTTAGGCCTTTACCAAAGTAATTAAGTGAATGTGCCCTACTCAAACGTGACTGTGTTCTTGCAGAGGGGGGAGATTTTAATTCATAACCACTTGTACAGGAGAAATGATATCAACAGACAGGGAGAACCTGTCATTGATAAGCACAGGTGTGTGTATGTGTGTGTGTATGTGTGTGTGTGTGTGAGAGAGAGAGAGAGAGAGAGAGAGAGAGAGAGAGAGAGAGAGAGAAGAAGAAGAAGAAAGGGAGAAAAAGAAGAAGGGGGAGAGAGGGAGCTGGAGGAGGAAAGAGTTCTAGAGTAGGTCCTTCCCTTACTGCACTGGAGAAATCCCATTGCACTTACATCTTGACATTCCTGGCCTCCAGAAACGTCAATCAATAAATTTCTGCTGTTAAGGCCACTAGGTTTGTGATATTTTGTTACAGCACCTGCAACAATTGAATTTAATGGGTAATGTACATCTTCAAATTGTGTGTAAGATTCTTTGTTTAAGAGTAGAAGGCTTTTTTTCTTTTCCTTTCTCTTCCTTGCACTAGACATGTGAAATGCTAGGATGAATGAAGGGAAAGGGTCTTTGTTGCATAGACATTATCTTTTTTGATGTTGTTACAAAGTACATGCTAAGAAACATACAGGGAAGGAAGAGTTCATTTTTTTTCCTTTTTTTTTTATAATACATTTTTATTATTATTTCAGCTCATACAAACTTAATAGGTAGACCAGTTCCCTCCCTCCCTCCTCCTCCCCCCCCGAACCCCCTGCTCCCTCACCCCTCACCCCTCCCGCCCCATCCCCCCGTGCCTCCCGCCCCGATTCCCAGAGACCTTTCTTGTGCATGCCTGACTCTCCTCTGGGCCCTCCTCTCCGATGACGTACAAGGACCCAGTGGCATTTCCCTGAACGCTTTCCTGTGTTCCCCTTAAGCATAGGAACACTACTGTGGCTGTCAATCCCTTGCCTCCAAGGATCTTGGTGCCTTTAGCAGATGCTAGACTTTGTGAGGTCAATAGTGTATTGGACATTGCCGGGCATGCAAAGTCCAATTATGATTGCTTCGGCCCTAACTTGTGTGGAGTATCTTGCAAATCATTGCTCCTCCCATCCTTTTGCTCTTACACTATTACCGCCCCCTCTTCGCCAAATGTCCCTGAGCTTCAGGATGGGGAGAGATTAGTCTGGCCTAGTTCTAGGTGGTTGATATAGAGTCTCTGAAGTTCTGGATAGTGGTTCGTTGATTTTCTTTTGCAGTTTTGTTGCTCCTGTAATGCCCTTCACTCCATCGTGATAGGCACTGTATGTCACCCCCTGGCCAGAGACAGAAAGCTGTTAAACTGGAGTCTTATTATAAGAGCACATTCAAGGGTAGATGTAATACTTATACCCAAAAGTGGAATCGCAGGGTCATATGGCATTAGGCAATGGGAGGGGTCAATCACCCATTTGCAAAATGGTTACTTTTTAATCTGCCGGACTATATGCCCTCCCCTTCTGGTGAGTTCATACCCCCTTAGTTGCAAATGATCAGGAACGAATTGTGAACTTAACTAGGTGTCACATTACTTTCTTGCAGTCCTTGATGGAGGCCTATTTTCTCTACTGTAACATGGTCCCCTCTCTCCTTGTTTCTGGTGTGGCCCTCCAACCCCATCCTCCTGTTCATAATCCTTGCAATTACTGTAGGTAATACATAAATTTACCTATGAGTTTCTCAAGATGGGCTGGGTGGGTTTGGTATTAGGAGCCACCTATTAGGGAGTACATATGGCGTTTAATTTTCTGGGTCTGGGATATTTCACTTAATATAATTGTTTCTAATGACATCCATTTCCCAGCAAATTCCAGTAATTCATCATTTTTGATGGCTGAGTAGTACTCCATTGTATAGATGTACCACCATTTCCGTATCCACTCGTCAACTGTTGGACATTTGGGTTGATTCCATGTCTTTGCTATTGTAAACAGTGCTGCTATGAACATGGTCGTGCTTGTGCTATCGAGGTGAACCTCTGCTGTATGGGGGGTTATTCCCAAAAGTGGAATCGCAGGGTCATATGGCATTTCAATCTTTAATTTCTTTAAGAATCTCCAGACGGCTCGCCAGAGTGGCTGTATGAGCCTGCACTACCACCAGCAATGTAGGAGAGTTCCCCTCTCTCCACATCCTCTCCAGCATTTGTTGTTGTTTGTGTTGTGGATTTTTGCCATCCTGACCGGGGTGAGATGATATCTCAGGGAAGTTTTGATTTGCATTTCCCTAATGGCTAAAGAAGTGGAGCATTTTATAAGATATTTATTAGACATTTTAATTTCATCCCTGGTAAAATTTCTTTTAAGTTCCAGGGCCCATTTTTTAATTGGTCCATTGGTTTCCTTGATGTTTAGTTTTCTAAGTTCTTTGTGCATTCTGGACAGTAGAGCTCTATCAGATATGTGATAGTGAAGATTTTCTCCCATGCTGTGGGTTGCCTTTGAGCTCGTGTTACAATCTCTTTATCTGAACAGAAGCTCTTTAATTTCACAAGATCCCAACTGTTGAGAGTTGGTAGCAGTGACTGTGCCATTGGATGTCTGTTTAGGAAGTGTTGGCCTAGCCCAATCAGCTCAAGGGAGTTCCCTATCCTTTCAACTATGGTTTTTATACTCTCTGGCCTTATATAGAGGTCCTTGATCCATTTGGAATTAATTCTTGTACATGGTGACAAGTGTGGGTCCAGTTTTAATCTTCTGCATGTGGAGATCCAGTTTTGCCAGCACCATTTGTTGAAGATACTATTCTTTTTCCATTGGATTTTTTGGGGCCCTTTGTCAAAGACCAAATGGCTGTAATTTTGTGGGCTCATATCTGGGTCTTCAATCCTTATCCATTGATCTGTGTGTCTATTTTGGAGCCAGTACCAGGCTGTTTTTATAACTATGGTTTTGTAGTATAGACTAAGGTTCGGTATGGTAATACCTCCAGCAGTGTTTTTGTTACTCAGGATTGTCTTTGCTATCCTGGGTCTTTTGTGCCTCCATATGAATTTTGAGATTGTTTGGTCAACTTCTTTAAAGAATTGCTTTGGGATTTTAATTGGTATAGCATTGAATTTGTATATTGCCTTTGGTAGGATGGTCATTTTTATGATGTTGATTCTGCCAATCCAGGAACAAGGGAGGTCTTTCCACCTTCTGGTGTCTTCTGCAATTTCTTTTTTTAGGGTTTTAAAGCTTTCATTGTAAAGGTCTTTTACTTCCTTGGTTAGGTTTATACCAAGGTATTTCATCTTTTTAGGGGCTACAGTAAATGGGATTGTTTCTCTCAAGGCTTTTTCACTTCTTTCATTCTGGGCATATAGGAAGGCCACTGATTTTTGCACATTTATTTTGTATCCTGCCACCCTGCTGAACTTCTCAATTAGTTCCAGGAGCTTCCTGGTGGAGTTTTTGGGATCACTCAGGTATAAGATCATGTCATCTGCAAATAGGGATAGTTTGACTTCTTACTTGCCGATTTGAATCCCTCTTATGTCCCTTTCTTGTCTTATGGCTTCAGCTAAGACTTCAAGTACAATATTGAATAGAAGTGGTGAGAGTGGACAGCCTTGTCTTGTTCCTGATCGAAGTGGGAATGCTTCCAATTGTTCCCCATTGAGCATAATCCTTGCTGTGGGCTTGTTGTATACAGCTTTTATTATATTGATAAAGGTTCCTTCCATTCCTACTGTCTCCAGCGTTTTGATCATAAAAGGCTGTTGGATCTTGTCAAAAGCTTTTTCTGCATCTATTGAGAGTATCATGTGGTCTTGGACTCGTTTACATCATGAATTACATTTATTGATTTGCGTATGTTGAACCAACCTTGTGTGCCGGGGATGAAGCCTGCTTGGTCCCTGTGAATGATCTTTTTAATATGTTTTTGAATCCGATTTGCTAAGACTTTGTTGAGAATCTTTGCGTCTGTGTTCATCAGGGAGATCGGGCTATAGTTTTCTTTTTTAAGTGAGTCTTTATTAGGTTTTGGGATTAAAACGGTATTAGCTTCATAGAAGGAATTTGGTAGTGTTCCTTCCTTTGCTATTTGATGGAACAGTTTAAGGAGTATTGGTATTATTAACTCTTTAAATGTCTGGTAGAACTCTGTGCTGAATCCATCTGGTCCAGGACATTTTTTGGTGGGAACATTCAAGATTACTTCCTCAATTTCCTTATATGTTATAGGACTATTTAAATAATTCACAACTTCCTGATTCCATTTAGGTAAGTTGTGTTTACTTAGAAATTCATCTATCTCTTTTGTGTTGTCAAACTTCACAGAGTATAAGTTTTTGAAATATGATGTTATAATTCTCTGGATTTCTTGGGTATCCATAGTGATAACTCCATGTTCATTTCTGATTTTGTTAATTTGGGTTTTTTCTCTCCTGCTTTTGGGTAATTTAGCTAGGGGTGTATCAATCTTATTGATTTTTTCAAAGAACCAGCTTTTTGACTGGTTGATTTTTTCTATCATTTTCTTAATCTCGATTTCAGATATTTCTCCCCTTATTTTGCTAATCTCCTCTCTTCTACTACTTTTGGGATGAGATTGCTCTAGTTTCTCTAAAGCTTTAAGCTGCATTGTTAAGTTGTTTATTTCTGATGTTTCCATTTTTTTGATGTAGTCATTAAGAGCTATGAACTTACCTCTTAGAACAGCTTTCATTGTGTCCCAGAGATTTTGGTAAGTTGTATTTTCATTATCATTCTCTTTCAGGAAATCTTGAATTTCCTTTTGAATTTCTTCCTGATTCCAGTTCTCATTCAGCATCATATTGCTAAGTTTCCAGGAGTTAGTGTATTTTCTCTTGTTTGTTGTATCGTGGATGTCCAACTTTAGGCCGTCGTGGTCTGATAGGGCACAGGTTAGAATTTCAACTTTTTTGTATATGTGTACATTCATTTTGTGGCCCAATATGTGATCTATTTTGGAGAAAGTTCCGTGTGCTGCTGAGAAAAATGTGTATTCTTTGGTACGTGGGTGAAAAGTTCGATAGAGATCTGTAAGGTCCATTTCTTTCAGGGTTTGATTAAGTTCCAAAGTGTCTCTGTTAAGCTTTTGACCTGTTGATCTATCCCATGTTGAGAGGGCGGTGTTGAAGTCCCCAAGAATTATCATTTGGGGGTTGCTTTCTTGCTTTAGACGCTGTAGGGTTTTCTTAATGAATGTGGAGGGGCCCGTATTGGGTGCATATATGTTCAGTATTGTGAAGTCTTCCTGGTGAATTGTACCTGTGACTAAAATGTAGTATCCATCCGTGTCTCTTATAATTTTCTTTGGTTTGAAGTCCACTTTGTCTGATAGCATAATGGCTACCCCTGCCTGTTTTCTGCTTCCATTTGCTTGTAGAATTGTTGACCAGCCTTTTATTTTTAGAGCGTGCCTATCTTTTGTGGTGAGATGGGTTTCCTGCAGGCAGCAGATTGATGGATTGTGATTTTTTATCAAGTTTGTAATCTGTGTCTCTTGATCGGTGAATTAATTCCATTAACATTTAGTGTTATAATGGAGAAACTATTGTTAATTCCAGACATTTATTATGTTTAGTAGTTTTCATAAGTATATTGCTTCACTTTTAATGGTGTTATATTTGCCTTCTGTTCTCCTGGATATGCCTGTTTTTTTCTTCACGCTTGAGTATCATTTCTAGCATTTTTTGAAGGCCTGGTTTGGTGGCCACGTATCCCTTATAGTTATCTTTGTGCTGGAAAATTTTTCTTTCTCCTTCAATCATGACTGATAGTTTTGCAGGGTAAATCAGCCTACGTTGACATTTTTGCTCATTCTATACTTGTAATATGTCTCTCCAAGCTCTTCTTGCTTTTACTCTTTCGACTGAGAAGTCATTTGTTATTTTAATAGGTTTACCTTTAAAAGTGACTTGTTTTTTTCTCCCTTGAAGCTCTCAGCACCAGTTCTTTATCTTGAATGTGGAGTGTTTTAACTATTATTTGCCGTGGCGTGCTTCTGTTTTGGTCGTATCTGTTTGGGGTGCGGAATGCCTCTTGTATATGGATGGGCCTCTTTTTTTTTAGATGAGGAAAGTTTTCCTTGATGATCGTTTGAAAAATTTCCTCAGGGGTGGTATTTTGAGATTCTTGCTCTGGTATTCCATGAATACGCATGTTAGGCTTCTTCAGGGTGTCCCATATCTCTTGGATATTTCTCTCAAGTATCTTTTTGGCTTTAACAACCTCTTCCATTGAGCTGGTTAGTACTCCCACTTTATCTTCAAGGTCTGAAATTCTGTTTTCTGCTTCATTAGTTCTGTTGATAAGACTCTCTGTGGAGTTCTGGGTTGAAGATAACTTGTCTTGTAGCTCAGTTTTAAACTCTGCTTGAGTCTGTTTTAACTGCTCTATGTCAGTTTTTGTTTCTTGCACTGTTTTTCTCAACTCCTCCAAATGTCTGTTGTGTTCCTCTTCAAAGTGATTGATTCATATGTAATCCCTCCCTGATTTCCTCTTTCATAGTATTGAACATGGTAATGATCATATTTTGAAAGTCGTTATCCTAGGTTAGGCTTTCTTGGCCTTTTTCTGTGGGTTTGTTCTGGTTGGAGTCTAACATTATGGGATTAATTTCTTCAGTGGGAAATTTGTTTGCTTGAGTGTTGCTTCTCATGGATTTGCACTTTGACTCTGGCATTGTCGTTTTAACTCTTAAGATCTTTCAATTTCACTAAACTGAATTATTTGGCCTGGGGTTCTGGGGGTGGGCAGGGACTGAGCTTACCTAGGTCGCGGGTGAGGCCCAGCTGGACCGCGCGCGTCCTGGCCGGAGGAGCGGGGTGGGGAAAGGGAGGATGGAGGCGTCGGCGTGGAGCTATTTAACTCGAGGGGAGCTGTGGCGGGGCCCGGGCGCAGAGGGAGGTCCTCCTAGTCCCTTGGCCCTGCGCGCAGCTCCGGCTGGATGGTGGGAGTCAGAGCCTTGTCCCTTTGGGCTGACCTGGGGTCCTGGTGGGCAGGCGTGGGCGGAGCTTACCTAGGGTGCGGGGTGAGGCCCGGCTGGACCGTGTGCACGCGTCCCGACCGGCGGAGCGGGGTGGGGTAAAGGGGGAAGAGTTCATTTTTGACCCATAGTTTCATGTATTCAGTCATGGCAGCAGGGAAGACATGGTGGCAAGATTGTCTCTCCCCGTGGTGGTAGGAGGGCAAGACTGTGAGAGGCATCTTGTGTGCGGTAAGGAAGCAGAGAGAGATTATATGGGTGCTTGACTTGATTTAGTCTTTTTATCCAGTCAGGGACTCCCAGCTCATGGGAGGGTAACACCCACATCCAGGGTGGATCTTCCCTCCTCAGAGATCTCTGGAAAATCCCTCACACACAAGATAGAGATATGTTTCTGGTGATTGCAAATCTAGTCAAGTTGACAGGAAAGATTAACCATCGATTGACAAGTAAAAATAGAGTAACCCACAGAACTGTACATTCTGTAATGTAATAGTCTTAGGCTATTACATTAAGCTTCTTAAGTTCTTACTAGAAAAATGGAGAAGACTGAATCCTGATGTTTGGGAAGGAAAAGGATTGCTATGATAAAGACAGAATGATTCACTGCATGCATATTTACAAAGAAATTAAGTTAAGTGATGCTCCTTGTTGCTATCCCTGGAGAAAAGTTGTGCAAGTTCTCAAAGGGAAGCCACAGAGCCAGGAGAAGGTGAGCTTAGAGCAGGGATGACATCAGCTTTTATATGATTACGTGGTTCTGCTCCTGAAGTGGTGTATCATACCACCAACACCCTTTGAGAAACTCTTGGAACCAGTGCCATCCAAGACCCAAGGTGGTGTATGGAAAACATCAGTGTCAAGGTTCTAGGGCAATTCTGCTTCTAATGGTGGAGAATCTGGTAGCAAATAGACAAGTGGTTCTCATAGACTTAAGGAAACATTTCCTGAAAGCAGACCATCTGGAAATCAATCAGTCAACAAGTGCACAATCAATTAGCCATCTTGGCAGTGGCAGCAGAAGGTATACATACTTTTATTTTCATCTCAGCACGTATCATGCAGTTTTGGAAAAGAAGAATCATAGCATTTGGTCCATTCTGATCAAGGGTAAAATTCTGAGTTTCATTTATCTGGGATTAGATAATCTAAATGATTCCATTATCACCTACAGGGGCACCAACAAGCCAGAATCCTTAATAGCTGTGGCCTAAACATGATTTGAATTTAACATGCAGACGGATCAAAGAAGGCCAACTTGAATACTTTCAAGTATACAAAGCTTATTTGAAGGTTGAACCAGCATGCTATCTATCTGGGCAGCTGGTTGGGAGTGGTCTATCATTCTCAGAAGTCTGACCTTATTATCCATTAGTAATTAATGGGCTGGACTTCAGAACCAAAAGTCAACCTACCTGAGTCAGCTCATCTTTACTCTGATTAGAAATCAAGAAAGATGTTCAGTGAGTCAGAGGCTGCTGGCCACAAGAATGGAAAATTGGGCCAGTGGGATGATTCATTGAGTAAAGGTGCCCCTGAATAATGCTGGTGGCCTAACTTTAATCTCTGGATTCCTTATGGTAGAAAGAGAGAACCAACCTCTGAAAGTTGACTTCTGACTTCTGATAATGTGACTACTTGTACTCTCAGACAAGAACACAAAAAATTAAAATTAAGAAATGAAATTTGGAGGCTCCATAATTGTTCCCCTCAGCTGGACAAAGTGCTATCTGTTATTTGCAAATGGTGAAGAAGTACATCCCTTATGAAGATGTTCATCTTGAGCATTGGTGTAAATTTGGAACTTCTGCTAATATTTGCAAGTAGAGACTAAAGTATATGTGAATACAGCAGAGTTTATGTTTTTTCAGTAAAGCAATCCTGAACTCTATAAATGGTGTGAGTCTGGAGACTTGATACAACATGTCTAAAGACTCAGTGATGTAATTAAAGTACTTATGGAGACACTTCAGTAGGTTAGGGAATAATCTAGTTTTCATGAATATCAAGAGTTTTCTATGGAATTGAGCATGGCAGGAAGGCTTTCTTCATCTGTTCTCGTCAGTGAAGAGCTACATAAAAACCACAGTGGAGATACCCAAAGAATTTCCATGCAGTGTGAAAGTGCTCATCATCAGAAGCTTAACTAGCAATAACTAGTATCTTAACCTCTGTCCCTTCTCTGCCTCTTAAGAATGTTCTGTCCTGGAATCATTGGGGTGATATTTGATGGACCAAAGGGATTATTGCTACAAAGCAAACATATTATACTAAAGGTGTAGAATTTAATAGAAAAATTTTTAAGGGTTCAAGGATTCCTGAGGATAATAAAGAAGGGATCAGAAGTTTAAGGAGAAGGAAGCTTCTCTGGGGTCCCAAAGGTAGTGGTTATGTGAGTGTGTTAAGAATTGAAATACAAAGCTCCATTCTACTAGGAAGGAAACAATAGATTATTCATATATGCTTCTGGAATTGTGCTTCTGATGAGCTAATAGTGACAATTTGGATTTAGACTATAGCTTCATCTTTTGCACCAGCATGCAACAATACTAGGATTTCAGGAACATACACACCCTTTTGCTCAATATTTTTTGGTATTTATTGATTGTATATAACATTACATTCATATAGAAAGTTTCTTTCAGGTATATCAGTAGTTTGACCATATTCGCCCTAACCATTCCCTCCTTCTATTCCTCCTTTCTTTTTCCACTAGTCTCCTCATTCCACTCACATCCTTTCTGTTTTTGTGTCATATATACATATTTATAAATAGATGGTGAATTATATATATAAAGAAATCTAAGACACACACATGTGAGAAAACACTTAATAACTATATGAATATGTAATATGATAGTATCCAGTTGTATTTATTTCCTCCTAAATAATACAATTTTGTTGTCTTTATGCCTGAATAAAACTTCAGTGTGTGTGTGTGTGTGTGTGTGTGTGTGTTAGACACAGGTGTCAATTTGATTGCTGAGAGTTTGAGTTCTGGGCACATATATAGAGAACTTGTGGTTGAGTTAAGTCCAGAGAGAGTTAAGTCCTGCATGAGAATGTATGATGGATGGGGAGAACCAGCCCATGTGGGTATGGCTAGATTTTGGGCATGTGGATAAGACTGTGGGAACTTGGTAAGGAAATTAGCAACCTTCTTGCCAGTCTGGCAAATAAGGATCATCCCTCTCATCAGTCCTGTGAATTTGGTATGGCCAGTTCCCTTGGTGTTGGTATGGGCTCTTCTGCCAAGCTGGACAAGGAACTGTAACCAGATGAATGCAATCCAAAATAAAACCAACCCCTTGTTCTCTTAAGCCCTTTTGTTATGAAATTATCAATGTCCATGAAGGCTAACTATAACAGAGAAGTGGGGTGTTGCTGATATATCTGGTTGCATGGCTCTTTTGGATCCTGAATGTTTTGTTGGAGAAACTGAAATGTATGAAGATTTTTAAGACTATGGTTTGCAAAAACCATTAACTAGGGTTTAATGGGCTATTTGGAACATGGTGATGCTGAGAGGGGTGTGAATTGTTTAGATCCAAGGACTTGATAAAGTTGAAGTGAAAGATAGATTTGTTTGCATGGTTGAGGAACTATGCTGGCAGCCTTGATATTTCAGATGAGGAAAAGGCAGGCAATGGAGCAGCTGTGACTACTGGAGAAATGAACACCACTGAAGAAAAGTCTAGTGAAAGAAATGAATACTGCCGTGTGGAGATTTGTTGTTGTGAAAAGCCTAATTTCTTTATGGAACAGAAGCCCAAGTTGAAGCCATGTCTTTCCCTTCAAAAGTTTTGGCTGCCTAGAAAAGGTCTTTTTCAGAGTTGAAACTCAAAAATTAGTAAAGCTGTGGTTTGAGTGGGGTAAGATACTTTCAGGCTCATTGCAGAACATGGCAGCAATGTCTAAGTGGTACTGGTTTTGATGCATGATTGAAGGGTTCATGAAGAGCAGCTAAAACTTGTCACCAAGTGGCAGATTTGGAGTTCCTTCAAAGGAAGGTGAAGTTTACAACTGCAGTAGAAAACCCAGGATGATGGATTTTCTAGAACCATGAGATATGTGCCGAGGAAAGTGAAGTTTGAGATGCCCAAGAAACAGTACTTGTCCAACTTTGAACCGTAAAGAGGGATTGGGATTTCTCAAAATCTTTGAGCCAATGTTTTTCACTGAACTGATTTAGTTAGTATTATTACCCTTGCCAGTTATTACTAGTGCTTACCTTGAATTGGATATGTTTGTCTATTGTTATTGTAATTTCCTAGGTGAGGCTATTAGGCTGTTAATACATCAGTTAAGTCGGGTTAAGTAGACAAGGGGTGAATATTAGTATGGTAGTGCTCTTTTGTGATTTAGTATCCTGGTAATATGTGAGGGTGAGTGGTGTACTCCCTGGAGTTGTATATGTTTTTGGGGTGGCTGTATGGAGAAGTTGATCTACAGCAATTGATACTAGAAAGGATCAGTAAGGTGAAAAAAAGGAGGTTTACTTATCTTTGGGCTGCAGGTGAAGAATCTCTCCCACGTGATTGGATGATTGTAGAGGACTCCAGATGAATGGCCTTTGTCCCTTAGTGTTTTGCTTGAGTTTCATTTGGACTCTACTGAATTCTGAGTAGTAGTGTGTCTTCCCTGGACCACGTGTGTAAGTCCCCGGTAGGCTGGAGAGGCAGAGGGTCTGCTATTGATGGCAGAATTCTTCACCTGGGACCTGGGACTTGGCTTAGGGCCCATCCAAGCTCCAGGGATGGAGGAATGTGAGCAGGTCCTGTCTGGCGAAGGCGCGGGCCTTAGGAAGAAAGGGGCTGGGGACCGCGGTGGGGCCCAGGCGAAGCCAGAGGCCACCTGGGTGCAGCTGGGAGACGGGGGTATCGGTTGGGGGGATGGGCTGGGCGGAGGGACTCATCTGGGGATCTGGGACCTGGCGGGCGGGGGGTCAGCGGCGCGCGGGCGGGACTGGCGGCAGGGGCTGTCTTTGAGCCAATGTGACTCCATGATGAGCAACAAAAGACAGACATTTAATAACAGGGTATGGTTTTCCAGACTTTGAGCTACTAATTTTGAATTAATGTTTTCTTACTGTGTCCATATGCTTTTATTTTAGTGTTTTTAATTTTAACTGTTTTTTAATTAATTTTAATTTTTAAATTGATTTTAATTTTAATGTTCCTTTGATTTTGCATTTAATTTGTTTTGATTTAATAGTCTTTTAGGGCAAGAGAGTCCAGGGAGGGGTGGAGGGAGGGAGGGGAATGGGGTACTTATCAACTTTGTATGAGTAGAAGAAATTTTAAAAAAAAGGAAAAAAAAAGAGATTTCAGATTTTTTTTAAAGAAAACCAGACTTTCAGTTCCAAGTTTTAAAAATTGAACTTTTAATGACTATCTTTTAAAAACTGAATTATGAGAACTTTTAACCTTAGACTTTATTGCAGTGGTTTTTTGTTTTGTTTTGGTTTTTGGTCCAGATTCTTGTGTTCAGGAGCCAAAGATTGAAACCAAATACGCATAAGGGATTAAGGTAGATTTTGTTATTATTATTTATTCAATTGTGCATATATGCATGTGTGTGTGTGTGTGTGTGTGTGTGTAGAACCACCATGGACGGCCTCCACCTCCTCCTTGTTTACTCTGCCCGGGGATTCACAGGCTCCGCCCTACCAGGACCAGAAACACAGCCCCCCCCCCCTGCTTCCTCCCGGAGTCTATACGTGGGGTCTAGGATCCAAACTCAGGACATTCCACCTGCAAGGCAGAGGCTTAACCCTGAGCCACCTCTCCAGCCCCTAAGGCAGATTTTATAAGAAGAGAGAAAGAACTGAACTCATGAACATGGATCCCACAAGGGGCAAGAAAGCCAGATAAGAACTGGATTCTGGACATGGACTCCTGAGGGACAATGAAGTCAAAGATGGTCAGGGATATTTATAGGATTAGGAAGCCTGGGAAAAGTATCTTTTCCTTATTGGTTAGCTCCAGTTTCTGCAAACCTGATTGAAGTTTTCGGTCCCCTACATTTCATTGGTCTGTTCATATAGGGGCCCAGCCCAGGTCATGTTGAGGCAGATCTCCTGACTGAGTTGTTTCTTTTGAGGAATTTAACTTATCTGCAATAAAAAACTCATCTGCATATTCTTTTATGAATAGAGGGCTGGGGGGGGGGGTTGGCAGCCTTATCTCTGTGGAGGATTAGAACCAGTTCCTCCAGATTAATAGCATGTGTTCCTTCAGGATAATCCTAGCAGTGAGGGATAACCTTTAAAGACCTTCAAAGACCGTCCCTGCATGGCTGTGTTCCAAAACTGCCTGAATTTTAGAATTAATAAAATGAAATATATTTATATCATATGGTAAGTGTAACACCTGAGAAAGGGTACAGTTTAAAAGTGATGTGTTTCTGTGTTAAGCTGACAAGTGGTGGAGTGTCATAGTTAGATACAGAAGATCTGATTGATGAGGAGGTGCGTGTGGCCTGTTCCTAAGCAGGTGAATGAGATGGAGGGAACTTGATAAGGAAATTATCATCCTTTTGTATACTTGTTCCCTTAAGTTGTTTGGTTGTGAATTTATTGGTGGCCATGCAAGCAAACTGCAATGTAAACATGCATGTGTGTGTGTCATTTATCTATCTGACTGTCAACAGACACCTAGACTGACTTCATAGTTTGACTATGTGAATAGTGTTGTAATAAGGATGAATGTGAATGTTCTGTTCAAGTGTCTCTTCCAGAGCAGAACTGAGCTCTTAAGTCACTTATGAAAGCAATGTGGTAAGAACTGAAGAAAAGGTGTATCTTTGTTTTCCAAGTGTTTTCATCTGTCAGTCCATCTCTACCTTCACATTTACACACACAAATGCTGCATCCAAATACTATACCGCATCCAAATACTATAGATAAGCATCACTCACCTAGTTTGTGTTTGCTTATATATTTTCCCTGATAAAAACTTTTTATAGGTTTCCAAATGTTTTTAGGATCAAGACCAAAATCCTCACAGTGGCATGCAGGAGACTGCTTGGACTGGACCCTTCTAATTTCTTTCTCTGACATTTTGTCATTTCCTTCCCATGTTATCTTCCCTCAACCATACTCCTCTTCCCAATATTTCCCTCCTAATTCTATGACCTTTCTTGTGTATGTAACCCACTGGGTTCCTGGTTACAACAAAGGCTTCCTACATTATCATGCATCTGGGGCACTTGGTGTATCACAGGTTTATCAGTGGGTACTCACTGTAGCAAGTGGTCCTCCTCTCCCGCTTCCAGCCAGCATTGGCTCAGAGAAGTCAGGGCCACATGAGCTCTGTCCTCATACATAGTGTAGAGTTATTGTGCTCAGCCTTGTGTAGTTCTTATGCAGGTGAACGCAGCATAGCACCGTTTGGTACGATGAAATCCAGCCAGCAGAGAGGAAGCTTCTCCTCTACTTTCAGCTTGATTTCTTCATTTTCCATAACTAACGTGTGCAAACACCTCTCCCTTTTTTGACCTAGACAGAGGCATATATTTGAAAGAGGAATAGAGCAAAGATATAGTGACATATTTGCATATATATAATGCAGTATTAATCCTTCTGAGGTAGATCTTTTTAAATCACTTTTCTTTATAGATGAATTTTGTCCTTTGTTGCATTTATATATGTATATAATACATTGTTATTATTTTCCCCTCTGTATTCCTTATGACCTCCCAACATAGCCCCCTCACCTACAAGTCTTCCTTCCATATTGCTATCCTTACATTTGTTTTGTGTCCCGTATGGTTAATCAGGGCATTTTGTGTGAAGCTGGACTTGGTACTATTTCTTGGACCCTAGAAGACTCCTACATAATTGGATATTCCTCACACACACACACACACACACACACACACACAGAATCTGTTACTTGCCCATTGCTCATCCACATTGTTTGGGACTCCATGGGCTGCTCTGTTCATAGTTGAGCAATGGCCAGATGGCTCCACTATGGGCTTGATAACAGAAAACAGAAGGTAGATCTTCATATCTGCGCTTTTCTTAATGGGCTTGAAGCTTCATAAAGTTTAAGGATTTGACCAAGATCAAGAGTGGTTATTTGGCTACAGCAATGAGTTTAGATTTCAGTTTATTTCTGTCCTGTTTCATGACTCTGTCTGATTCTGTTCATATTGTCTTCTGTGATATGGTGTATGTGTGTTTCATGTGCATAGGTGCACGTGTGTGTATTCTTTTTGGAGCAGAAAAATATCACTTCATATGACTGGAGGCTGGTTACCTTTCCTCTGTTTGGCCTTCATCTTGGCTTCTTTAGGGCAGTGGTTAGCGATGATCTTTATCTTCATGTTGAAAGCTTGAAATTGACAATATGAACAGTAATTTGTGGAATTATTTTATTTAATTGTCTTTATCAAATGAATAATTTTCAAAATTCATTTTTCCTCTGCAAGTATTGACATATGTAAGACTGAATTCAGTGAGAGACTAAAAGGATTTGGAGTTTCTACTGAAACTGTTGATTTGTACACACAATCTTTTTTTAAATTTTTTTATTATTTATTCAATTGTGCATGTATGCATGTGTGCGTGTGTATGTGTGTGTGTGTGTAGAATCACAGGCGAATTCGGGAACCACCATGGATGCCTCCACCTCCACCTTGTTTACTCTGCCCCGGGATTCACAGGCTCCGCCCTACCAGGACCAGAAACACAGGCCACCCCCGCTTCCGCCTGGCGTCTATATGTGGGCCTAGGATCCGAACTCAGGACCTTCTGCCTACAAGGCAGAGGCTTAACCCCTGAGCCACCTCTTCAGCTCCAATACACACAATCTTTTGTCAAGTAAGATTTATAAATTAAAATATCGTATTGAATTCTTTTCTTCTCTTTTTTTTCCAAGACAAGAAGATAATTTATTTTGCTGTCCAGTTATTTTCTTAAAAAAGTTTAAATGCTTGATAAAATAAAACAAATTTTTAGTACCATATAAACTTTCTGGCATGTACAATGACTTATTACTATGTACAACTTCTAAGACAAACGTTTCCAGCTCCCAATCAAGTTGTGTTGAGCAGCCAACTACAGTCAAGTTGTAGGAAGTTTTCTGGATAGCCAATAATCTCCTTGGCTTGAAAAAAAATTATACAGTTAAAAATATAAATAAGACCTTCAATAAATTGAGGATCAAGAAAATGCTATTTGAAATCCAGTCATGTGGATCTGGGAAGTTTGTGAAAGTTTATCAGATATCAGCAAGTGAAATGCAAGTCCGCAGATGTTCAAACTTCAGTCTTCCAGGAGAGGTCCTGTAGATTCACAGTAGGTCTATCAAAAATAAAAGCTACTTTTTACTGTAGTAGATCTTCATTTATGGTTCATATCCCATTTTTCACCAGCTCATGGACTCCATTCTCGTCAATGATTAAAGATGCATGGAATTCTTTATCTGCCACATAACTCTCTATTCCTTCTCCAGCATAGGAGATGAGGGGAGAGATTTCACGCTGGATTGGTCATCATTGGCATCCTTCAAGCGGGGAATTACTGGGAGGCAAGAACCGTTTTCATCTATGAAGTGGCCTCCCGCATTGAGGACCCAGCAGTGTTGAAGGGACATCAAAGCATGCCTTGCAGTGGTGGGGTTGTCCTTCCCATTCTGACTGTCGGCATTCTTCAGTGGGGAGAACTCATCTTCCCACAATACTTCATACACCACAAACCTCTTTCCAAACTGGAAGATGTCAAAGACAAATTTTTCCATCTTTATTCCATTCGGTTTGTCTGGCTTAATTAACTGTCCCTGGGAATCGATGTATGGAATCTAAGAGCCACATGATGCTGCAACTGAGGTTCATAAACATTGACAACATCTCTCAGAAATGGAATGGTGAAGAAATGATTGACGATATTCCTCGCATTGAACAGCAGTCGTCCATCAGCACTTCGTTTCTGAGCTGTTGCCAGAGAAATCTCACTGTATTCCATCACCTGGTACACGCCATCCACTCGGCAAACCACTCCAACTGGCTCTGTAGGATTCGTTTTCTCTACTACCTTTGCCCCACAGTCTGCTCCTTTCTGAATGCAAAATCCAATGAATTGGGGATCTGCCACTTTTACCAATATGTTGTCCACACAATAGACATGAATGCTCCAAATGCCTCTTTGCTCCATATCTTCTACAATGTTTTGGGCTGTAAGAGTCCTATACAGACCACCATTCCCATCTGGAGCCATAGAGACTTTATTTTTCTCTTCCAAAATAATTTTCCCACCAAAACTCACAGCAGGTAACATTCCTTGCTGAAAAAATATCACATTCTCTTTTTTTAAATCAAAGTACTTGTGCTTGGTGAAGAATTCCTTCGTGGACTCCATTGTCCTACCGCTGGTCATGACGTACCATGGAATGATGCATGTGTTTTTCTGCTAACTGCTGTAGCTTCAGGATACGTTCTGCTTGAATCTGAAAAAGTGTCTTGTGGGACAGCAAACCAACATGATACATCCCCTTGGGATATGCAATGCCAAGTCGTGTCCCCTGTCCACCAGCTAGAAGAAGAATTGCTACTTTGTTCTGAGAAATTTGGGAAAGTCCTTCATTTTCCCAGGCCTGTAGCTGGTCTTGATCTCTAGTAGTACTGCCCAGCATTTCTCGAGGGACCGGCTCCATCCGCGCATCCACTTTCTCTTTGTGGGAAGACTGACTGGTTAAACCCTTCGATGACCTTTTGGAAGAAGGAGTTCAGTTCCTCAAAGTTCATAACTTGGAGCTCCGCATAAAGCTCTACCTGTTGGGCTTCGTCCAGTTCATTCCAGAACTGCAGCAGGTATTCTTGCGCAGCTTTGGACAACTTGACTTTGAGGTCATTAACATTCATAGTGCTCCGTTGCTTTGTGAAAACAGAGGTGTGAGAGCTGTAAACTTTTCCTGGGGACACCGCAGCTCCGGCTGGGACACTCGCCAGCGTCCCGGGCCCCGCCTGGACTATATAAGCTCATCCGAGAGGCCGGGATGGCGGGGCGGACCCGAGTGGGCGGCGAAGGGAGCACCCGCCCCGCCACCCCTCCCCTCTGAATTCTTTTTTTTTATTATTATTATTTCCGCTCATACAAACTTAATAGGTAGACCAGTTCCCTCCCTCTCTCCTCCTCCCCCCAGCCCCTTGCTCCCCCTCCCCTCCCTCCCCATCCCCCAGTGCCTCCCCCCCAATTCCCAGAGAGTCCTTTATTGTGTATGCCTGACTCTCCTCTGGACCCTCCTCTCCGATGACGTACAAGGACCCAGTGGCATTTCCCTGAACCCTTTCTCGTGTTCCCCTTAAGCATAGGAACACTACTGTGGCTGTCAATCCCTTGCCTTCAAGGATCTTGGTACCTTTAGCAGATGCTAGACTTTGTGAGGTCAATAATGTGTTGGACATTGAGCAGGGCATGCAAAGTCCTATTATGATTGCTTCAGCCCTAACTTGTGTGGAGAATCTTGCAAATCATTGCTCCTCCCATCCTTTTGCTCTTACAATCTTACCGCCCCGTCTTCCGCAAATGTCCCTGAGCTTCAGGATGGGGAGAGATTAGTCTGGCCTAGTTCTGTGTGGTTGATATAGAGTCTCTGAAGTTCTGGATAGTGGTTTGTTGATTTTCTTTTGCAGTTTTGCTGCTCCTGCAATGCCCTTCACTCCATCATGATAGGCACTGTATGTCACCCCCTGGCCAGAGACAAAAAGCTGTTAAACTGGAGTCTTGTTATAATAGCACATTCAAGGGTAGATGTAATAAGAGTAGGAAACCTCAGTGAGGGGGGGTCAATCACCCATTTGCAAAATGATTACTTTTTATCTGCCAGACTATATGCCCTCCCCTTCTGGTGAGATCATACCCCCTCAGTTGTAAGTGATCAGGAACGAATGTCTGTGAACTTAACCAGGTGTTACATTACTTACTTGCATTCCTTGATGGAGGCCTATTTTCTCTGCTGTAACATGGTCCCCTCTCTCCTTGTTTCTGGTGTGGCTCTTCAGCCCCATCCCTCCTGTTCATAATCCTTGCAATTACTGTATTACATAGGTTTACCTTTGAGTGTCTCTAGGTGGGCTGGGTGAGTTTGGTACTAGGAGCCACCTATTAGGGAGTACATACGGCGCTTAATTTTCTGGGTCTGGGATACTTCACTTAATATAATTGTTTCTAATGACATCCATTTCCCGGCAAATTCCAGTAATTTTCTTCTCAAAAGGAGGTAGAAGCAATTCAGGATGATTTCCAAAGTCACTTTGGTCCTCTACAGGGATACATGGTGCCTTTCAATGCACATATGCACGTGCACACACACACACACGCACACATGCACACATGCACACAACTAACTAAATTTTTCTTAGCCACGCAAAATGCTTCAACCAAATATTTTCAATGCATCAAAGAGGAAAGGAAATATGGAAGTGGTCCGCCGTGTATGTTGTGGTGGTTTTCGGCAAACCATTAAATAATCTTTATATTACAGAAGAAAAGCATTTGGGGCAGTCATTTTTTATATATTCAATGAGAATGGCATTTTGTTTGCTTGTCCATTTTGTGCTAAAATGCTTCTATTCATGAACGCATTTTATCAGTTGTGTCTAAGTAATTTTTTTTCATAATGGTCACTTCCATAATTGGAGACATTGACATTCATTTGGATTAGCAAAAGTTGTTGAGTCTGTATTTTAACTTGTAAAGTTATGCTTAGTTCTGATAACATGTTGGGAATGCTTGTGAGTACTTTTTTCATTTCTCAGCTAATAGTCATGTGACAGAAGGAGAATAGAGTAGACAAATTGGAAAGCTAGGCATTCTACAACAAACTAGTCATTCTATTTTAACTTATAAACCATGGACATAATCACTACTAATATTTAAGGGTCTATGTAGTTTACGAATAAGAAACTATTAGGGAATAACCAGGCATGGTTGCCCACAGGAAGCTGAGGCACAAGAACTCTAAGATTAGTGTGTGTTACACAGTGAGATCCTGTCAAAAAATAAAAAGAAGAAAATTATCAAAGAAAATAATTTTTGATTTCTCATGATGGTAGAATTGCACTGAATTTACTCAAGTTTTCTCTTATGTCTATTTCCCAACTTCTCTGATAACTGTCTCTAGTTTTCAGAATGGAATCTAATTTCTTTTCAGAGTCTGCTATGTTTGCCTTGGTTAGGGACTGTGTTTGGAGAGGTGGCAAGTGGGCTGCTGAAGATCCTGTTAGAGCAGTCAAAGAACGAAGTTCCTGCTTTGGAAGGTTTTCCTCTGGACTGTCAGGCTGTGCATAGCATATGGATCCTCCTCTGGGATCCCTGGGGCCTTTGCTTGTACCTGAGGGCATTTTTACTTGACTAGTTTCTTCTCTTTTCTACTCAATGTTGTATTTTCCTTGAGGGAGAGCAATTACTGCAATAAACCTGGAGACATCTGTAGCTGCTTCTCCATGTATATTTGCCAGGAGAGAAGTGAGTTCTTTCCAGAATAGCAATAACCCAAAACATAGTTTATGTTTCTTCATGTTACACATACCTCATTAATTTTCATAAGTTGTAAAGTTCCTCTTCCACAAACGTTTAAATGACATTTGTGAATTCCATTGTTACATCTTCAAAGGAAACTTTGAAAATCTCTATTTTTCAAAATTGTGTGTCAGTGCAGAAAATAAGTGACTAAGGACTGCTTGGCCCTAAGCAGGACATCTAAGCCTCCCCCCTCAACCCCCAAGACTAGGGAGCATTGTGAAAGGGGCAAGAGTGGTAAGATTGTAAGAGTCTGTAGGAGATCAGAAGCATGACCATACACTATCATCTGGACATGACAGGGTTGTGGCATCTATGAGGTTACTGATGCTAGATTTATTCCCACAAGACCTGCATTGGACCCCTATCAACGTTTCATCACGTGTTGCAGTTTGCTGATAAATCACCACCAAACAGCTTAAGAGAACAATAAGTGTATTTTCTCTTGTGATTTTTCTGGTTACAATTCTCAGTCCAGCTTGAAAGGAGAGCTTACATCAATAACAGGGCCAAGGGAATTGGCCACACTATTTCTACATAATGGCTGAGAGAGGGATGATCCTTACTTGCCAGAGCAGCATGTGTGGTCATGTGTTCACAAGGATGCCAACTTCCTCAACCACCTCTCTGTACTTTATCCCCATCAGCTGGAGAATCTCCTACAGGTTTGCTCTGGTCCCAACTCAACCACTAATTCTCTACAAATGTGCCCAGAGCTCAAAACCTCAACTGTTAGGTTGACACCTGTGCCTAACTAAAACACTATATAAGGGAAAAGATCTCAAGAGGCCGTTGCTTCTCTGTGAGACTGATGAGGGTTATGGCTGATGGGGGAAAGATGATTTCCTCAATGTTATCACTGATTCACACTCCAGTAAGTGCGGGGGTCGGCTCCTGGCTCCCGGGAAGGAGAGAGGTGAGCACACTGCTTGCCTCTCCACCTCCCAGGTCTTGGAGACAATTAGGCACAGCAGGGAGTTAAGTCAAAGCATGAACTCACTTTATTGTACACAGTGCAGCAGTTTATAAAGGCAAAAACAGCGTGAAATGGGCAGCCAATCATACTAAAGATCAGTGCAGCACGCAGGCTTCACAGGCTAAGGTCAGCATTACAGAGCTCTTACGAACCAATCAGGGTCCTTGTGATGCAAACAGGGTTATGCCCCGCACACTAGCTTCCAGCACCATCTTAGGCCCCATGTGCTTGGCTATGCCTTGTTCACTTTCTCCCAGCACCATCTTCCCTGGGCCAGTCCAACATCTCCCCCTTTTTGTTTTTTATGAGCCAATGTGTTCACTTAGATGTTAGGTCGAAACCAGATCAACTCCACCTTGGATTAGGTAAGTTGTCTATCAGGCCACCTTAGGTGAGGTCAGGCCTTTGGCCCTGTCCACCTTGGTGTAGGTAGGACTGTTGGGGGCCTATCATAATGGCACCTTGATGAGGTTGCAATGCCAAGATGCGCATCTATCATATAGGGGGATCTTTGCCAGACAGCTTTGATGCACTTGGTTCACCATGATCAACCCTTGGCGATGAACCCAATGCCCTGTCCCTGTTTTTTTGCATCCCCAAATTTTACAATAAAAGTCCAGGGCAGACATTTAACACATGCGAGCATCCCAAGTCATTACGTCACCTGGTGAGGGGCAGGGTATAGCCCTTCTTCCCTCTACAATTAGGCCGGTTGGCATGTCATTCAGTCCAGTCCGGTATGTCCCATGAGCCTAAGTCAAAAAGAAGTCAGGAAACCAGGTGGTTGGCAGTTGGGTATTGGTAGTCTGGGTGATGATGTTGCCTGTCTGAGAATTGGTACTTATGCACATGATCTGCTGAGACTGATGGGCACTGTGTGGTGTTGCTTTCGTTGAGTCTATGACGATCAGCAGGAACAGTAGTGCTTGTAACTCTTCGGCCATTGTAGGTACTGAGATCCTTGGTGGGTTCTGAAACAGAAAGCCCAGAAAAGACTTTCTCAAGGGCGGTCTGCCCTTGGTTTTTTATGCCATAATGTTTATTCTTATGCTTGCATTCTGTCATTTATTGTGATGTTTTCTTTTAATTTTTGATCACTTAACTGCATGGAAGATCCACCATTCCTTTTAGGAAGGCCCTTCTTGGTCGCGTCATGAAGATTCTCCTGGGGGCAAAATTTAAGGTACCTAGCTGGTACCCATATTGGAGAGGACTCCCCAATGGGGAAAATACATCCAAACCTCTGTCCTATAGTGATTAAAGGGTCTGGTCCCCGCTAATGGCCAGTGAGGGGGTCCTTCCAGCACACCCTGCTAGAAGGTGGGTAGGAGACACCACTGCCTTTGAAATCTTGATTCTAGTTGTTCCTTTTTTTTCCACTCATACAAACTTAACAGGTATACTGGTCCCCCACTCCCTCCAACCCCTCCTCCTCTGTACCCCCAACCCCCCCTTTCCTCCCCATCCCCCAGTACCTCCTCCTCCCATCCCCGGAGCATCCTTTAATGAGCATGCCAAACTCTCCTCTGGGTCCTCCTCTCTGATGAGTTGCAAGGACCCAGTGGCATTTCCCAGAACCCTTTCCTGTGTTCCCTTTAAGCATGGGAACACTACTGTGGCTGTCGATCCCTTGCCTCTGTGGATCCTAGTGCCTTTAGCAAACCCTAGACTTCGTGGGGTCAATAGAGTGTTGAACATTGCACAGGGCATGCAAAGTCCAATTAAGATTGCTTCAGCCCTAACTTGTGTGGAGAATCTTGCATATCATTACTCCTCCCATCCTTGTGCTCTTACAATCTTACCGCCCCCTCTTCCGCAAATTTCCCTGAGCTTCAGGATGGGGAGAGATTAGTCTGGCCTAGTTCTGTGTGGTTGATATAGAGTCTCTGAAGTTCTGGATTGTGGTTTGTTGATTTTCTTTTGCAGTTTTGCTGCTCCTGCAATGCCCTTCACTCCATCTTGATGGGCATTGTATGTCACCTTTTGGCCAGAGATAAAAACCTCCTAAATTAGAGTCTTGTTATAAGAGTATATGCAGAGGTAAATGTAATAAAAACAGGAAACTGTGGTGAGGGAGGGGTCAATCACCCATTTGTGATATGGTTACTTTCTAGCTGCCAGACTATACGCCCTCCCCTGCTGGTAAGATCATACCCCATTAGTTGTAAATGATCAGGAGGGAAAGGAACTTAACCAAATGTCTCATTACTTACTTGCATTCCTTGATGGTGGCCTATTTTCTCTGTTGTAACATAGTCCCCTCTCTCCTTGTGTCTGGTGTGGCCCTCCAACCCCATCCCTCCTGTTCATAATCTTTGCAATTACTGTAGGTATTACAAAGATTTATCTTTGACTGTCTCTAAGTGGGTTTGGTAGTAGGAGCCAGCTATTAGGGAGTACAAATGGCACTTAATTTTCTGTGTCTGGGATACTTCACTCAATATAATTGTTTCTAATCCCATCCATTTCCTGGAAATTCCATTAATTCATCATTTTTGATGGCTGAGTAGTACTCCATTGTATATATGTACCACAGTTTCCTTATCCACTCGTCAACTGTTGGACATTTGGGTTGATTCCATGACTCTGGTATTGTAAACAGTGCTGCTATGAACATGGTCGTGCTCATGCTATCGAGTTGAATTTTTGCTGTATGGGGGGTTATTTCTAAAGTGGAATCGCAGGGTCATATGGCATTTCAATCTTTAATTTCTTTAAGAATCTCCAGACGGCTCGCCAGAGTGGCTGTATCAGCCTGCATTCCCACCAAAAATGTAGGAGAGTTCCCCTCTCTTCACATCCTCTCCAGCATTTGTTGTTGTTTGTGTTGTGGATTTTTGCCATCCTGACCGGGGTGAGATGATATCTCAGGGAAGTTTTGATTTGCATTTCCCTGATGGCTAAGGATATGGAGCATTTTTTAAGATATTTGTTAGACATTTTAATTTCATCCCTGGTAAAGTTTCTTTGAAGTTCCAGGGCCCATTTTTTAATTGGGCCATTGGATTCCTTGGTGTTTAGTTTTCTAAGTTCTTTGTGCACTCTGGATAGTAGAGCTCTAGTCAGATATGTGGTTAGTGAAGATTTTCTCCCATTCTGTGGGTTGCCTTTGAGCTCGTGTTACAATCTCTTTATCTGAACAGAAGCTCTTTAATTTCACAAGATCCCAACTGTTGAGACTTGGAAGCAGTGACTGTGCCATTGGATGTCTGTTTAGGAAGTGTTGGCCTAGCCCAATCAGCTCAAGGGAGTTCCCTATCCTTTCAAATATGGTTTTTAAAGTCTCTGGCCTGATATCGAGGTCCTTGATCCATTTGAAATTAAGTCTTGTACATGGTGACAAGTACGGGTCCAGCTTTAATCTTCTGCATGTGGAGATCCAGTTTTGCCAGCACCATTTGTTGAAGATGCTGTTCTTTTTACATTGGATTCTTTGGGCCCCTTTGTCAAAGACCAAATGGCTGTAACTTTGTGGGCTTATATCTGGGTCTTCAATCCTTATCCATTGATCTGTGTGTCTATTTTGGAGCCAGTACCAGGCTGTCTTTACAACTATGGATTTGTAGTATAGACTAAGGTTTGGTATGGTAATACCTCCAGCTGTGTTTTTGTTACTCAGGATTGTTTTTGCTATCCTGGGTCTTTTGTGTCTCCATATGAACTTTGAGATTGTTTGGTCAACTTCTTTGAAGAATTGCTTTGGGATTTTGATTGGTATAGCATTGAATCTGTATATTGCCTTTGGTAGGATGGTCATTTTTACGATGTTGATTCTGCCAATCCAGGAACAAGGGAGGTCTTTCCACCTTCTGGTGTCTTCTGCAATTTCTTTCTTTAGGGTTTTAAAGTTTTTATTGTAAAGGTCTTTTCCCTCCCTGGTGAGGTTTATACCAAGGTATTTCATTTTTTTAGGGGCTATTGTAAATGGGATTGAGTCTCTCAGGTTTTTTTTACTTCTTTCATTCTGGGCATATAGGAAGGCCACTGATTTTTGTACATTTATTTTGTATCCTGCCACCCTGCTGAACTTCTGTATTAGTTCCAGGAGCTTTCTGGTGGAGTTTTTGGGATCACTCAGGTATAGGATCATATCATCTGCAAATAGAGATAACTTGACTTCTTCCTTGCCAGTTCGAATCCCTTTTATGAACCTTTCTTGTGTTATGGCTTTAGCTAAGACTTCAAGTACAATATTGAAAAGAAGTGGTGACAGTGGACAGCCTGGTCTAGTTCCTGATTGAAGTGGGAATGCTTCAAGTTTTTCCCCATTGAGTATAATCCTTGCTGTTGGCTTATTGTATATAGCTTTTATTATATTGATAAAGGTTCCTTCCATTCCAACCTTCTCCAGGGTTTTGATCATAAAGGGCTGTTGGATCTTGTCAAAATCTTTTTGCATCTATCGAGATTATCATGTGGTCTTGAACGATGGACTGGTTTATATGATGAATTACATTTATTGATTTGCGTATGTTGAACCTACCTTGTGTGCCTGGGATAAAGCCTACTTGGTCCCCATGAATGATCTTTTTAATATGTTTTTGAATCTGATTGCTAAGACTTTGTTGAGAATCTTTGCGTCTGTGTTCATCAGAGAGATCGGCCTATAGTTTTCTTTTTTAAGTGTTTTGGGATTAAAACGATATTAGCTTCATAGAAGGAATTTGGTAGTGTTCCTTCCTTTGCTATTTGGTGGAACAGTTTAAGGAGTATTGGTGTTATTAGCTCCTTAAATGTATGGTAGAACTCTGTGCTGAATCCATCTGGTCCAGGACATTTTTTGGTGGGAAGATTTGAGATTACTTTCTCAATTTCCTCATATGTTATAGGACTATTTAAATAATTCACAACTTCCTGATTCCATTTAGGTAAGTTGTGTTTACTTAGGAATTCATCCATCTCTTTTGTGTTGTCAAACTTCACAGAGTATAAGTTTTTGAAATATGACGTTGTATTTCTCTGGATTTCTTGGGTATCAGTAGTGATAACTCCATGTTCATTTCTAATTTTGTTAATTTGGGTTTTCTCTCTCTCGCTTTTAGTTAATTTAGCTAGGGATGTATTAATCTTATTAATTTTTTTTTAAAAAACCAGCTTTTTGACTGGTTGATTTTCTCTATCGTTTTCCTAATCTCGATTTCAGATATTTCTCCCCTTACTTTGTTAATCTCCTCTTTTCTACTACTTTTGGGATCAGATTGCTCTAGTTTCTCTAAAGCTTTAAGCTGCATTGTTAAGTTGTTTATTTCTGATGTTTCCATTTTTTTGATGTAGGCATTAAGAACTATGAACTTACTTCTTAGGACAGCTTTCATTGTGTCCCAGAGATTTTGGTAAGTTGTATTTTCATTATCGTTCGCTTTCAGGAAATCTTGAATTTCCTTTATAATTTCTTCCTGAATCCAGTTCTCATTCAGCATCATAGTGTTAAGTTTCCAGGAGTTAGTGTATTTTCTGTCGTTTGTTGTGTTGTGGATATCCAGCTTTAGGCCGTGGTGGTCTGATAGGGTACAGGCTAGAATTTCAACATTCCTGTATATGCGGAGATTCATTTTAGTGTCCCAATATATGATCTATTTTGGAGAAAGTTCCGTGTGCTGCTGAGAAAAAATGTGTATTCTTTGATGCATGGATGAAAGGTTCAATAGAGAACTGTAAGGGCCATTTCTTTAAGAGTTTGATTAAGTGCCAAAGTGTCTCTGTTAAGCTTTTGACTTGTTGATCTATCCCATGTTGAGAGGGTGGTATTGAAATCCGCAAGAATTATCGTTTGGGGATTGATTTCTCGCTTTAGACGCTGTAGGATCTTCTTAATGAATGTGGAGGGGCCCGTATTGGGTGCATGTATCTTCAGTATTGTGAAGTCTTCCTGGTGAATTGTACTTGTGACTAATATGTAGTATCCACCTGGTCTCTTATGATTTTTTTTTGGTTTGAAGTCCACTTTGTCTGACAGCATAATGGCTACCCCTGCTTGTTTCCTGGTTCCATTAGCTTGCAGAATTTTGGACCAGCCTTTCATTTTTAGGATCTGCCTATCTTTTGTGGTGAGATGAGTTTCCTGAAGACAGCAGATTGATGGGTTGTAATTTTTAATCCAAGTTTGTAATCTGTGTCTCTTAATCGGTAAGTTAATACATTGACATTTAATGTTATAATAGAGAAATTATTTTTAATTCTGGACATTTTTTATGTTTAGTGAGTTTTGTAAGCTTATTGTTTGACATTTATGTTTTTGTGGTATTTTACTTCCCTTCTGTCCTCCTGGATACGCTTGTTTTTTTTCTTCAAGTTTGCATGTCATCTCTAGCATTTTTTGAAGGCCTGGTTTGGTAGACATGTATCCCTTCAAGTTGTCTTTGTGCTGGAAAACTTTTCTTTCTCCCTCAATCATGACAGATAGTTTTGCTGGGTATATCAGTCTGGGTTGACATTTTTGCTCATTTAATACTTGAAATATGTCTCTCCAAGCTCTTCTTGCTTTTACTGTTTCCATTGAGTAATCATTTGTTATTCTAATAAGTTTACCTTTAAAAGTGAGTTGCTTTTTTTCTCTTGAAGCTCTCAGCACCTTTTCTTTGTCTTGAATGTGGAGTGTTTTGACTATTATTTGCCATGGCAATTTTCTATTTTGGTCATATCTGTTTGGAGTGCAAAATGCCTCTTGTATTTGGATGGGCCTCTCATTCTTTAATTGTGGGAAGTTTTCATTTATGATAATTTGAAAGATTTCCTCTGGTGGGGTATTTTGAGATTTTGCTCTGGTATTCCATGAATGTACATGTTAGGCTTCTTTCAGGGTGTCCCATATCTCTTGAATGTTCCTCTCAAGTATCTTTTTGGCTTTAACAACCTCTTCCATTGAGCTGGTTAATTCTCCCACTTTGTCTTCAAGATCTGAAATTCTATTTTCTGCTTCATTAGTTCTGCTGATAAGATTCTCTGTTGAGCTTTGGGTTGAAGATAACTTGTCAATTTTAAACTCTGCCTGAGACTGTTTTAACTGCTCTATGCCTATTTTTATTTCTTGAACTGTTTTTCTCAACTCCTCCAAATGCCTGTTGTGTTCCTGTTCAAAGTGGTTGATGTGGTTGTTTAACTCTTCTTGGATTTCCTCTTTCATACTATTCATCATGGTAATGATCATACTTTGAAAGTCCTTGTCTTGGGTCTGGCTTTCTTGGCTGGTTTCTGTGGATTTTTTCTGGTTGGAATCCATCATTAAGGTGTTAATTCTTTCGGTGGGGGATTGGTCTTCTTGGGTTTTGTTTCTCATGTATTTGTATTTTGACTTGGGCATTGTTGTTTTGTCTTCTAGGGCTTTTCAGTTTCTATGTGTTTTTGACTGAACTGATTTAGTTGGTATAACTACACTTGGGTAGTTATTACTAGTGCCTTGGAGTTGGGTATGTTTGTCTTTTGTTATTGTTATTTCCTAGTTGAGGCTATTAGGCTTTTATTACATCAGTTAAGTCAGGTTAAGTAGAATATTAGTATTGTAGTGCACTTTTATGATGTAGTATCTTGGTGATATGTGAGAGTGAGTGGTGTACTCCATGTAGTTGCATATGATTTGGGGGTGGCTGTATGGAAAAGTTAATCTACAGTGATTAATATTAGAAAGGAACAGTAAGGGCTGGATGTGAAGAATCTCTCCCATGCAATAAGATGATTGTAGAGGTTTTCAGATGTATGACCTTTAACCCTTAGAACTTTTCTTGAGTTTTCTTTGGACTCTTTTGAATTCTTAGTAGCAGTGTGTCTTCCATAGACCACGTGTGTGGGTCCCCGGTGGGCCAGAGAGGCAGATGTTGATGGCAGAATTCTTCACCTGGGACCTGGGACTTGGCTTAGTGGCCCACCCAAGCTCCAGGAATGTGAGCAAGTCCTGTCCAGTTAGGCAGACAAGGTGGTGCAGGAGGGAGAGAGGGGGCTGGAGTCCTAGGGCATGGCCCAGGCTAAAGCCCGAGGCAGCCTGGGTGGGCTGGGTGGACTCACCTGGGGCTGGCGGAGTGGGAAGCACAGTCGTCTGGTTGTTCTTTTTGAAAATTTAAAATATTGATTATAAATAATGCTAGCCCTAACTGCTGACGTGGGCTTATTCTCTCTTTTTGTTTTTGCAATTAGGCCTTTAAGCACAGATGGTTTCTTTCAATAAAAGCTTGTCCTTGGGGAATATATGGTATTCCTGTGGTGTGAGTAATATGCCAAGTCTGAAAAAAGTTTTGTAAAGTCTCACTAATAAAACAAGGGCCATTATCTGTCTTAATTTGTTTAGGTAACCCTAAGGTGGCAAAGTATTGCAAAAAATGTGATTGTGCATGTTTGGTCTTTTACCCTGTATGTGCAGATGCCCAACATGCTTGAGAAAATGTATCTATGGAAACAAAGACATATTTAAGTTTACCAAACGGCGCATAATGAGTAACATCTGTTTGCCACAGCATATTAGGTTTTAACCCTTGGGGATTAACCCCTGGTCCCTGTAAGGTACTTGGAGAAAGGGTTGACATGATTTGCAGGTTTGAATAATCTTTTTTAAATCCTTTATAGGAACTTGAGGAAACCTATGGAGTAATCCCCTCCAATTAAGGTGAGTTAGGCCATGTAAATCAGAGGCTTCCTGAGCATTAAGAGCCCACATCTCTTGTGAAGCTAATTCATCAGCTAAAGCATTGCCCTGGATTAGGAATATGGGCGGGCCAGAATGACGCCTTAAATGTTGTAAAGATATAGGCTTTTCTTGTCCTTCCAATACAGATTTTAGTTCCACCATCAGGGGCGATATAGGATTGCTATCTAATCTTATATGAGCATTTATTACCCCTGGGAGTAAATTTACAACATATAGACTATCAGAGAACAAGTTAATAGCTCTTTATTATCTCTTAATGCCTTTATAACTACCAACAGCTCTTTATATTGAGGTGATCCTTGGGCAGGCTGGTATTTTTGTTTGTATAGTTGAATCAAATTTCCTGAGGCAAAGGTAGCATAAGCAGATCCTGTTTCTCCCCCATCTGTGAATACATGTGGGGCATTTAGTATTAGCGTTTTAACAAAGAGTTTGGGCTTGGCAAGTGGTAAGTGTTGAAGGGGTGTGACCCATTTAGATGGGCTATAGTCACAGCTTATCTCCCCTAGGTATCCTTCTAATGCCAAAGCCAATCAGGGGTGATATTTAGTCAGCCATTCTACATCAGCCAGCCTATAGGGAAAGACAATAGAGTCAGGATCTTTACCACAGTGTCTACATGTCTGCTCACATCCCTTCTTTATCATATCTGGTAATTGATCTGTAGGGGTATAAATTCTAGGGGCATTTCCCAGGGATGTGTGGATCCATTGTAGAATTTCTCCAACCTGTAATAGAACTGCTGTAAGGAGCCCCCTTCCTGAAATTAGCTATAGGGCAATGAGTTTTCCAGGATTATATCTAGCCAATTGACCATCCTTAAGGGCATCCTGAAACTGTTCAATTATCTGACAGTGACTTTCCTGTAAAGTAATTGTATCCTCAGGTTGTCTGCTGAATAATAGGTTAAAAAGAGGGGTGAGGGCCTTGGTGGAGATCTCCACCCATGGCCTAAGCCAATTTATTTCTCCTAATAATTGTTGTAAACTAGTGATAGTAATATTGTTAGGCACATTTATATATGGCCGGAGAGGTGATGCCCGTGTGTCAAATGGGTTCCTAAAACCTTAAAAGGAGGCACCTGTTGGACCTTATCAGGGCCGATATGTAAGTTTCCCCTTTTTAAATATTTAATCACTTCTTGCATAAGGGATTGTAACTTAATTGGATCTCTATGTCTGATGTTAATATCATCCATATAAACATATATAAGAATATCTTTATTTCCTATCAATGGTTCAATCAGTTTATATACATAAGTTTGACAAAAGGCCAGACTATTTGCCATTCCTTGTGGGAGCACCAACCATTCATATCTTTGATCGGGCCCTGAAAAGTTCATAGATGGAACAGAAAAAGCAAAGTTTTTGTGGTCCTCAGGGTGCAGTGGAATAGAAAAAAAACAGTCTTTAAGATCAATGACCAGAAGGGTAAAGTCTGAGGAGATGGCTGTCACCCAGGGCATTCCTCTAAGGGGGGTGCCCACTAGCTTCATTTGTTTGCTGATCAGCCTTAGATCTTGTAACATACGCCATTTCCCAGAGGACTTCCTAGTAACAAACACTGGTGTATTACATGCACTCATAGACAGGTGGATATGGCCTTGCTTTAATTGCTGATCCACTATTTCCCTTAGGGCCATCAGGTTTTCTTGGGGCAGAGGCCACTGCTCCACACAGACCAGTTTGCCTGGTTCTCATTCAATCTGGGGGCTGCAAGGGGCAGTGGCCCTTAGAATTAGGGGTGAACCCGAGGAACTTTTGGAGTTTCTTCCCGATAGTTATGAAAGCTAGAAAATTTGCTCTATTGGCTCAGGAAACCTAGAGGCTTCCTCATGATCTAAAAGGTCCTCATAGAAAGCCTCGTTATCAGTGGTTAAGACTGCGTGCATCTATCCCAAGATGTCTTATCCTAGTAAATTGGCAGTGAGCCCCGCGACCACAAGGGGTCGCACTTCTCCTTTGGAACCATCAGCATCTTGCCACATCACTCAGGAGGCGGTTTCCTCTGATTGGGTATTTCCCCCCAGCCCAAGAACTTTTGGTCCGGCCTTTAAGCTCCAAGTAGGGGGAATTTCCTCTTTTCTTAGGAACGTATGATCAGCCCCAGTGTCTATAAGGCAATGGAAGCATTTGCCATTGATGAAAGTACTCATTTTAGGATGGAGACTCTCCACCAGGGGAACAGTCCAATAAGCTTGGGGTTCTCCCTTTTTAGGTTTCCCTAATTCAAGGTTTCCATTTATTCCTCCTTTGGCTGATGAGGCTGGAGGCTGCCCCTGAATCAGTTTGAAGGTTTGGCCTCTAGGTCAAATTTAGATCTACAGTCCTTCTTCCAATGGAAGCCTTTACGACATTGTGGACACAGAGTGGAGGGGGGCTGTTTCCTCCCACCTCCTTTGATCTTCTTTATTTTGTAAGGGCAGTCCCTTTTAAAGTGTCCCATTTGTCCACACCGAAAACAAGACCCTTTTATAACTTCCCCATGGGGACTCCCCTGTGGTCCCATCTGGGATCTCATGGTTAGGACTCGAGTCATAGCTTCAGTAATAGTATCTGTCTGTGTTTGAAGAGCAGCTGTAAATGTCTGGACTTGGTGCCATTGGGTCCCAACGTCCTGAGAAGCATAATCCAGGTACTCATAGATCTCTCTTTGCACGTGCTACTTTGTGGTCCCCGTTCATCTCTTCCCATACCAGTAGTTTAGTAAATTGCTCTCTCAGGGGGCCAGGGGAAGCTTGTGCCGAAGGCTCTTTTCAACCTGGCTGATAAATTCGGGGAGAGGCTCACCAAGTTTTTGTACAATGCCCACTATGGGTGCTTCGGAGGGACCTTCGTCTAGTTTTTTCTATGCTGCCAATCCTATCAAATGAACCTGATCCTGGTAAGGGGCTCCTACAGCAGCCTGCTGGATCCCAGTGGAAAATTGGTCTGCTGTCCCTGATAACATCCCGAAGGTAATTGGAACCAGGGGTTGGGCATTTTGATTGCGCTCAGCCTGGACTCTGCATTCTTCCCTAAACAGCGCCGTCCATTTAATGAATGTGGGGCTGAGAAGCACCACTTTGGCCATATCTGTCCAATCTTTAGCAGTGCAGGGTTGGTGAGCTAAATCTTAAAGAAAGGTCTCAACCCAAGGGGAATTCGGGCCATGCTCTAGAACTGCCCTCTTTAATTCCTTTAAATCTTTAGCCTCCCAGCCTGCGGGGCAATTGCCCCCAGGATTGAGGTTGACAGGATAGGCTTGCACCCACTATGTCTCAGCATACGTGAGCTCCAGCTCCAGATTCCTTGCTATAGCCTGATGGGGACAACATGCCCAAGCGTGGAGTCAGGAGCAGTCTTTATGAGACAGGCATATGGGGGAGACTCATCTAGATGATCCCTATCCCCTTCTCCCTTGAACAAGGTTAGGTCCGGATAAATGGGGATGGGCTGAAGGGCATCTGAGTGAAAGGACACCTTGAAAGAGGAGATTGTTGGGGTAGAACCCTAAAGGCAGTTGCACGTTAAAATGGAGTTCCCTCTTTCTTGCTAAATTTTCTACTCTGGCCCATCTGGTCCAGGAAAAGAGATTGGAAGATGGGACCCAAGAGGCCACATCAAGGACTGTTTGCCAGTCCTTATCAGCACTAGAGTCTGAAATCTCTATACCACGGCTTTTCAACATGAGTCTCAGTGCTCATTGCATTACCCATACTGAGGTTCTCACTCACCTTGATAAGACTGCTTGGCTCCAGCTATTCCTGGAAGAAGATGTCTTCACACACGGCACCAGATGTGCGGGGGGTTGACTCCTGGCTGCTGGGAAGGTGAGAGGTGAGAGCGCTACCTGCCCCTCCGCCTCCCAGGTCCTGGGAGACAATCAGGCATGGCAGGGAGTTAAATTGAAGCATGAACTCACTTTATTGTACGCAGCGCAGCAGTTTATAAAGACAAAAATGGCGAGGCGTGAAATGGGCAGCCAATCATATTAAAGGTCAGCGCAGCATGTAGGCTTCACAGGCTAGGGTCAGCATTACGGAACTCTTACAAACCAATCAGGGTTTCCTGTGATGCAAACAAGGTTATGCCCCGCACACTAGCCCCCAGTGCCATCTTAGGCCCCATGTGCTCGGCTACGCCTTGTTCACTTCCTCCCAGTACCATCTTGCCTGGGCGGGCCCACCAAGTAAGAACTCAGACATGCACTATTAAAGGCAATCCTGATAAAGCTCAGTGGGAAAAAGATATGAAAACAGGAGGGAGACAGGTAAGGAAGAAGAAAGGTTATATTTGGACAAAAGAGGGAGGATCAGATTGAGGAATAAGGTATATAAATATTGTATGTTCACAATATTCATTAATAAATACATCAAGAATTTTAAAAAATTAAAATAACTCTAGAGACATAAAAACCTTATAGGATAAAAAAAATTGCATGTGGGTTGGGATTTGATTCAATGGTTAGTGCACTTATGCAAGAAAAATGACTGAAGTTTGAATTCCCAGAGTCATGTAATTGCCCTGCAGATGTAGTGACCCCTGTAACTCTGGCCTCAGAAGGCAGAAGCTGGGAGTCCTCACAAGCTTAGTAGCAAGATCAGCCTGATTGGCAAACTTTGTATGTGATTAGAGATCCTATCTTAAAAGAACAAGTTGGAAAAAGAGATGTAGGATGATTCCCAATATCATCTTTGAACCTTGACATGTATGCACCCATACATGTACATGTGTACCCACTGATACACATGGCCATGCACATGCCAACACACATGTACACTCACGCCCATAAACAACTACACATGAAAATGAAAATGTAGATGTATATGTGTATTGTATACAAATACATGTTTGTGCACATGTGGAGACCAGAAATTGATGTGTGTTTTCTCTTTTTTTTTAAATTATTATTATATATTCAACTGTGCGCATGTGCGTGTGTATGTGAGCACGTGCGTGTGTGTCTGTGTATGTGTAGAACCACGGACGAATTCGTGAACCACCATGGACGCCTCCACCTCCTTCTGCCCCGGGATTCACAGGCTCCACCCTACCAGGACCAGAAGCGCAGGCCGCCCCCGCTTCCGCCTGGCGTCCATACGTGGGGTCTAGGATCCGAACTCAGGACCTTCCGCCTGCAAGGCGGAGGCTTAACCCCTGAGCCACCTCTCCATTCCCTGATGTGTGTTTTCTATTGCTGTCCACCTAAGTTTTTGAAAGGAGGTGTCTCACTGAACTGGAATGCTACGATTCTGCTAGACTGGCTGCTAGGATATCCCCAGAGATTCTCCTGTTTTGTTCTCCCAGCCCTGGAAAGACACTTGGTTTTTTAAAAAATTCTCTGACACATTCAAACATGAATACAATGAATTTATGTGTTTTGATCCCGTACTGCCCAATTCCACCTTCCCTTTGGTGCACACCTGGCTTTTCAGGTGGAGCTATGATGTAGTTCAGGTTCCCATGTTGCTCAAAGGCACATTTCTGCTGAACACTTTTCCCAGCCCTGTTTCTTGATTATTTTAGATTTTTTTTTGTGTGTGTGATATGTATCAAAGTTTTGATATGAAGATAGCTGCAGTTTCCATGCAATAATCCATTGAATATTTTCAGTTTATATTTCCATTATATCATTCACAGAAAAAGAAACATTTGTACTTTTTTCATCTGACAAGGATTATAGCTGCTGAAAATATTAGAAAAAAATTTAGTCTTGTATCCATTTGTATTTAATGTCTCAATCAATTACAGTAGAAATTCATGATGCCGAGATAGCTCTGGAGTTCTGGTTTAAAACAAACTCACAGAGGAATTCAGTAGCATGCAGAATCATGAAAGCAAAATAATAAAGAGAAAAGAAATGTTATTGGATGCCAGACATGAAAGATGACCGACCCATCTTCTGTAAGTCAGAGACAATTTTGTCTGAAGGAGCAAAATACCTAACAGAAGCAAGGGAGGAAAGTATATTTTGCTCACAATTTCAAAGGAAGTTTCAGTCTATTGTAGATGGTGAAGAATGGTACATCATAATTCCAGCTACGAGAGAGAGAGAGAGAGAGAGAGAGAGAGAGAGAAGAGAATATGTGCTCTGAGAATCCATCCTCTTTGGCCTATTCCCTGCTTTCCTACCCTTAGTTAGACCCACCTCTGAAATTTTAAAGAATCTCAAAAAATAAATCCAGATGTAAGAGTCCATATATTCAATACATAAGTTTGTGAGGGTCACTTCGTATTCAAGCCATACTATTTTGACCCTGACCCCAAAGGCTCATGGCTATTTTAAAATGATTTTAGCCCATTTCTGAAAGTTTTCAGAGTCTTAAGTTTCAACATAGTTCAAAGACTTCTGTGAGACCTGAGGAAAAGTTTTAGCTGTAAATCCTTGTAAAAATAAAATATATATAAAAAAAAACAGTTTACATTCTCCCAACGTTCCATTCCAAAACACAAAAATGGAACCAGAATAAGACCAAACCATAGCATTACAAACACTAAATCCTGCAGTTGTGTGTGGGCATGGAGGGACTCCCATCTTAAGGAAGAGGGAGAGATTAGAGCTCACATCCAAACTGAGTCATAAGGAGTTACTCAGGAACAAAAGAGACGCAGGGTCACGTGCCTGTCCTAAACAAGGAGCCTTAAAAACCATGTTTGCTTGTTAGGGTGATAATGCTCCAGGTGAAGACCGGCAGGTTATACATCGTGCATGTATATTAATAGGCCATACCCTACAGCTCCTTTTTAGTCAGAGTGATTAATTTTTATGTTCAAAATAAATATCAGAGATAATCTGTCAATAAATAAATAAAATTACAAAAAAGAAAAGCAGAATAATATTTCAAAACTGCTTGTCCCAAAAAGCTGGAAGATAAAACAAACTGGGAGGAGTGTTTTGGGGCATCTAAGCCACTTTAGAGTGAACAAACTCCTTAATCTCCTTCCCACTGTTAGGATTATGGTTTTTGTTCTGGGCATTTCTTAGGAACAAGTTCAGATCCTCAGAGTTGGGATGGGAGGGGAGATGGGGATTTGAAAGGCAACATTTGACAATTTTCCAATCAATCATCATTCATGCATAATGAAGCTGAGGTAGGTAAGCTTACAGCCAAACTTTTGGTGAAAGTAGTCTCATCTGGAAATCTGCAAAGAGATATAAGAGGGATGGGAAAATGGAACTTGGGGGCACGGAAAAGGTAAGCAATATGACATTTCACTGACGAGTAATTGGCTTTTAGCATTCGGCAATACATTTTTATTTTGAAATGTCACCTGACTACTCCTGTGAAATGACAGAAAGATGTGGATCACCTTGGAAAAATAAAATGAATTACTTCAGCTTTGCAAAGCACATACTTTGTTTTCTTCAGAGACCATATTTTATAAAAATTCAAAATGAATCTCTGCTGAAAGCAAAGTAAGGTCATTGAGTATTCCATTTTTTGACAACACCTGTTATTCATTAATAGTCTTTGAATGAATTTTCCTGTGATTTAAATTTGAATTGGTTCAGGTGTTTTTAATCTAGATGTGTGAGAGAGAGGCAAGAAGAGTGACAGAGAGGGGGAGAGAGAGAGAGAGAGAGAGAGAGAGAGAGAGAGAGAGGAAGAGAGAGACAGAGAAAGGAAGAGAGAGACAGAGAAAGGGAGAGACTAGATTATAGGAAAATAACATCTTAGTGTAGTTTCCTGGGGAAAAATATTGAAAATCACCTCTTTCCCTCTCAGACACATTTTAATATCTTGGAAGAAAAGATTCTAAGGAAGAACTGTAGTTAGTTAATGAAAGGGTGAGCTGAAGAGCTGCAAAGTCTCCTCCATTGGCAGCTGACTAGATAATTCCTGCTCTGATTCTGAAAAGTGTAATTGCTTCTTGATAGACATTAAGTAAATTTTCATTGAAGAATAATAAAAACACTGCAAGTTTATCTTAACACCAATAGTGTCTAATGAGGGAATCAGAGTTGAGATGACCTATGCTCACTAATTTTTCTAGCTGAGTTCACCTACTCTAGTAGCTACTGTTGCTACCTATGCTGATTTGACCAGTCCAGGAAATGGCTGAGTTAGCTGATACTGCATGAGTAGACTTGGAAGACAGCTTGGATGTGTGATGTAGTGTAGCACGCAGAGCTGAGATCATGTTTTTGTTAAAGCATAAGTGAGTCTCCTTTCCTTTACATCTGCACAGTAGAAGAATATACTACTTATGTTCACAGGGTTCAGTAGTGAAGTCAAATGAAAATGTTACATGTGAGCTAAGTGTGGTAATACATGCCTGTGACTCCAGCACTTGGAGACAGAGACTGTACAGTCATGAGTTCAAGGCCAGAGTGGTTATATATGTGAATGTGGCACAAACAAATAAACAATAACAAAAATTCTGTATTTGACAAATAAAAATGTACAGAGAACACTGGATATGGAAGGGAATTTCCAAAGACTAAAGTGCTTGGATTAGACAGGAAATTTTTTGATGGGACAACTCTTCAAATTAAGGAATAAACTGTCAGGCACCACAGTTGTTTGCTTACAGATAACACATAAAACTATAAACTATAACTTAAAGGGCAGTTTTATTGGGATTCAATCAAAAATCAAAAAGGAAATGCATCTTGGTCTAGCCACAAGAGATTAAGTTGGAATTCTTTCTCAAAAGGTCTGAAAATCATCTCAAGTGAGCTCTAGAGAAGGCTTGTTATTGTTTGGATATAGTATCAATATTTCTTATGTTTATCAACATTATGCAGAGTGATCTGTTTATTTGAAGCATGCTTATTTAAATACTCATCCTATGTAAAAAATGCCTTCAAGGTTATATCCAGGTATGCTTGACAAAATGTCTAGTATATGAGGCCTAGTTAAGGTCATATACAAATTAACAACCTCAACATTGTATGCTGATTTTTTTGTGCATTTCTGCTTTGTCCTATCTATATGTCTTTCTGGAGTGATTTTAATAACTTTCAGGATATAACTACATGTTAATTAATCAAGGGCTCATCTTACAATGCTGTTCCTGTCTATCTATTTATCACCTATAATTTTGATCTGGAACAACTTCCAGGGTGTCATGGATCAAAATCCTAGTTTCTAGTTAGTAGCTCTGCTGAGAGGTGATTGGATCAGAAGGGCTTGGATCGAATGAGCAGAACTGATCTGTTGGTACATTCATGATTGGGTGAGCTTTGAGAGGTGTTGGGGATAGGAGAAGACAGAACTTACAGGACACAGATTGCTGGAAGGGCCGCCGTTGAAGGGAGTACCTTGACCTGCTCCCACATGGTCTCTGTTGTTCTGATTCCTGGCTGCCATCGGGTAAGCAACTTTGCCTATGACACAGTCTTCACCACAATACACTGTCTCATCATGCTCCAGAAACGATGGAGTCAGTTAAGCATGAGCTGAAAAATTTGAAACTGTGAGTCAAAATGAATTCTTTAAAATTGTCTCTCTTGTATTTGTCACAATAAAGAAAAGCCAACTAGCACCGTTTTTCCCATTAATAAATGCTTAGTATTCCCAGTATGATATGTCAAAACTCAGACTGCATAGACTCAACAGGCACATCCCATGAGCCACATAAGGTCAACAGAAGTGTGCCACCAATAATAACCCTATCACAATTTATAGTTGGAGAAGTATTTACCTCCAAACATGAGCTAAGCCCTCTAGCATACCAATCATTTGACAAATTAACCCCTGTGAAGGTTTAAACACTCATAATACATGAAATACACAAAATCCATCACCTATAGAATTAAATTTCCCCAAGCTGATTTCAGTATCTCTGCGATTTTTTTAGCAGAATATTTATTATATAGCCTTGTCAAGATGATTCATTCTCTAAAATTCCTTCTAGCATAAAGATCTAAACTTTTCCCATTATAGAAAAATTTATGTAATTTCATGACCATATTGTATAATTGCATTTCATTATTTGTAAAATTATCTCACACAAGCACAAGAAACATCATTAAATAGAAACAATGACTGATATTGCCTATAATTACATTGATTTTTGTTATTATTTTTAGGAATTTTTATGTGGATTCTCTGCCTCATGGATAAACCTTAACTATCAGACAATATTATTTTGAAGTTATAAATATACATATTATCAAATTTTAATTTTGATTCATATAGGATTTTAACAACAGATATAAACCTTGGAAATTTTCTTCTAGCAGAACATTCTAATCAAATAATATTCAGATTCCAATAGTAGTTGGTATTTGTGAAGATAGTTTTTGTTTATCTATTTTTTGGGCTTTTTTCTTTTTCTTTTCTTCTTTTTTAATTTTAGATAGGATCTTCTATGCAGCCTTCTCATTCAGACTTAACCCCTATACTTCAGATACTTTCTATAATAGGTATTTACCTGTGGACCTCCATTTAGAAGTGCTATGATTAAGTATTTCAGTCATTCCAACTCAAACATGCCTTAAGCAACCATTGTGTAAAAGAGAGAAATCACGAATAAATATTGCAACACTTTCTCCATTGCTCTAGATTTTTATAGTGTCATATTGGAAAAGAAAATGAATTATTTTTTTCTAATCTTCTTAATTGTAAGTTAGAGATTAGTGCCAAAGGATGGACTAACAGGAGAAAAGCATATTAATTTACTTGATGTAGGTTTTTGAAAATCTTTTATAGGAAATAGAGACCTCTATAAACAAGAGTTAGTAGTAGTTTTGGTGAAGAATGCTGAGATATAGGAAAAGGACATGGGTAAACTGGGAGATAGCTAGGCAGGCTGACTCTTGGTGTATCTGTGTCTCTAGCTGTTCCTTTTCTGCAGGAATGGGAAGTCCTTGTTCACAGGAAACAATTATGACCTTCTTTACCGGAAGGTCAGAGAGTTCTCCCTATACATGCCATTTATTTAATTCAGCTTAAAATATACAAAATACCAAGGGTGGAGTGCAGAGCCTACTTTTTTTAACTTGATTTATTTATTTTGCACTGTGTGTATGCATGTGTATCACAGGGCACTGTATGTCCCTGTGGAGGACCAATGGTGATTTTGGGAATCATCCTGGATTATTTCCACTTCCTTTTTGCTTTGCTTTGGCTTTCCCAGGCTCTACCCACCAAGGCTGGCTTTTTTTACATGGGACCTGGATCTGAACTCAGGATCCTTCTGTTTGTGAGGCAGAGTCTTAACCTCTGAGCCCAGAACTCATTTTTCTATAGTTTCAGAACAGGGCCATGCTGGCAAGGTCTTTGAAGGACATCCCCCACTGCTGGGATTATCCTGAAGGAATACACCCTATTAATCTGAAGGAACTGCTTTTGATATGAAAGGATATGGAGATGAGTTCTGCATTGCAGATAAGCTCCTCAAAAGGAACAACTCAATTATGACGTTGGCCACAAAGTTGACTGGGCTGAGCCCCAATATAGACAATATGAACAGATCAGTATGAACAGATCAGTAAGAACAAACGAAAAGGCCCAATTATGAGTGCAGAAACTGGAGCTAACCAATGAGGAAAATCCACTTTCCCCCATCTGACCCTACAAGCCATTAGAGGGCTCTGTTGTCCCTCACTGGACTCCATGTCTGAGAATTTCATCCTTTCTCTCCTTTAATAAAATCTGCCTTAATCCTCTATGAGTGTTCTGGTTTCAACCTTCGACTCTGAAACACGAGAACCTGGACTTAAAAACTCTACAAAAGTGAGGCAGATTGGCATTTGGAAGACAGTACAAGAAGAAAGTTCACTCTCATCTCCTCTTCTTCTTTTGGAGAACGTCATAAAACCAATACAGAATTTTCTGTTTTGTCCAAAGGCAAGACATAAGATCTTCACTTGAGAGTAACCTCTCTGCCTGGAAACTTATTTCTCTCTGAGAACACAGGGAAATAGAAAGTCACTTAAATAAATGGGCTTTGTTGAATCCTCTCCCCTTAATTACTGTTAGATAATATCCCTTTTATCCGATGGGTTCGCCATGTACGTGTGTGACATTTAACTGAGTACATATCATGCCAAGGTCTATTTACCCTAGTTAGAGAGCCAACAGTAGATCAAAATAAGGTAGAAAAATATTACTTGCTGCTGAGTGTGAGTAAAGATGAAAACTTAACTGAGTTCCTGAGACATTCCCATCCCCATGACCTGAACCTGAACTGTGCTTTTGCTTTGGAACTGACCTCTGCTACTTCCCGTAGAGTCAACAGCATTGCCCAATTGTGTTCCATTTGCCCCCGCTGATGCTTAAAAATCCATTGCATTGATTTGCTTCTGGAAAGTCTCACTTTGCTTGTTCCTTCTGCCCTGCTTTAGTATAGAATGAAAGTGCAAGTTAAACTCAGGGCTGGAGTCCTTGCAGAGTGATTTCAGCTCCAGATCATTGGTGATTATAAAGTTCTTCTCTTCTACCTTAATTGGTGTCTGAGAAATTATTCCAGAGTAACTCCTGCAACAAAAGTAATGACTGTCTCAAAGGCCAACTTGGCAAGCAAATGAGCTTATGGAGGTTACTTGCAGGAGTTTGGATGATGATTTATTTAAAGGTAGCTATATACCCCTGTCATGGTTTGAAATGTGTCCCCCACAGTCTCATGTGTTTGGCAAGATCATGGTACCTTGAGAGATGGAGCCTTGCTGGAAGAAGGCAGTCACAAGGGGTGGACCTTGAGGTAGATTAGTCCAACCCTACCTCCAGAAGTCTGCCTTTGCAGCAAGTAGTCTGCAGCTCTCAGCTTCCAAGATGTCTGCAGTGACTTAGGCTCTTCCAGCTTTGGCTAGCCAGCCATGCCACCTCTGCTTTGAGGAACCATAAGCTGAATAAATCTCCCTTTCTCCTTAAGTTTCTTGACTTTGGATGTTCTCTCACAGCAATAGTTAAGTGTAACTGTTATAACCCCCAAAGCTGAACCAGAGCACCCCTGGAAGCTCTGGGTGGTTGGAGAGTCTCCCCCGACGACAATTGTTTACTGCTTCATTCACTTTGGGGAGGGGACCCATGAAGAAATTTCAGAAACTTCTTGAGTCTTAATGAACCTCTTTCTAGGATGAAATGTTTCAATTCTGAGGAAACTGTTATGCAACACAAGATTATCTACTTTTTTCTCAAAGACTAAACAAAAATACTATCTTCATTTCAGAACATTCTCTTGTCTTGTGAGACATGATAAAGTATTTTCTTTTGGAAATCTGTCTTTTGTTCTAAGTGATAAACTGAGTTACTGACTTAGCAATGGAGAGCTGGATTTGCCAAGCATGTGGTAGCTCAGTGGGAGAGACATACTAAACGTATATGAGACCTTAAGTTCAGTTACTAGCACTATAGGGTTGGGGCAAAGTTTGTAATTAGTGAGAAAGGATACTTTGCCTTTCCTACACTAGGGAGGTCTTCCTGTGTCCCATCAGTTTTAGACTTCAGGATGTGATGAAAGAGAAGCATTACTTCTTATATCATCCATGGTTCATTTGCTGTATTTGCACAAAAATGAAGTCATTAATTACATGTTATTAGTGTTCCATTTATAATAGTGTGCTTTCTACACCAACTGAAATTTCATTTCCTATTAATTAGTGTTTAAGGCTTGAAGCTACCAGCGAATACCCTTTGCAGACATCATATGTCAACATCTGCATGAATTAATTTATGGTGGAAAAGTCTCCTTTCAGGTGTTCACAGTACAATTGAAATAAAAATATCACCCCATAATCACTAGTACTCAATACAGTATCAGCTTCTATATTAATAATCATCTCATTCTGGTTACCACAGTTAAACATATATCAAAATTAAAGTAAAGCTCATTTCAATCAATTTGATCTAGCAGGATCTACTTGCCTACTTTTCAATCAGTTTTCATGGAGACAATTTCAATCCAACCATATGGCATGAAAACTGTGCTTTTTTTTTCCACATTTACCTTGGGCTTTGCACACAATCAACCTTTAAATAATATTTACTCCAGCATCTGTTCTTATTGCACTGTTAGCCAACTTGCAAACAAATCGAAGAAAGACTTGAAGAATAGATTGAGCCTACTATAAATAGCCTTGCATTACTTTTCAACATTTTTCTCCTAGTCTCAACAACTGCTCACACTTTACATCCATTAGAATGTGTTATGAAGTTCTGACACTTGAGAAACATTGGAGGTAGCAGCTCTGTCCTTAGCACACAGTGGTCAGTGCTGTTAAAGCACCATGTCAGTCCTTGTAGGACTTTTCTGCAGCAAAGCTTTCCTCTGAGCCCACGTATTTGATTACTATGTTTTCTTGCAGCATCAGTGAAATTAATGGTGGGGAGTTTCAATGCATCATTTGAGTGGTGGTGGCTCCTTCTTAGACTCAGCTTTGTTTCTAGAGCTCCCCACGTTGCACCAAGCCTGCTGAATCTTCCTTCTTATAGGAGGAAGGCTGCTTAGAGAAGTGTCAGTTGGTTTCAGTTGTCAACAATTGAGAACTGAGCTTTTGGATACATGGATGAAGAATTATTTAGTTAAGGAAATTATCTAATTGAGGTGGGAAGACCCAGCTCATTTTGGGTGAACTCATTCTCTGTGCAAGTGGAGATGCTGGAGAGGGAACCAGTTAGAATTTGCTGACTAGCAGACTAGAAGCTGTGTTTGTGTCCTTGTCCTCTCATCTCTCGCTGTACGTTTGGAGTGGCCAGTTTCCCCAGCTCCTGATGTTGGCATCAAGCTCTTGCCTTGATGATCAACTGGAATTTGAAATTATGAGCAAGAATAAACTCCTCTTTGCACTGAATTATTGGGTAATATATTCTCTACAGCAATGGGAATATAGAGCTAAGACATTTTGATACCAGAAGTTGCTGTTAATGTAAAGCTAAGACAAATTTAGTACAACAGAATTGGGTATTGTCGTGAAGTTAAGAATCTAATAATAATTGGCTCAACTGCTTTATCATTTTCAATACATTCAGCTTGATTTTACTTAAAATTATGACCCTTTTAAGAGCCAGGATAAAAGAACCCCCATAAATCTCTCTAGTTCATTTTATATTTAAGCAAAAACCTACCAGTTATTAAATATGAACATCCTTCCCATTTCTAGTATTTGAGAATGAGATGAATACAGGCAGAATGATAAGATCTCCCTGCCCAGACAGGAACTAAGAGCACTGGTAGGTTGGAACGTGAAAATCTTAAATCATCTAACTTCTTCTAACTTTTGCTTTCTTTTCCTCATTTCAGTTAAAATGACAGAAACTGACTTTTCCTTGTGAGGACAGACTGACTTAGAAAGCCATTAGGGCTAGATGTAGTGTTGTACATGCAGCTTTACTGCATGTAAACATCCTCCTCCACTGATCTTTCCATTCCAGTGGACCCACTCTTGCGCCAAACCTTCTGGCAAGGAAAAAAAGTACCCGTTAATACTTCACACCTTAGTACGATTTTCTCCTCTTGATCTCCTCTTCTGTTTATTTCCTATAGGCATATATTCATTGCCCATGGTACTGGGTTCCACAAGGACATTTTCAATCAAGTATATAATGAACTTTGAATATGTCCCCTTTTCTCTTCTTACCTTCTTTTTCTCACTCCCTCTCTTGTGCATCTGTCCCCTTTATTCTCCTATAAAGTTTCTTTTGTACTTTCATGTAACTTGTATGCACATGATTTTATGTATCTATATAAAATCCAGGATCCACAAATGAGAGAAAACACTAAATATTTGTTTTTCTTCCCCCACCCCCTGAAAATGATATTACTTGCTTCTTCTTTATGCTTGAAAAAAATCCATTATATTTATGATATTTATGAACCACATTTCCTTTATCTATTTCTCTATTAATGGACATCTAGGTTGGTTCTATTGTGCAGTGTGCTGAAATAAACATTTTTGTAATATATAATTATGTAATATGGTGACTTGGAGTCTGTAAAATACCCAAAAGTAGTATAGATGGGTCATATGTAAGATTCATTTTTAGTTTCTGAATTGCTTCAATATTGATTTCTGTTATATGAATTTTTCCTGATAGATTCAGACAAATATCTACTCACTGCAAATATGGCACGAATAGACAGACCCAGAAGAAAACACCAATTTCTTTAAATTTTTATATATAGTACTCACGTGCGCATGTCTGTGGGTGTGGTGTGTGAGAACCACGGACGAATTCGACCCATGGACGCTCCACCTCTCTGCCCGGATTCACAGGTTCGCCTAGAGGAACGCAGGCGCCCCGCTTCCGCCCCTCTAGTGGTCTGGATCCGAACTCAGGACCTTCTGCAAGCGGAGCATAACCCCTGAGCCACCTTCATCCCCAAATACCAATCTTTAGAAGTCTATCTAGTAAACAATGAGTTTCCCTCACTCAGAGACTGTGATGTTATTTCGTCATAGGTGATCCCCAAACTGTCAGAAAATGTTTCCCGCCACACAGATGAATGACCCCTCTTGACCCCTATCCTCTTCAGTTACTTTTCTCCACACTACATACTCTGTGACCTCCCAGGATCACAAGACCACATGGAGCTTGGGCAGAATTACATGCTGTGGGAGTGATGTGTAGGAAGGGACAGCTGGGATTCCAAGGAAAGAGCTAATGACCATCCCCACCTCTCCTATGAGGGAACATGAGCAAGCCTGATCTTGTGGGGGCTCTTGCAAGTGGCTACAGCTCTTCAGATGAAGATAGAAGTCTGAAAGAGAGACAGAGACAGAGAGACAGAGAGAGACAGAGAGAGAAAAGAGTGTACCTAGTAAAGATTCTCACACGTTGTATAGGCTCTCTCTTCATCTTATTAACTGTTTGATGTACATAAATTTTGTTTTTATTTATTTTATGTGTGTGTGTGTGTGTGTGTGTGTATCAGAGAGCACTGTGTATCCCTGTGGAAGACCAAGGGTGACTTTGGAACTCATTCTCAATTGCATCTATCTCCTTTTTACTTTGCTCTGGGATTTCCCTGGCTCTGCCCACCAGGGCTGGAAGTGCAGGTCACCACCATTTCCACCTGGCATATTTTACGTGGGACCTGGGATCTGAACTCAGGACTTTCTGCTCTTGAGGCAGAGTCTAAAGCCCTGAGTCATCTCTTCAGCCCTGGTTTTCAACATTTTTTGACTTCATAAAATTCCATTTGTCAATGTTGAGATTGTTTCCTGCCATTACTAGAGTCTTTTCAGAAAGTCCCTGCCTTTGTTTCTGTCTTAGTTCTCTACTCTTTCCCATAACAGCTTTAGGTTTCAGAGCTTATATTAAAGGCTTTGATCTATTAGGAGTTGATTTCTTTTTATTCAGCGTGAGAGATGGGGTTCTAGTTTCACTCTTTTATATGTGGATATGCAGTTTTTTTCAACACCACTTGTAGAAGAGATTGTCTTCTCTTCAATATATAATTTTCGTGTCTTTGTAAAAATGAGGTGGTTGTGACTGTGTGGGTTTTATATGATGCACTATTCTATTTCACTCATCTATGTGTCTATTTTTGTGTTAATACCATGCTGTTTTGTCAGTATGGTTCCACATAAAATTTGAAATCCAGTTGGTGATAATCTATTGTTCTTACTTAGATCTGCTTTGGCTACCTGTGTTTCCACGTGAATTTCAAAATTTGCTTTTCTATTTCTGTGAAAAATTATATTGGAATTTTATTGGGAATTATATTGAATCTGTAGCTTTCATTTGATAGTAGGGCCAACTTATTTCTTCAAGTTCATTAGCATAGAGATCTTTCTACCTTCAAGTTTCCTCTTTAATTCTACTTTTTTCAGTATTTAAAGTATTCAGGGGCTGGAGAGGTGGCTCAGGGTTAACCCTCTGCCTTGCAAGAGGAAGGTTCTGAGTTTGGATCCTAGACCCCCACGTATAGACGCCGGGCGGAAGCGGGTGTAGCCTGGGTTTCTGGTCCTGGTAGGGCGGAGCCTGTGAATCCCGGAGCAGAGTAAACAAGGAGGAGGTGGAGGCGGTACATGGTGGTTCCCGAATTCGTCCGTGGTTCTACATACACACGCATACATGCACACACACACACATACATGCGCAATTGAATAAATAATAAATAATAATAATCACTTCCTTGGTTAAGCTTATTCTATAACATGCATTTATTTAGGCATCCTTGTATTTATGTATTCAGGGACAATCATGAATGTGAATGGAATTGTTTTCCTGATTTCTTTCTCAGAATTTTTGTCATTGGTATATAGAAAGAATGAAATTTTGGTTTAGGTCTTCCACTTTGATAAAAGTGTTAATACCTTCAGATTTTTTAAGTTGTTGTTTTTTTTTTAATCTTTAGAAAAGAAGCTTAACTCCCACTTTAAATTTCATGCCTTGGCAGTGTGTGTCAAGAGAGGGTTGCTTTGACAGATTTAAGTTTGCCTCAGTCCCTCAAAACATGAGTTCTCTTTACTTGTTCAGCAAACAAGTTCAGCATGATCTGGAAGCTTCATAGAGAAAGACACCATGAAGTTTCACACTATTCCTACCAACTAGAAAATTAGGGAGGATGATCATCCAAGTGTGCTGTAACATACCTCCCAGGGAATTCTGATGAATGGAGGCCCACACAGTATCCGCACTCTGACATCTCTGGTCTGCAGTTATCATATGTGGAAAATGGTCCTAGGGATTAACGTTTGCAATTATAGGAGATTTATATATAGTGATTTATTTTCATGATGAATATTCCTTTGTGATAGGATTTTCTGCATTTAAGAAAATAAGATTTGCTAATGGAATTAAGAGCACAGATAAGGGAAATGCTCATTTCTTAGTGATTCTGATTTTGCATCCAAACAATGAATAGAGACTGATTATAATTCTTAGCCATGAAAAAGCATAATGCTTTCTTATTTTTATTTCCCTTTCAATCAGTGTCCTTGGAAGTAATGAATATATATATATATATATACATACACATATATATGTATATATATATTCTCAAATGGAGAAAAGTTTATGGGATTTTATGATTTTAGAATTCTTCAAATCTAGATTCAGAGAAAAAAAGCTATCAACAAAAAGGAAAAGAAAGAAAAGTTCAATGTTATAACTTGAAAACAGAAACTTAAGTGGGGGTGTCAGTGGTAAGGGGACAGAGACACATAGCCACACTTCTACCCTCAGCAGTCCAAGGTCCCCTGGACTTACAAAGACCTCCACACACCTCTGATAAGGATGCAAGGCTTTAATGCTTAAAAACTTCAGTATTAAGTAGTATAGAGAAAGCAGAGCTGGAAATTTTATTAAATATGTTTTAATATAAGCTTGCATGTGAGGGTTAAAAGAAAAAGATTCTCAGAAGAAAGTAAAACCTGAGATGTGCTAGTTAGATATAGATGCCAACTCTATATGCCAGCTTGATAAATGAAAATTGAGGTCTGAGCACACTTTTGAATTAGTAGCTAAGGGTAAGCCTTTGAGCTCATCTGCAGGAGATTGTCCAATTGATGTGTGAAGACCCAGTCCATTGTGGTGGGACCACTTCCTGCGCAGGTAGTTAAGATGGAAACAGCTGGTACTTTGGCATATTTTGGCACATTTTGGCAGACTTGCTGTGAAGTTTGCCCTTTCTCAGTAGTTCTTGTGGATAGGTTGTGGCCACTTCTCATACCACCTGATGGTGGTATGAGCTCTCTTGACAAGTTGTGTTAAGAACTGTAACCTCAGCATTAAGCAAGAATAAAACCTTTTGTTTCACTAAGTAATTCCGTGTATATTTACCAGCAGCACACATGCACACTGCAACAGGAGGATATCAGGATGGACTTCTCAGAGAGTCATAATTTAACTGTCTTGATAATAATTTAGGATATATAATTTTGGGAGTTTTATTTTGATATTTTATTGATCAGTGGATTTCCTGTACCTCTCTTTTTTTCTTCAGTAATTGAGATTACTGATTGGTTCTGTAGGTGCTTTGGATGAGATTACAATCTGATGAACTTAAACCAGACAGAAGTCACTAAGGTTTCATAAGGGGGTTTAGTATATGCAATTACCAACATATTTTAAAATGAGAGTAAGAAGGATGAAAATGAAAGAAAATAAAAGAGGGGTAGTAATGTTGACTTTGTACTAGAGGAAAAATCATTTTCTTGAATAGAGCTAATTGTTACTAATTCTAACCATGTCGTTCTTATGCCTTTGGAACTTAGTTATAGGAAGAATTCAGAAAAGCTTGGAAATGGGGGCTATGGAATCTTTAGAAGGCTGCAAAAAAGAGCCTGACAGGTAATCCTGGTAGAACTTCAGAAGACAAATGCAGAAAGTAAAAATTGTGTTCATGAATTATTGAGGATTGAACTGGAAGCTACTTGCGCTACATTCTGACAAAATATTTGTCTACATTTTACACAAGCCCTGGAAGCTTAAATGGGAATCAACTCAGAAGTAATGAGCTCATTGATCTGGCAGTGGAAATTTCAAGATTGTACAGCATGCAAATATGGTTATTGCAGTCTGATTCTTGCCAGGTTTGCGGTTAGAATCAGAAGCAAAAAGTCCAGCAGAAAAGAACTGAAAAAAAAAAAAAAACAGTTCGGCAAGAAAATGAATGTTTTTAAATTTTGAATGAGTCAGATGCTAGAACCACTGAGCCTGGAAGAGAGCTAAGTTGGTAAAGTATATGCATTGAAACACAAGGGCTATCAAAGTTAGGTCAGAGCCTGGGCCCTGACAGTCCTCCCGATAATTTATGTTTGGCCACTTGTCCTCAATAAGCCAATTAAACAAACAGATAATAGTGAATAACAGGAAAAGGAGACTTATGCAATGTGAGCATATTGGGATGGAGAAAAAGGAGAAGGAGGAATAGTATACCCTTATCTCCAAGTCCATCTGTTAGCATGAGATTTAGGTTTAAATTGAAAGCCAAATGCATGATAAATAAGGTCAAGCTCTGGTCTCTTCCCTAAGCTTCACAAAAAGCTGTGAGTCTGTTTCCAAAACAAGCTCTCTTCTGGCTGGCCCCAGGCATTCAAACTTTCCTTTATCAAGTATCAAGACTGTTCCTGCAAAAAGACTATTTTTGTGGGATTTGTTGTTTTAACAGTCTGGTAGCCAGAGGGAAGAGCAAAGGTGTCTATTAAGGCTGTCTACATTTCTGTCAGGAAAGTTATGAAAAGATGTGAGTTAGATCTGTGGAACCCACATTAAAAAATTATATTATGGTATCACACTCCTGCAAATTCAGAACCATGAAGACAGAAGGATTTTGGGCTCAATGACCAAACCAGCCTAACCTATTTGATGACTTCCAGGTCAGCAAGAGACCCAGTTTCAAAATAAAGTAGACACCACCTAAGGTTGTCCTCTGGTCTCAGTATGTACCCACCTATCCACACATACTCATACTCTCATCTAACTCCCCCCCAAAGACATTAGCATCTCTAAAGAGAAGATAAGAAATACACTGAGGCCATAGAAAAGATTCTTTAAGGTCTATTTCAGGTTCCAGAGTATAAACTTGCTGAAAATTCATATAAAAGACAGGAAAGAGAGAGAGAGAGAGAGAGACAGAGAGAGAGAGAGAGAGATATTATCTAAGTAGGATACCCTACTGTACTAGAAAAGTTGCTCTTAAATAAGTGGGAAAGTATTTTCTCATTCATTTCCACTCAGCTTTCTAGGTTCTCAGAGGTCACTGCACCTATGGGAGGCTTACCAGTGCTAAAGTGGCAGCAGAGTTTGAGTTATCCATGTGACATTGGTTTTGCAGATATGCAGATGTGGGGTCATGAAAGTGACCCCATTTAGGAGTACAGGTTCAATTTCTCTACCAATTAAAAAATTTAAAGACAGGAAAGAGCTGGGGGTTATAAAAAACGATCTTTATTTTAAAATAGAAAATGAAAGGATCAGCAAGAATCTAGGAATGAAAGGTGAGAATACTGGTTGCCGTCAGGAGCAGGAAGAGAATTAAGAAAAGCAAGGTTAAAGAGGCATAGAGAAAAGAGAAAAGGAAAGATTCTGCTCTCTGAGTATAGAGTTCAAAGAACGGGTTACTTCTGTTTATACCTTGCTGGAAGAAGACTGAGGAAGGGGCTTCTGGGGAGAAAAAGGCACAAGAGCCTTCCATCTGTTCAGCTTCCAGGTGGATCAGATTCCTTGGAGTGTGTGTATGCATCACTTCCTGATTAGGTGATTGATAGGCCAGGATGAATTAATGTAAGGAAGGAGCCCACAGCTGGAGCTTACCAGAACTCAGATTTCATTCTACTGTTATCAGAGATGGAGGCATTACGTGATAGTTTATTGTTTCCTCCCTTGAGAATTGATCCAGCTGGGCTCATCAAGTCAGAAATTTACCACTTGGGAAACGTGAAGAAATTCTAAGGAGACAGACATTGTAACTATCCCCCTAACGACATGATGCACTCATGTCCCCTATAAATCCCTTCTTCAACTTTTTTTTTTGCAGTCATTGCTAAGCCTGTCTCTCTTGTTTTTTTTTTTTGAGTCATAAGACAAATAGCATATCTTATCTGCCTCAGCTACTGTGCATTGTTGCCAATAAATCCCTGATCAAACAAGCTTAAGGAAAAAAGGGGTTTATTCTGGCTTACAATAGTAAGCGTATGAAGTATACACTAACTTTCCTAACCAGATCCATCTATCTTATTCACCTGCCTAAGGACTAGCTCCACACTTCATGGATTGGGCATTCTCCATCAACTAGACACTCTCCTGCAGGCTCACTTGGGGCTTAACTCAATTATTAATTCTCTACAAATGTTCCCAGAGCTGAACTCTCAGCTTGACACCTGTATCTAACTATGACACTTCACCCTTTGTCAACTTGACACAAAAATATATTACTTTTAAACTGTAACCTTTCAACTCTTGTCCCCATATGTGTTACATTTTCTTAGGACATACAATGCATTCAATTTTATTAGTTCTAAAAGTCTAAAACTAAAGTTTCCATAATCCAATTATAAAATGTCAGTCATTAAAAATTCAGTTTTTTAAATGTTATGTCATTAAAAGTTCATTCCAACATTTTAAAAGTTCAAAATCTCTTTACCATAAGATTTTTTTTCAGTCAAAATAAGCTAAGTACTTCAATTTAGAATAAATATTAAAACGAAAACATCAGGACACAATAAGAAAAATCAAAAAACCAAAGTCTGGAAAAGTACCATACCACATCCTGTTATTTAATGTCCATCTGTTGTAGTCAGGTTGACTAAAAGACTCTAGGCAATCCCAGTTCCTCTTTGCAGCTGAAAGTAGAACAAGCAGGATTGCACTGGATCAGGTTGATTCTATGCCCCATGGTTCTGGCATCTTCAACAACATCCTAGATTCTCTTCTGCAGCTACAAGTTTCAACTTCTTTTGCAGGTAATCTAAACCTGCCACCAGTTGGCAAGCTTCAGCTGTTCTCCACAAATACTTCAACCTTGCATCAAAACTCATACCACCTGGACACTGCTACAAAGTTCTGCAGTGAGGTTGAAATGGTTTTAGAAGAGGCTGGAGCGATGGCTCAGAGATTAAGACTCTGTCTCGAAAGCGGAAGGTCTTGAGTTTGAATCCCAGATCCCATGTAAAAACACCAGGTGGAAACAGTGGTGGCCTGCACTTCCAGCCCTGGTGGGCAGAGCTGGGAAATCCCAGAGCAAAGCAAAAAGGAAGTAGAAGCAATCTGGAGTAAATTCTGAAATCAGCCTTGGTCCGCCACAGGAACACACAGTGGCCTCTAAGACACACACGCACACGTACACGCGCACACACACACAGAAACAGTAAATAAATGAATGCTTTTAGAGAGAAGACTAGTTTCTTGAGCTGGTTAATGTAGCCAATGTGTTGGTTTCTGGATCTGGTTTTTACAGGTTTTTCAATCAGAATTCTGTTTTATACATGGTCCGGCCATCGTTAATTTGTATATTAAATCTCTCACTATTGGCTCTTTTAATTTTAGATATTTTTTAGATCAAGAGTTGTGTTTCTCAATTATATTAAGTGAGGTATCCCAGACCCAGAAAATTAAGTGCCGTATGTACTCCCTAATAGGTGGCTTCTAGTACCAAACCCACCCAGCCCACCTAGAGACAGTAATTGCAAGGATTATGAACAGGAGGGATGGGGTAGGAGGGCCACACCAGAAACAAGGAGAGAGGGGATCATGTTACAGCAGAGAAAATAGGCCTCCATCAAGGACTCAAATAAGTAATGAGACATCTGATTAAGTTCACAGACTTTTGTTCCTGATCATTTACTATTGAGGGGGTATGATCTCACCAGAAGAGGAGGGCATATAGTCTGGCAGATAAAAAGTAACCATTTTGCAAATGGGTGATAGACTCCTCTCTCACTGTGGTTTCCCACTTTTATTATATCTACCTTTGAATGTGCTTTTATCACAAGACTCTAGTTTAACAGCTTTTTGTCTCTGGCCAGGGGGTGACATACAATGCCCAGCAGGATGGAGTGAAGGGCATTGCAGGAGCAGCAAAACTGCAAAAGAAAATCAACAAACCACAATCCAGAACTTCAGAGACTCTATATCAACCACCTAGAACTAGGCCAGCCTAATTTCTCCCCATCCTGAAGCTCAGGGAAATTTGTGGAAGAGGGGGCAGTAAGAGTGTAAGAGCAAAAGGATGGGAGGAGCAATGATTTGCAAGATACTCCATACTAGTTAGGGCTGAAGCAATCATAATTGGACTTTACATGCCCTGTGCATTGTCCAACACACTATTGACCTCACAAAGTCTAGCATCTGCTAAAGGCACCAAGATCCTTGGAGGCAAGGGATTGGCAGCCACAGCAGTGTTCCTATTCCTAAGGGGAACACGGGAAAGGGTTCAGGGAAAGGCCACTGGGTACTTGTACGTCATCAGAGAGGAGGGCCCAGAGGAAAATCAGGCATGCACAATAAAGGACTCTCTGGGAATTGGGGCGGGAGGCACTAGGGGATGTGGAGGGAGGGGAGATGGGGAGGGGGAGCAGGGGGTACGGGGGGAGGAGGAGGGAGGGAGGGAACTGGTGTACCTATTAAGTTTGTATGAGCTGAAATAATAATAAAAATGTATTAATAAAAAAAAGAGTTGTGTTTCTGACTCTTCCATCTTGCTGAATGTTGTTCCAGAAATCTCTAGAACAGTTTCCCTTTAAGACTTCTAGCTAGTTCCACATGAGTATTGTATTAGAGAAACATTCAACAAAAGGAATTCTTTTGGGCTCTTGACACCGTGTCTTTATGTATGTTAGAATGTAAGGAATGAATAATCTTTTCACCCTTTTGCTTGAAGGATGTCAACTTCAGCTTTATAAGACTGTGTTTCTTAATTCCCTGTTCATTCTTCAGGTTCTGAATTTGTAATGCAAATTCAAGACTATGGAGGCTTCCCTGTCAACAGCTTCTAAAGTTATAGCTTCCTTGAAAGCATCATTTCTTTTCTTTTGTTTGTTGAAGAGGACTTGGGTATGATTGATAACTGGATTAGTTAGAGACCTGAAAATTCATTAATACCTGAAAAATTAAGACCTGAAAAATAGACATTACTCCTCTCTTCCAAATATTTGAAGAGTAAACCAGAGAGATGCAGAATCGCAGGCCAGACTGCCCTGGGTTGTGTGTTCTGCAACAGGAGGATAGAGCAGTGGAGGCAGTTCTGGGTGAATGAGTTGCTGCTTGGGTGGATGCCAGCCTGGCACTCTTTCTCTCCAGCTCCTCTACCAGATGTTGACAGTTTCCAACGTGGGATTTCAGGAGGTTCTAGAAACCTTTCAGAGTATTCCAAACACAAGCAATTGGAACAGCCAAGGGTCTGCTCTGAGCTGCACTATTCATGCATGAATTAGGACATACATTTACATTGCTGAAGGTAAAAGGAAAGAAACTGTCTTAAAGTCAGGTGACTTCTGGCGTGGCAACTGATGAGTTGACCATGGGAAATATTTGCAGCAAACATGGCTCAAAATTGAACTTCAGGATCTGAAAAGAGAATTTTCTCTAAAAGACTCTGTGTGTTGTTTCCAATCAAAATTCTTTTCATTTTTAATAATCAGACTCTGTTTCTATTTCTATCCAATACATTGTTTCAGGACAAGAGAAGTGGGGGATCTCAGAGGATGCACCTCCATGCCAATCACACTCACATGCTGCAGTGAAAGTACAATGAGGGTGAAAGACACTTGGTCAGGTTTGTTGCCGTCTTGATGGTTGCTGGTCTTAGTTGTGTAGCTCATAATCCACCAAGAGGATAATGGCCTGCCTATGGCCTGTTCTAAGTGAATCCACATTATATAAAAAAGTATCTTTCAGACTGAGCCTTGCACTGAGTTGTTCCATTCATTAAGCAGCAGTTTGCTTCTTTTGATTGCATATGTTGAGGAGATATAAAAGTCCACAGGTGCCAAGGTTGAAAGGGTAATAATGAGGGGAACACTTAAGGAGGAGAAAAGAGTGGAGAGTGTGCAGGAAGGGCTAGGAACAACAAATAGTAAGTATTAAGCTTGTAAGATACAACCAGATAGAAATCGCCTACATTTTGTTTAAAAAGCAGTGAGAACAGTCATACCTCACACAGGGGAACATAGAGAGAAGAAGATAAGGCAAAATGAAAAATGCCCCATGACTCATGGACTAGAATCCACAGACAGCTAAATGATATTCCAAGTAACAGCTACGTGATACTTCCTAATAAGTTGATGGTCAGAAAGGTCTCAAAGGCCCCCCAAACAATGTAGACTTTTGCCTTTGCTCTTGGTCATTCTCTGGGAACTGACAGTAAGGCCTCGGGGATGCATCACACATTGATCACAGGACACGGGCACAACACACCAGCTGGCACGAATCTGAAAGCCTTTTGCTGGACCGCTTGCATGGTACCAGAAAGTACTAAGCCAGCTGCTGGTGGAGAAAAGCAATCAACAGTCTCCATCAATCCGTGAAAGCTGCAATAGCAATCGCCCTGGCAAGCGGTGACCATCAGTATGAATGTCAAACGGAAACCAAGAGCTTTCTGATCAGATTTAAGACCTACTTTTCAGTGGGGATCACACTCCTAGTATTGTAAACCAGAACACAAACGTATGAACAAGAACATACACTGTCGGGGGTGGGCAAGTTATTAAAGTTTAGTTATACAGATGCTACATCAAGGGGCTGGAGAGGTGGCTCAGGAGTTAAGCCTCTGCCTTGCAGGCGGAAGGATCCTAGACCCCACGTATAGACGCCGGGCAGAAGCTGGGACGGCCTGTGCTTCTGGTCCTGGTAGGGCGGAGCCTGTGAATCCCGGGGCAGAAGGAGGTGGAGGCGTCCATAGTGGTTCCTGAATTCGTCCGTGGTTCTACACATACACACACACACACACACACACACACACACACACAACACACACACATGCACAATTGAATAAATAATAAAAAAATTTATTGGAGGCTTAACCCCTGAGCCACCTCTCCAGCCCCAATTAAAAAAAAAATTAAAAAAGATGCTACAGTCAAATTGCCTTTTGAACATTTGTCATTGTACTCATAGCGGAGCACTCAGCACTCAACCTAGAAGGTTCCTCTTGCAATGGAAGGTGTTTATTACAGATAATCACAACTGGCCAAAATGCAGAAAATAAGTAGCTGTGACTTCTTGGCCCTGAACAGGACATCTAAGCCACACTGTACTTGCTCTATGGGTAACATCACAGAAGAGGAAATGGTAACATTGTAAGAGCCTGAAGGGGTGTGTGTGATGTGGACACACATTATCTTCTGGACATGACAGGACTGCTGCATCCATGAATTAACTTCAGCTGTGTATATTTTCACAAGACCTGTAGGGGATTTTTTTCCCATCCACATTTCGCCTTGGAATGGGAAAGATCTCAAGAAACTCCATACCTACCCGGAGACTGATGAGGGTTAATACTGATGCGAAGGCAGGGGAAGCTGCTTTCCTCGATGCTATACATGCTGATACACATTTCATGTCCCTGCAAGTACTTGGGCACATGCCATGAAAGGCAACCGGATGAAACTTGGTGGTCCATACATATGAAAAGACATGAAAACCGGGAGGAGACTGGCAGGGAGCAAGAAGGGTTTAATAGGAAGGGAGAGAGAAATAGGATTGGGGATTAAGGTGTGAAAATATCACAACTTCCCTATATTCATGTAAACACTAAAAGAACAGTGGATAAATGCATTCAGTATTAGTTGTTTTTCTGTAACTGTAACAAAATGTCAGGGACAATCAACTTATGAAGAAGAAACCTTCATTTTGGCTCTTGATTTTGAAGGCTTTAGCCTATGGTGAAGCAGTGTGGATGGAGTGGTTGGCAGCATGTGGTAGAGCAAAGGGCTTCCCCTCATGGTTGGATTTTAAGAGAGAAAAGGAAGATCAAGGAACTCGGGTCCTAGTATCCTCTTTAGGTATACAATCCCAGTGCCTGGAAGACCTTCTACTAGGCCCTGCCTCTTAATGGCACCATTACCAGATTGACCACACCTTTAACATATGGGTCTTCAAAAGCATGAAGTAAAAGTAATTGTGGACAATACAGCTCTAATCAGGACATCAAAATCACCCCCACCTCAAGACTCAGGGATTCTTGAGAAGGGGGAGGGATCGGTACGAATGTAAGATGGGTAATGTCAGACGGTAGCCTCTGTTCATACCAGGGGTACTGTACCCAAGAGCTCAAGGCAATGATGCCTGCTCCCCCAGATCTTCACAACAGCTGACCTAACATTTTGCCATGAAACAAGATCCCATGACATACAATGCTACCCTGAGAGACTGTATGGGCCAGGGCTGGACAGGAGAGAGAGGGGGCCTCTACAGCCTAAGGTTTGCCCACCTGTGGGTCATTCACACCCTGGTGGGTGCTCAGGCACTACCTAGTGAAAACATTCTAGATAGAACCCAGTGGATCGTAATATAGGGGGGATATGGAAGACGGAGGGAACCTTGTTGGAGAAGAAAGCAGTTGGAGCGGGATGGGAGGGAAGGTGGAGATAAGTGATGAAAATGCATAAATTCATGGTTAATAAAATTTAAAAATAAAAATGTGAAAAAGAAAAAGAAAACACACGAGCACTTGAGAGAGATTTAATCAAACCACAGTAAATGCTTCTTCCAATCTTATGTAGAAAAGTTTTTCTACTGCTCATAGATAAGAAGATTGAAACAACTGTTTGCAAAGTTATTATGTACTAAATGCATGGATGGCTAGTTAGGTTGTGTGATGCAAAAAAACTCCAGAGTATATATAAAACAATTTGGAATGTGATCAAAGCAAACAATCCATTATAGATAGAGCAAGGACAGGGCACATCAGGCAAGAGGGTTTTTTTTATTATTATTTATTCAATTGTGCGTGTGTGCACATTTGTGTGTGTGTGTGTGTTTGTGTGTGTGTAGAACCACGGGGGAATTCTGGAACCACCATGGACCACCTCCACCCCCTCCTTTACTCTGCCCCAGGATTCACAGGCTCCACCCTACCAGAACCAGAAATCCAGGCCGTTCCCGCTTGGCGTCCATACATGGGGTCTAGGATCCGAACTCAGGACCTTCCGCCTGCAAGGCAGAGGCTTAACTCCTGAGCCACCTCTCCAGCCCCCCAGGCAAGAGGTTTTTAAAGAACGTGGAGGAAAGATGAGGCCCACTGAAGCAGAGGATGGCCATGCAGTAATGGCTGCCCAGAGACCATAAGGCCGGAGGGCATGGCCATTGTTGGTCCATTCCCATTTCTCTCCTTTTTTGCTTCCTCCTCTCTCTTCCTACCATTGAGGCTGAGAAAAGCTCAACACTCACCATTTCACCCTTCTGCCACTTTAATAGTCCAGGTAGCCTGGGTGTGCCCAGTGAGGTGTAAGAGGATTAAGTGAGCTGGGCGGAGTGGCTCACACTGGCAATCCCAGCACATGTAGGCTGAGACATCTTGGCGACCCTGAGGTTGAAGCCAGCTTGCACTGCACAGGGAAACTCTCAAAAATAAAATAAGTAAATAAAATGAGTGGATTAAAGAAGAAAGAAAGAAAAGAAAGTTAGTTAGTGAATAGTCAATGAGTGTGAGGACATGATTCTGGAAAGGGTTTTCCTCAAATGGTTAACCATGCACACACATGCACACACGCATGCATCATAAACTTTAAAAAGGGGAATGCAATTTTTGTGGACGCGCGGCGTATAAGAGCATTTGGAGCCAAGCCCAAGAGGATCAGGGTGAGCCTGTAGGACACTTGTGGGTTCGAGTGGCGGCATTTCTCACCCAGGATCTCAAAATGTATCATGATTCCTGTCCCTGGCACGGTAAAGTTTACGCAGTTAAGCTTGGAAAATGGCAACAAAACAGAATTGGAGCGGACTTTTGGCTATTATAGACCACTCCGAAGTGTGTGGGTGACTAGAAACCCTCTTGGCTTTGCTTTAGTTGAATTTGAGGATCCCTAAAATGCAGCTAATGCTCTCCAACGGCTAGAAGAACCCTATGTGGTGGCCGTGTCAGATGGAACTGTCCAGTGGTGAAAAAAGAAGCCGAACTCGCCGCCTACCTCCTTCTTGGGGCCGGCGCCCTGGGTATGGAAGGGGAAGCTTCTCTGGTTGCGAGGCAAGTCTCTTTTTAGAGATAGAAAAGAAAGATCACTGTCTCTCCGGAGAGAAATCACAAGCCGTCTCCATCCTTCTCTAGATCTTCATCTGATCTAGGTCAAATGAAAGAAAACAGATCAGTCTGCGAGAGAGAAGTAGTGTAGAGAAAGTAAATTCATTTCACAGGAGTTTATGTTCAGAAAATTCAAGTTTTGTCTGAGATGTCATAAGAAGCTTGTCATATTTTTAAAATGTGTTAGCTGTTCAGACTGTCTCTTGAAACAGTGACACACAACGATGTAATTATGTTTGAAATGGATCATATGATGCTTGTAATACTAGGAATCGTATTCTTAGTATTACAAGACTTAAGCAAGACTGAATTTGCTTTGAGTGTTAGAGTTCCATAGACTGAAAAAAACCTCTAAATTTTGCCCAGCTAAGGTGTGATGTGCTAATGTTATAGAAACAAGACTGGCAGACATTGAACAAAAATGCAATTTTCCTTCATATGCTGGGATAAAGTAAGTATATGTATGTACACAGTCCTTAAAGAGAAACTGTTATGAACGCTGGTCAACAGGTTAAGAAAAGGCTTTTCTTTTTAAAGGTGCAACTAGTTTTTACTCTGATTGCCTAGTTGATATGGAATCTGATAAATTTCAAGAATGTTTACCTTAGGTCATTAAGGAACTTATGTGCTATATATGAATGCATAGTTGCTTGTGAATTCTTTATTTGGAAATTTGAGATTTTTAAAATTCCAATGTTCTGTCAATTTGAGTTTTGGTTAGAAATTGTTGTTTAACTTGAAAGCCCATTTTTTTTTCTTGCAAACTCAAAAATCTGTGAGCTTGGCACCAAGTCCAAGTATAACATTCCTACTGGAAGCCATGCTCATATATTCTTGAAAAGTAATTTTGAATTAATAAAATATTAACTGTGTAAAAAATAAAAGGGCAAATGCTACTAAAAGCGCAAAGATAGAGAAGAAATCAGATCATCACAATAGATTGCTTTTTTATACCTTCCCACTTGAATTATGCAGGGACCCTGCTTTTGCTTCATATTTTCATTGTTGTGATGAATACAGGACCCAAGCAATTTAGGAGACCAGAGGGATTTTATTCTCCTTTATGATTACAGGTGACAGGAGAGCCACCAGCAAGATCCAAGGGCTGGCTGTGTCATATTCACAGTAAAAGTAGGGGGAAAAGGACCAATATAAACCTTTTTACTTGCCAGTCTGTCAAATTCCAATCAGCTCTCTTTCCACATTCTCCATCTACCTGGGGAATGGTCCCACCCGCTGTGGACTAGGTCTTCCCACATCAGTTGGAGAATCTCCTATAGGTTTACTCACAGGTTTTCCTTGATTAAATATTTCTTCATTGGCGTGCCTAATGGGTCAATTCTGAATTGTCAAGTTGACACCTGAAACTAGTAGCTACAGACCTTAAACCTGGACTTTGGATGTGCCCATGTACACATGAAAGTTGCATTTCAGAGAACCGTCTCATGGCTAATCTGAGGAAGGCCACGGGAACCACAGAAATGCTGAGGGTGCTGACCCTGTGCTGTTTTTGAATCAGTTTTTCAATTGTCTAGATTCAGAGTTAATTGCTTTATCATCTAAGAGTACTCGTAGCTTCTGCTGTTACTTGCTGCCAAAGATCTTTTCCAATTGACACAGGATTTACTTTCCCAATTGACACAGGATTTAATGTAGTTTCTATTTGTCTAGAGGAAACAATGTAGACTCTCACAAAAAGATAATGTTTTTTATTTAAAATAAGACAACTTGGGGCTGGAGAGGTGGCTCAGAAGTTAAGCCTCTGCCTTGCAGGCGGAAGGTCCTGAGTTCAGATCCTAGACCCCATGTATAGATGCTGGGCGGAAGCGGGGGCGGCCTGCGTTTCTGGTCCTGGTAGGGCGGAGCCTGTGAATCCCGGAGCAGAGTAAACAAGGAGGAGGTGGAGGCGTCCATGGTGGTTCCCGAATTCCCCCGTGGTTCTACACACACACATACATACACACACGCATACATGCACAATTGAATAAATGATGAATAAAAAAATCAAAAAAAAATAAAATAAGACAACTTGAGCTAAAATTCTAGATTCCTCATTTATTAGCCAACTAAAAATGACTAGTAAAAACATTATTGTTACAGTAAAGTAAAAACATTAATGTTATGGTACCAGTACCATTTTGGTATTGTGAGAAAATACTCTCACCCAAGCAATTTAACAGACAAAGCCTTTATTATTTTGTATTGTGGCTTGAGAGGGTATACAGCTCATTATGATGGGAAACTTATTGTAAAAGCAGGTGGACGGTTCACGTCATCACATCTATCAAAAAGATAAAGACAGAAGCAAAGTAGGGCATGGTTACCAAACCTCAGTTCTGCCCCCAGTGATGTGTGTCCCCCAGCAAGTCTCCACTTCCTCATGGTTGTATTACCTTCTCCCAAAGTGCTATCAGCTAGGGATCAGGTAGTTACACACGTGAGCCTGTTTGAATCTGTATTCAAACCATGCAACATGAACTTCCCTATCCATTAAATTATGGAGTTATACAAAGAGATGGTAAGGTAATACTATGAAAAATAAAAGATCGTATCTCGATATTCCAGAAGTTTAAATACAAAGGAAAAGAAAAACATAACTATGGTGTTGGTAGAAGTACAGTGTATGCTGCAAGAACAGCCAAAGGAGGAAGACGTTCCCTATGCTTGCTCCATAAGCAGGGCTTGTTGGCCCCAGACATGACCCACATTATACATTTTTAAAGGGCAAACATGGAACTTGGCTATGGAAGAGCAGTTCTTGCCGAAAGTCTGACCCAGAGTGTGACACCGACTGCGGCGTGTTAGAGGGACTTTTCTTGTTGCTTTAATATGTAATTAGTGACTGAATCTTTCTCCTGCTGTCAGCTCTAAAGTCCTGATCTCGGTGGAACTTCTGCACATCTGAGGCTTTGGATGACTGGGTACCATGTGGATACCATGGCAACAGCTGCACTCCTAGCACCAGAGATGTGCTTGCTTTTCTAAAAGCCTTCTGAGAGTGATAGGCTTTCTCCTTACTAAATCGTCTCATACTATTAATCAGCAGTTACTACATCTAATTACCTGGGCAGATGAATTCTGTTTCAGAACACGGTTAGAACATGCGACTTTGCTTTATTAGGCAGAGTGTCACATCTAATAGGAAAGCAGGGTGTGTGGATACCTTTCTGAAAGTGTAATGATTTTGGAGACCATTGGTCAGATTCTCATCTGTATTCCTAGGAGATCAAATAAAGAAATAAACACCTAGAGAAAAGGGTAAGAATTTTTTTTCCCTGCCTAAAAGTGCTTGGAAATGACAAAGTCTCGGTATCTCAGACTTTTTCCCAGATAGGCTTAACCACTGGCCACCAGAGAAGCTGTACATGTTTAGTTTGTAACTTTCTTGACCTCCCCTTTGAAAGCTGGGCTGCAAGGAAAGTTATGACAGAGAGTGTTGAAGGCCAAGCCATAGCCCTTGCTGACATGGAATTTTGGACAGCCAGAGCTCATGGAGTTTCTCTTGCTAAAAAGGAAGAACTGGCAGATAGGTATGGGATTTCAGCTATGATACTATCATGATTTAGATGTGAGTGGTCCCCTTCAGGCTCATGTGTTTATAGCCTTAGCTGATGTCAGTGATGTGTAGAAAGGTGTGGCACCTCTAGGAGGTGGAGCCTTGTTGGAGAAAGAGCTGTCATAGCAGGGGGTGGGACTCCAGGTTTGGTAGCCCAACCCTGATCCACAGTTTGCCTCTGAGTCTTGCTCTTTGTTTCCATGATGCCTGCTGTGACAAGAAACGCCTCTAGCTTCTGCCGCTCACCATGCCTTTTCCGCCATAATGGACTATCTCCCCCTCTGAAACGGTAAGTCAAATAACTCTCCTTTCTCTCTTAAGTTGTGTAAGAGTATTGTCTCACAGCAGCAGAAAGAATAACCACAATAGGTACCATCATTGATTTAGAGAAATAATGTGTCCTCTTGTTATCTTAATCTTATACCCAGCATCATGGATGAAAGGGTTGTGGAGTGAATTGGGACTGACCATTTTGGGCAAGTCTAATACTGGTGGGGCAAGACCATATGGAATAAACCTGCATGTGGCAATGAGTAACTACTGCAGAACTTCTTCTAAGGGGTAGAAAGGAGGCACAAACTGGGTCCAGATTTATGACTCAGCCATGATGGGGAATTTTAAATCTCCTTGCCTTCTAGAGTTTCAAAGAAAAAAGTCTTTGTCTATGAGCAGGAGAGAAGTTAAACACAATTTATTATATGCATAGACACAAAAGCCAGGCACCGTGGATGAGTCTCAAAAGACCAGATGTCTGAGGTTTACACATTATTGTGATTACAAAAAGAAATAGGGCTTGTGGAATCCTTACTGGAAGAAGTACTGAGGTCTGCCAGGCTAGAGAGAGGAAAGGAAGTGAACAATCCTTTCTACATCTTTCCTAGACTACTTTGCAGAGGTAAAAAGGTGTTCTGGAGAAAAAAAAAAGCACCTCTTTTTACTTCCATAGCTTATTATTAATGTAGACAGATGCAAATTTCACAAAAGGGCAGATTTTTTGGGACAATTTCTATCTGCAGTTTCTAACCCTCTCAAAATATGCTGCATAAATGTTTCTGAACAGTGTAAAAGGACTCTGAGAGCAGTGTTCTTACCTTATTTATCTACTGGGTGTCCGGCCCTTTGCAGAGAGCAAGAACCATAGGTAAATGACAAAATACCATGAAGAACTTTTTCACAAAAAGATCCCCTACAATGGTTGGAGCACGAAGTCAGGTCTGCTTTGCATTCAGCCACACTTACGAAAGGTCTGGACTTACGAAAGGTCTGGATAGTTGAATGGGTGCCATGGGCAGCAGTAGGTGTAAGTAGGTCAGAAACTGAGCAGGGACAATCGAAGCAGTCTCTAAACAGGGCTGGTTCAGTCTCCAGTAGCTGGTTCAAGTGAAGAGACTTAGTCATGAGCAAATGACTGACTTCTCAAATGGAGCTCCACCCAGGTGGAAGGGCAATTTCAAGGTGTAGGAGATTCTGTTTGAGTGGATCACCACTAGAAAGAAGAAACACACACACACACACACACACACACACACACACACACACATACACACCAAACAAACAAAAAAACCCCAAAACAAACCAACAAACAAAAAACAAAACAAAATAAAAAAAAACCAGAGGTGACTGGTTAGAGGTGACCAGGGACACAGAATTTGTACAAGTACACAATTCCTGTGTGGCCCCAGTGCCACAATAGAAGGCATTTCAAGACACTACAGGGAACCAAATGGGAACATCGGTTGACTTTGGAGGTGAAAAGAAGTCCGTGAAAGCAGATGACTGATGACTGTATGCGCTGCCCTTTGAAGAACACACGAGCTAGTGAAATAAAAGGATTGGGTGAGGTAGAGTGTCATGGTTACACACAGGTGTCAACTTGATAGCTTAAGGTTTGAGCTCTGGGCACATTTATAGACTTAGTGGTTGAGTTAGGCCCAGAGCAGACCTACAGGAGATTGTCTAGCTGATGGGGAAAGCCCATCCCATGGAGGATGGAATTAGGCCCTGGAATAAAATACAGACATTTGGTTGGGAGAGTTGGCATCCTTATGTACACTTTGCCAGACATGCTAGTCTGGAAAGTAAGGATCATCCCTCTCTCAGCCATTATGTAGAGATGATGTGGCCAGTTCCCTGGGCCCTGGTGTTGGTGCATGCTCTCCTGTCAACTTGAACTGAAAACTGTAACCAGTAATCATAAGAGAAAATAAACCCCTTGTTCCCTTAAGCCATTTGATGGTCATTTATCAGCAACCATGCAGGTGAACTGCAACATGGGAGGACTCTGGGCAAGTGTCAGGGTGGAGAAGCAAGAAGCATGAATGGAGAAAGGACAGAAGGCAGCACAGTGAAGCCAGACATGCAGACTCCCTGGAGGACAGCAGGGTGTGTGCAAGCAGCCCAAGAGGAGACGTCCTAAGTAGGCAGAGGACAAATTGGGAAGGGCCTTCTGTGACTATCATCTTGAAGATGGAGGGGAATATTGTTAGAGGAGGGAGTGTCCTGATTCATTTTACTTTTCAGAGAACTGAAAAGTAAAGTTCTAGCATTGAAACGAGGACTAACTTGGATTAGAGAGTTGGTGTGCTTGAGAGAGGTAGCAAGCATTGTGATAGGCTGGACCAAGTAACCACAAAGAAGGAAGGACACACTGCACTTTGCCTAAGAGTCAGAGATATTGTCAGGTTCTAGGAAAATAAAAGATCCCTACAGATGAGCTTGGGTTCAAATCCCCAATCTTCCCATTTACAGACTATGCTGTGAGACACTGGCTGGCTGAGTTTGCCTTTAGAAAAAGGGTATGTAAAAGGGGGATAATGTTACAGACTTAAAATACTGTCCACATAATCCAAGTTATGGAAAGAACTGCCCACATGTAGACTAAGATATCTGACTCTTTCCTGTTCTTCTTATAGAACACATAAGGATGCATGCCCTAATTGTTATTTTTAATACCGAAGCTGCTTCCCATTCCTTTCCATTTAAATATTGCTATGGAGATAGGATTGTCCCATGAGGCCAGAGAAAAAGGTTGAAGGAATAAGCTGTTGTCATATCCTCTGGTGAATTCTAGTGCCTACATGAATATAAATTTGATCAATCAAAGAGACATGTCATCCAAAATGTGATTTTTTAGCAACTCTTTTCTAAGAGCTAATCAACATAATTTTAAAGGAACTGAGAATATGGAAAAAATATTTTATTTGAAACAAAAGAATGCATTGGAAAATCTTGCAGATAAAATGTATTGATTGACTCGTGGGCATTTTTAACCAGGTGCAGCAATTTAAGGCTTCCTGTACCCACTGTCTCATCTTGTATTCATGAGCTTGATGTGGATTGGGTTGATCCTGCTGCTAAGGGAGCGAGGAGCATTTTTAGTTCTTAGGAGGCCAAAGCGAAGTTCTTATAAAAAGCAGTCTCCAAATTATTCCTGGAGGAGGTACCCAGCTGAAAAGAGTCTGCTGTGAGCTTAGTCACATAGGAAACCCTGGAGGGCTTGTTAAGACACAGATTGTTGGGGTCTCAGAGATTCTGACTCGCTGGGCCTGGGTGGGGCCTGGGAGCTGGCATTTCTAACAAGTTCCTGTCACACTTGTGTGAGTCTGCTTGAGCTGCCATAGGGAAGGGTTAGAACAGACGTTCTCACGTGGTCCCATGGATGACGATTCGAGGACTGAGGTGCCGGGATTCTCTTCCTGGTTTGCAGATCAGCTACCTATCTTCTTATTGTGACCTTACAGTGGAGCAGGGGTGGTGGGAGAGGGGGAGATGTGTGAGAGAGCTAAGGTGAGAGGGGATTTGCATGATCTCTGTCTGCTCTTGTGAGGATACTGATCCTACAAGGTGGTCTGCCCTCATGATCTCACTTAACTATAGCTACTTCCCAATATCCTCATCTCCACAAGCCATTACATTACCAGTAGGACTTCAAAGTATGGGATTTGAAAGTAACAGAAAAACTCAGTTTAACATTTTACTCCCAAATCCTCAAATTCATGCTTTTCCTTGTATGCAAAATACATCTATTCTATTCCCATAGCACCTCATACCCATGAATTCATTGTAGCATCAACTCTAATTAAAGTCTTAAATATCACTTGAAGCCCCCCCCCTTTTTTTTAAAACACAATCTTTTGTAGCCCAGACTGGCTTCAAACTCTCTAAGAACCCAGGAATGACCTTGAACTTCTCATGCTCCTGCCTCCACCTCCCAAGTGCTGGGTTTAGCACTAATCCACCCTCAGACAAAATTCCTTTCAAACTCTGAACCTGCAGAAGCAGGCTGCAATGGTAGGACAGGCAGAAGATAGGCACATTCTTGTTCTGAAAAAGGGAATTGAAAGAAGAAAGCAATGATGGCTCTGACTAAACCCAAAATCAACAAAACAAATGCAGTAGCTTTTAATTCTCTGGATCTTCTTCAATCTCTGCCTTGTCCCCCTGGGTCATTTGGGGGAGTGGCTCCCCTTTTGACTAGCCTTTTAGACTAGTACTGGCAGTAGTAAGCCTGATGGTCTGTAAGCTGCCTTCGTGGTCATTTTTTTAAAATATTTCTCTCTATTGATTTGAAGGATAAAGTATATGTGCACTGGGACTGTTCTATTCACATTGTTTAGTCCCATAGGATCCCGGAAGTTCAGGAGAGCTTCCTTTGTTCTGTCCAATCTCCTAAAACACACACACACACACACACACACACACACACACACACAATATACACACAATACTCACACACACACATGCAAGCACATACATGCACATACACATGCATGCACGCACATAAGTACACACACACACACACACACGTGCACACACCTTTTCTGCTTATATGATTTTTTTCCTCTTTCTAGCTTTTGTTGAAAAATCCCAGTTATGCCCATGGCACACACACACAAATAATCTTTTATTTTTATTAAACATATGTTCAATCATCTTTATAATTTCTTACAGAACAAAGTTTTCATTTTTTGTCATATAAAGAATTTTCTAAATATATAGATTCTTATTCCTTCTTTTTTTTAAGTCTAGCTTTATTTCTTTTTTCTTACAACTGACTTTATGCCTTCAACTGGAATCAAACCACTGCTTCAACACTTTGTCTAGAAAGCTCCTCAGGTAAATGTCTACTTTTATTACTTGCAAGTTCTGCCTTCCACGAAACATCAGAAAACAATTCACTTTGCAACAAAGACTGACTTCCATCCAGTTTCCACTTAATGGTTCTTTCTTTTAGACAGCTTACAAGAATAACCTTTGGGGCTGGAGACATGGCTCAGCAGGTAAAAGTAACTGATTGCAAACCTAGCAACTTGGGTTCTATTTTCAGAACCTCATGATGGAGACTGGAGAGAGACTTCTGAAAATTGTCCTCTGACCTTCACATGTGTACCTTGTCTAATATTTCCCTCTCCCATGTCCCCCAGTTTGTCTATCTGTCTCTCTTTCATGTGCATGACAAAATAAAGAAAATATTGAAAAGAGAGAATAACCTTTAACCATGAATGTTTCTGTCAACATTCTGTTCTAGTTAATCTAGGCTTTTACTAGAACGTTTTCTCAAAACTCTTCTGGTCTATGCTCAGTCACATATCTGGTTTTCTACTTCTACATTTTTAGGTATTCATTAATGTAGCACATTATTTCTTGGTATAAGATATTCTGTATTGCTGCACTTGAGCTGGCATAATAAAATGTCATTGGTTGATTGACTTAAACAACAGACACTTACTTTCTCACAGTCTTGGATGCTGGGAAGACCACGATCAAGGGTGCTCTCTGAATCCATTACTAATGTGGGCTTCTTTCCTGGCCGCTAGATGGCAAGATTCTCACTGCATCACTACAGAGGAGCATCTTCAGGTCTCATCCCAGACCTACTGAACAAATCTGGGCAGAGCCTAGGCAAGTGTGTATAAGCCTTCTTTACAGGTGATTCTAATGCCTGCTGTAGTTTGAAAAATCATTTCTGATTACTGTTAACTACTTCTCAAATTTTAATGAACATTAGAGAAAATCCCTGGTAATAGGATGATACTTCTGATTCCAGAAAATGTGGTCTTGAAATTTTATCGGAATATATTTAGCATGAAAAATTGTACACTTTAAGATGAATACTTTGATGCTGGAGACATGTATTCAATGTGAATGGCAGCCATTATCAAGCCAATTAACATACTGTTTACTTCTGTATTCATTGCAAACTATTTTTGGAGTGTGTGTATGCATGCATGTGTACACATGTGTGTAGAGTCATATTCCATATTTCAAGTGACAAGGCTACACTACCTGTAGCTATAATTAGGATATAAAAGGATGATAGGATGATAAGCCAATTATTGAACTTCTGCTAAATTCTAGACAGAACGTCCTAGCCCTTACTTCTTTAACAACCCACACGTTCCCACACATTGCTTCCTGGCGGAAGCAGAAAAGGAGAACTATGCAAAAATGGTGCATCCAGGCCAACAGGACCATTGCGCACCCATGAGATTCCAAGCTGAAGAAACCATGTGGACAAAAGATGTGTTAGTTCCAAGGACCAGATAAGATATGGGCCTACATCCTTGCCTCGGGAGTGAGGGACTGTGTGTGGATTGAGTGAAGGTCGGCACTGTCCAGTACAGAAGGAAGTTGGGATTCAAATTCTGAAAGTATTCATGGCTGAGCTATCACAAGATATTAGAAAACAAAAAATTCACACTTCTCGTATTTCAGATATTTTTGGTTTAGGATTAGTTTTATTGCATGCATCTACTGATTTTCTTGGGACGTCACATTGAAATATATAAACTGTGGTTCAACCAATAGCTATTTATTTGTCACATTTCTGAAAGGTAGAAACTGAGACTCAAGGTGTCAGTGCACTGAGTGTCTCTTGATGCAGGGGGTTAAAGGACAACTCGTGGGAGGAGTTGGTTTTCTCTCTCTACCATGTAGACTCAGGATAAAACTCTGGTCACCAGGCTGGCCGCCAAGTGACTTTACCCCCATCCATCTTACTGGTCCTGCCTGATATTTGCACAACAATTGGATGCTTGTCTATAGCAGAGGCTTGGCTTCTCTTCCCAGTCCACATCTCTCCATCTTCCTGTAGCCCTTGCTCTCCCCTGTTCTGCCAGGAGCCCAGTGGTTTCTGAACATGGCCAAGTCATTGACGACTTCAGTCTCTTGTGCATGCACAGAGTTAACCTGCCCTAGTTAATTGTCCTAAAGTAATAGCAGCTGTTTTTCTACCAAAAAGGAAAATTTTTGAGATGGTTCTTCAATCTTTGGTGGAATAATTACTGAGAAATTCTGATTAAGACACAGTTAAAGTAAAGCAAAGAGACTCTTCTAAAATCAGCCAAGTGCCCTGAAAGAGGCAGACAAAGGGTTGACTTGTTTTGTAGCCATTAAAAAGCGAACCCTTCAAAGAGCGAACCAACCCTTAAGGAACCATTTTGCTTTGGAGGAAAATAAAATAAACTAAAGATTTAATGAAATCCTGTGGTAACGCAACCTCCAAATGGTATTTAAGCAGCGTCTGAGGACTTAGAGGGGAACAAACCAACTCAAGCTGGGTTCTCCTGCCCTGTGCACAGATCACTGCTCGGCCTGGAAGGTGTGGACATCTCTTTGTGTCTGTGAGCAAACAGTGGAGCAGACGCCACTGAGATGAACTCTCCCTCAGTTTAGCTTTGTTGTCCTGTATCTGGAATGTAACATCCTACAGACTGAACCTCACTTCCCAAATCTGCCCCCCACACCCAACTTGAGATGACAACCCTCACACCCTGTTTGTGAAGTGTATTTTTGATTAATTTCCTTTTATTGCCCATTCATGTATATGTGTATGGTGTGTGTGTGTGTGTGTGTGTGTGTGTGTGTGTGTGTGTGTGTGTATAGAAAAGGGCACTTGAGTGTGTATGTGCCTCTGGAGGCCCAAAAGTGACACTGGGAATCATAACTGGATTCCTTATTGCTTTGCTCTGGGTTTCCCAGATTCTGCCTTCCGGGAAGTACATGCTCCGCCATTTCTACTCTGCTATTTTACGTGGGATCTGGATCAGAACTCAGATCCTTTTGTTCGAAGGCAAAGACTTTATCCCCTGAGCCATCCCTCTAGCCACATTGTTAGGGATCTTCCAAAGATCGGGCACAGAACTCTCATCATGTGCTCAGTTACCGGCTGCTTTGAGAACTCTGTCCTTTGAATGAAGCATGGGCAACTGTGAAAAATGTGACTGGAATAAGCAATGCAGCCTAATACTAACAGAGGGAGGAAACTAGAAGCCTGTCTGCTCAGATTTTTCTTGACCTTTCTGCTTGGCATTCTTTACCTTGAAGGCATGAGGCATAGCCTCTTTCAGAGAGAGAGAGAGAGAGAGAGAGAGAGAGAGAATGTGTGTGTGTTTGTGTGTGTGTGTGTGTGTGTGTGTGTGTGTGTGTTATGATAACTCCTTTATAGCCAGCTGAAGACAGAAAAGCAGGGCAATATTAAATTTTATTTTTAGCTTTTATGCTTTGCTTTGGGCAAGAGCAGTTTTGTTGTCTGTGGGAGAAAGGGAGCAAGTGGAAGCAAACGAGAAGTCAGAGAGAATTTGCTCCTATGGCCTAGAGCCCAACTTAACACAAGACTCTTTCACCCCTTTGGTTCTGAAGTTAGTCACTCAAATGCTGCCTTGGGGGACTCAGAAGAACAGGTCAAACTCTTTAACCTTACTGTCCAAGTAATTTAGAAAGTAACAAGGGCCAAGAGAGTTATGAGCTGGGAACCAAAGACACCCCCATATACTTTATGGTATCACAGTTGAGAGAAATGCTATTTTTATCTCTAGTCATCATGTTCAGGATCGTAAAGAAGGGGGCTTGAAACAAGCCAGGAAGAAGTCTTCTGCAGGAACTGAATCGCTGGCCATCATAATCATTTCTGACTCAGAAGCATAACGAAGGGGTGAGCACCTTTATGAACCCAAGCACTTAGTGTATTAGTACTGAAGTAATAATCCAAAGCACGGAGAATCATGCATGAGTGAGGGTGACCGTGGAAAACGTATCAGTATCTCAAGGAAAAATGCTTCCTGGACCATCTGCTATATATATGTCATTCTAAATAAACCAGAAGAACAAAATGTGAAAATATTATGCAATATTTTTTGTTAGAGACATTATATGGTTAGGTAAGAGTTAATCATCATAAAAGAAATTAATTCATGCTTGTCATGTGGCAGATCAAGGAAGTACTAGAAGTGATGAAAAAAGAAGCAAACAATAGAATCAGCTTGTGGCTGGCGTCACATCTGACCTTTTCACTAATGATCACTTTTTTGGACTTGCAACATTCTTACAAGATAAACACACTACTGTTCCTGTTTTTCAAGATGAAGAAGCGGAGATTGAGAAAGGCCAATTAACCTGCTTAAAGTCACACATTTTATAAGGGACAGAATATGGATCTCTCCTCGTGCTTCATTAACTCCGCAGGCCAAGTTATAAAGAGCAGGTAGCATAATGAATAAGGGAGAGGATAGGAGTGGAGCCACAGTACATATGAAAGAGATCAAAAAGGTCAAAACCAAGTAAGAGATTACTATATGCTTTATGCTATTCTGAGGTTTCCAAGCAAGAAAAATCTTAAGTGGAGATAATAAGGAGAAAAATGACCTGGGTTTTGATTCAGATAAGTCAAACCCAGAATTGTATCTCTATATTATGATATCTTTCCAAGATTTATTTTAACCTTGTCATAGTTAAGCATAGGTGTCAACTTAATTATTGAAGGTTTGAGCTCTGGGCACATTTGTGGAGAATTAGTGGTTGAGTTAAGCCCAGAGCAAACTTGTAGGAGATTGTCTAGCTGATGGGGAAGGCCCAGCCTATGGTGGGTGGGACTAGGCCCTGAATGATGAATAAAAGGAAATTGGCATCCTTCTGTACATTTGACCAGACATACTGATCTGGCAAGTAAGGGTTGTCCGTTTTTCAGTGGTGATGGTGTGGCCAGTTCCCTCAGCCCTGGTGTTGGTGCATACTCTCCTGTCAAGCTGGACTAAGAACTGTAACCAGATAGTCGTGAGGAAATAAACCCCTTCCTTGTTCCCTTTAAGCCATTTGATGGTCATTTATCAGCAACGTGCAGGGGAACTGCAATAAACCTAACTGCCCATCTTTTAAACTCATCGAAATGGGGTCAAGAGATGCCTCAGGGGTTAAGACTCTGCTTCAAAAGCAGAAAGTCCTGAGTTCTGATCCCAGGTCCCATATAAAAATGCCAGGTGGAAACAACAGCAACCTGCACTTCTGGTCCTGGTGGACAGAGCCTGGGAAATCCCAGAGGGAGGCAAAAAGGAGATGGAAGCAATCCAGGATGATTCCCAAAGTAACCCTTTGTCCTTCACAGGGACACACAGTGCCCTCCCCCCACTAAATACATAAATAATAAAATTAATAAACACATTGAAATGAAGAAAACTAAATCACCCTAGCAAATAGTTTTTTCAAGAAGTACCCACTGATCAAGTTCTGAAGTAGGGGTGTGTATACAGGTGCATGTGTGTTTGTGGGGGTGGATATGGTGGATGTGTATCCTTATGCAAATGTGACCAAGAGAGGGTGTCAGGTGTCCCCCTCTATCACTCTATCACTCTTTGTCTTTATTTTATTCTTTGGAGTCAGGTTCACTCCGTAAAGCCAGAGGCTGTGTTTTTCAGCCAGGCAGTCCCATCAGTTTGCCTCTCCCTGGGAGGGCTGTGCTGGGGTTACCGATATGCCTGATGGTGCCCAGATCGTTACTTGGGTTATGGGGTCCAAACTTAGTCCTTATGCTTGCACCCACAGAACCACTCTTCAGACTCGAGAAGTATGTTTTTAAAGACAATGAAATACATACGTAACAGATTTGAAAATATATTTGACAAAAGCTTAGCCTTTATAAATAAGTGTTAAATAAATTTTTATAACATTAAAAACATTATGCATCTTTAGATCATTTGAAAATAGAGACAAGTTGGCCCTTGACACCAGTTGAAGAGTCTAATGATACAGGGAGAATGAGAACCGTGGAAGAAACAATACAATCTGTACTTTTTAAAAATAGCAGTTTAGACTGGGGTTAAGATCTGCCTCGAAAGCAGAACGTCCTGAGTTCAGATCCCAGGTCTCATATAAAAATGTCAGGTGGAAACAATGGTGGGCCAAGTCTGGGAAATTCCAGAGCAAAGCAAAAAAAAGGAAGAAGCAATCCAGGATGTTTCCCCAAGTCATCCTTTCTCTTCCACAAGAACATATAGTAGCCTTTGATGCACATAACACACACACACACACACACACACACACACACACACACACACACGAATACACACACATAAACACACACACATAAACGTGTAAAATAAATAAATAAAGCTTAAAAACATTAAAAAATAAAAATAACAATTTTTTTGCATATGTGCATGTGCACAAGAGGGAAATTGAGTGTGTGTGCCTCTGGAGGACCAAAGGTGGCATCAGAAAGCATCCTGGATTGTTTTACTTCTTTGCTGTTTTGTCCCATAGTTTCCCAGGCTTTGCCTTTCAAAGATAGACTTGTAGGTTGCTGCCATTTCTAGTGGGCATTTTGTTGGGGATCTAGGAATCTAAACTCGGGTCCTTTTGCTTGTGAGGCAAAGAGATGAATCCTTGAGCCATCTCCTCAGCCCCCTTAAATGGTATTTTTATTTATTCTTTGATAATTTTGCATTCAATGCACATTGATGATAATAGTCTTCCCAACATACCACCTACTTTCATGTTCACTTTTTTAAAATTTCTGAAACCAGTAATGTAATATGAAATAATGTACAAGCAATAAGTGAAAACACATTTAGGATGAAGCTGCTATGATTGAGGTAGCTCCACATGGTTAAGAACCAATGATGAAGCTGAAGAGAGGCAGTTTTGTCAGTCTCCTGTGAGACTGGGAGAGCCCAAGGTGTGAGCGCCTGGAGTCTGGCACACATGAGATTACCCACCGTGTGAGCGCACAGAGCCTGACCCTTGGGAGGCCATCCATGGGGTAAGGACACAAGTATTAGAATTGGGGTGGAAGGGGCGATAACAGACACTGTGATGTATTGTCAACTTACTAATCAGTGTTCACAAGTCAGAACGCTGAGTATAGACACAGCCTCTCTTGCCTCTTCCACCTGCTGAAATATAGCAACTACGTGTGCAGCATCTCTGGAGTAGACAGGATATGGTTTTGAATAGGACTTTATTCCAGTGTGTTGTTTAAATTAATCAGCAGTGGTTTCAACCCAGCACACTAACACTCACAACGAGTTCAAGTTTGACTTTGTTCAGTGGCTTTGGCATTAAGATAAATGAACAGGGCAGATACTTTTTCATCTTAACGCTACTCCAGTTTGCTGGATTATTGATCTACAGTAGACGGAGGCCACACTGTTCCGGCACCAACGGCGCCAGTCCGTGGACAGTAAGATGAGCCTTATATTGACATATAACATTTTTTGTGATGTGTATAAAATTTATAAACTCATAATTTGGATCAAAGTGCTATTATTACTCTACCAATAAATAGCATTTTTTAATTTGGTAAGTTTATCCTCAGTGAACATATTTTTAAAACTTTTAGTTTTTCTTTTTATTTTTTTGAGATAGTGTAGCTCAGTGTAGCTCACAGTGTAGCTCAGGCTGGACTTCACCTGGTGGTCCTTCTTCCTCTGTCTCTAGCATGCTGTGATGACAGGCTCATGTTACCACACACATGTCATGGGACATGCATGCCTTCCCGTTTGGGAAGAACAAAAACTTTTATTTGTGAGACACTGGAGTTCATGTAAGGAACTCAAGAAGTGTACAATGAGCCTCTCTTCTCCCTCTGAGATGAGGACCTATTCTTGGCACCATTTCATTTCAAGACATGGATATGTTCACCATAACCAAGCCATTTTTTTGTAAAACCCCTGCATTGTGACTGAAAAGTGGCAATTTTAAAATGGATCATAACTGTTTCAGCAGCCATTCCTGAAAGTCAAGTAACTCACCCTAGATTCCTCTCTACCCCCTCAACCTTGAGGGATAATTGTTTTGATGACATCCTTTCGCTCCCCATACTCGGTTTCCCTGTAACCCCTTAGCACTGCCTGAAAGCTGTGCGAGTTTGAAAGCCCTTTTTATCCTATGGCCATAGCCATCAATTTATGAAGCCCTCACCCAGGATGGGATGTGGCAATTACTCAGAACTGACCACACATCCAAAATCATTGACCTTCCCACCCTAATGACCTTGAAAGAGGACTACCTTTTGCCGACATTCTTTCACTCCCTACCCCTACTTCCCTTAGCAATATCTGGAGGCCATAAAAGATAGATGGTCCCCCCTTTTTAAGGACTCTGCGTAGTCCCCCACCCAGGGGAGGGCTCTGCAAGTTCTTCCCCCTTCCACCAATGCTCTCCGCTACAGCTCTTTCCCTATTCTGTCTAATTTAAGTTATATCTTTAGTTCTGATGTTCTCTTACTTTAAGGCTAAAGTGTTCCCTTGACCATCAGATTCTCAGCTCTAATAGACTCATTATTGTGTTAGCCTCTCTTTATAACGGATCTCCACATGGATCTTACAAATGTTGTAGAGTTGTTCTCCATTTCTTTTCCCTGCCCACCTGACACTATGGACTCTACAGATTTCCCCTACCATAGTGATTAGCTCTCTTTTTTTCTCTGACTTAAGCTATCTCTTTGGTTCTAATGCTCTCCCACCATAAGGCAAAACTCTGTTTCCTCTGTCCTCCAGGCCCTTGGCTATAATAAAACTCACATTCCTTGAGTCTCTTGATTGTGTTAGCTTCTTAATCAATGTCATCCACATCGACCTTATAGGAGCTTCCTCTTTGCCCCTCAGATTATCTCAACTCATTACTAGATTTTGTGAGAAATACACTGGTAAAGTGGATCTGTTTTAGTTTACAAAGAATGCAAATGCACCGTATGTGAAATAAAGTGTATTCACGGCTCATTCTGTGAGGGTCATGGGCATTTTAACAGGCTTATGGCTGTTGTTCTTGGCTAAGTCATCAAAGGTCGCTAGATACTGATAGCTGGAGGCAAGGCCAAGCAGATGGAAAGGACACTTTTTAAGGGCATTGGAGCTATGTCAGAAATAGCCACAGTCTTCCTAATTAGGGGATGTCCTTGAACATTTAATTTAAAATATTGAACTCCTGTTATGAGCCAAGCCTGTGTTTGAAGTGTGTCTACATTAGCAGGAGAGGTCGTCTGAGGTCAAAGAAAGAGTCTCTGGAGTTTGGAAGTACTATGGTGGGCTGCTGGGGTTTGGAAGTACTATGGTGGGTAAGCTGCTGGGCAAATGGGAGCAGAAGAGTCTGGCTTCCTATCTTAAAGTCCCAATATACTAAGCTGGAGCAAACACACAGTCTTCTGAATTCAGGTCAACTCTTTTCCACCCCATCACCTGTCTCTCCAGATGTCTGCTTTTGCTTACTCTGCACTGCAAACAGATGCTCCTTCTCCACTTTGCGCTGGACTTAGTGGCCACAGCTTCTCAGAATCTAGCCATGATGCAGGGATGGACCTGCCTTTCTGCAGTCTTCTTGCCAAATGGCGAAGCATTTTGATCCTCGCCTATCAAAAAATGTCCAGAAGGCAGGATGACTCTACTTCACGATTTGAGTCTCGCTTCCCTCCAGGGCAGGACTCAGGTCCGAAAAGCTACATATGGCTCTTTTTTTTTCCAGGCATCAAAATGAAATAAGGATTAAAATGGGTTCCATGAAGTCCAAGAGGGGGACCATCAGGGTGCTAAGAAAGTGGACCATGAAAGCAACAAAAAAGCAACAAATTTCATACGTGCCGTCGTCTACTTTCTTCCCTCTTGCAAAATGTCCCCACTCCTCTCCCAGGACCAGAGGGCTTGCAGAAGCTGTTAACACATTTCACAATGGAGAGTGAACTCCCTTCATCAGGTTTGTGGGGGATGAGCAGGGGACCGTCTCAGAGCATCTGTGACAAGAATTATTCTGTATTTGGAACCCTTTGAGGAAAAGAAGGTCTTTGAATTTTTCCTAAAAAATTCCCCTGCTCCCCAAATACGAGTCACTTTTATAATTTACTTTTAGCATGTTCAGTGTCCAAACCCACCTATCCCATTGGAATCTGGTGGTACAGCCAGTAACCCTTGTATTAGGGAGTTAAAAGCTAGAGGACTGGGGATTCGAGGTTACTTTGAGAAGGAAGGGAGAGAGAGAGAAGAAAAAGTATGAGTTCCACTGTGCTTGATAATGAACTTGCCGTTGGACTTCTGGTCACTGCATCTCAGCATCGTCTTGGACTGAGCCCCACACGTGTGCCAGTGATACCACCTCTCAGAAATAGGGTTATGTTTTTGGCTTAAACGAAATCAATCTCTCTTCCTCTCACTTTCTCCCTCTCTCCCTCTTTCCTCCCTCTTTCTCTCTGATTGCATTGAACTCATGCTGACCTCAAACTCATGACAATCCTCTTGCACCAGCCTTCTGAGTGAGCCACAGGTGTGCGCTGTAGTTCCATCTTGAAAAAAAAAATCTCTTAATCCCTTCAAATTATTCAAAGAACAAGAAGATGATTTAAAAACTGAAAGACTGCAACAGCCTATTATTTTTGAAGACCCCCTCATTAATTGTGTGGATAAATTTTATCTCAAGCCTCAGCTCTATGGGAGAGACTCTTTTCCCAACAAGATGGTTTGACAGTGCCCTTCAGGGGTATGTTACATTCTACCTGAAAGTGTCTAATAGATAAGATTCCACCAGTGACATTTGCACAGTAGACTAATAATTACTAAAAATCCCAAAGAAATGGTGAGAAGTCTTAGACTTTCAAGTCATAAATATTTTGGGAGTAGTTGTATATTTAAAAATCAGAGAAAAATCACATAATGCTCCACTTGGTTCTTCTGGTTCCTTTTTTGTCAGTAGAGACATGTGCTTTCAGCTGTGAAAAGAGGTTACAGAACAAGGTTGTGGCAAAGACAATGACCCCGACAAGCCATAGACAAGCCATATGTTAAATGAAAATGCAAACCAAACTGAAAACTCTTGAATGAGAGGGGCTGAGATTAGAATGAATTTATTAAATGGGAAGATTCAATACTAAAACTAATTGCATTTATAGATGGCCCTCTAACAAAATAATTAAAGTGCCCTCTAGTGAATGACTATAAGGACTGATATAGAGTGAGCAGAAAAGAAGCAGTTTGGTTTTGGCTGGTGATAGCTTGATGAGATAGAGACAGGCACACTTTGTCTTTGTACCAGATGCCGGGTTAGTGTGTGAAGCCCTTGTAGTTTCCTGAGTGATGAGTGTCTATCTTTTGTTTAAATATTTGTTCTTTGATGATAGATCCGGCTTATAGACCACCTAACTCCCATAAAATCTGGAGGGGAGGATTGTCCTTTTCCTAATGAGGTAGCTTTTTTTTTTTTTTTGAAGTAGGCTGGTCGTAATCCGTTTATGTACTGCTGGGAATTGAACCCAGGGTCTTGTGTATGCTAGGCAAAAACTCTTCCAACTGAGATATATTCCCTGCCTTAATGAGGTGATTCTTGGTGGGCTTTTTAGATGAGACTGGCCACCAAAAAGATAAAGCCATGATTAGAAACCCAGAGGTCCCACCCTCCCCTTTCAGAGACAGGTAGGAGAGTTTATTTGTTTTTCCTCCAATGAGATCCCAGAATAACAGGATTTTAGAAGCCTCCAGGGTGGTGAACGTTATGAACTGATGCTATATCCCACTTCATGGGGACCAAGGTGTCTTGAGCATAGGAACTTCTAGATCTTGTCCCATCTACCCATTCACCTCTGCTGTGAGAGTTCCTCCCACAAATTATCAGGCCTTGTTGTAAATTGGTCCCTAAAGGGACACAAGGATATTGCAGTAATTTGTTCTGACAAAAGCTGGATGAGACATTTCCAGGTCATTTAGTGCTCAATGTGGCTCATAAGACATACCCTGCCCACAGGCACTTGGTTTGTATTTTTGGAGAGTAGGCCAGTATACACGAGGGATGCCGCAGCCCCACAGAGCTAGTATGAGATCGTTGTAAATACTGGGCTCCTCTATGTCTGGCTTCCACTTCTGTATCACTGGGTAGAGTCTGCTTGGCAGAGTTTCTGAGACAGGCACACACAAAATTGTATGGTTTTGCTTATTTTCTTTATAATATAGACTTCAAAGTGCCGTTATTAAAAGTGCTTCTGTCAAAAGGTGCCACATCTCTCTCTCTCTCTCTCTTTTTAATTTCAAGGTTCAAATTTATATTGTCTCTGCAGTTTTATTGAAGAAGTGTTGGATAATTCATCACACAGCCTGCATTATTGCATTTCTTGGAATATCTTAGATCCCAGCCAACGGCTAATGGTCTGTATAAACATCACACCTGGCTTACACTAAATGAAGTAGTTTAGTCACTTTAAATGCAGAAGAGTTCCTGCTGTATTTCTTTTACATTTTGTTTTGATTTTAACCACTGGATTCATTATTTTCTAACCTACTTAGGGCTAAAGACCATTTTTCCCTGTGACATTAGAGTCAAACTGATTTTTTTCTTCTGTTACTTTCTTGAAAAATTTTTGGCCATAATGGCTATGGTTAATAAAAGTTAATGCACTAGATAATGTTTTTTTCCCTCTCATTTACTTCACTTGGGACAATTTTATACTTGTTTAGAACTCTACAGCATGCAAACAATTCAAGTGCTTTCCAACTATTTTTCTGGTTTGAGTTAGGTGAACTTGTTTTCCACATTCTTTTTTCAGGGGGACTAAAAGCCAAAACAACAAAAGAGGATTTTAAATACTGATTAGGATCCCTGATGGAAAATTGGCAAGTGGAAAATTTAGTTTGTGTCTAGCTGTTCCTCATGTGATAAAGACCAAGTTACTTTTAGTGCAAATGCTGATACTCGGCTCATTGCCTTTCCTTTCCTACCTTCTAAACATCTGCACTGACTAGTTTCAGTTATATGCATGTGAAGCCAGCACGGGTGCTGCAAGGAGAATGAGCCGTCTGTCATGAGTTTAGTTTAGTATCTGAGATGACGTGTATATACTTGAGTGTTCCAAATGAAGGAAAGTGGGTCATGTCCATCTGTTTACTGTTACATAAAGTGCAACAAGACTTTTCCAGAACCAAGGCAATGTGTATGTAACCAGAGTTAGATGTTATTGATGTCTTCTTTATGATGAGACAGACACTTTCAGGACTCTAAATCAAAGGATTTTTGTTGTCCTTTTCTCCAATGATCAATACAACACTGAGAAATACCTTCTATTTTCTACTTCACTTCCCTGGTGTTTGCCAAAGGCAAGCTGTTAGAAAGATGTTATCGCAATTTGCCTGCCTGTTACTGATAAATTCATAACAAAAACAGTTTGTGGAAACAAGAGGTTTTACTCTGGCTTACAGTTGTCTCATTAGAATTGATAGTCCAGCTTGGCAGAAGAGCTTATACCAACACCAGAGGCCAAGGGAACTGGTACATCGTATCCACGGGCATTGCCGAAAGAGGGACAAACTTCACTTGCCAGATGGTATATCCATCCAAGTTGTCAAAATATGCCAACACACTGAATCAGCAAAAGAACTGAAGCAGTGGGCTCATGCTCAGGGCATCCACTGATCTTACCAGCTCAGTTCAGGAGCTGAACATCTCAACAATCCCAGTCTGGTGCTTAAGGCCCGGAGGGTTCCTGGAGAGCTCCCGAACTTGACATACACGGAGAGCCGAAGAAGCTGGGCTCTGATGCCGGCGAAGCACAACAGCAGCAGGGAAGATGAGCTGCCAGCACGAGGCAAGCGAGTCAGGCTCTTCTTTCAGCACCTCCCTTTATCTGGTCTGCCACAGCTGGAAGGTACCACCCACTAATGGACTGGGTCTCCCACATCAATTAGACAGTTTCTCTAGGCGTGTTCAAGGGCTTTCCTTAAGTATTAATTCTTCACAGCTGTGCCCAAAGCCCAGTATGCAACTATCGAATTGAAATCTGTAGCTAACTATCACAGAGGTTTACACTCTGGGACTCAACCAAGATGGAAGGACTTCTTCCATGAGGACAGGATGCAACAGAGGAGTTTTGTAGGTATTATGCCTTGGGCAGAGGCAAGCGGCTATTCTTGAAGGGACCAGTAACTATGGGTAGGCTGTCCAATGTATTTTTACATCTTCTGAGTAGAAATTTCGGTATCCATTGTGTGTATCAGCAGTCATACTGTCCTCGTTTATTCAACAGTGGGAGGCGAGAGCCTCATTCTCCACAGCTGCAGAGAGCAAGTTGGCACAATCTCCTGACCCAGAGATTTGAGCAAGGTATTTGGCAGGCCTCATGTTTTTAGTATATTTGCCTTCTAGAAAAAGAGATGCACATGGATCTTCTTGAAATTTGCTTCCAAACAGTACTTCTATCAACTTCATTTTGTTCTGCTGAGGAAGAGAGAAATGACAAGTCGTTCATGTGCTAGGAATGTCCTAGGATTTTTAGGAGCCTCTTCTAATTTTCTATTACTTGATTTTTATCAATCATTAACCAATGTCTTAGAAATTCTTTGATGCACTAAGTATCTTCCTATTTGATCTATCAAAGCTAAATATAGTTGTCAATGACTGTTTGCCTTGTGACAATGGAAAACATTGACTACATTTCTGTCCATCTAAAGTGAGTAATAGAGACACTGGCTCTCCAAAGAAAAGATTTATTTCAGAATAGTGGAAGTTATAATCTGCTATATGTGTATCATGGGAGAACATATGTGTATCCAGGAGCCAAAGGGAGACAAGAATTAGAAAGGAAAAATGAAAAAGGTTACATTAGGTTTCTGAAATAATTATATTTGCGTACAGTGATTAAGGAGGATGTTATATCAGCAGAACGCGCTGTTGGTTAGCAGGCAAGGTTGAGGATGTCTTTGTGCAAAGCAGTGTTTCTGAGAGCTGTCAAAAATATGCAGAATGGTAAGAGCCCTTCCTCCGAGGGTATAGAGACTGGAAGATAGAAGGTAATCAGGCTGAGGTCTCCTATTCCTATTCCATCTACCTTTGAATCTCCTCTTACAGTAAGATCTTTATTTAAACAGCCTTTTATCTTTGGTTAGGAGGTGACCTCCAATAACAATCAAGATGGAGCCAAAGGCATGCAGGAAAAGCAAAACTGAAAACAACAAGAAACCATAATTCAGAACACCAAAGACCCTACATTAATCACCTGGAACCAGACTAGCCAAATCTCTCCCCATCCTAAAGCTCAGGGAAACTTGTGAAGATTGTAAGAGCCTAAAGATGGGAAAGACCAACGATATGCAAGTTAGGGCCACAGTAGCCATAATCGGACTTTGTATGAACTGTACAATGACTGACATGTCAACGACCTCCCAAAGTCTAGCATGGATCACAGGCACTAGGATCCTTAGAGGCAAGGGATTAACAATCATAATAGTGTTCCCATGCTAAAGGGCTCTGGACAATGCAACTGAGTCCTTACACCTCACTAGAGTGGAGGACTCAGAGGGAAGTTGGCATTCACACAAAAGGATGCTCCAGGGAATGGGAGATGGGGAGAAGGGGAGGGAGGAGTGTGAAAGGAAGGGGATAAAGGGGGGAGGGTGTAAGGGGGGCTGAGGAATGGTGGAGGGAGGGAGGGGACAGGGTGAGATTATATGATTGGGGAAAAATAAATAAATATGAATTTTTTTTTAAAAAGAGCCCTTCCTCCATGCTTTCCAGCCACATTTTGTCAACACTTGACATAAGCAATTTCGTTTTGATATTTACAACTTTCATACCCCCAAGACAAATGATGCAGAATTATGGGCAAGCATGCATTCACCTTAGAGACTGAGAGATGACTGTTTCCTAGTTTCAGATCAGTCATACAGTGGTTCAGTATATTTCACTTCTTATATTCATTTCAACACTGGGATGATTTACCTACTTTCATTGTAACTAATAAAATTCTTCTGACTGATTCTGTTCTAATTTGAGTTCCTAAAAATGTATCCCAGTTCTAATTTATCTCTGCATATTGAATCAAGTCTGTTATTTTCCTAAAAATACCTTTAAAATGTTAATATACACATGACATTGCATTCTTCTTCTTGTTTTGCCTTTTCTCGCCTGCCCCCCCTTTTTTTGTGAGACATGGTTATGCTATGTGACCCATACTGGTCTCATACTTGTGACCCATAAATATTGTGATTTTAGACATGTGCTAGCATACCTGAATCTACATTTATTTATCAAAATTATTCTTTCCATAAATTGAGCTGTGTATTAATTTGATATATCACTGTCTATTTTGTCTGTTACTATATTTGTATTTGTAAGATACAGGTTATAAATAGTTACCTCATACATATGGTTTCTTTATCCAATGCTACATTTCTCCAAGTATGTATGACTTCAATATTTTGTAATTATTTAAGGCAAATTTAGATCTATGGTCTTTTAAACAGGAAATGACTGCAACAGCTAGAGTAAAACATTTAAGTCATAATTGCATATGTCATTGAATTATAAATCTCTCTAATTTGGGGGCAGAATAACTTTCTCAAAAGAATACAACAGTCTGACAGATGGTCATTCCGACAGATGATCACCCTGCCTTGTCTCAAATGTCCTCCCCCTACACCAAAAGCTCACTACCTCCCACGGCAGGCAATGATGCAAAAAAATGGGTACAGGGATGAATAGTGTAAGAATATGGTAAGAGCATGATCTAGATTTCAGAGTTTATAACTTCAGCACTAGAACAGTTCTGTAGATCCACAGGATCTGGGCCATACCTGTATGGGATACTGCAGTGGAATGTGAACAAAGAAAGTGACGCCTAGAGAGTCATGGAACAGGATGCTCCAGGCCAGTTAACGAGCTCCTGTGAACTCAGGTTTCTTGGCATGGGGCAGATCTCACTGGGTAGAAAGGTACTAAAGATTCAGTGCAGAGTTGAAGGAGACATGAAGAAAGTGACATGAATGGAGTAGGAGGATGAAGGGGAGGAGAAGGAAGAGGACAAAGAGGAAAGAGGAGGAAATGTAGGAGGAAAAACAGAAGGACAAAGAGAAGGAGGAGGAAAAAGAGTATCAGGAGAAGTAGAAGGAAGATGCAGCAGAGAAGGATTCTGTAGAGATCACACTCACGTTTCCTATGACTCCCTTTTCTGAACACCTTTCATATGCATCAGGAATGAAGACTTTTCCAAGAACATCTAGGTATGGTAAGACTAGGAAAAAGATCATGGTTTTTCTTTTCCATGTTGGTTTGGCAGCTCTATACTTTCAGACCAAGAACCAGTCTTTGAAGTTTCATTCACTTAGCCTAAGGACAGAAACCAAGAGTTAAAATCAAATCAAGATAATAGTTCTCAAATAGACTCATTCAAACTGATTCATAAGGCCCTGGATATTATAGTCTACCTTTTTTGGAGGGAGGAAGATTCTAAGAAAAAGCCTGTGTGTTCTGTTGTGCACATAAACTGGTTGGAAAAAGCATGTCAGCTGTATGCTCTTGACTGAGTGAGAGACTTACATACTCAGTGATCAATCTAAGGCCATACAGTCTCCAAATCTGGGACTCCCAGCAACAGTGCTGATTTTGCTGCCATATTTAAAGTTCTAGTTTCAGCAAAATTGGAGTCTCGATTTGTTTGCATAACATTTTCTTCAAGTGCTGATGTACTTCCTGTCCTATGTGTCATTTAAGCTTTCCCAACTAAAACTTCTTAAACCGTGGGATGTGGAATCTGGGACACCCTGCTGACATTGGGTTCCCAAGTTTGCTTTTGGTACAAATACTCCAAGTCATGGTGTGTTTGCATCTTTAGCTGGTATTAATGATTAGGAAGGTTGTCAGAAGATGGAGCCTTGTTGGGGGGAAGCTATTTCTCTGGGTACAGTTCTTGAGGTTTGGTGGTCTTGCCCGACTTTTTCCCAGTTTGCTCTCATTCTGTCTGTTTCCATAATGACTCTGTGGTGCCTTGATACAGCCTTCTGCTTCTTCCTTTAACCATTCCTTCTGTTATGCGATTCCAGTCATAATGGACTATATTGCCTCTGAAACTGTAAGCTGAATACATTAGAGTACTTCATCTGCAAATATTCCAAATATTCCCTTACATTTCTGGTACTACTTGAAGGGAAGTGGAAGCCATGTTTTGACATATAGGCTATTAACAAGAGGTGCTCTTTTAATAAGAGATAGTTAAGAGTTGCAAGTTCTTAACATTCTTGCTGTGCTAATTGGATACAGGTATCAAGTTGGCAGTTGAGGGCTGAGCCCTGGGCACATTTGCCAAGGATTGATAGTTAAGGAAAGCCCTGAGCAAACCTTGGGAGATTGATTGGTGACAGAAGACATAACCCATAGTGACTGAGACTATTCCCTAGGTAGATAGATAGAATGATGATAGCTGTTTGTCATAGTTCAGTATACTTCAGCAGAGTCTCAGTCTGGCAAGAAAATTTGTTTCTCAACAGTTCCTTGGATATGGTGTGATCAATTCCTTTGGTTCTTAGTGTTGGTATGAACTGTCCTGCCAACAAAACCATGGGCAAGAATAAAGCCCCTTGTTTTCTTAATTGGTCGGTCATGAGTTTGCCAGCAACATGCAGACAAACTGCAATACTTGCCTACTTTCACACGTTGTAGAACACATGATGGCGTGTGGCAGTGGAAGTCATATGCAGGAGAAAACACTTCCTGAGAACAGCTACTCCCAAATTGGACTTTATATGAGCCACAAGATAAATGATTATTATGTTCAACCATGGAGAGACACTGATTCTAATACTTTGCTAGAATCACCCATTTTAGCTTAAATAACAAACTGCCCAACCAGAAGACAGACTGGCTCATGAGGAAGATGAAAGCAGAAGAGAATGATTTGGACATCTTTGTGTCTCCTTTAATCTCTAGTTTCTTTTATATCCTATCAGATGATCTGGGTACTACAGATTTGCTGAGGAAATTGAATATTTTTGACTAAAATGAAATCTTCGGTATATGCTAGCTTTACTGGCCAATATGCTCTCATTACTTTGGAGCAGAAATGACTATCAGAAAAGTGAGAAATTTAATCTTTCAGAAGTTTGAAGAGAAATGGAATAGATAATTAAATTGCAATCACATGACTGGAACATTGTGGAATCCTCTCTTGCCTACTAAAATGGCCAATTCATTTTTATTTTTGTCCTAAAAAAATGGAAATTGAACAAAGCTTCTTGCCTCTCAGGACTTGTAGTCCTCTTGATGGTATCAAGGATTTCCTTTATTGCTTATGCCTTCCTCCAGTGGAATAAAGACCCTGCCCATTCCCAAGATTCTGATTATAAAATGTGTAGGAACTCCACTTCCCTAAGATGACTTTCAAAATAAAAACCATAAGAAGCTTGAAGGCAATGTTTCCTTGGAGAAGTTGACAAGCTCCAGAAAGCTGCCATTCAACACTGTACTTGCCATCAATAATAATGTGCCAGTCAATAGTGCACCTACCACCAATGATAATGTACTGGGCCTGCCACCAATGGTAATGTGTCATTCAACACTGTACCAATCACCATCAAAAGTGTACTATTCAGTACTGCACCTGCCACCAACAATCATGTGCTGTTTAGCACGTACCTACCACCAGCAATAATGAACTGTATGCTTCAAATTTAGCCAAGTCTCATGTCAACTGTTATCAGGATAATAACATGAATTTTAAAAAAGTAAATGTGTCAGAGATTAAACTAACACAAAGAACTAAATCTAGAAACTTCCGACTTTTATCTTATGACTATTATTTAAATGCTTTATAAATGAAATAAACATTTGAAAAGTTTTATTTAGTGTGTGTGTGTGTGTGTGTGTGTGTGTGTGTGTGTGTGTATGTATGCATGCGCACGCGTGTGTGTATTCCTCACGGTGCATATGGGGGGTCATAGGAAACATTTGGGAACCGGTTCTCTCCTTTCACCATGTGGGTTCTGGAGAGTAAACTCTGGTCTTCAGGTTTGTGCAGCAAGTGTTTTCACCTGCTGAGCCATGTGTCTTGCCTAAATAGAAACCTTTCTTCTTTTTAACAAAGTACTTATTTGGTGCCTTGTTAATTAGATATTGATGTTGCCTCTACATTTGGTAAGCAGAGTACTTTTTATTCTGTTTAACACTGCCTTCTTTCTTTTTTCCTTTGATGTGGGATCTCAGCTTGAACAATGTGACCTGATGGGTCTTGATTGTAATCAGCAGGCAGAATCTCCAGGCTGAACCATTTCATAGGCTGCTTCTCTTCAGACACATCTCCTTAGTCCAACCATATGTCAACCAGGTTGCCTGCTGATATGGTGCCATCATCTGATTGGTGGTGTGGCTGAGTGGATCTGAGCGGATGTGGCTGGCGTCTCACAGAGCTAACTGAATTGGTGGTAAGAGGGTGTGGCCACTCAGGATCTATATCTACCCAAACCACAAAGGACTTGTTTCCCTCACAGGCTATTAATTCTTTTACTTTGAAATCAGATATACTTAGCGAAGACCAAACGGACTCATGTCACTAACCTTTCTGGTAAACATTGGTCTCTAAAGAGCAGTGTGGCCCTGAACAGATCTCTGCAGGGTGTGTAGTTTCAGAGAAACGTAGGGGAATATTTGTGGCTGTCCCCATGCAGGAGAGTTGTACCTTCCCTTGATTCCATTGGTTGAGTGTGGTGGCCAACGACAGGCGCTGAGGTTTCTGTGTCTTCATATTAATCAAAGGGGTCACTGACATTGCTTCAAATGTATCTACCTATTTTTGTTCCTTTCTTGTTATTGCATTTCCAAGGAATGACACGTGTGTGTATAAATAGCCCAGAGTGCTCAGAAGCAGACACTGAAGCAGGCAGACCCTTGAGAACCTCAGGTGCTTGTTCATGCTGGTCCAGGCCCTCTTGGCGGCCACATCTGAGCTGTGCACATAGCTCCCGCGTGGCCTTGGAGTCTTTCGTGCTTGTCCTTTGGCCACGACTTTGTAGCAGGACAGCCTGTCAAGTTGCCCAATTGCACAGAGCTTATTTTTAGAGATGTAAAAGAGGTTGGCAGACCGGGAAGGAAGAGAGAGCCGTTTTATTTTCAAGCCCGGGAGTAATTGCACGGAAAGGCGATGCCCTGGGCATTTTTCCACCAGTGGCAGATGTCATGGCTTGTGAGGAAGAAGCACAGTCTCTCCTCCCTGCCCCACTTTGCTTCTCCCGGTGAAGCCCAAGGCAATAAAGTGAAATCAAGCATTTCTCCTTTGTACATGGAAAATGCTCTTGAGCTTGAATTATGGATTCAAGTGGCTCTTAAGGAGAGCACCTGAGGGACCCTGATGCTGTCAGGCCGTCGGGGAGCTGCAGGAAGGCAGGAAGCACAGCGGTCTCTGACAGAGTTAAAGTCTCCCAAAGGCCAGGGCAGTGCTTTCCTCAGCCCAGCAGGAAGCCAGCCATGCTCTCATCTGATTCTAGGTTTTTCCTCTTACTGCTGAAAAATGGCTTTTGTGTTTGGCTGGCATCCCTGCCCAGGATTGATGCATAGATCTCACTAAGCCGTTGGGCGGCTGGAACTCAATCAATGGGACAGACTCCAGGTCCTAAAGTCATGTTATTAAGGTCCTACAATACCCAAGCTAGGGGAATGGCTAATTTAGGGCTCAGAGAATATTGTAGAAGCCAATGGACTGCATGTGCCTTGGAGGAAGTGGGGCCAGATGAGGAGGATATGCAAAGAGAGAGAAAGAACTTGCCAGAAATTAAATATATGCTGGGGTCTAAGACTAGCAGAAGGTGGGGTTCTGTTCTAATATTCATCCTTAGAGGATCAAACTAGGTTTAGAATTGTTCTTTCAGTCTCTCCTCAATCTTGGAGGAGGCTGAGGGTTCCTCTTTCTCCCAGCATTCACTGGAGTCTGTTGAGAAGTAGGAAATGACAGATGGATGAGTTACCAGTTCTTTGGAATCCCCTGAAGAAAGTATTCTGGGGGCTTACAAACTTTAGATGATTAGGGAGTATTTGAATAGGCCAACATCTATGCAGATTCTAAGAGGATGAATAGTTTTCCAATCAAGATAATGAAAAAAGAAAGAAAAATATTCTAGCCACAGAACACAGCTGTCCCAAATGTAACAGTGAGCATTCACCCCTGGAATGCATAGGCAGGGGCTTGGGACCCACAGTGGGTAGAGTATATTCCCAGGAAAAATCAGTGGCTTGACTTTGGAGGCTGTACAGACTGCTCCATCCCGGAGCTGAGTGCTAACTAGGCTCCAAAGCTACATTTAGTAAATGTTGAACAGACCAGGTACTTCCTTTGAATATAGCTTTTAGAGGGCTCATAAATGTGTGTGTGTGTGTGTGTGTGTGTGTGTGTGTGTGACATGTATGTGGAAAACTGGGGACAACTTGCTGAATTCAGTTCTTTCCTTCCACTAGGGGGAGCTCCAGGGTTTGAACTCAGATCATCAAGCTTAGTGTCAAGTGTCTTTGCCCATGGGGGCGTTTCATAAGCACCCAGACTGAATGTCTTGAGGGTGATTCTGCAGTGAGTACTAGCTGTGATGGGATGCTTGATCTATTCCCCTGTCTGTATTCTTCAATCATATATCGGCGATGTGTCGGCCTTTGCCTGTGCTTTTAAGAAAAAGGGCTGTAGCTTCTTTTCTGCATTCACTCATTTGGAAAACACCTAAGAGATTCTCCTGTGTGCTAGTCATTGTGCTAGTCACCTAGTGAGAGATGCTTTGTGGTCAAATTCAAACCTGGCTTCTCTGAACTCTCTTTTCAACTAGGCTCTGACTTTCTGGCTTCCAGGTTCATCTCTGCATGGGCCCGTCTTCACCAGCATCCTGCTGGATGAAGTAAGTCAGAGTCCTCAGTCTTGCTGTCTGAGCATTCTCTGTGTTAGACAGGCTTCTCTTCTTCAAGCCACTGGTAGATGTTGGTCGCTCTGGCTTATGTTCAGCAAGACTTCCTGATAGGTTGACCTTCCTCTCATTTCATTCACTGAGATCTCTACCCCCCTGTTTCTGGCTATAAATTCCCACTTTCCCTGGCTAAATTGCCTTGAGTCAATCTTCCCAAGTGCAAACTTCATTGCAGTGGCAGTGGTCAGTGGTGACGAATAAAATCCATGGTATTGTCTTTAGTAAATGTCACAAATAATATTCCCTTCAACTGTGGGTGTGAGGGCATATTGAGTTTCTGTCTGGTTCTGCTACTGATGCAAAACTGTTTTGTCTTGCATGTTTTTGTTCTCTCTGAACAAAACACACTTCCTACCAGAATAAAAAAATCTACACCAGGGGTTGAAAGAACTGAAATGAGCAAAGAAAATCAGAAGAATCCATTCTCAGGAACCTATTCTTTAAGAAGCCCTTTTAACATTGAGTTTAAGGTGTAAATCTCCCCAGGAGAGCGCCACTTGAGAACAATTGGTAGACACATTCCCCAGCTCTAAGCTTTTGGTGAATAACAAAAATGATAATAACAATCATCATCAAGATGTGCTGGAAAATTCCTGTGTTAAAAAAGGGGAAAATAATAGACCTTTTTTTGTGTGTGTGCTAGGTCTGGTCACTATACAAAAACCTGTCAGCGTCCTGCTGTTTTCAGTCAATCTCACAGTAGGGAAGAGAGACAGGCTGCTGGCTTAGAAGAAACAAGTTCAAAGTAGGTAGCACAATTGCTGGGAATATTTCTTCAAAAGGGGAGCTTTTTAGCTATTGCAAAATGCATAGAAATGAAAGGCAAGTGAAGATATGGGTGCATACTGAAGGGGGGCAGAGGGGTGATTGCAATGGGAAGCACAGACTTCAGGGAGGATTGTGAGGTAGACTTTAGAAAAATAGCACCCATATTGAGCACACGTTTACAGAAAGCAGATCTTCCTTCCTTTCTAGCGTGTAAGAGCTTTGTGCAGAGTCAGAACTCCCACAAGGCACCTTGGGAAAGGGCAGACTCTATTGAGCAAGGAGACCTGGATTCTAGTGCCAGCTCTGTTGCTCCTTAGTGCCTATGACAGGTCTCAATGAATATTTATTGAATGAATAATTTACATGCATTTAATGAATTTTAATATTAACAAATGCTGTAAGTCAACGAGACTCCTGTATGGCCCTTCTCCCGTAGCTCACACCATTGCCATCAAACCCAGGGGAACCAAAGGGAACTCTTCTTCATTTTCATTTCAAGGTATTTTCAAAGAAGAAAAGAGGGCTATCTAAGTGGGTAAAATCAGCCCTAGACTCTTAGTGCCATTAAGCACGCTTTAGACTTGCCTAAGACCTTGCTCCTAAGAAGGCTGGCCTACATACTATGTGAACTATATTTCAACTTAAGACTCCTGGTGTAGTGGGATAAGGGACAAAGGAGATGCAAGGTAGAGGGGAGGAGAATGAAAGACAGTCTCCTGTGGAAACCAAGGGCAGCCTGGGATTTTAAAACCACTGCACAAGAAAACAGGGCTCTCAACTAACCCATTATCTTTTGAATATATAAGATTAGTTTATTTCACAATAAAAGTCTCTCCAAATTTGTCAGCAATGGTAAAAGTTACAATGGCACTACCAATGATAAATTTTGAAACCAAATGAAGCTTTTATAAACTCTCAACAATGAAGACCATACTAAACTATCAAATTCGATATAGACTGACTAATCCATCATCTTAATTACACTAACCACCAGTTATTTTAATTTCCTCTGCTCCTATCCAGCACTTTGATAAAAAAACTGGGTCAGTTTCCTGGTTGGTGTTTTTGGCCAGTTGAATGACATGTGGCAGAGGTGGTACCTTTGTGTTGCCCTCTCCTGTTTATTAGATGCCTTACAGTTCTGCTGCGCTGTTCAAATATCACATGCTGTGGCTGTCATCTGTCCTCTACTTTTCTTATCATTTGTTTTTGATGAAGAGAAGAAGGAGGAGGAGAAGAAGGAGGAGAAGGAGGAGAAGAAGGAGGAGAAGGAGGAGGAGGAAGAGGAGGAGGAGGAGGAGGAGGAGGAGGAAGAGGAAAAGGAGAAGGAGGAAGAGGAAGAGGAAGAGGAAGAGGAGGAGGAGGAGGAGGAGGAGGAGGAGGAGGAGGAGGAGGAGGAGGAGGAGGAGGAGAGCTAGAGTCATAGTATGTACCTTCAGAGGAGAACTTCTGTGATTTGATTCTCTCCTTCCAACATGTAGACTCCAGGGATCCAACTCGGGTCTTTCAGGTTTGTACACAGTGGTTTCACCTACTGAGCCCTCTCACTAGCCTCCTTTCTTACCTTATGAGATACCCAAGACCATGCCATTTCTAGTCTTTTCTAAGTCCTACATGTAACTTATTTATATCATTCACATATAAGGTTTAACTTGGTGGTACAACCTGTATTTAGCAGGGGTAAGGACTGGAGTCAATCCTCAGCATCCCCATTTATAGCAAGTGTTAAAGCATATGCAAAGATCACATGTGAAAACTTTTATCACTCATATGTGAAAATTAGTAGTTTTTCTAGTCATAGGTGTGGGATACAGCAGTTTTTTTGTATGATATATGTGGGAAATTTGATTTATTCTTAGGTGATATCTATGTTATTAGTTTCGTATTGCTTCAGGAATTGGTTTATGATTTCTTTGAATACAAATAGATAACTTTGATTTAGCCATTTTTCCTATTTCTAGATAGCTGTATCATCATTCCAAGTAACATTGAAATAAACATTTCTTAATCTACTATTCCTTGGGAGGCTTATCGCTTCTGGATTAAATGACCTTAATTCTTATGATCAGATCCCATGGGTTTTGAAGCAATTTAAGTTTATTTTGCCTTTTGCTTTTTGCCTTAATAACTGTTGTTAGCTGGGACATGTTTCTTATTTACTGGACTGGAGATAGACAACTGTTGTTTTCCATGGTCATAGGGCTGTGTGGTAGACAGGGGTGTGGCCCTGCTTTGGGGTGCATTTCACTGGATTCTATGAAAACAAAAGTGGTCATAGAGAATTTCAAGGGGCTGAAAAGAGCAAAGCACCTAGTGGTTTGTCTGAACTCATTTGAGTCTTTAGGTGTGATAGTTGCTCGTCTCTGTGGACTGACTAGACTACATTTCCGACTGTGGTTTAAAAAAATCTTTCTTTTTTTCTTTGCAGAGATTGTAACACTGAGAGAAGGCTCTTTGGTGACATTTGCTTGAAGATCATGTTAAATTCACCCTGGGTGGGCATGGTGTGAGGGCTTCCCTCCAATGGATCTTATGGGGCCCAGAAAGGTCACGGAGGCCGCAGGAGTTCCGTAATGGAGAAGAGCCCTGCAGAGCCATGGTGTCCGGGAATGCCCAGGAGATGCTGGAAGAGCTGAGAAGTCTTGAAGTCAGCTCAACACCTGCGTGACAGAGCCACTATGTCTGCAGATTCAGAACTTGATTTGCATTCTTCTAAGGCAGGGTGGCCGTTCATCTAAACCATGGGTAAAGCATATGCTGTCGGCCATGCCAGCCTGGACTCCATCTCAGAAACCGGAGATGGAGGCAACAATGTGGCGAGTTCAGGCCAGACTGAACTACAGGCAGACATCTCATCTCAAAATCCGCATCGGTGATTTACCTTCCAGTTCCTTCCCACCGTTCCTCTCTGGCTAACTGAAATAAGCAAACACAAAAGCTTAAAGCCATGTTAAAACTAGCTAACCGACTGTGCTTATGATGAATATTCAAATAAGCGTCAAAAAATAAACAGATTTAGCATTTCAAATGTCTTGAGGTTAAATGGTGAGAACTTTGAGTTTAGGAATATTGTTTCTACATGAATAGAAAAATAAGGCAAACAAATGAGATGTCAGGAACTGTTAGTTGAGTTCATTTTGCTAATCGCAAATCTGTCACTACTTATCTGTCATATTCATGGGAGATAGGTGATCTTTATTAGTTTGCTAGTGCCATCTCAGAGAACCATGGGTGAGGTAACTTTAACAGAGATTCACTTTTTCACAGCTCGAAGGCTACAATGCCAAGACTAAGCTGTTAATAAGATTTGTTTCCAGCTCCAAGACCAAGCCATCAGCAAGATTTGTTTCTTCAAAGCTCTCACCACTTTACCCTGAATTTTCATATGGTCTTCTCCTTGTATGTATCTGTTGGCATAGTTGCCTCAGTTTATAAAGACACTGGTAATGTAGTTGGTCTGGTTCTATCTCAATGACCTCATTTTAAACTGCTTCTTTAAAGAGACCCTATCTTGAAATACAGTCGCTTTGTAAAGTATTAGAAATTAAGACTTCTGTAAATTGTTAGAGTCTGGGATCACTCAGGACTTTACAACACTGACACCAGAAATTTTATCAAATGGAGAAGCTTTATTGAAGCTGATCAGCGACCACACACCAAAGAGTCATGATTCCAGTGTGTGGCACTGACAAGTAAGTTCATGGGGTTTGTAAAGAGGAGAAAAAACACATCTTAGGCAAGAGGCAGGAAGCAAGCAAATTTTACAAAAGCCAGAGTTCAGTAGTTACGTGTAAGTGGGACTTTCTTAATGTTGGGTGTGTGACTAAACCATGATTGATTAGCCCGTGATCACAGGAATATTTCAGGGTAAATACGCTCTAATTGTTTTTCCCAGAATTGCAGTAAGGTGGGGACAGGTGCAGGAAGCAGTCAGCCAATATTTTTCCTGTCTAACTTAGCAGACTGACGGCTTTTTTCTTTTAAACTTTACTAACAACACATATGATTTTTTTCAGGGAGAAAGAATTATAATTACTCCATTGCTTCTCTTCATGAGAATTTTGGGAAGCATTCTGAACATATAATATTTTGTAGTATGATTAAGGAACACATTACAACCATCTTAATTCTCTCATCATTTATGTGCCCAGAACTTGGCTAGGTTCAATATGTGATTTCAATGGGGAAAGTGGAGAAGCTTTTTTATTACATAAATGTAATACACATATGTCGTATTGTGTGAACATATGCATGTGCAACTCTGTACGTCAGCTCACATACACATTTGTGTGCATGCACTAAACATCAGAGGTCTATGTTGAGTATATTCTTTCACAGCTCTCTAAGTTATCTTTTGAAATAGAGTTCCTCACCAAATTCGACTGTTCACTGCTTGGCTAATCTGGCTGGCTGGGAACATGTCTTGACCCTTTTCTGCTAAGAGTTGTGGATACATGTGGTCACACTTCACTTTTTTATTCAGGTGGTAGAGATCTGAAGTCAGGTCTTGTGTGGCAGGCATTTTAACAACTGAGCACTCTATTTTGTGAAATGTGAAGATGAAAGGGAACTCAAACATTGTAACCGACAAGTCCACCTACGATCCTTATGTTAAAGGTTTGTTCTTCAGTTTGCCACTCTTAAAATGTGACACAAATCTTGAAGGGAATAATAATCAAGCTTGTGAGGAGTTTTCTAAAATGTCAGTCTTTCAAGGGGATTTTTCAAGGCAAGTTACATGGAAGAGCTGGACCATGAGCAAACAAACAACATGTTCTCTTGTTCCTATTTCCTCAATTCTATCATTTCCACATGTGTCTATATCTGTGATGCTTAGTTAGAATAAAACTCTAGGAGGTGCTGTTTTTTTCTGATGACTAATAGGGAGGAACATTTGTACCACCTTCCCCTTCTGCCTTTTCATCTTCTTATTAAAGTGCCTTTATTTTTTTTAAGTCATAACTAGTTTGATTGCAGTAGTTGTAATGTCATTGCGCAGAGCAGGAAAGAAAGTAAAAAAAGAGGAGCCACTCAATAATAAATATCACAGGTTTCATTTGGAGTGGACCTATGGAGGGGTCTCCAGTAAAGCATTGGCTTTACTGCCAGCTGCTGCTAAGAGAGTTTTTAGGGAGTTAGTGTGTGGGAGCAGAAGGAATGTCTGGTGACCAATAGTCATCTCTTGAATACATCAACTACTTCAGTCAGCAGGATGGGAAGGAAAGATCTAGAAAGACAAGTTATTTGAGTTCCGAATTGCCATCGTGTAACCCAAATGCAGGTCTTTACCAAATGGTATGACTATGGTTGAAGGTAATCATTACATCAAATATATATTTGTGAAACCACCATACTGTATACTTTAAATAAGAACAACTTTTGTCAATAATAGTTTCACTTTGCTTTGACAGACACTTAAAAGGAGGAAATTTAAAGGAGGTGCAATTTAAAAGGAAGAACGATTTATATTAGCTCACTGTTTCTGAATTTTTATAGTTCATTGTCAGTTGACTCCATGTTCTTTGTTCTGTGGTAAGACAGAATATAGCAAAGATGTGATGGGGAAAACTTCCCTAGGATAGCCAGGAAGCAGTGAGAGCAACAGGATGGTGCCAGGACCAGATACCCCCTTAACGGATGATCCAGGGCCAAGATATGACCTCTAAAGGCTGACTCAAGACCAAGATATGTCCTCAAGGATGACCCAGGATCAAGGGATGTCCTCCAAGGATGACTAAGGTCAACATAAGTCCTCAAAGCGTGACCCACAGCTAACATATGTCCCTCAAAGGATGACCTCAGAAACTCACTTGCTCTGGCTATGTCCCACCATCCAGACTTCCACATCTCCCAAAAGTCTATCCAAATGTTGAATTCATCTTTGAATTAAATCATTGATTAGCTCAGAGCCCTTGGCATCTAATTATATGTGGAAGCACCCTCACAGCACCCAGAGGAGTGCTTTGTTAATGTCTTAGGTGTCTCTCAATCCAATCAATCTGATAACTAAGATTAATCATAACAGAATCACACCTCAGTTAAGTGGGGGAAAAATAAAGAGATAAATAAGAAAAATGGTACAATATTCACTATCCAACATTGTTATGCTTAGTAGTACTATTAGTTTCTCTAAGTGTAACTTAGAGACCGAAGTGTAAGCCTAGAGGCCGAAAGCCATCTCTTAAGATTGACAAGAATCAATGCTTCTAATTTAAATAAAGATTACTGTTTTGTTTTCTCTTGTGAGGAAACTACACTGAAGGCTGAAGAGAAATCTCAGTTGATAAAGTACACACAATCACGGGAGCCTGAGTTTGGATCCCATCACCCATGTTAAAAGTTGATTGCGGTGTGTTCTGGAGAGGCAAAAATAGGAAGATCCCCGAGATTTGAGAAGCAGCTATTCTTAACAAATGGGTTAGCTCTAGTGCCAGTAATAGGCCTTGTCTTAAAAAGACAAAGACGGAAAGTGACAGAGGAAGACACATAACACCAACCTGTAGCCTCCATGCATGTGTATATACACCAGCGTGCAATCTTACACACGTTTACACACACATACACAGGTACTTATGCATATCATACCCCCCACATACACACACACACACACACACACACACACACACACACACACACGGAAACAAGTTTGACATTCCATACTTGAACTTAGGATTCGGTTATAAGGATTTTTCATATTTAAATCAGAAGTAATTACATTCTAAAAGTTACTTTGTTGACTATAAAGTAGGTAAGAGTTTGCAAAGCAATGGGCAAGAGTGTGAGTCGGAGCCTTTGGTAAGCAAAAGCAAAGAAGACGATGCTGATGAGTGATGTAGGTCTTCAAGCAATGGGCCTCTCTCGGCCAACTGGACACAACCAGGGACTAAGGTACCAGATGGTCAGTAGTCACCAAGTCAGCCCAAGACAGTGGCTCTTGAGCCCATTTTCTTACTTCCACTGGAAATACAAATGCAGGCAAAAGGGGGAGTGAATAAGTAAAAGCAGATTAGATAGGAAAAGAGCAGGAAAGAGTAATAAAATTCATGTGGTGGGAGAGATCTGGGGAAGGTTACCACTGAGCAACTTATCGAGGGGCTTCTTATAAGACTTACAGCAGAAGCTAGGCAAACACTGATGTGACTGTGTTGAGATTTGTCATTCTCTGGGCATCTCATGGCCTGAGTTCATGGGAATCCCCCATACTGTGCGGATATCCCTTGCCCAACTAGGGAGATGATCCCACACTGTTTACTCAATCAAGGAGGTGGTCACATCATGGTCACTTCTGTTCCTTCTTTTCAACTCGGTTTGGTTGCTAGCCCTGTGGATCTGGGTTGGGTCTACTCCCTCAACTTTGGCTGGGTCTGCTAGCCATTTATTTAATTCTCCTCTCTTTGTTCCAGGTTATAGGATCAGCTTGTAGCTTCTATGGACCTTTACTGTCTACTGGAGATCTAACTCCTATCATGAATACCAAGAAAATAAACCTATACTAGATAATCCTTCAGACACATACCCAAAGTCTTGTCTCTTATGTGATTCTTGATACTATCAAGTTGACAGTCAATAGTAACCATCATAGTGCTTGAACTGTATTTACATATGTTCATAACCTTTCTGCAGCTTTATATCTGTCATTTATATAATTTGTGCAAGTTAAATATGTATATACCCATACAATAATGGCTTTTGTGGTGAGGGGCAAGAGCTAAGTACTGATAGGGACATAGGACATCCATGTTTTAAAAGGGACAAGATTCCTGTCATAGTTAGGCACAAGTGTCAACTTGACAGTTGAGGGTTTGAGCTCTGAGCACATTTGTAGAGAATTAATAGTTGAGTTAAGCCCAGAGCAAACCTGCAAGAGACTGTCTAGCTGATGGGGAAGACCCAGCCTATGGTGGGTGGGATTAGGCCCTGAGTAGATGAATGAAATACTGAGAGTCGGTTGAGGAAGTTGGCATCTTTCTGTATACTTGGCCAGACATGCTGGTCTGGCAAGTAAGGATCGTCCCTCTCTCAGCCATGACATCGAGATGGTGTGGTCAGTTCCCTTGGCCTGGTGTTGGTGCATGCTCTCCTGTCAAGCTGTACTGAGAACTGTAACTGGACTATCAGCATGAAAATGTGTTTCTTGTTTCCTTACGTTGTTTGATGGTCATTTATCAGCAACCATGCAGGCAAACTGCAACAATTCCCAAGACTTCAAGTTTAAAATTTAAAATGCCATTGGAGAAAGCCCTGAGAAGCTTAGTGCTGTGGTTAAACATCCAAAGAAGAAAGGTGGCAGGATTCTGAACACACACGTATACATACGTGCTTAGGGTTTTAAGGATCAGAGCTGAAAATCTGTAACTGAGCCCTGCAGCTTTTGGGTGCTGGTGCATTTAATCTGTTAAATTTTATTCTATTCAGTAGAAAAAAGTCAAGGATGACAAATCCCAACAGTAACAAGCATGTCTTCTTTGCTTGCTGCCAACATCTTGTCACCTGGTACCCGGAAGCATATAGTGTCTTGAACAGATGCTATGGCATCTCTCTGTCATGCCCTGCCTGTCCCCAGGGCAAGACCGGTCACAGAGATGCTCCACCACATGTCTGAGTGTCCATTCTATGTCCTGTGTGTGTGAGGACAGGCTTCCCTGGGAGAAGGCCTCGTGGCATGGCGAAGAGTCTGAGTTTTGCTTCTAACACTCAGGCAGCAACCTTCCTGGGATGCAGCAATGTGCAGGTGTGGAGAGCACAGGTTTGCCAGGATCGGTTCCTGTCAGACGCAAAGAAACATGACCTGCTCCACTCTTATCCAATTTCCCAATTCTTTTTCTTTTTAGACAACCTTGTCTTGCCACAGGGAAGCCCAGGCTGGCCTCAAATCCCTGAAAGTCCTTTTTCAGACTCCCAAGTGCTGGGATTCCAAACACGTGCCCCTCTGTCTGCTTACTGTCATTAAAATTTTGACTCCAGGCCTGGTGCTCAGCTTGTGTCATAGTTTGCCGGCAAGCTGCCAATAAATTCATGACCAAAGAGTTTATAGGGACAAGAGGACTTTATTCTTTCTTACAGTTCTGTTACGGTTTTCAATCTAGGTGGACAAGAGCACTCATACCAACACGAGGGGCCGAAGGAACTGATCACACTGTATCCACAGGGATAGCTGAGAAAGGGGCAAACCTCACATGCCAGACAGTAAGGATGCCAAAAATGCTAAAAAAAAAAAAAACCCTCCCCGTGGGGGCCAGAGAGATGGCTCAGAGGTTAAGACTCTGCCTCACAAGCAGAAGGTCCTGAGTTTGGATCCTAGGTTCACATAAAGAAAAATGCCAGACAAAAATGGTGGCAGCCTGCAGTCCCTGGTAGGCAGAGCCTGGAAAATAGAAGCAATCAAGGATGATTATGGAAGTCACCCTCCACAGGGACACACAGTGACCTCTGACACACACACACACACACACACACACACACACACACACACACACACACACACTAAATTGATTAAGTTAAAGAAAAATGGCAGCATACTGAATTAGCTCTCTGACTCCCAGGGAATGGTCCCACCCACGGTGGGTTGGGTCTTCCCACATCAATCAGACAATCTCCTGCAGGCTTTCTCAGGACTTGTCTTAACTACTAATTCTTCACAGATGTGCCCAGAGCTCAGCTTTCAGTTGTCAAGTTGACGATAGGATCGAACCAGCATAGCTGGTAAGGTGTTTGCTTTCAAAGCTGGTGACTTGAGTTCAATCCCCAGAAGCCCACATGGTGGAAGGAGAGATTTGGCTTCTGAAAGTCTCCTCTACCCATGTACCATGGCATGCATGGTGCCCCACGGTGCTGGGGAGTCTGTCTTCCCTCACTATATGCATGCCCCTCTTCTAGGATGACAAATGTGCCATTGTCTTTCACTTTTCTCTTTGAGTACAGCAACATGATACTGGCCTAGTCTAGGTTTTTTTTCTTTCTTTCTTTCTTTCTTTCTTTCTTTCTTTCTTTCTTTCTTTCTTTCTTTCTTTCTTTCTTTCTTTCTTTCTTTCTTTCTTTTTTTCTCCTAGTTCAGATCCCCAGAAAGCTGGTGAGATCCTTTTTTCTTAGAAACAATAGATTTTTGCACACTAACAGAGCAGGCTAAAGCTGAATGTGAAAAGTATCTTTCCCCAGACAGAATACATAATGAAGTGGAAATTTCCCAGACCTGAATCCTCAAACTCTGACCGATCTTTCTCCTTGAACAGAAAAGTAAACTAGAAAAAAATGTTTAGATTAATATTCATCATGCTTGGGTCTGACACGGGAAAGTGTTCTGGTGTATGTCCATGAGAGGGTGTGCGTGATTGTGAATGTGGTGTGTATGTGTCTGTACATGTACCTGTGCAAACAGTAGCCAGGAGCATATGTTGAGAAAACAAGTCTAATCTTTGTAGGTCTAGTTATATTCTTCAGGGCAGAAGTCACATTCATGCTACACATTCATGTTGATAGCACAGGTTTTGGAACGGTGGTTTTAGTAGTTGGTGATGACACCTCAACTCTATTTCTTGACGTTTGACAACATCAGAAAGTCATTGTCTTCATTCCTTCACTGTTGCATTTTTTTTGTATGTTTATATAAGTACCTGGAACCTATCAAAAGGCCAAGATTTTACTTTCAAATATAACACGGGCCTCCTTGACAGAAAAGGTGCCTATCTATAGCTTGCTTTCCTCCACTTTAAACTAGAAGCCGCAGCCAAATGACTTTTGTGAACACAAATCCAAGCATGTCTTTCCCCACTAAAATGACTTTAGTTGCTTGCACACAGTGCAAATATTATCGGTTACCTATCCAGTTTACTCTGCGTTTCCAACAGATGTGTACTTGGTGGTATATCCCCACCCTCAGAATTCAAATAACTCAGTTTCATAGGTGAGGGCTGCCTGCCTGAAGCCCTCTAACCGCTCAGCCAGCCCCTGCAACACAATCTAAGCAATGATTTGAAATTCAGCTGTGTTTTTCCGACATCTAAAAGTGACAGTCTTACCTTAGCCAAATTGTCCACCGTGAGCTGAACTGGCAAGCTGAATGTAGTGAGTAGGTGACAGACATTAACTCCATCGTCAGCTGTACTCCAGCGATAACCCGGGAATGTCCTTCATCAGGAGTGGGTGACTCCTAACTTGTCAATACTCTTTCAACCCTAGAAACAGGTAGGGAAATGTATGAGACTCAAATGACTATTGTTAATTCGGAGACAAACAAATACAAGTGGAACAGGCCTGTTCCTATTCAGCTCCATTTATCTCTTTAAAGTGATTTTAAAATTCAGTCTGATTCAGTCATTTTCAGCTGAGTGAACCCTGATATTGAAATGCTTTTTGTAAATATCTTTTAAGCCAGGAGGCGATTGTTCAGGTTTCATGAACAATCAGCAAGGCAATGCTCTGAGAAGTTTTTCCCTGAATGCGTTTATATGACGAAGTTAGAATAATTTTTTATGTGACAGGCAGTGATTCCAGAAAAGAGCTTTTGGTAAAATGTGAGCATTCAAACAGTTGATCAGGCGACTAGCAGACATTTCCTTCCTTTTCTCCATCCCCTTCCCTTTCTTTCTCTTTCTTTTCTCTCTTTCAAGAGGGTCTTACTCTGTAGCTCAGAATGACCTGAAACTCTCCATATAGTCCAGATTGGCCTTGAGCTCAGACATCATCCTTGTATCTCAGACTGGAATAGCAGGCACGAGGCACTACACCCCGCCCAGTTTTGCTTTCTGAAGCCTTTCCTTGCCATCTTGGAATCTGTCCCAATGACGACGGAAACAAAATCGGAGGATCTATTTATCTTAATATCAGCTTTTTTTTTTCTCCTCTAAGTGACAAAGAGCACGAAGGCTGCATCTTTGAACTTGGGCTTTTCTTTCTCTCTGTAAGAACAGAACTTTTCCGTCATGTATTTTCCTTTCTCCTTTATAATATGCTTACAAACATATGTGTATGCACACCCCCCCACACACATACTCAGATATCACACATTCCTGAATTTTCACTAGAGAGTTCTTCTGTTTGACAATTCTACTAAATGTGTGGGAAGCAGGAAAAATGAATTGAAATCAAAGCATTTTGCAGATTTGAAATCCTCTATTAGGTATAAATGAATCCACTAGAATTATTCTATTTTATTTGAAAATAATTGCATGTGTGCATGTGTACGTACCAGAGGGCACTTGAGTATGTGTGCCTGTGAAGGCCCAAGGGTAACATCAAATATCACCCTGGATTGCTTTATTTCCTTTTTGCTTTGCTCTGGGATTTTCCATGCTCTTTCTCTCAGAAGTTCAGGCTGCTGCCATTTTCACTTGGATTTTTCACATGGGATCTGAGATCTGAACTCACGTCCTTCTGCTTGGATGGCAAAGGCTTTATCCTCTGAGCTATCTCTCTAGCCTGAAAATAACTTTTGACAAGGAGTTATGCTATATGTTTAGGTAGAGTTTATACTGATATTTCATTGGTTCACTGGTTAATTTGTTCATTCATTCAGATGATATTACTTGAATCTCCAAGTATCTGCAACAGAATTCTTGCCATGAGTAGAACTGTGGAAATAGATCATATGCTAAAAACAAGAGCAGTGAGGTTTCAATTATTGTGGGAGCTGGGGACCTGAGGTCTCACGGTTGATGTGCTATACATTTGAAGCACAAAACAGTATTTTCTGCAAGAAAACATTTTATATGCTCTTAATTGTCAGGTGCACTATGGTAAAATGTAGGTAACATGATGTTAGGTACAGGTATTATTTCTTGTGAGGTGCTACAGAGATTATGAAAAGTTTGGGATAGGTAAAGTGCATGCTGGGAAAGCATCAGGACCTAAATTTGGATCTCCAGCCATCTGTGTAAAAGCGGGGTGAGATAGTCCATACCTGCGTAACCCCAGAGCTGGGAGACAGAGACAGGCAGATCCTGTCTATCTAGCCAAGCTGGATAAGAAAACAAGCTCTGCATTCCACAGCCTCACAGATTAGAGGCACTCTCAGCACTGAATCTAGAAGCTTCCTTTTCCACTGGAAGCTGTTTGATACAGAGAAACAAAATGGACCAAACAAAACAAAACAAAAAAAAAAAAAAACACAGAGAATAAGTGACTGTGGACTGCTCAGCCCTAAATAAGACATCAAGTCACTCCCCAGCCCAGAGCTCCTGGAACATCTTAGAAGAGAGGGTGTGAGAAAGTAAGGGCCAGAAGGGGGTAGATGTGGCCAGATGGATCCTCCAGACATCACCCATGAATGCACTGGAGATGCGTCTGCTTCCAAGAGACTTGTATGAGATTTGACCTACCACAATTTACTATGGCAGGGGAAAGATCTGAATAGGCACCATACCTTCTTCAGAGACTGACAAATGTTAATGCTGAATGGGGAAGGGGGGGTTGAAGAGAAGGTACTTTCCCTAGTTGTATCATCCTTGTTCCAGCAAGTGCCCAGGCACATGATATTAGCAGCAATCCAGATGAAATTTAATGGATCCCACACACAAAAGGGGGAGAAAGCGGGGGGAGGGAGATTCATAGGGAAGAAGACGGTTTGTAGAGGAGAAAAGAAGGGGCTCAAGATTGGGTGATAAAGGGCAAAAATGCCAAGGGTTCATTGTATCATGTATGAAACCCTAAAAGAAGAAAGATGTTAACAACAGCAAGCTCCAGGTTCAGAGAGAAAACTTGTTTCAATAAAAGTAAAAAATGGCTGGAGAGATGGCTCAGGGGTTAAGACTGCCTCACAAGCAGAAGGTCCTGAGTTTGGATCCCAGGTTCCACATAAAAAAACTCTAGCAGAAACAGTCTACATTTCCAGCTCTGGTGGGCAGAACCTGAGAAATCCCAGAGTGAAGCAAGAAGGAGGTAGAAGCAATCCAGGATGATTCCCGAAAACACCTTTGACCCTCCAGAGGGACACACAGTGCACTCTAATACACACACACACACACACACACACACACACACACACACACACGATAAATAAATAAAATAAAAAACTTAAAAAAGCATGAAGGAGAAGTGAATGAGGGGAAAATATCACCATAACAACTTTTGTTACAAGGCACCTGTTTCCTCCCCCAAGCTTGAGAGGAGTTGGGTAGAGTGGGAGAGGAATGGGAGAAAATGATACTGGTTGAGGAAGGATACTGAGACTAGAACTTAGTGTTGAAAGTGGACAGCCAGGAAGTGACCACAACCAGAAGGAACAGAGAAACAGCGGCGCTCCATCTTTTAGCAGCTGGGAGGGATCATGGCTGCAAATCAGAAAGATCACAAAACACATGACATCAGTGAGTCTGATTGAGGACCGGCTCAGGACTTGCACTTAGAAGAACCTATCTGTTGTTGATGTTACTTAAACTTCCAAGTGAACAGCTGTTACCTGAAGCCAACTTCATTAACTACCATGTGACACTAGGAACATTTTGTTTTCCTCTGAGGCAAACTGGCCACAAACAACTTCTGGGATTCAGGCCGTTAGCAAAAAGAAGGTGGGAGATGAGAAGTCACACCCATCTAGAGTTGCTAGGTGTCTGTCTTCTCTAGACAGTAGAAACACAGCAGTCTACTTGGCCTTCTTCTTTCAGCGGTTGATTCTGTTTCCATGCAGGACAATTATATATGCCTTTTGGGGGGGGGGGGGGGGTGATGGGAAGTGAAGCCAGGGCCTTGCGTCTGCTGAGCATATGGTTTACTTCTGAGTCAAAATTCCAGTCTCCTTTTATAAGCTTTTCAAAAAAGAGAGAGAGAGAGAGAGAGAGAGAGGAGAGAGAGAGAGAGAGAGAGAGAGAGAGATGTGGCTGGAAAGTCAGTAAATAAATGAATATCAAATTCAGGCTGTGACAGACCCCAGAGAACACCTGACTGAACTTACTGTATTTTACAGAGCCAGGAGGCACATTGGTAAAGACTGTCTTCTGCTTGGCCTGCCTCCCGCAAGCATTTCACCTTTTTCTCAAAACCCCTGTGACTCTCTATGAAGTCTGCATTTTGTTCATAAAGCTAAATTAAATCCAGGCATTTTTGCTAAAAAAAAAATAATCATGCAATTCCTAACATGCTGAGCTTTATTGCTATTATTTATTTTAGCAGTTCTCTGAGCTAATGCTGTGCTTACACGGCTCAGCATCTCTCCAGGATGCTGTACTCCCTCGGATGGCAGATGCCCCCTTCTTTCCCTGCATTGTCTTCCCTGGCAATGGCTGTAGCCTGGAGGTCAGGCAGGCCTGGGGTCTGCGCAAACCTTCAGCTCTATTCACAGCACCAGCTGCAGGCAGGTGTCAGCTCTCCAAACTGAGAATAGCTACTGAGTGAGCGCCTTTGTCTTTCGTTTGGGGTCTTTACCACAATTCTTGAAAACAAGGAAAGTCCTTTCTAACCTTTAGTAGAACCAACTTCCTTTTCCCTGCCTAACAGCTCAAACACTGACCTCTGGTGGTCCAAAGTAAGGCTGCAGCTCATGATCCCAGTGTGTTTAAAATTGTGTGTATATATATATTTATACACACACACACACACATATACATGTATATATACACACACATACACACACAAGTACACAATATACTTTTGTTGTATATATGAATATATTGAATATAGTGAGTTTATGATATTTTAATCCTTTAATCCTTTAATCCCATCTCCCCTCTTTTTTTCCCCTTACAACACTTCATCTCCTCTACTAGACTCCCTCCTATTTTCAAGTGTGTGGCCCACTGTTTCACCTGGTTTGCCTTTGGTGACATATGCCTGACATGATTCATGCTCCAACAAATATCACAGATCATTGGGTGCCATGGTTTAAATGTAAGCTGTCCCCCCCCCCCCAGGACCATGTGTTTGAACCTTTACTTGCTACTTGGGATGTTGTGGCAATGTTAGGAGGTGGAGCCTTGCTGGAGGAAGGCGTGGCAGTAGAGGGCAGGCCTGGAGGTTGGTAACCTGCCCTGATTTCACTCGTCATCTGCTCTAGCAGTTCCCAAGTTGTTCTCTCAGCTACCATGATGTCTGCAGTGACTGAAGCTTCCTCCATGTTGCCACCAGCCATGCCTTTTCTGACTTAATGGACTGCTTCTACCTTCTGGAACCATAAAACAAATGAATCTCCTTTTCTCTCTTTAGCTAGTTGTATGAGTATTGTCTCATGGCAGCAGAGAGAGTAACTGCGATGGTCTCCATGGCATCGAAGAAAGCATCTTCTTTTCTTCCCTGTCACCATTAATCCTCATCAGTCTCTCAGGAGGTATGAATCTTCTTGAGAGCTTTTCCCCTTCCATGGTGAGCTGTCCATAGGACAGTTCCCATGTAGTTCTTGTTACAATATTCTTATTGGCCATGAAATCATGGTACACAGTCCTGCCATGTCCAGGAGATAATGTCTGGTCTACCACTGTTCCAATTTAGGTTCTTAAAAATATTATTATCCCCTCTTCCACAATGTTCCCTAAGTCCTGGGGGTAGGGATGACTTAGATGTCATATTTAGGGTCAAGCATTCTGCAATCGCTTATTTTCTGTACTTTGACTAGTTTTGTTTTTCTATAGTAAATGCCTTCTATTGCAGAATAAGGAGTCAAGGTTGATGCTGAGTGCTCCTCCAGTCTATGGATATAATAACAGTTGTTTAAAAGGTAATTGGATATAGTGTCTCTCTAGCTTCCCTCCCCCTCCCTCTTTCCTATCCCCTCCCTTCCCTTCACCATTCCCTCCCACTTCCTCCTCCCCTTCTGCCTATATGCTTCTATGGTTCACTCTGGCTTGTCTACTCCTATAGGGGCCAAATCTTCCATGGTATATCAAGTTACCTCTCTTCAGGCCACCCCACTGATAGGTGCATTTCCTTTACTCATCCAGCTTTAGATCCAAAAACAGCTACCTACAGGGCAGTTTGATGCACTGTCTTCCGACCTATAAGTTTATTGTCTTCCCTGTATTTTTGTATTGACTGTTTCTCATGCTTTTTTAATTATAATAACAATTCCCAGAAATGATATTATCATTTTTTCACCCTAACTGTAGATCTAGTCATTGTGAATACAAGAGATTCATATGTGAGTAATAATAATATGTGATAATAGCTAATAATTTGAAACTCTACATTTAGGGAAATGAGGCTTTCTGTTCCTCAGCAGCGTCAGTGATATAAGCTCACGCTTTAAATCCCCTTGTCATATACTGAGCTCCACACACTGGGAGACACAGATCTGCTGTATCATGGTTTGAATGTGAGTTGTTCCCACAGGCTTATGACTTTGAATCCTTAGTTGTTGTTTGGAAAGGGCATGGCACTTTTGGGAAGTGCAGTCTTTCAGGAGGAAGATTTCATAGATGAGTGGGCCTTGAAAATGGCTAGCCTTGCCCTGCACCGCCTCTTGTAGCCTTCAGCTAGCTCTCCCAGCCTCCATGATGTCTGCAGTGACTTAAACTGCCTCCAGCTTCAGCCAGCCAGCTATGCCTGTTCCACCATCATGGAATATATCTCCCCTTTGGAGCTGTAAGATGAATAAAATCTCCCTTTCTCCCCTTAAGTTGTTTGAATCGCCGTGGTGTCCCACATCAGCAGAAATAATAACTGGTGCACTCTAGTATAAACACTAACATTTGTACATATGTATATATCACCTCTAATTTAGTGGCTTAATTCATTGACATATGTACCCCCAAACTGTGTTTGAGAAAAGTAGAATTCCATGTTGTGTACCGGGCATCTTGTTCAGTGGTGGGTTAATCATTTTGGTGCAAGTGTTCAACCTGAACCCAAAAGTTAGTTATCAAAACATTCTTTTTGCAACAATGCAAATGAATATGGGTGATGTTGCCCGAAGGTTCATGTGCAAAAGACTTGGTCTGTGGGCTATACAGAAGGTGGTTATGTCATTATGGGTTTCCCCATCTTTGGAAGGATGGTGAGACCTTCTTCATGTTGAAAACTTTGACAGACATTAATTTGTATGTTTAATAAAAAAAAAAGCACCTCCCTTTCCCCACCTGCCTGTGATGCACACAGTCCAGCCAAGACTTGTGGAGACCTAGGTAAGCCCCCCCGAACCCGCAATCCTAGGACCAAGCTCCAGCACCAGGCCAAATAATTCAGTTCAGTGAAAAACGCACAGAAATTGAAAGAAGGTCTTAAGAGTTAAAACGACAATGCCCAAGTCAAAGGGCAAATCCCAGAGAAACAACACCCAACAAAACAAATCTCCCACTGAAGTAATTAATCCCATAATAATTGACTCCAACCAGAACAAACCCATGGAAAATAGCCAAGAAAGTCTGACCCAGGATAATGATTTTCAAAACATGATCATTACCATATTCAATACTATGAAAGAGGAAATCCAGGAGGAATTAAATAACCACATCAATCACTTTGAAGAAGAACACAACAGACACTTGGAGGAGTTGAGAAAAACAGTCAAAAAACAAAAACAGGCATAGAGCAGTTAAAACAGACTGAAGCAGAATTTATAACTGAACTAAAAGACAAGTTATCTTCAACCCAGAACTCAACAGAGAGTCTTATCAGCAGAACTAATGAAGCAGAAAATAGAATTTCAGACCTTGAAGACAAAGTAGAAGTATTAACCAGCTCAATGGAAGAGGTTGCTAAAGCCAAAAAGATACTTGAAAAAAATATTCAAGAGTTATGGGACACACTGAAGAAGCCAAACATGCATATTCATGGAATATCAGAGCAAGAATCTCAAAATACCACACCTGAGGAAATTTTTCAAACTATCATCAAGGAAAACTTTCCTCATCTGAAAAAAGAAAGGCCCATCCATATACAAGAGGCATTCTGCACCCCAAACAGATGTGACCAAAATAGAAACTCGCCACAGCAAATAATAGTTAAAACACTCCACATTCAAGACAAAGAAATGGTGCTGAGAGCTTCAAGGGAAAAAAAACGAGTCACTTTTAAAGGTAAACCTATTAAAATAACAAATGACTTCTCAATGGAAACAGTAAAAGCAAGAAGAGCTTAGAGAGACATACTTCAAGTATTGAATGAGCAAAAATGTCAACCCAGGCTGATATACCCCACAAAACTATCCATCATGATCGAGGGAGAAAGAAAAATTTTCCAGCACAAAGACAACTTGAAGGGATACATGTCTACCAAACCAGACCTTCAAAAAATGCTAGAAATAATACTCAAGCTTGAAGAAAAGAACAGGCATATCCAGGAGAACAGAAGGGAAGTATAATACCACTAAAAGTGAAACAATACACTTATAAAAGCCACTAAACATAATAAATGTCTGGAATTAAAAATAGTTTCTCCATTATAACATTAAATGTTAATGGAATTAACTCACTGATCAAGAGACACAGATTACAAACTTGATTAAAAATCACAATTCATCAATCTGCTGCCTGCAGGAAACCCATCTCACCACAAAAGATAGGCACATCCTAAAAATAAAAGGTTGGTCAACAATTCTACAAGCTAATGGAACCAGAAAACAGGTAGGGGTAGCTATTATGCTATTGGACAAAGTGGACTTCAAACCAAAAAAAATCATAAGAGACACAGATGGATACTACATTTTAGTCACGGATACAATTTACCAGGAAGACGTCACAATACTGAACATATATGCACCCAATAGGGCCCCCCCCCACATTCATTAAGCAAACCCTACAACATCTAAAGCAAGAAATCAATCCCAAAATGATAATTCTTGGGGATTTCAACACCACTCTCTCAACATGGGATAGATCAACAGGTAAAAAACTTAACAGAGACACTTTGGAGCTTAATCAAACCCTTAAAGAAATGGACCTTACAGTTCTCTATTGAACTTTTCATCCATGCACCAAAGAATACACATTTTCTCAGCAGCACATGGCACTTTCTCCAAAATAGATCACTTATTGGGCCACAAAACGAATCTCCACATATACAGTAAAACTCTAGCCTGTACCCTATCAGACCACCATGATCTAAAGCTTGACATCCACAACACAACAAACAACAGAAAACACTAACTCCTGGAAACTTAACACTATGATGCTGAATGAGACTTGAATTCAGGAAGAAATTAAAAAGGAAATTCAAGATTTCCTAAAATTGAACGATAATGAAAATACAACTTACCAAAATCTCTGGGACACAATGAAAGCTGTCCAAAGAGGTGAGTTCATAGCTCTTAATGTCTACATCAAAAAAATGGAAACATGAGAAATAAATAACAATGCAGCTTAAAGCTTTAGAGACACTAGAGCAATCTGATCCCAAAAGCAGTAGAAGGGAGGAGATTAGCAAAATAAGGGGAGAAATATACGAAATCAAGATTAGGAAAACGATACAGAAAATCAACTCGGTTATTCAGAGAAATTGGAAACCTTTGCAAATAGAGGAATAACCTGCAAGGCTGTGCAAAAGAAATTTACACCTGTTTGTATTAGCAGTGGATGGATGAAGGCTTAGGCCTTCCATCTCCCTAGGGAAGTTCTCTTCACAGAAAGAAGAAACCAGGCCTCTATCATTTGACTTAGACAGAGATGACCATAGGTGATCATTGTCTGAGCAACCTCATCTGCATCTCAAGACAACCCTGATCGTTGACTCTCCACTTCTCTTTCCCAGAAGCCCAAGTCCTCCTTCCTTGGTTTAGTTCTATAGAAGGTTCAGCACATTGCTCCTCTTGGAAGCTCACACAGAATGCTTGCGTTATGCATGTTAATGACTTTGTTTACTTTTACCGTTTACTGGCATATTGTTGGCTTACTTAACAGACTAAAATGATCAGAGTGAAAAATCACAAAGCTGAAATTTTCCTAACAAGAGAAAGGCATGCAAGTTTATTTGAGAAAAGTTTCATGTGCCAGAGCCTTAAGGAATGAAGACTTAAAGAAACAGCTATGCCTGAACTGCATATGTGAGCTTGCGGGTGGGAGTGGGGGGAGGGGTGATGTCACTGAACAGCTGCAGGCTGTCCGGGTTGTCACTGTGACTGGGTGCATATTGTTTCCCTGTGTCTCCAGGGACAAGTATGTTCCTGTCCTCTGAGCACACATGATCGGCGGCCTTGTGACCTGCTTCCAGACAGAAGAGATGGGAGAGACCGTCTGATAACGGAACTCTACATGGCCGCTGACAGAGGGAAAAAGGGCAAAAATCCTTCTTTGTGCGTCATAGAAATACGGGCAGGTATGTTGCTCCATAGACACAGTTTTAGAAACTGAGTCTGGCAAACTTTCCCAGAGTCTACCTTGTAAAGTTTGAGAAATCATAGGCACTCGTTCTACTTAACATGCACCTATCCCAATGAACTTACACGTTGTAGGACTACCTACTTGTTTGGAACTTGACTGTCTCTAAAGGTTGGTGTGTTAAAGGTCTTGTGGACTAGTCTGGTGCTATAAGGAAGTGTTGGAACTTTAGCAGATGGGGCCTAATAAGAATTAGGAGGGTCAATGGGAACAGCTTTCAAAGGAAATGGTGTGAACTCAGTTGCTTCCCTTCTATTTTTTCTAGTCATGAGGTGAGTGGTTTTGCTCTATAAAGTTCTCACATCAAGGAATAGAGATGGCTCAGGGGTTAATTAAGCCTTTGTCTCACAAGCAGAAGTGCCTGAGTTGGGATCTCAGATCTCAAGTGAAAATGCTGGGCAGAAATGTCAGTGGCCTAATGCCAGAGCAAAGCAATAGGAGGTTAGGCCAATCCAGAATGATTCCTGAAGTCACCCTTGGGTCTCCACAGTCACACATCTGCAAGTACACACACACACACACACACACATGCACACATGCACACGTGTTCGAAATAATAAAAAAAGAACTCAGACCATGATGTGCTACACCATGATGTGCTATCACAGGCCCCAAACTGTGATTTAAGGTAAACCTTTCCTCTTTACGGAGCACTATCTAAGCTGCAGTCACAAATGCTGACTAACAGACACTGTTGCAGGGTTAGTTTCCAACTAGCAGGCTTGATAAAAGGCCCAGCTCCTCCTATCGGACACTGGTTCAGTCTTTCTGGGTCTGAGTTCATGATTCACAGATTCACCCTGCACATGACTAAAACTCTTTGTTTTTATTTTAACTTCATTTGCCATTTCTTGGTTTGCACTTCCTACTTCTGCTGTTTTCTGAGGAACTGTATTTTGGCATAGCATGCTCTGATGCCCATCAAGGGTACTGAGCCAATTCTCCCCCCAGAGCCTCAGGGAGGAAGATACAGCAGATATCATTTAAAAATGCTTACTTGGGCTACTGAATTTGGAGGCTCACACCAGTATCCCAGCACTAAGAAACTACAGTAAAATAATCACAAGTTCAAGGCCACGTTGAGCTACACAGAGACAGCTTGTTAGAAACAGATGAGGAAGCCTGTTCTCCTCTGACTTCTAGCCTGCAAACTGCAGGATCCCATCTTTTGATGTGCTAATATGGTGCAGCCCTAGGAATCAAGTGCACTGTGCCACAGCCACAGTGATTATTTCCTAGCTTATTTCTTACTAGTAAAAGATGTTGATTTTTTAATGTTCTTCATTTTTCTTCATTTCGGATATCAAAGATTTGTTTTCTCCTGTGAAAAATGCATTCGTTTATTTAGGTATAAGTATGCCATCTAGTGGCAACAACTGAGAAAGGACAGTTATTTCCCCTCAATATTTCTGAGTAGTCTTTTCCTGCTCCTTGAGGACTATCAGAAATTTCCACAATATCTGCTTTATTGACAATTATATTTATACATTATTATATATTATTTATATGTAGTTATATATTTATAACCATATACTATGCATGGTATAATTACATATTGATATTTACAAATTACATATTATTTCAGATCCTAAGTTTCAGGAGACAAGTAAAAGTAGGTCTTTTGGCATTGTATGTACATTTAAGAACATATACAACAGCTTATATTAAAAATACTCTGGAAAACATATTATGGGTTAAAGACACGTGATTTCTTTCTCACACACAATACAGAAATGATGGAAGATCATAGAAATGAAGAAATTAAGTCAACTATACTGGTTTCAACTCACATGGCCAAATAATAACAATATTCAAACTCCACTTAACACTGTGTAGCAGGTTTGGCCACCCAGCTGCCACCCACTGACATGGGCATCTACGGCTGCTGCTGATCTAGAGGTTGCAGGGCAGGTTATCGTTGGAGTGCTCTTTGGTCATAATGTGCAGTCCCCGGAGAGCAGCATGTCTCACACTACAGTGTAGTTTACTGGGAAAAGTCAGACCTATTTTGCACTTACTGTCAGGAAAAAAAAATGCTCTTGTGACAAAGGTCACTTGGACGTAAATGAAATGATCCTGAGACTTCAGCCAAGAAAAAAATTGTTCTGCTTGCTTCCTACACTGAAGTAAGTTCCTGGAACAAGAATTTAGAGTCATCACGCCCATGGTTTTGGCTGATGGATGATAGCCACCTCTTCTATTCCACGGACTTACATGTGCACTGATCCGTCGCATCCTTAAGGAGTCGTTGGGTGTGCTTCGGGAGGATATTATTTTTGAATGCTTTCATTAATTTAAAAAATAAGGTTTATCCTGAAGGTATTTTAGAATTTAGAATGTCTAGGTGTTTTGTGGGTGAAGTGAATCGCGGAGAAACTGTTTTTAGTTTTTAGAGCTCGTCATGACTTAAGTAAACAGTTTCCCACAGGCCTTGTAATGACTATCTGGTCCCAGGTGGTCAGCTGCTTTGAGAGGCAACTTGGTGGTCATAGAGATGTGCTTTTGGAGGTTATGCCTGGTGACAGGTCCCTTTCTGCCTGCGGTGGATTGAATGGTCTCTGAACATCACTTGTTCCACTTCTATGGTCTCAGATTCAACAACGTTGAGGACTATGAGTTGAAACTTTCGAAACCATAAACCAAAATAAATGCTTTTCCCTCAAATTGTTTCTGTGATGTATTTCTTTCATAGTGATGATAGGTCTGACAAGAGCTCTTTCTTTCCAGACAAGTCAATATTTTGTTTATCTTATATAATAAGTATTCATACAAAGTTGATATAAACTTACTTGATCAGAAGGCAAGTGAACAACAATTTTATAAGGCTGGCAAAAGCCCATTAAAAATGCAAACATCTCCTTGGAATGAAAATTCATTCCAATTAGAAAAAATCCTTAATTCTTTCAGCAAAGAGAGTAGGCATCTCTTTTTTTTCCCTCCCTGTCTTTCCTTCCTCCCCTTCTCCATGTCTTACTTTCCTCATTCTTTTCTATCTTCATGATTTTGACAAGTCATTTTTGTGTAGCTCAAATTGGCCTTGAGCTTGTGATCATCTTGTGCTGAGATTAGTGGCGTGAGGGTCCAAGCTCAGTGGCCAAAGTGAGCAATTTGTAAATGCTGCTTGTGCTTTAGATTTATGTGGGAATATTGGTCTTAGGACTGTAGGGAAGACTTATCTCCCTAGGATCTGAGTGTGTCTTCTCCAGAATGATACACTTAACATTTTGGGGTGTGACCTTGTCCATTTATTGTGTCTAATTATGTATAACTTTAACATGCTTTCAAGTGTCAAGGTAAAACATATTTCATTAGCTACCTATCATTTTTAAAGCAAGCATTTTGAGTTCTTTGCAGAAACTACAAAAAGGTTCTAAAATTTGTGAGGAATTATAAAGAACTTAGAAGAGCTGAGAATGTCCTGAGAAGGGACAGTGCCGGGCAGTTTCGCTCTCATTGCAGAACATTGGTGATCAAGGTAATGTGGAGCCAGGGGACGGGTCAGCAGGTAGAGGTACCTGTGCGCAAACCTGGCTACCGGGGTTGCATCCCTGACGCTCCCCTAAGTTGTTTCATTCCTTTTCTATGTGCTGTTCCCTTTCTTCCCTCCCCTTCAAAGCTTTCCTTCTATAATTGCCCTTTTCATCTTCTTGCCTGTGCTCTTTTGTCTCCACTCTTTAAGATCTTTCCCTGATCTCCCTCTGACATTGTAGTTTGTGGTTGCTGCAGAAGTTTCCATTTGAGGATAACCTTTAGAAGAGTCAATGCTAACGTTCACTTATAAAGGAAGAACATGTAGCATCTGTCTTTCTGTGACTGAGATACCTCACTTAGTAAAGTTTTTTCTAATGGCATGTATTTACCAGCAAATATTATTAATTCACTTTTCTTGACAGCTGAATAGTATTGCATTGTTTATATGTACAACATTTTCCTTATACATTCATCTATTGTTGGCCATCTAGATTGATTTTTGTTTCATTTTATCAACATTTATTTATTTATTTATTTATTTATTTATTTATTTATTTATCTAAGTGGAGAAGAGAGGGCATGCATGCAAAGTGTGGAGGTCAGAGGAGAACTTTCAGAAATAAGTTCTGTCCTTCCATCATGCATGTTTTGAGGATCAAACTTAGGTTGCCAAGGTAACAATAAGCACAAAGCAAATAGCATATACATAATAGATGAAGGCATACTGTTACCAAAAGGATCAACAAATGACAAAAGAAAACAGTAAGAAGAAGAAAGTAATAAATTTACCATAAAGTATAAAAATTTAACAATACAAGATTGTATATGGATTAAGTTCTCTAATAAAAATACATTATAGCTAAATATATCTTAAAAATCCTAATCCAACAACATGCTACCTATAAGATGTTGTGTGTGCTTTAAGGACACACAGACTAAAAAGGAAAGAATAGCAAAAATGAAAATGCTAATTGGAAGAGAACAGAAAAGGTTATATTTACATCAGAAAAAACAACTTTCAGTCAAAATCTGTCACAAAAATAAAGAAGATCACAGGCTGGAGAGATAGAGATGGCTCAGGGATGAAAACTCCGCCTAGCAAGCAGAAGGACCTGAGTTAGTATCCCAGGTCCCATAGAAAACACAAAGTGGAAATGGCAGCAGCCTGCACTTATGGCCCTGGTGAGTGGAGTCTGGGAAGCCCAGAGCAAAGTAAAAAGGAGGTAGAAGCAATCCAGAATGATTCCTGAAGCCACTCTTGGTCCTCCACAGAGTTACACAGTGCCCTTTGATCCACACAGACACACATTCACATAAAATAAATAAAAATTAAAATGAATAAATAAAGGTCACTATGTAAAGATAAAGGGAGCAATTGAGTAAGAGGGCATAACATTGAAAATATCTTTAAATCCATCCTAAGAATATAGAGTGCACAATAAATTATGATCCATGTACAAAAATGAAGCAATTGTGCTCACTAGTCTTTATTTTCACCTTGATTTGTCTGCCCTGTTGGATTTCAGTCTTGTCTTTATTTTTTCTTTCTGTGACCCTATCCCTTTCTTTTCAAATGGGAATGTTTATTCTGTGCCACTGTATATTGGAAATATATAACTTTTTAAAGAAAAAAGTAGGGCTGGAGAGATGGCTCAAGGGTTAACCTCTCCCTTGCAAGCAGAAGGACTTGAGTTTGGATCCCAAATCCCATGTAAAAAATGTCAGGTGGAAATACTAACACCCTCTACTTTCAGCCCTGGAAGCCAGAGCTTTGGAAAGCCCAGAACAAAGCAAAGAGGAGATAGAACAATCCCATGGGTTCCTGGACTCAATATAAAGGGGGAAGGAGAGCATGAGATGAGAACCAGCATTCATCTCTCTCCACTTCATGATTATAGACACAATATGACCAGTCACCTCATGCTCCCACCATGCATTCCCTGCTGTGATGGGTTTCACTCTCAAAGCGCAAGCCAGAAAAAGAAAAAAAAAATCTTTTCTTAAGGTGTTTCTGTCTTGTATGTTTGCCACAGCAGTGAGAACAGGAATACAGTGCCATAGAAAATTAGCCACATAGAATGTGGAAGAATTTGGAAAAATGGTTAGAAAAAGACTGTATGTTGCAAATAGAGTATGGAGGGAGTATTTTCAAGAGCTATAAGCTATGGAATTTCTTATTGATCACTTGCGTGCCCATGATCAGGATGCTGCTAACAATGAGATTCTGAAGGTGCTTTTGTTTGATAAGGTCTGAGAGAGAAATGAGGCATATTTGAAAACAGACACTAAGGACATTCCTGCTATAAAGCAATAAATATATCTGTGGTCATGCTCTAAGGCTTTGTAGAAAAATTTAAGAACAATTCACTTAAGACATGTGGCAACAGTAGTGTTCCTATGCTTAAGGGGAGCACAGGAAAGGGTTCAGGGAAATGCCGCTGGGTCCTTGTACGTCATCGGAGAGGAGGGCCCAGAGGAGAGTCTGGCATGCGCATTGAAGGACTCTCTGGGGATTGGGGGGGGAAGGCAATGGGGGATGGGGAGAGAGGAGTGAGGGGAGGGGGAACAGGGGGTTCGGGGGGAGGAGAAGGGAGGGAGGGAAGTGGTGTACCTATTAAGTTTGTATGAGCAGAAATAATAATAAAAATGTTAAAAAAGACAGGTGGCAAAAGGATTTTTATAATAAAAATATTAAAGGACTTACATAGTTTCTTTTAACTGTCTACACATGAGAAACAAGAGAAATTATTTAAGCTCAGAATCAAAAGAGAAAGTGAGTGTGAAAAATTGGACTATTTCAAGTCTGGCTTTGAAAAGAATAAAAAAATGAATTTCTGGATGTGGCTATGTGACTCTGATAAGATTAGTATGGACAGGAGAAAGCCAGGTGCTATCTATCAAAACAGTGAGAGAATGGCCACAAAGGTATTCTAGAGATGATTGAGGTTGACAAGCCCAGAATGTCAGGATATTGAAAGTAGAAATGGCTCTCTGCCTACAGCTGCCTCAAGTTTCTGCTTCTTTTAGCCTGCCCTGGTTCCCCAGCCATTGCTTCAACCTCTGTGTAGCATTTGCTGACTATCAGGAGGGAGTAAGTACTAATTCCTTGTGACATCATGTGGTATTAACTTTGCAGATGTACAGAGTACATGATTATGGGGTCAAGGGTGGGGAGTCAATGAGGCTTCCACTTAGATGTTAAAGAATGCCCCAAACAGCTCTAGGACCCAGCCAAAGAATTACCACAGGAGCAAGATATTACAAAGACTCCTTGCTAAGGCAAAACCTTGGGAAAACACAAAAATTGGGATACACCTGAGACTCAGAACTATAGAACCACCAACATGCAATATCATTCTGAGAAAAAATGTGGACATGGGTGCCAACCTATGAGAGCAATCATGTGACTAGTGACATTATTATAGGAGTAGACTTCTTGTCATGCAAGTAGGTCTCTTATAAATGGGTCGGATGGATCACTCATAGTAGAACTCCCAGCTTCTAAAATTGTGAGCCAGTATTTTTTGTTTATTATTCTGATATTCTGTTATAGAAGCATGAAACAGATAGGAGAGAAAGAGTCAATAAATGGAATATATAAAAAAATCAAACTCAATAGGAAAAACCCAAGAAACTAGATTAAAAATTGGGCAAAGGATTTGAAAATGCTATTTTTTTACCATAAAACATGCACATTGCAAACTATTATTAAAAATACTGCTAGCATCATTAATCATCAGGGGAATGCCAATGGGAAGTACACTGGCACATCAATTCATGGCAAAGGAATGTGATAAAGGACTTCTAAGAAGAAGAGGCATAGTAGGTCAGGAGGGCCTTTGCAATTACTCTGTATGTTCCCATAAAGTTACAATCAAAAACACAGTGGAATAAGGGAGTTTATTCTTTCATGTGATTAAGTTAAAATTCTTAGTTCAACTTGACAGGAGAGTTCATACCAATACCAGGAATTAGGGAACTGTCCACTCCACATCCACAGGGATTGCTGGGAGAAAGGGGCAAACCTCACTTGCATACTGAAAGTCTGTCCAAATATGCTGAAATATGCCAAAACACTGAATCAGCTTTCCCCTTTCTCTGCATCTGCCCAGGAAATGGTCCCACCAGTATGGACTGGGTCTTCTCACATCAATCAGACAATCTCCTGCAGGCTTATTTAGGATTTTCCTTAATTATTAATTCTTCACAGATCTGTCCAGAGCTCAGCCTTCAATTGTCAAGGTGACATCTATAATCCAACAAACACAGCCCCCCCCGAGATTAGAAAAGATAGTAATGAAAACACACTCTATATGTATGAAATTGCCAAAGAAAAATTCAATAAAAGCTAATATATATAAAATAATTGATAAAATATAGAGAAAAAAGCCCTTGAACTGTGTTGGTTGGGATGTAAATTGATAAAATCCTTATGAAAAATGGAATTGCTTCCTCAAAAAATTAAAAATAGAATTACTGCATGATTCAGCCATCTTTCTTCTGGATATATATTCAAAGGAAGTAAATCATTATTTTCCAGAGATGTCTGCACTCCTCCGTTCACTAAAGCATTAGTCACCAAAGCCAACTTTTGTTCAACAATATCCTTTGAGTTGGAACTTTTTGTACTATAGGAAGACTCAGGAAGCAAACAATTTAGAAATCCCAGGAAATCTGTCTCTGAGAAGTGTTTCACAAGTCCCTCCTTCACCAGCGTTGTAAGAACTGCTGGAGGAAGGAGACTGTTAGACCTATTGAGCCACTTTCCACACTGTGCAGAGCTCCAGGGATGCAGCTTTTGTGAGTCACCCCCATGATGGGGTGATGAGTAAATCAGTCATGCTCCTGAAAGCAACCCTGCATCCATCTATGTAAGTAACCCCAATAAACTCGTGGAGTCATTAATTTGGTGTGTCATAGTTACTTATCTAGTGTGAATAGTTGTTTGTTTGCATCTTCCTAGGAAAGCTATGTGAATATGATATTGAAATATGACATGTAATTATGAAATACAAATATGATAAATGAGCATCCATCAATAAATGAGCATATAAAGAAAATGTGCCACATGTATACACCATTGAATATTGTTCAGATATGAAAGTGAAGGAAGTCATACTGTTTACAATAGAGAAGAACTTAGAGGACATGGAAAATGAAATGACAAATGCCACATAAGATCATTTTAATGTGGAATCTAAAAATGCTGAAAGATGAGAATAGAATGGTGGGTGCCAAGAACCCAGGACTGGGAGCAAGGACATGGGACATTGTTGATTAAAGGGTGCATTTTTAAATTTATTTTATTTTATTTTTTTTTATTTTATTTATTCAACTGTGTGTATGTGCGCACGCGTGTGTGTCTGTGTGTGTGTGTGTGTGTGTATGTGTATGCGTAGAACCACGGACGAATTCGCGAACCACCATGGACACCTCCACCTCCTTCTGCCCCGGGATTCACAGGCTCCGCCCTACCAGGACCGGAAACGCAGGCCGCCCCCGCTTCCGCCTGGCGTCTATACGTGGGATCTGGGATCCGATCTCAGGACCTTCCGCCTGCAAGGCGGAGGCTTTAGCCCCTGAGCCACCTCTCCAGCCCCCATTTTTAAATGTAAGGTGATAAAGTCCTGGGGATCAGTGTAGCACACGGTAAAATAGTTGATACAGCTGTACGGATATTTGCTAGCACAGCTGATCCCAAGTGTCTTTTTACCATATACAATTCTAAGAAAGGTGACTATGTGAGCTGATGACTGTTAATTATTATTTCATAATATATATATATAGATGTATATGTATGTCAAATCATGTATTTACCAAATACATACAATTCTTTTTATGTCAATTATATCCAACAAAATTGATGTAAATAAGCCATGAAAAGAAAAAAATTAAATACATCTGAGTGCTTGTAGGGTGTGTTCAAAGTTGTCACATTTGGGGGCTGGAGAGGTGGCTCAGGGGTTAAGCCTCCGCTTTGCAGGAGGAAGGTCCTGAGTTCGGATCCCAGATCCCAGGTATAGACGCCAGGCGGAAGCGGGGGCGGCCTGCGCTTCTGGTCTTGGTAGGACGGAGCCTGTGAATCCCGGGGCAGAAGGAGATGGAGGCGTCCATGGTGGTTTGCGAATTCGTCCGTGGTTCTACACATACACAGACATACACACACGCGCACACATACACACGCACATGCGCACAGTTGAATAAATAATAATAAAAAAAATTTAAAAAAAGTTGTCACATTTGTACTAGCAATCTCAGTGATTTAGTCTTTTTCTCTCAACAATTGAATATACAGATTTACAGGTTTTATAAATCTGATGCTACTAGGGAGATAGTGTTGGACAAATAGTATTGAAAAATTTAATTACATTTAACCTGCACAGATAGGATACTTTAGACATACAAAAACACAATGAAGGTGGGTTATACTGCTTCATGCTTTGCCTTTTCGTGACCTTAAATGATATCTTTTCAGTTCCTCCTGGGTAGCATTTTTGGAAGTTCTCCACAGCCTCTCATCTAACATGCTATAATTCTTCCCTGGAATGCAGCAGTTCTCACGGTGCTCTCCTTTACCTGCATAACACTGTTCAACTAAATTTAAAAGACACTGCTTTCTTTCTCCCGCCACCCCCATATGTTTTCTTTATGTCATTGCTTTTCACACCTTTCCCCTTAGAGTCCCATGTGGATACCAAATGATGTCTTTTTAAAAATGTATTTTAGTTTTATTTATTTACAAACAAACTGGGTTTATGTCTTTGCCCTGACCCCTTCCCTTTGGGGTTTCTGTGTTGGTAAGGGAGTCAGATTTCTGTTGAACTTTATGTGACTCTCCAGTGGGTAAAGTCGTAAGTGGGAAAGTTCTTCCCTTGTTCAAAATCTGCTCTGCTCTTGAGACACTCTCTGAAAACAGTTCTTTCTTCTAAGATCCTAGTTAGTCTTTGGGGAAATGTTAATAAGTCCTCCACTGTGTACTGGTGGTAGAAGTTCTCATTGTGGCGACCTTGTGGGTACAGCAGCCCTATCGTGAATGGAGTGTGTTGCTCAGGAGTACCTCATCCTGCCTTTAGTCTCTTATGATCTTACTACCTCCTCTTCAGCAAAGTTGCCTGAGTCTTGGTGTGGGATAAGATTTTGATGGGCTGATTAGGAATGAGTATTCCAGGTTTCCTGATAGTCTGTCCTCTGACCTGGTATGGTTTTCTGCCTCACTAGTCTTCCATTGTAATTGCATGCAAGTTGGTTGAACTCTGAGAGCTTTCTTATGTAACAGTTTAAAAAGGAGTGTTTAGGTAGTGTTTTAATGTGGCACTACGGATTCAGGGAGGCCCTAGCCTGGGCTCCCGAATCCAGGAGGTCTGGCTAAGGACAAGTATGGACATGCCCCGGACATGTCCCAATAGAGGAACCATACAGGTGGAGGGATGAACAACCAGTGGGAAGCGGCCATCTAACCTGCCTCTGCAATGGACACCTAGTAAACAGCTAAATGATTAGTGGCTGCTCCACCCCCTCCCCCCAGTGAAAGGATGGCAACACCTGATTGGACCCCTGACCCTATGTAAGCTCAAACACTTCCTTAAATAAAATGAGTGTGCGGCAGCTCCTCTCTGCTCGCTCCTCACCTGACTCTTGGAGTCTGTGTGACGCCTCCACACTGCTCACCCCCTCGCCTTGAGCCCGGAGACCCCTGCCAACTTTCCCCCCCCCCCCCCCCCCCCCCGCAGGCCCTGCGGGGATTTTGCAACATTTTAATATCAGTCTTTCATAGTGAATACTAGGATATCTGTTCCTGTTCATTTATTTCCCTTCTACTGTTACATGTTCTACTGTTGTATGAACAGGTTTATAGTATCAAACATGATTTTCCTGACATGAAGGGGTAAAGTCTTAAGTGCCCATTGTGTAGGTCTGTGGTAATTACTTTTCCATGGGATTTTACATACCTTTTTCCAATGGTTATTCTGGGTGTTTTGTCAAAAATCAGTTGACTGTAGGTGTACGAATTTACATCTGGGTTTTCAATTCTTATCCATTGATCTATGTGTCTATTTTGGAGCCTGTATCATGCTATCTTTATTCCTATGGATTTTTAGTATAGATTAAGTTCTGGTGTGATTTTATTACAAGGATTGTTTTTGCTGTCCTGGGATTTTTGTGCTTCCATATAAATTTAGAAATTGCTTTGTCAATTTCTGTGAAGGATTGGCTTGGCATTGTATCGAATCTATATATTACTATTTGTGGGATGACCATTTTTATGATGTTAATTCTACTGATACTGGAGCATGGGAAGTCTTTCTACCTTCTGGTTTCATCTAAAAATTTTTTTAGGGTTTTAAAGTTTTCATTGTACAGGTCTCTCACATCCTGGTTAGATTTATACCAGGTATTTCATTTCTTAAGGGGCTATGTTAAAAGGAATTGTTTCTCTTAGGACTTTCTCTTTGGTTCATCCTTGGTGTATAAGAAAGCCACTGATTTTTGAACTTTGTGCCTATCTTTCATGGTGAGATGTGTTTCTTGAAGGCAGCAAATTAATGTGTTGTGACTTTTTAAAATAAGTTATTTTATTTTTCTAGTTTTACAAGCATATTGAGTACTCATCCCAGCTTCTCTCCATCCCCCCTTACCCATCTCCCTTCCCCTCCCTTCTTCAATCCTATTCTACTCTCTTCTACCCTCTCCCAATAGCCTGTCTATTCTTTGTTTTTTAATTTTTCTACTTTTACAAGCACATTGAGTATTTATCCCTGCTTCCCTCTGTCATCTCTCCCTCTCATCCCTCCATCAACCCACCCTCCTGCCTGCCTGCTTCTATGGATCTTACGGATGCCCCTGGCCCATCTACTTTTGTGGGTGTTCAGGCCTCTCTGACACACCAGGTTGCCTCTCCTCAGGCCACCCACTAATAGAGGCATTTCCTTTCACTCATCCAGCTTCGGTCCCCAAGGTTTCCACTGTGTATTCTTATCTCTCTTGAGTTCCTTGATATTCTATGGGCGTATATTGGTATGTCATTCATTATGGTAAATGCAGGTCTGGTAAAGTCTGTAGTGAGTTCCTAGGTGCAGCAGTCCTCACTTGAGTGAATGTCTTATCAAAAGGTGAAGCTTCCCAAAGCCTTAGGATAGGGAGATTGGGTTGGTCTGACTTTGGGTGAGCCCTGCTGAGTCACCAGCACTCTGCATTATAGCCATCGCTGTTCACTTTACTGCCTCTCCAATACCCGAGACTGCATCCTGTCAGGGTGTTGAGGTTCTCTACCCCGGGTTGTGATTTTTGGTCCATGTTTGTAGCCTGTGTATCTTGATTGGAGAGTTAAGTCCATTGAGGTTGGGGGTTATAATGGAGAAATGTTTTCTGATTCCTGTCATTTATCTGAGTTTTGTGTTTTATATATGTATTTCTTTGCTTATAGTTGTATTGGCATTATTTTTCTCTTATCTTCTCTTATATTTGTCATTTTCTTTGAACTTGAATATTTTTCCAGCATCTTCTGTAGGCCTGGTTTGGGGGTCAGATAGTCCTTCAGGTTATCCTAATGGTGGAAAATGTTTCTTTCACCTTCATTCCTAATTGACAACTTTGATGGCTATAGAAGCCTGGGTTGGCATTGGTGATCATTTATAATTTCAATGATATCTGTCCAAGTTTTTCTGGCTTTTGCTGTTTCCACTGAAAGGCTTACCTTTAAATGTGATTTGGTTTTTCTCTCTTGAGACCCTCAAAATATTCTTTTTGTCTTGTTTATGCAGTGCTTTCCTATCATTTGCTTTGGTGGATTTCTATTTTGGTCATATCTGATTGATGTGCAATAGGTCTCTTGTACTTGGATGGGGATCTCTTTCCTTAGATATGTAAATTTTCATTTATGACAGTGCAAAAAAATCCCTTCTGGGGTGTTTTTTTTTTTTTTTTTTTTGTTGTTGTTGTTGTTGTGGGATTCCATGAATGGGTAGGTTCAGCTTCTTCAAGGTTTTGCATAGCTTTTGAGTATTCCTTTCAAGTATTTTTTTTTAGCTTTTTCAGCCTCTGTAAATGAGTAATTTTATTCTGCAATCTTGTCTTTCAGATCTGATATTCTGTTTTCTCCTTCATAAGTTCTGTTGGTGATTGTACTTAGCTTATTTTTAATTTCAATTTTAATCTCTCATGAGATGTTTAAAATTGATCTGTAGTTAATTTTGTTTCTTCGACTGCTTTTTGCATCTCATTCAGATGCCTATTATGTTGCTTTTCATATTTGCCTATGGAGTTATTCACCTCCTCTCAGAGTTCCTCTTGCATTACTTTGGCCATATTAATAATCAAACTTTGAAAATCATTATGTTGGCTATTGGTTTATTGACTAATATTCAAGAAGTTTTTCTGTCTGGAATCTATCATTATGGGGTTGATGGTTTTTTTGGTCCTGGTTGTTGTGTTTTGTGGACTTACAGTATGACTTGGGCATTTTGTGTTTAGTCTCTAGTTTCTTTCTTTAGAATGTGTTTCTGACTATTTTGAGTCAGAGAGATGATTGTTGCAACTCTTTGTCTGGGTGTGAAAAGGGTCAGTCTAAGGTTGCTTGGTGATGTTTTGTGGTTAAGGTTATCCTAGTGCCCAAGGAGTGAGATAGTCTAGTTCTGATTAAGAGGTGTGACAGGATTTTGGTCCAATTTTAGCTGACAGGTTTAAGATTGGGTGTCAGGGTTTTTTAGGTAAAGTTTAGATAAAGTATCAGAATAGCTTTATGATGATAAAATAGGGTGGTTATAAAAGCCAGGAGTTGAGTGAATTATGGCAGTTTTTATTTTTTATTTTTCGAGCGAGTGTTAATGGTTAAGATCCTGCAGGGGTGAGTGTATGGAACTTTGCATATGCTGTATAGAAATCTTAAGCTGTTGTAGCTATTGATTGAAGTTTAAAGGAAAATAAGATGGGTTACTTATCTTAGGGTTAGGTAAGAATAAACTCTTTTGATGGTGAGATCCTCGGGGTCCTCATTTGTGTGGTGTTGGTCTGTTGCTATCCAACCTGTGGTTTCTATGGCCCCTGTTAAATTCTTGGAGGACTTTTTAATGATTAGCCAGGGGTGAAGAGGAGGACTGGACAAAAGGTGGGCTAGTTAGGTAATGAGGGGTTGGTTAAGGTTAGGTGGAGGCTATAGTGAGCAGGTCATGGGCAGAACTGTGAAGTCAGGGGCAAGGCCTAGGCAGGAGAGGGGACCCAAGCCCAAATGCTGGCAGGTTTAGAGCAGCCATGTTGGGATGGTCTCTGAAGGTCTTTGAAAGTCATCCCCCACTGCTGAGATTATCTTGGAGGAACACCCCTGACTATAGGGAGGAACTGACTCCAATCCCCCACAGGAGATAAGGTGGTCAATTTCCCCAACTTTTTACCTACAAAAGGATATAGAGATTAGTTCTTCATTGTAGACAAAGCCAGACTTTGAGGCCAGACACAAGATCAACTGGGTTGGGACCCAAAGTAATAGACTAATGAGATGCTGAGGTTTGCTAAAACTGGAGTTAACCCTATGGGAAAAAGACTACCAAAGGCATAAATATACCTGACTTTGCCAGCCAATAGATGGCGCTGTAGCCCCTTATGGCACTTCACAGCTGCAGTCCTTGAGTTGGTTGCATTCTTTCTCTCCTCTAATAAACTCTATCGTAATCCTGTACATGTGTTCTGGTTTCAGTCTTTCACTCTGAACACAAGATCCCAACAACACAAATAAACTCCTTTAGCAAGTATGGGCTGTGGGGTGGAGCTGTGGCAGTAGTGGCTGGGCCCAGCAGGAAAGGGTCCAAATGTTGTCTTTATTGGCCTTGAGAAATCAAGAAGCTAAAGCTGTAGCAACCCTCCCAATATCTTATGTAACTAAAAAGTAGTACCATCACTTAACCATGAAATAATACTGTTTACACTGTGCTGACACGAAAAGAGTGCTTTTCAGAAGCTTCATTCACAGAATTCTGAATTAATTCATTTAGTTTTAAATACTTTAAAAGCATTGACTTCTTTTACTATTTATATTGTATAATTAAAACTTTTTTGGGGGGAGAAGGTCTGGAGATGTGTCTCAATTGATAGAATATTTGCCTAGCAGAGACAAAGCTCTAGATTACATCCTTATAACCCCACAAACCTGGCACGAATACAACCCAGTATCTGGGTGTGGAGGTAGAAGAATCAGAAGTTTGAGTTCATTTTTATCGACACAGTGATTTAAAACTGACTAGGTTATGTGAGACACTGTGTAAAAAATAAAACAGCAACAATAAGAGACCCTAGTATTTTTAGGTGTTCATTCTGCCCTCAAACCTGTGGCACATAGGTTGGCATTCTTTATCAGCAGTTCTCAAAGCAGTCTTTGACCACTGGGGGGCTCCTAAGACTTATATGCAAAATGATTTTAATATGAAGACTTGTTCTGCACTTTTTACTCTCGCTGTCACTGTACATTGAATTTCCATTGAGTTTCCCAGACTATATGATCTGAAGTTGTAAGACACTATAGGGAGAAGAAAATATGGGGATCAGCTGTCTTCTACAAGCACAGAAGACATATTTGCAAACATGTAACATAAAGCTACCTTTATTATGAATGCGTATACTTAAGAATGTGTAGCTCTTTTGTCTTTGTGTGTGCTTGCCTGTGTGAAGGTCCACATGTGTTTGTGTGTGCATGTGGAAATTGGGTACGATTGTGTGCATTCATGTGTGCATATAATTCAGGTGTCAACCTTGGGTATCATCCATCTCCTTTGAGACGGGTCTCTCATTGGCCCAGAGCTCACAATTAGACTAGGTTGTCCTGTTTCTACCTTCCCAGTGTTGGGATTACAAACACACAGCACCTTTCTAGGGTTATAAACACAAAGCACAATGCTGGGCAATTTTATGTGGCTTATGGTAATTGACTCTGGTCCTTATGCTGAATCATCCCTAAAGCACAAGATAAATAATACATAAACTGTTTTCCTGATGCAATCAACAAACTTGCAAAGATAACTAACCTCTGCTCACAAGCATGAAATGCATATTGATTCTCAGCAACCTGAGCAGCCATTCACCTCTGCATTCATCGCTGGTCACTGCAAAGAGAAACTTCTCTGATTAAGATTGGGAGTAGCCTTATTTATCCATAGCTATAAAATATTTAGAAGACAGCTTGGTATCATGTCAATTTAGTTAACCAACAGCAACAAGTTTGTCCCTAAGGCTTCTAAGACTTCCTTAATCATGTGTTTTTGACAAAGTTTACAGTATGAGGCATTAGCTCTCTTTTGTGGAGGGGGCCACAGATGCCATTAGAAAATGGTTGGTTATAGCCATAACAGTTACATCTCTCTTTACCAGTGAGCACGACTTGCCTGCAGTGTTGGAGTTGTATTTCACTGGATTTGCAACTGGGTAAGACTGCTGATGCTGCTTCTTCCCCAACAGTCTTCTAGTACCTTCAGCACTACAGGAGCTCGCCAGCATGGCAGGAGCTTCCAGCTCTGTTCCAGCCTGTTTTCTTGGCGTCCTGTAGCCATGGCATGTGGTGTCTTGAGCAACAGGGTCTTATCAACTAGTTCTGGTGGGCAGCCGAGAAGAACATTAAAAGCCTGGACTGTTCTGGGATCCCATAGTTTCCCTGACCAACAACACCTAAGCAGGTACCTCACATTTGGCACTGGAATTTTTTTTAATAGCTAAAGATAACTTCTTTCTAATTGCCATGAAAACAGTACTTTTCAGAATTTTCATTTGCAAAGTTCTGGGCTAATTCAGCAAAATTTAAATCCCCCAACATTTTTTTTTTTTTTTAAAAAAGACAGGGTCTCATGTATATTACACTGGCCTGAATACTTGGTTCTTCTGTGTCCATCTCTCAAGTGCTAAGATTTAGGTAAGATTTCTCCTTTGGGCGAATCCTGTTTTCTTGTGCCCTAAACAAACACTGAATTTGCTGTTTGCATCATCTTTAGTCATACAGTTGTCCTCCACGTCTCAGTGCTGACCATCTGAGCTCACTCTCCTACCTGCCCTCAGCCTCAGCTGCTGAGCTTCAGGATAAACTCACCTCTCCTGAGGTGACTTCTCCTTCCATACACCAAGCAGCTGAGGTTCCCAGGCCCAGCTGAAATCAGGCCCCTTCCAAAAGCAGAAATACTTTCCGAAAACCCACTTTGGCCATGCCAGAATCAATATATGCTTTGGATTTATTCATCAATAAGTGGAAAATTGGACAAACTAGGCAGTTTTTCTGAACACATTTCAAGATCTTTACAGAATAGTTCCTTTGCAGACTTAATGATATGAAGAGCACAAACACTGGGAATATAGTTCAGGAAAATCCAATAAAAAATCAAGAAAGACTTATTCCCAACTCTCCCTAGATGACACATGGATTTTTGGAGTGGTATGTTTAGATTAATGTACTTGGCAGAAGTTTCTGGAGGGACTACCATGCTCAAAGAATGATTTTTACAATGAAAGCCATGTCTAATTTACCTGATGCATCTATTTGCTAAAACACTTTCACAAACATAAAAAAATTGGCATATGATGAAAAGAATATTTTTTATTCTAGTGTTTTTTCTTTAACTAGGAGCATATTATTGTATTTCAGAACAGAAACCAATTACTCCACTTTCATAATAGAAGCATTCAGATAATAAATCAGCCACTCAAAGAACTTGAGATAAAAGTAAAATGATAGGACATTGGTTGTCTTTATTCTCCAGTTCTAGCTTAAGAATGCTTTGATTTTTTAGAAAGACCACTTTTTTATTATTATTTTTTTTCAATTGGTACTTGATAGTTTTGGAGGCAAGAGGGCAATTACTCACATTTATGAAACGTGGATGGGATGTCTTGTTTCATTTGTCAACTTTTTGTTTCCATAGCAAGCACCTTACAAGGAGAAAAGCCTTATTTGCTCAAAGGTGTCAATGAATAGCTGTTTTTGGACCTGTGGTAAGGTGAAGACTTACCTGAGGTGAGGACTCATCATGTGAAGAGTCCTTGAAGGAAGAAGCTGCCCAGAAAGGAAGGGGCTGGATTCATCTCCTTCAGGGTTACATCCCCAACGACTTTATTTACTACCTTGAGTCTCCATTTCTTGAAAGTTCCACCACTTTCCAAAGGCATCACAGAATGGAAACTAAATTTTCAACACACAGGCTTTTGGGGAACACTTGCCTAAACCTGTCTTTGAAGCTTTTTTTCTTTGCGATTAGATTTTCAGTGTCTGCCACATTTATTGTCACACAATGATAAGAACTGAGTAGCAGTGTGCCTATGAAACAGACAAGCAAAAAGAAAATTCTTCTGAGACATTGCTCTGTCTTGCTTGTGCATTGAAAGCAAGAAGTATGACTTTTTTTCTCAGTGGAGGTGTAAATTAACAGAGTACTATCTGCTTCAAAACTTGTAGTCTATCTTCATGTATTCTCTGCAGTTGGTGTAAGATTAGTGCATGCTGATCTCTTCAGAGTGTTAAAATTTTAATTAAGCTATTATCATTGCAAGTGTGTGTGTGTGTGTGTGTGTGTGTGTGTGTGTGTGTGTGTGATGTGTGTTTGAGCTTCGTTGCACACATTCTATCATGTGTGAGATACATGCAGTGCATCTTTGGAGGTCTGAGGACAACTTTGTGGAGTTAGTTTGCTCCATCCATCTTTATGTGGGTTCTGGAGATTGAACTGAATTCATTAGGCTTGAGTATTTTATCTCATGAGTTAATTGACTATCTCCACTTGAAGTTTTGTATCTAGGGGCAGAGAATTGCCCTAATGGAGAATCATCAGTATGGGGCCAAATCGGCTGCTGGAATGCTGTAGCCCCATGATAGATTTGCCTATTAACAGTTTTGCTATTGTACATTGATCACACCCAAAGCTGTTACAATGAAAATGGTAGAGGTGTATTACAATTGGTAACAAACAAGGATTGTTTGACTATATAATCAATGTTATAATTGGACTATTCTGTGTGAAACTTTTTACATGAGCAAGGTAAAAATCCTTTGAAGTGTGCCACCTATGTCCTTGGGAAAAGTCTCCTAAGCTCAGTCCCTAAGTGGTCTTGTGTCCCACTGGTGGAAGAGGATTCTACTTGGTTGACGCAGCATCTGTGACTAAAAGATCTTGCATGTGGAATGTTGTTTTGTCTGCCCAAAGTAAACCTTTTGGGAATCTAAAATAGAACGGAGCTGCTGGATCTGCTCCGAGCTTATAAAAGTTTTTAAGATGTGTTCAGTGATGTTTGTCCTTGGGGAGCTTTTTCCTCTGAATTGAACACTTTCTGCAGAAGAAAGACGTTAACCCCCCTTCTTCCTCCCAAGAAGAAACAAGGCTCTGAAATTTCAGGGTATACAAGACACGTGGAGGTAGGTGACGCCTCCCAATGTAATGTAAGCTGTAATTAATTGCTGGAGGGAGAGGAGACTATCTAAGTAAAAAAAAAAATAGTTTAGGAAATAGTGGTTTCCTTATGGCATTTTCTTATATTCTTAGTTATGGTTGAGCCTTCCCTCAACTTCTTTGCTCCCTATTTGTCTGTCCTCTTTCCTTTTAGACCCTTCCATCCCCACAATTCACCTTTTCACTTATATATAACATGCATTCTTTTATTCTCTTCATCCCTATCCTTACAGCCTCCTTCCTGCCCTCTTTTGGGACCCTTTCTCGTTTTCTGGCTTCTACACTCACTTCCATATGAGTACACACATATACAAAAGAAGATCAGATGAACACAGACGAGAGAACATGCTCTATTTGTTCTTTTCTGACTTTCGGGTACCTCATTTGTCATCATCTTTCCCATTAATTTCCTTGGAAATTTTATCATCCTATTTTTTCTTCATGGATGAATAAAATTCCATTGCATATCTATAAAACCTTTTCATTATCCATTCATCTGTGTATGGGTGTCAAAGCTGATCTCATTTCCTTGATGTTATGAACGGAGCAGCAAATGAGCACGGATGAGCAAGTGTCTCTGGTCAACACAGAGTCCTTTGAGCATATGCCCAGGAGTAGTAAGCTGGATCATATGACATTATATTTTTAGCTTTTTCAGAAACCTTCACACTGATTCCCACAGTGCCTGTACAGTTTATGCTCCAACCAACAGCAAGTGAGGATTCCTTTTCCTTCACACACTTGTAAATATTTGTTGTCACGTATGTCACTTTTTGATAATAGTTCTAACTGCAAGGAGAAGGAATCCCAAAGTAACTTTCATTTTCAGTCTACTAATTGGTAAGGATGTTGGTTATTGATCATTTCTAGTTCTTCTTTTGAGAGCATGCTGTATTCAGTTCGTTAGCCCATTTTTTTTTAACTGGGCTGTTTGTTTTCTTGTTTCACTTTTAGTTGTTTGTATGTTCTAGATATTAATTCTATGTCGAATTTATAATTGGCAGAGTTTCACGTGGATTCAACATGTAATCCCATGTCACTTAGTCTGAGTTTTCTGATAGTGCAGTTTCCAGAGGGTCCTGGGCTACCAGACTACCAACTAATCAGGGGACTTTTCACAATGGCATCTTAACAGCTGTTTTGGAGCAAATCTGTCATGGCTACTTGGCACCTCAATGCATGATTTCGTTTCACCTCTTTTTTTTTTCCTCTCACAAAAATTTTTTTCTAATCTACAAGCTAAATAGGTACCCCCATCTTCTCCCTCTCTCCTCCCTTCCCCAGTCGTCCCCCCTTGCTTTCATTCTCCTCCCTCCATCCCCTTCTTCCAGTGCTTCCCCCTTCCTCCTTCCCATCCCCTGGAGCATCCTTTTGTGTAAAGGACAAACCTCCCTCTGAGTTCTCCATCCTAGTGAAGTTTCAAGACTCAGTGGCATAGCCCAGGGCTCCTTCTTGGGCCCCCTGTTAGTATGGGAACTCTATTATGACTGTTAATCCCTTGCCTCTAAGGATCCTACTGCCTGGAGCCTTCTCCCCTGTGATCCATTCTAGACTTCAAGAGGTTGTTGACATGTCAGCCATTGTGCAGGTCAGGCAAAGTCCAATTCTGGCTGCTGCAACCCTAACTTGTGGGGAGTATCTTGCGTATCGTTGGTCCTCCCATCTTTAGGCTCTCACAATCTTGCCACCCCCTCTTCCGCAAGTTTCCCTGAGCTTTAGGATGGGGAGAGATTTGCTGGTCTGGTTCCAGGTGATTAATGTAGGGTCTTTGGTGTTCTGAATTATGGTTTGTTGTTATTTTTGCTTTTCCTGCACTGCCCTTGTGTGGGGGTTGTCAGGCCCAAAGCCTGCTCTCCGGAGAATGATGCATTAGCATCTGAAACCGGCTGTGTTAGGGACTCTTTCCTGTGGAAGTTGAGTTTGCCACTTCTCTGCAAGACAATGGCAGGCCTACTCTTTCCTTTGGAAGTTGAGTTTACTTCCTGTCTGTTCTTGGATTGCTTTTGTTTCCCTTAGAAACTGGCTGGGCTATTACCTCCCCCAACAGTTCCTTCCTGCTTATCTGAAATATGCTAATGCATGGACCAAGTAACTCTGTTTTGAAGCATACATTCCATTCCCTTCTAGCAACAAGGCGCCATGCCTGGTTTACTCTACCTGAGGACATCATGCTGGTCCCACAGCACGTAGATGTCACTCCTGACTTTTCTTTGTTAACTAGAATGTGTACGGTTTACATAATCCTGTAAAGAATTTGGCCCTGCTCCTTGATTGTTTTCCTATAAATACTCATGTATGCTACAATAAGGTTGGCTTGGATGATGGAGGACATCCTAGGCTCCCACTGACCCTATGCCTGGTCAATTCCTACTGCTCCCACTTCTGTTTTCCTGCATGTAAGTCTGGGTTTACGCTGGTTTGTGGGCCCGGACACCCTTGGCTGCATCCTGATTAGTATGGAGGGTCACCTCCTGAGGAGCAGGGAGTCTGCCCTGGGCCAGGTCTGGGGCAGAAAAGTCACCTCATTTTTATGGCACTGCCATTTCACTTTTGGACCAGGCCTGCTCTCTGTTGTGTCCCTCATAGTGCAGGATCTCTGTGCCACTGACTCAGTAGGAGTATGTTTGAAATAGAGACCCTCAGTTGTTCAAACTGAGTGCAAGCCCCATTTTCCTCCCTATAAGCCACCACTTTTCCATTGTCAGAATTTTTTCTTTATATTTCCTGCTCTTTCTAGTATCTATCACCGAAGGCCCAGAACTGATTTCTGAGACTTTCTGTCTTGATCCATGCGGGTGATTGAAAGTTTCTGGAAATAAACTGTACCTGAGCCTCACTGATAAGGAGAGTGTGGAATGTTATGAGTATAGAATCAAGTCATCCCCCTAAAAACCCACTTGTTACCTACCTTTTTATACGGTCTAACATCTTTGTGATTATTAGGTAAATCCTTTTGGATGCATTATCAAATCCCTAGGGCTATTACCCAAGGGCTAAGAATGTGGTCAGATAGCATCTGGGGTCTGTAGCAAAGATCTCACTGCTTTGCTATCGTCTACCCACCTGAAGTGTCCACCAATGTATTTGAAAAGTTTCTTGCTTCATTACTTTCCTTTGTTCTGTAATTATAAAATTTCATAAACTGTTATCATGTAAGGATATTGAATTTTGGACAACCTGAACTTGTGTCCCTGGGGTTATGGTCACTCATATTTGGCTTTAGAATAAAATCCTATTCCCTTTGGGAAGAGTCATGAGTTTGCATTGATGCTTCCTTTCTCTGTAAGCCAGGAACTCTACAGACCAAGGCAAACTTTCTGGGATAGACTCCAGATTTTCTCTCCTGCTTTGTAAAGTTCTCTGTTTTATCTTGCTGTTCAAACTAGAAACAGTGAAGCATCCTCTTCCTTTTCGAATCACTTTTGATCAACCTTCTCCAGATCATTCCCTGGCTACTCTGGTAGACAAGGATTGGGTATTGTCTGCATTTTCTTTTTCAGAGAGGAGACTCATTGGGAGAGGTGTCTGCTTCATCCATATTTGGTAAGTAACACCAATAACCTCAGTGGTTTCCCCAAGTAGACATGGATGGAATAATTTCTTTAGTTTGTCATTGCCTTCTGTAAGAGGGAGAGGAGATAAAAAGAATCCCTCAAGAAAATTCATCCAGCATTTACTGATTTTTAATAAATATGTACCTTATATATATAAGTAAATATATACCATATATATATGTATAACTTAGTTTTGCTTTTCTTATAAATAGAATAGCTGAGGTGTGAGGCAGCTCAAATCTTCCAATAAGTCATTACTGTTTGTCAAAAAGCAGAGCTGTATGTGTTCAAACCAGCTAAGATGGAACAGCATAAAGAGAATTAGGTGTTGGTGTTAGAGCCTGGTATTAGATCTGGTAGAACTTTTTAGGTTTTGATGAGAACTGTGTCTTTTTCTCTGTGATGGCTTCAGCAGGTGAGTTTTACAATCAGATGCATAACAGATTCATTATGATTTTTGGTTGGGAAATAATGGTGGAGGAATTGATTAGAAGCAGGTTCACAGGAAGCTATAGCAGTAATCTAAGATATGACAAATCACTCAAATCAGTGAAATTGTTTAAATAAAAGGCTGAATCTTCCTGTAGTCTATAGTTAGACTCTATTTGATTGATTGATGGGTTGAAGACAGAGAGACAGAGAGAGAGAGAGAGAGGAGGGAGAGAGAGAGAGATTCTGAGGACAACTCCAAAGATTATGGCCAGAGCCAGAGCTTTGGGATAGTAGAACTGTGTCAATGGAGAAATGGAAGTTCGTGGTTGGAGAAATCTGAAGGAAACAAACAAATATGGCAAAGTTTTATAATTTACAAATTGTTATTAAAACACCTATTAGAATCTGACATAGTTTTTAATCTGTGTAACTTAGCATGTGTTTATTATAGTAGAAAGGGTTGTTTATGCCCAGTGTACTTTTCTCTGAATTTCCTGGTTTCCAATTACCATACCACATGCCACACTACAGAACAAATCTGAATTCATTTGCTATCGTAATGCTTTCTATCTCCCTTGTTCCGTTTTAATCCACTGTGGAGCTGAGAAAGGCAAGATTGTTTAAAAAAAGAGAATCAGAAAATTTGTGCTGTTGACTCATTTTGGATGCCTGTCATTCTGCCTGGTTGATAAAATCATTTAAAAAGCAGAATATGGATTCTGTCACCAGTTTTCATCTAACAGTTTCAACAACAAGATGTTACTTAGATTGGATTCCTTCGGTCTCATCTGCAAGGTTCCTTGTTTTAATTTTTAAATTTCCTTTTCTCAAAGTCTTCACAGTAAAATCTATTGATACCAGCAAGATGCATGAAATGTTATATATTAGCATAAAGGAAGATATAAAATGCTCTCCAGGTACTAAGACTTTTGCTCAATTTTTCATGTATATCTATAGGGTCCATGCATGTATGTGCGTATGTGTGTATGTGTGTTTTGAATACAGGTGTTGGGGGGGGCATGTGTACAAAAAGGCATCTGAGTGTGTGTGCTTGTGGAGGCCCAGGGGTAACAGAGGAAATCATTTTAGATTGCTTTTCTACCTTACCACTCCGCTCTGATGATTTTTAGGCTCTGCTTTCCAGCACTGGAATTACAAGTCAGCACTATATCCAAATGGCATTTTAATGTCAGATTTAGGGACCCAAACTCAGTTTTTTTGTTTGTGACACAAGTTCCCTAGTCCAATTTTTTTTTTTAAAGAAACCTTCATATCATCATATCTTGGTTACTTACAAAGAAAAACAGTATATTTTCTTCTTAGTCATATTAATGACTGCATTCATATATTAGCCAAAAGGAAAAGACAAAGAGGAAATAGGAAGGCAGACAAAATAAATATGCAGCAAAGGTTAAGAGATAAAGGGGGCTGGAGAGGTGGCTCAGGGGTTAAGCCTCTGCCTTGCAGGCGGAAAGTCCTGAGTTCCGATCCTAAATCTCATGTATAGACACCGGGCAGAAGCAGAAGCGGGGGCGGCCTGCATTTCTGGTCCTGGTAGGGCAGAGACTGTGAATCCCGGGGCAGAGTAAACAAGGAGGTGGTAGAGGCAGTCCATGGTGGTTCCCGAATTCACCAGTGGTTCTACACACACACACACATGCGCGCACACACACACACAATTGAATTAAAAAAAAAAAAAGGTTAAGAGGATAAGAGGACGTTAGATGAGTGAAATTCCCTAAGAAAAAGACAATCAATAGGGCATCTTCTATAGCTGATCTAACTTATAGCTTTCCAGGCTGCAACAAGAGAAAGGCATCAAATAGACCAGAAGTGGAATTTGGGGAGAACAGGTGAGACCTACAATTTGTGAGACAGAACACCAAGAAGAAAGGATGCAGTAGGTTCCCAAAATGTGCACATGGGTCCCTGCTGCTTTTTGCTGAGGACGTCAGTGCATGAATGAATAGAAGTGTTACTCTCTTGGAGCCTGGGATTGGGTCACTTTTTTCCTCAACAGATAGATTTATTTAACAGGAAAGGATTGGGGTTGAGCAAGACCAGAAGTTTTTATTTTTAATCTTTAGAGCTATATTTTAGGGTGGGACTAGAGCAACAGAAAGTCAATCTAAAATTTCCTTCCAGTGAAAGCAAAATATCAGAAGTTAGAGCTTCCCTATTGAAGGACAAGGCTGAATCCACTTGCCCTCTATAGGAAGCTTTCATTAGCTTAGGAAATGGAGCAAGCTGTTCACATTTTCCCTTTGGGATGTGTTGATTTTAAGTACTGGTTGATGGCTGGTCTGTGAATAGGTGGATTGGTCCCTGTCATAGTTAAATAGTGGTGTCAGTTTGATGGCTTGAGGGTTTGAGCTCTGGGCACATTTGCAAAGAATTAGTGGTTGAGTTAGGCACCTAGCAAGCCCAAAGAAGATTATCTAGCTGATGGAGGAAGGCCCTGATGATGATGGGTGGGCCTAATCCCTGGGCAGGGAATAAGATAGAACTTGTTAAGGTAATTGTTATCCTTCAGTAGATGTGCTGATCTGGCAAGTTAGGGTTGTACCTCTCTCAGTTGCCCTGTGGATATAGGAATATGGCATGGCCAGTTCTCCCATCCCCCGGCACTGGTGTGAACTCTTCTGTCAATCTATATTAAGAACTGAAACTGGAGAACTAGCAAGCCAAAATAAAACCCTTTGTTCCCGTATAAGCCATTTTGTTGTGAATTTATCAGGTTTTTATTTTTTTTAACATTTTTTATTATTATTTCCGCTCATACAAACTTAATAGATAGACCAGTTCCCTCCCCCCCTCCTCCTCCCCCTGAACCCCCTGATCCCCCTCCCTCCCTCCCCATCTCCCAGTGCCTCCCCCCCAATTCCCAGAGAGTCCTTTATTGTGTATGCCTAACTCTCCTCTTGGTCCTCCTTTCCGATGACGTAAAAGGACCCAGTGGCATTTCCCTGAACCCTTTCTCATGTTCCCCTTAAGCATAGGAACACTACTGTGGCCATCAATCCCTTGCCTCCAAGGATCTTGGTGCCTTTAGCCGATGTTAGACTTTGTGAGGTCAATAGTGTGACGGACATGGCGCAGGGCATGCAAAGTCCTATTATGATTGCTTCAGCCCTATCTAGTGTGGAGACTCTTCAAATCATTGCTCCCCCCATCCTTTTGCTCTTACAATCTTACCGTCCCCTTCCACAAATGTCCCTGAGCTTCAGGAATGGGGGAGATTAGGCTGGCTTAGTTCTATGTGGATGATATAGAGTCTCTGAAGTTCTGGATTGTGGTTTGTTGATTTTCTTTTGCAGTTTTGTTGCTCCTGCAATGCCCTTCACTCCATCCTGATGGGCACTGTATGTCAATCAGATTTGCAGAGTAACCGCAATGGTCACATTGTATAAGTTCAAGCCTGACCCAAGTATATTTAAGCAGGTAAATCAAGAATTCCTGTTGGAGGAGAAAGCAGTCTATGGTATCTTTGTGTTTAGGGGAGAAGACCCAGGGAGTTTGCATTTAGAGAATTGCTTTCCTAGACTCCTTCCTGAAACTTTCAGGTTTTCTTTACTCTCTAAGTCTTAAAGAACTATTGGAATTTTCCAGTTCAGAGGAAATAACTACTCAACACTCAATGAAGAGTATTTAAGCTTCAACTGTCCGGCTCTTCAAGCCTCATATTTTAAGTCTTTTTTGCTCATTAGTGAATAGTTATGTTTTTCTTCTTTTAATCACTCAGCTGCCAATTAATTTCAACAAACTCAATGACTAAACCTTCAGAAGGAAGTGTTGACTTTCTTACAACACTTTTAGATGTTTCTTTTCAGCTGCTTTCTTCAGTACTAGCAACTTGTGTTGTGAACCGTGTGGCACTTTCTTTTGCAGATCAAGGCACCAAAAACGCATGCATCGGTTGAAGGCTGCAGCCATGGATGCTGCACCCTCTGCCTTTTGAAGTGCATGTCTCTGTGTTCATCGTGACATCAATTCTTTTCTGTTGTTCCACTACATGTGGTGGCTGCTTGCTGCAGTTTCAAATCTCTGTTTTTGTGTATTTTCCAGTGCTCCACACAGAATAATCAATGTCTTTGATTCAAATACCTACTATTTTTAAGTTCCTAGGAGAATTGCTATTCTTTTCCAACTAGTTGGCATTCTGTGTGTGTGAAGCATGCATGTATACGTGTTTATATGTATGCATACATATTTATGCATGTTGCAGGATGCATGCAGGACAACCTTGGATGTGAATCCTTGTCTTCCATCTTGTTTGAGACAGGGTTACATGATTTTTACTGATGTGTTTACCAGACTCGCTGTCCTGTGAGTTTCTAAGGATCCTATCTCTCCTTCCATTATCACTGTTGGTACATTGGGCTTACAAATGTGCACCACAATATTGCATATGTCTTTATTCGAACTTTGGGTTCCAAACTGAGATCCATATGCTTGTATGACATGTACTTTACCCGTTAAGTCATTCCCGAGCTACTGCTTTTAGGAGACCCCAAAGTGCCATATTTAAAAATAAACAGCTTTATGAAACAAAAGAGCAAAGAAAGGAAAAGATCAATAGGCTGGAGAAAAAGAGCTGAGGCTGTGGGAGGCAGTGCTTGGGATATTATCATTACAAAGCAAGCTAACTAATTTAGCTGATATTTATTTATTTATTTATTTATTTATTTATTTATTTACTTACTTACTTACTTATTTGCTAAATGCATTGCTACAAGGAAACTCCTAGAATTTCCTGACCTCTAGCTGACTATCCTTATGGAAGAAACATCGACTAGTTAGAAAACAGATTGATACTTTTGAAAATATAAAGACCATTTGAGATGAATTCTATGATTTTTCTCACTTATATGTTTCTCTCTCATGGTATGCACTGCCTCTTAGACAGATAACAAGGGTTCTGTGCATCTTCAGTCAAGTTCAGCTCAGATAAGGACCAGGGGAAACAGTACATCCCAGACATGGGACAAAGTGCTGTAAACTAGCAACAACTTGTTGCAAAACAGTGTGCTGTGTGCCAATGTGATTGTACTAGAAAATGATCATTCTGCATGTGTGGCAATAAAATAGAGACAACCGCCTAGCAAAGTTAAGTCCACGGAATGGTATATAAATAAGGGCTGTGGTGGATTTATGGATATGCAGTAATTGAAATGGCTATGCACTTGTCTTCTTTTGTAGAAAATGAAAGGTGTTTCTGCATAAGTTTTTGCAAAGTGAATGAAGTTTTTGTATGCCATTTTTAGACTTCTTTCTGAATTTATTGTTCTAAGTGGTAGGTGGATCATCTTAATTTTTTTGTAGTTAACATGGGAAGTTGGTTTGAATTTGTTCCTGTGAATTTCTAGGAAATTTATGTAGCTGTTTTCCTTAAAGGCTTCTGGCAAAATCTATTTTGTAGCATGACAAGTGATGACCTAAAGCCTTATACTCTCACCAGGTAGAGGTGATGGTATGATAAACTGAGGAGATCTGGGACTGTGGAAAGCATTATTTTTAAATTAGCTCGAGAGAAGCTCAGCTGCCTGGCTTTCAGGTTGTCAATTACTAAGGGAAAGATAGTGTCTGCCAGACAATGAACACCTGTGATAGCAATGTGTCCTGGGCACGAGTCTATTAAAAATGTGTCATTTAGTGTGGGTCCGACATGTTGGCAGTTCACTTTTATTGGACAGATTATTTTCTGGTCTCAGTGCCATCTTCAATATTTGAAATATTTCCATTAAGGCATGCATGGCTGAAGCTGCAGTACAGCCTCTTTGCATCTTGGGCTTCTATTATCTATCTACTGAGTCTGTCCATCCCTAAACCACAGTTGTCACCAGCTGCATCTGGGTGATTCTCTGTGTGGCTGTGGACTTGAGCTGAGGGAACAGCATGAATGGGGGGCTTTGAAGGGTCGTTGCCTCCGATGGTGTTCGCCCTTGATCCCAGAGACATTGTTTTCATTTTGTGATGAGTTGTCACTGGGCCCACTTTAAACTGTGATGTGGTATATTTGGTAGGGTCAAACTCAGGATGAATAATAAGGGATCCATGGTGACCCTTGTGAAGCATTCTTTCTGCCCTTTCCCTTCTTGACTGCATCTGGCCCTGCTTTGGAACCCCAGTGACTGTCCTGTCACCCTCCTTTTGAATCTACCACGTCACATGGCATGTCTTCTCACTAATACCTCTAATACCTAGGGGTTTTTAGGTCATAAGGATCAAATAGTAAGAGTGCTGGTGCCATAGCCTAAACTGATGCAGAGTCCTTTTACAGTAGGGACTACTGGAGCTCATCAATTTTTGTGCCTCGTGGATTATGGCCTAGAGAATTAGTTGCAGATGTGAAATATACATCAGGTTTCTAATCTCGAAATTACTATAGTTTGGATCTAAGATGGTACGCACAGGTACCAGTGTCTTTAACTTAGTGCTTTCACAAGTCAATGAGCCTTTGAGGGTGAAGTTTAGTGGGAGGTCACTGGGGACTGGGGGATGCTAATCTCTTCCTGTCTCTCCTTTCCTGAATGCCATGATGAGCAATCTCACCATAGGTCCGAAAGTAAGGAGATAACCAACCATGGACAGTGTCATATAAAACTGTGAGCATTTTTTATGAGTTAATTATCCAAAGTATGAATTATAATAACAAAAAGTTGACTAACACAAAAATCAAAGGAATAAATGCAAGGATCTTTTTTTTTTCTCTTTTGAAGAATCTATTTGTTCTCACCACTGGAAGCCCAATTTTCTACTGATCAGGTTTATTTAAATCTTGGAAGCATATCTTTTCCTTAGTATGTAAAAGCATGCAATGCTTTTAAGTCATCCAGCTCAGTCCGCTTAATGTCATGTATAATGGATCACTGTGTGATGTCTGGTTTTTTAGATGGCTTTGGAAAGTGTTGTGACCAATGGCAGGAGAGTAAATGTAACTCTGGAGAGAACTTTAAATTTAGACTGTTGCTGCTTGTGTGAATAAACATTGTTCTGATTAGAATTAAAAATATATTTCACAAACCTGTGGCCAGAGTCTACACACCCAAGGATATGTGAATTTGTGGAGAAAAATGCCATATGAAACTGCAATTAGTCTTTTTTGAAGTCCATTTGTTTTCTGCAGGGTGCAGACTGGAGAATTAAATAGTAATATGATGGACATTGCTACTCCTATATCTTTCAGGTCCTCATGTAACACTAATTCTGATATTTCCTTGCCTAAGCATACCATATTTTTAAAATATTTTGCATAAGGGGCAGTTCAAGAAGCTTCAATTCAGCCTTCCTCATCATGATATCCTATTGGACAGGACGGTACCTCCAGATGGCTATTGTACTAAATGACAAATGAATTGGGCTTGCCAATTTCACTTGGAAGTAAAGAGTCATGTATATAGTTTCTTGGCATGGTCAAGGACCCAACTAATTCCATCTTGTGTCCCACTGTCTCTTTCCCCTAGGGACAAGAGTCATATGACATTTCATATCTCTGGGAATTGATAGCAACTCTGATTCTATGTTTAACAATCTCTTCTGCCTTAGAATGCAAAGCCCAGTTCATGGGAAGAATGCAGGAACCAGAAAGCAAGTATTGGTACTGAAGCCTCTCTTGGTTTCCTTTCTCATTGCTATGACAGAATACTGGACAAAGAGGAACTTAAGGATGAAGGGATTGTTTTGGCTCACAGTGTGAGATACAGTCCATCATGGAGGGGAAGTCATGGAAGCAGGAGTGTGAAGCAGTTGGTCACACTGAATTCTTAGGAAGCAGAAAAGGATGAATGCTTTACTGTTCATCTCCCTTTTGTTTTTTATTCTGTCTGGGACTCTAGGTCATGGAATGGTGCCACCTGCACTTAGGGCTGCTCTTCTCAGCTCTCTGACACCAATGGAGAAAATTTCTCAAAGACAGAAGTTTGTTTCCAATGTGTTTCTAAATCCTGTCAAGGTGATTAACCCACACAGGAAACATTATTCTCAAATTTGTATAAATGCAGGGTATTCCTGGAGAGGATTCTTTGGGATTTTATAAGTTTAAAATGATGGTGATTATCAGTGGGAGGTGGTTTCCTACCCCTGAAAAAATTCCAGACTTTTGTTTTGCTTTTTGCCTTTTCTATTTATTTGTTTGTTTGTTTGTTTATTTATATTTTTTCCCAATCATACAAGCTCAGTAGATACCCTGGTCCTCTCCCTCCCTCCATCCCTCCCCAGTATCCCTTGTACCTTCCCCCCTTCCCCTTCCTTTTAACCCCTTCCCCCCTCCCATCCCCTGGAGTATCCCCCTGTGTGAACGCCAAACCTCCCTTTGAGTCCTCCACTCCAGTGAGGTGTAAGGACTCAGTGGCATAGCCCAGAGCCCCCCCACCCCATTCCCCCTTAGTATGGGAACACTAATATGACTATTAATCCTTTGCCTCTAAGGATCTTACTGCCTGTGATCCATGCTAGACCCTGGGGGGGGGTCATTGACATGTCAATCATTGTGCAAGTCATAAAATCCCTGTTGCCAGTTAGCTTGCATGATTGCTGATAAATGACCATCAAATGGCTTAAGGGAACAAGGGCTTTATTTCCTTACAACAGTTTGGTTACAGTCCTCAGTTCAGCTTGATGGGAGAGCGCACCAACACCAGGGCCAAGGGAACCGGCCACACCATCACCACATAACGGCTGAGAGATGGATGATCCTTACTTGCCAGACCAGCATGTCTGGCCAAGGATGCCAACTCTGTCAACCAGCTCTCTGTGATTTATCCAGGGCCTAATCCCACCCACCATGGGCTGGGTCTTTCCCATCAGGTTTCCTCTGGGCTTAACTCAACCACAACTCTCTACAACTGTGCCCAGAGTTCAAACCCTCAACAGTCAAGTTGACACCTGTGCTTAACTATGACAGCCCCAGACATTTTACAATATCATGTTAATTCACAGGAAACAACTAGTAGCTTTGAATTGCTAAGAGCATTTCCCAGGGAAATATGGATATGAACACATGGTAAAAAGGAGTAAAGTGCAGGTTCATTTCATTCTTAAGTGCATGTTACCCTTGATAGTTTTAATAATTATTTTCAGGGACATAAAACCTTTTATTGTCTACTTGGTTCTCAAATTAGTTTCCTGAAAATAGGATGCATACTAATGCTCATTGTTCTCATTGTTTTCAAAGAAATCATACTAACACTATTAAGCATCATGTCTGTCCAATAGATTTAGATGTCGGTATGTGTTGCCGAATCTCCCACCAGGCCAACCGGGGAAAGAGGGGAAATGGCGGGGCCTCCTGGGCGCGAGGCTGAATGGGTGAGCCAACGACAGGGTTACCACCCAGACCCCAAGAGTCAGGCGAGAAGCAGCACACAGACTATGATGAGTTGGCTGCAGGCTCAGCTTTAAACAGGAAGTGTTTGGGCTTATATAGGGTCAGGGGTCCAATCAGGTATGGTCACCCCTCTGCTCAGGGGAGGGGGAGAGTAGCCACCAATCATTTAGCTGTTTACTGGGTGTCCAGATTAGATGGCTGCTTCCCATTAGTTGTTCATCCCTCCTTCCCATTGCTTGTTCATCTCTCCTTCCCATTGGTTGTTCATTCCTCTGCCCATTGGTTGTCCATCCCTCTGCCTGTATGATTCCTTTTCAGGCTTATCTGTAGCCAGACTTCCTGGATTCGGGAGCCCGGGCTAGGGCCTCCCTGAATCGATAGTGCCACAAGTATGTTTCTTAAAAATCTGTTCATCATGTATTACTTTCTGATAGGAAGAAGAGTGGATTTTTTAAAAATAATATTATTAGCATTTTTCTAATCCTCATATCAATATCTCTTCACTGACATATGTTACTAATACTTGTATGAATATGCGAATCATATATATCCATATGCAGAATAAAACTCTCTTGATTATCATCAAAATTCTTTAGTCTTTCAGCCAAGAAGTAGTACATCAAATCCTATTTCTGTTTCCCTTGATTGTCTTTTACAACAACTACGGCCTACATAGTTGAAGCACACATTGGATTGGGAGGGAGGGTGTAGGTAGATGGTAGAATATTAGCCCAGTACATACAAGGTCCTGGGTTCAATTCACAACACAAAAGAAGAGAAGGAGGTGGAGGAAGAGGAGAAAGAGAAGAAAGAGAAGGAGAAGGAGGAAAGGGACATCAAAGACCATCAAATCAGATTTGTCAAATTCACATGGGGACCTCAAAAATACATATCGTTCAGCCCTTATCTTACTCTGGTAAAGCAAGATCTGGAAGAGGGACTTGAAAATAGTCATATCTGGAATGATGTATTTGGTTCAACTACCTGCACATTTCCATTGCTCTTGGATGTGGTTGCTTAATGTTTGTGCGTGCACCTTTGTGGTATACTAGACCCATATTTTCAACTTGATGGGATATTATGTGATATTATGTCCTGCTTTTCTCAGTAGTCTCCCTCAATAGCCTTCAATGTGTCGTGCTTGGAACAAGGACAGAGTACCTTTTGGGTCAAATGAATTCATGAATTTGAATTTCATGTTTTTGTTTTTTTTTTAAAAAAAGAATAGAAATACTATTCAGAAGAGAAGTACAAAGCTTTAATTTGTCCTTTTTTGGCATCAAACAATGGGCACATGTTATTGACCTGGACTACTTAGAATGTATACAATTATGTTCATACAATGACAGAATCGTCTAACAAAGAATTGCTCAGAAACACATTGCCAACATGTACATGGCTGCTTTATCATTTCCAGTCTACAGCTACGGAGACTGAGGAATAGAGACTAAAGGCCACCTGGGTATTATTCAGGAGGGCTGAGTCTCAGCCTTTCCAGACGGCTTGGAAGATGAAGGATCCACCAAGCCATGGGTCTCCCAAGGCAGGTAGGTGCAAAGGAGGAGGACATGATGTCAAAAGGGAACAGAAGGTGCTGGTTCCTTCCCAACATGTTTGATCCTTTGGGACTTCGGTAGTCATATCAGGATGTAAAGCAGTTCTGTGTCCTTGAAGTACATTTGCTCAGTTCATTTCTAGCCTAGTTTTTAATCTTTGAGATCTGGAAATCATTAGGAACAGTGCAGAAAAGGCCATGCTTTTCTCTGTGTTAAGGAACGATTGCGCTTTGCCAGATACCACAACATAAACAAATCATTATGATATGAACTACATGAACCTTGAACTCATAGGTTTGAATTTACTGAGGAAACCCAGAAAGTGGAGCCTTTCTTCAGATAGGAGGTCATGGGAGTAAGCAAAAAACCCAAAACTTTCTTTCTTGATGTGTGGCCTGGCAGAAAGAAAGGCTATCGTTAATGTGGGTCCTTGGCACATTCATGTATGTTTTACACACCTGACACCCCTGCTTCTAGCCTGAATCATACTTCTTGTTAAAAGAGGCTCAGTGCAAGTTCTATTTTTTTCATCTAAGTTCTGCCTCCATGATACATCTTTTGCATTTTTGTAGGTTCTTGGTCTAATTTTCTCTTGTGAAGTCCACCTCATTCTTGGCATTTGTGTGTCCTACATAGAATCTTATTTTAATTGGGGGGCGGGGGGAGTAAAGTGAGAAACAAAGGAAGTATTTGCAAGAGAAGAAAAGGCTGGTACAGAGGAGAGTGGATTTTTGAATTGGGCCATTATTGAAGATCCAATTCAAATGACATCTCTTCTCTACGGTCATCCATCATTGCTCTGCAGCCTTCTTCACCTGCTCTTGGGTAGAACATGGAACACATCATAGTTGCTGCCTCAGTACAGATTTGCATGTAGACATGCATTGAGGGTAAGTAAGTATCCTGGGTGAATTTCCCACTGAAAAGCTTTAGTTCCTCGTCATGTTAGATACAGAACAAAGCACAGTGAATTGCATTCAATAAGCTAATAGTAAATGTGTGTCCAGTTAAGGATAGTAGGGAAAGTTGAGAGAGTATTTGCCTCGAGGCTTGTGTCTGACCGGAACCTCTCCTGCGTGGAGGGTGTGAGGAAAGGGTGCCTTTGCTGCTCAGGATATTCCTGTGAAAGTGGGAGTTAGGCTGTGAACATACCAAGGAAGTCTCTACCAGATGTAATTAAAGGGCAGAAAGCAGTGCATCGTAAATTTAGAAAACGAATGAACTGTGAATTTAAAATGAAATTAAAATTTCACTTGGCATTTGTTTATTTATTTGATTAATTCAATTGAAAATTGCAAAAGTAAAATCTTATGGCATAAGTTCAACGGAAGAGCAACATTTAATTGAAATTTGAAGAGCCAACTGGATGTATTAAAATTCTGGAAATGACTTAGATTTATCCAATTTCTGAATAAGCATGAGCATCGAAGGCCAACTGCAGGGTCCCTCAGCTCCATTGTGTGACCCTGAGTGGTCATCCAGTTCTGATATCACACTGTTAACTCTTTCTCTCAGCAATGTGGACACATCCGATCGATATCATCATGTTTAGTGGGTAATTGAGGGTGGTTGCATTGAAATTAGAAAACAGGTAGAGAGGATCCTATTGATCACAAAGTCCTTAAAGCATGACATTCCTATTCTTTGTTTTCCATCTTTGTTATCCAAATTTAATTAAAGGTAAGAGCTGGACATATGAATAACAGACACACTGAGTCATTTGTCTCAGGAAAAATAAAAACTGGGGTCATTTAGGAAGCTTTATGCAATTACAAACTATTAGGCGCTCTAAAGCAATAGCTAAGGTTTCAGAGTAGCTAAGTTGAAGTTGCTTATTTACATGAATATCTTCCTACCTCCAAAAGTTTCTAAAGATTATGGATTTCTGAGAACAAATACATCACTTTTTCATATATTACCTTTGATCTATAAAATGAAAAACTTCTTCAAAAAATTGCTAGAAGAATAGGTGGCTTGAATATAACATAGACACAGCTTTTGCAGGTAAAAAAAGACAAACTAACCTTTGTTTTAGAATTTGTGATATTATGAGAGAAATAAGTGTTATGTTTGTGCCTGTGTAGTTTTGTCTCACTGGTAGGATTTTTCAAGGCAAAACTGACAATACGTTTCTGAGAAGTCCTGCTCTAGCCCAGTGGTTCTTTAGGCACTCAAGTTACTCTGCCCTTGGTTTATCGATAGTGTGACAGTCTTGACCTGACTTTGCTAATTACCTATCAGTTCTTCTCTCTACTATTACTTTGTTTGAAAACTAATGTTGCTTGTCTTTCCAAAACATACTATCCAATTTGAAGAAAATAAAAATATTATTCCAAACAACAAAATGAGACAGTGTGTATGGAACTCAGAAGACACTAATGTGCTTGCGGTCACATCACACCAAACACTCTGCTTATGTGAGCTTTTGCTTTCTCAGTGTATCTGAGCACATTAAGAAAGTGTTTCTTCTTTCCTGGGTGCCAACTTCCTTTCTGTTTAAGAGCATCGTATCAGTCAAAGAGTTGTTCAATTTAAAGCAATCGTGTCACCCATGACTGAAGTTGGGTGAGCAGGAAAGAAAATGTAGGCTGTTTTTAATCCTCCTTTCTAGAACTTTAGCAGAGACCAAGAGCTGCCTTTTTAAAACTATTGTCTGTTGGAAACATTTTTTGAAAGCTATTTGAGAGTAGGTCTATCCTTGTTCTTCTTAATTAATCTGTAACTGGTTTCTTTGAAGTCTTTGTCTTCAGTTTTCCTTTTGAAACAAATATTAACAAGTATTTATTAATAAAACATGCCTTTATTGTTTTACCTGCAGTAGGTCTAATGTGTGTACTGACAAATAAGAGGTAACTCAAGTAGGAGCAAACGACTCATGCAGTGCACTGACGTACTTGGTTGTGTTTTTCTTGGAACTATGGCTTTGTTATAACAGTAGATTTAACCTACTATTTCATTTGTTGTTCTGTAATTTCAAGTGTAAACATGTGTCTCGAATTCTTTGTGCAAAGTTTAGTGTATAATTAAACACAAATAAACAGCTAGAAAACCAGTTAGGAACAATGCTGACATCAAAGATGACGGTCCTGTTTTCAAGCATGTGGAAAATAACAGGCTGAGTGTTTGCAGTCTGCTCGCTAGAGGGGGTTAGATGCTAAAGAGTTGCAGTTTCAAGGATGGCTGAGCTGGATGGGATACAGGGAATCAGACTGAGGTCTCGTGTGGCTGGATGCCAGACATCCTATGACTGCGTTCTTTTTTCATAACCCTGAAAAGGGAATTCTTTAGCACATTCACCAGGTCAGAATAATTTTGTTTTTCAATATAATTTAAAAATAAAATACTTACTGAAGGACAATTGAAAAGTACCTATAAGCATGAAGAATATCTTAAGCTACCTGTAATGTCCACAACTGAACCAAATACAATTTAGATTTAACCATATCAACTTGTTGAACACTATTTAGAAAACAGCAGCAACGATGAAACCTTGATGATTTCATATGGATTAGCTACTTAATATTTGAACACCTATTATTGCTCCCATGTACCATTAATAATGGCGATATACCTTTTTGTTTAGTATTATGCAGTGACCATGAGTTAGGTATATAGGCATGAAAATATTAAAACAGAGGGTAAACTAGAATAATTGATTGCTCTGGGTTTATGAACAGATTCTCAGACTCTGTCTGGCCGTAGATACCTGTTCTTAGTCAACTCTGGACAATACCTCTGTTATGAGGAGCATGATGAACTTTGACATAGTAAACTTGCTCATGCTGCAGTCTGTGAATAGAGATCAGCAGATGCTGTCCTCTGGGAGGTGGCTTGAATTTGTTCTCCTCCTCCCACACCATTGTCACCTTGGGAATAAGTCTCTTCTCTTTGGTATTTCTTGTGGTCTCAATGACTGTCACAATGTACAACAGACAGAATGAGCCTTGTTTGGTAGCAACATTGCATGCTGGTCAAAATCTTCAGGTAAAGTCTTATATGAATTCAGTCTTCCTTCCTGTAGTGCTTTCCTATCTGCCAAAGAGCAAGATAAAAGCAAAACCGACTTGGAAAGACTACTCTTATGGTAAACATTATGTACAATAAAGAATAAGGACAACAAGATGATTTTATGACATTATAATATGGCTAGGGAAATGAGGTTAACAAGTCTCACAGGAAGTTCTAATATTCAGCCCTCAATAGATTCTAAATAGAAGCCCAGATAAGAAAGGAATATGATGGATTGTAATCCAAAAAAACTTCCTGGAAGAAGCAGAATTTAGATTGTAGTTCGAATTTGCAGGAACTAGATCTAACTTTCTTATTACTATGTTTCTGGAGGAAGAGAAAGGAAGCAGTTTGCTTTTAAGAACAGCAAGTGTCTTGCTCTTTGTAAGAAAAGGAAGTGACGATGGTGTCTGTATGAGAGACTTGCCAATAGTGTGAGAAGTCCATTAATTCCTGCATGATCTCTTTAAAAAATTGTGGATCTTACTCATCTCTCTTATTAAGCGTTTTATTCTTTGACCCTTTCATACATGAATACAATAAACCTATGTCATTTTTAACCACTTACTACATGGTCTCTTACTTCCCACCCTGCATTTCTTACTATACACTTTCTACTTTGCAGCTACTCTCCCACCTACTTTCACATCTTTCTGCATGTGTGGCCCATTGGACGTCACCTGGGATGCCTGTCTGTGTACTTGCTGGATCCTGGATGTCTTATCAGTAGGTAAATCGCTGAGGAAGCCGCTTCCCCTCTCTTGTCTGGCATTACCCTTCTGCAGCCCCTCAGGGAAGTGGAGTGTCTCTTGAGATCTTCCCTCTTCCTTGGTGAAATGTGCATAGGTCAAATATGGTGCAGGTCTTATCGGAGTACACATCACGGCACCGAGTTCTTCAGGTGAGGGCCCTGCATGAGCAGAGGGTACTATTCAGGTTCTCACATTGTTACCATCCCTCTACCACAGGGTGCCCTGAGCCTTGGAAAGAGGATGGGAGGAGGTGATTTTGATGTCCTGTTTAGCAGCAAGTAGTCTACAGTCACTTAGTTCCCACACTTTGGCCAGTGGCGTAAAACAACCTCCATTGCACAAGGATGCTTCTTGGTTAAGGACTCAGAATTGTTCTACTCTCTGGGTTTAGTGTTTAGATAGCAAATATCTAGCACGTTTCTGTAGCTTAAACTTTAATAGTTTGTTCACACCGAGGGCCAATGGTCTTCAATCCCACAGGTTCTTGGCTTGGTTTATAATATCAAACATGTTCCTTGCCAAAAAGTGGGCCTTAAATCCAATCAGAAGGCAGTAGGTTACCCCAGTACCATTCTTTACATTATTTCACAGTGGTCCAGTATTGCCAGAGAGGTTGTTATTATAGCTCGCAGCATTTACAGCTGGGTGAGTATGTTGATTGCTTTTCTCCCCCCGCATCATGCCTTCTGGTACCGTGAAAACTGGCCAGCGAGGAACAGCTTCCAGGCCCATTACAGCTCATTTTCTCTATCTCCTGAGACCCACATATACAGTATATTCAGTAACAGAGCCTTCCTTTCAAGTTCTGGAGTGCGAACAAGGGCAATGCTAAGTGCCTATATTGTTTTGGTGGAGGAGTCCTTGAGACCTCTCTGACCGACAGTTCCTTAGAGGATTTCATATACCTCATATAGGGAATTTTGTTTAATCTATGTCTTCTGGTAGGAGCACCTCAGTGCAGTTTCTCTTATTCCTTTTCTTCTCCTTTCTGTGTTCCCCTGTGTATGGTGAAGCAGGTAACACTTTTTAAATTTTATTATTTGATATATTTGTAATACAGAAGGTTTCTGTTTGACTGCATCTTATATCCTTAGTGCCAATTACTACTCCCCCACCCTATCCTGTGATGTATCCCTTCATTTCCCTTCCCATTATAACTTTCCTCCCTTTTTTCCCCTGTGTTCTATTATCTCCTCTTCTTTAAGGTCCTCTCCTATACTCCTAGTTACATTCTCTAGTTTTGATTGTTGTAGATACCCCAATCTGAAGGTTTCATGAGAGTATCACATATAAGGGAGACATACAATGTTTGTCTCTCTCACTGAGATACCCTGCTCTGTAAAATTATTTCCAATTCCATCCATTTACTTGCAATGTTCATAATTTCATTTTTCTTGATAGCTGGATAGTATCTCATTGTGCACCATATTTTCATTACCCGTTTATCTGTTACATACATCATAGCAATTACTCTGCATGGTTGCTGATAAATCCATGACTAACTGGCTTATTGAAACAAGGGGTTTAATTTGGCTTGCTATTGTCTGGTTACAGTTCCTTATCTAGCTTGGCACACAAACACCAAGGACCAAAGGAACCGGCCATGATATATCCATTTATTCACTGTTCTGCTGAGAGAAGGACAGCCCTTACTTGCCAGACCAATATGTCTGACCAAGTTTATCAAAGAATGCCAACTTCCTTAACCAGCTCCTTCTATATTATTCGCCTGCCTAAAAATTAGTCTCACCCACCATGGACTAAGTCTTTCCCATCAATTAAACAATCTCCTGCAGACTTGTTCTGGGCTTACCTACTAATTCTCTACAAATGTGCCCAAAGTTCAAACCCTCAGCCATCAAGTTGATATATATCAACTATGGCATACATGATTCCATTTCCTTGCTATTGTGAATAGCATTGCAATGAGCATAAATATACAAGCATGCCTGTGGTAATATGTAATGTCCTTCAGGGATATGACCAGAGATCATATAGCTAGGTCACATGGTAGCTCAATATTTAGCTTTTTGAGGAACCTCCATGCTGATTTCCAGAGTGGCTACAGCAGTTTTAAGCAGTGCTAGCACTGTGTTCTGTGCAGTGAGAGATTGATGTTGGCATCTGGATGGATGATGTATCATGAAAGAATCTTCCCAGTGACTTGTAGTGGAATTTATCCACTCTTCATTATCTTTTTAAAATTTTTCAGTGACTTTTACTGAAGGGTAATTAGGCTTTGCAATTCTGTCAAAGAATACAGTACAGATTGGAGTGGAAAGCAAATTGATTCGTATTGCAAATGAACTTTTACCCTTGACTTCATAAGCATGGAATGAGGTAATCAGCCATAGGTAAGGCATGAGCCATGACCAACAACAGTGCATCTTGCCTAGAATTGAAGATAAAATTATTTGTAATCTGAGGAGACGTACATGCATCTGTGTTAAATATGCATATATTTCTTTGTAAAATTTAGAATGAAAGTAAAATCCATCAAGTGAAGAGAACTTCTAGGGATTGGAAAGATGTGTGGTTATGGTTTCCTCTCCACCCTTATTTTTTTTTAAAGCCTAACACAAAGTACTGTTCCAAATAAAGTGAGACAGTTACAATGAAAATAACAGTGCAGTGTCAGCCAAACATTTAAAACACGTTACAGATTTTGGAACTTTAATCTGGCTTTAATTTTTTCCTGCCATATGATCGACACTGGCTAGAAGCCATGCACCTCTTAAGTTGGAAACTTCTTCCAAGACTGAATGTTGTTGGTTGTTAGAGCCTCCAGTTTTCCTCTGCACATGGATCTCACAGAGTGAACTCATTTCCATGAACCTGGGGCTCTAGTCAAGAACTCATGTTCCATAAATTTAGGTTTGTGACTAGTAACCACATTTGTCCACTTTATAGGTTATATAAAATAACAAAATATATAACTAGGTTTGTTTGAGATATAAAATCTTGTTACAGTTTTTTGTACTTTACATAACACACTAGAGTGGCTGAATTGTTTAATATTAGTGTTGTATATGAGATTAGGAACTGCAGTCTCTGACTGACTTTTAATTACAATGAAGACAGAAAAGAAGAGCACACTAGAAAACCTAGTGTGAGGTAGCAGTTGGATAGCAACTCATTTTTTGCTTCACTGTCTTATAGCTATAAAATGGGTACGTTGTAAGAGATGATTTTCTTCTTCTCTCAATACATGCTTTATATGCTTCTCCAATACATTTCAAGTGATGGATTATTTTTAAACCCTCTGTGCACATTCACTTTGAAAAAAAGTTTTCACGCATGATTTATACTTTACCAGCATTTCTATCCCAAAACTGTTAATTCAAAGTCAATCAAAAAAGAAGCTGATGGAATGAAACAAATTATAAACCTATAAAATCTAGCAACCCATCTAAACCAATAATCCACCATCTGACCCAACAAAATCCCAGTCAACAACAATGAAATAATAACCAATAGACTTTTCAGCCAATTTTTCATTAGGAATCAGCTGAGGAGCTGTGTAGAACAGGGTGAAGACAGTAGTGTGGACTCAAGTAGCATAGGAACATCTATGATGGAATTTGAAGCGTTAGATGAATAAATTGGTATAGGCCTGCAAGCCTGAGTTTGGAGTGTTTAAGTTTGAATATTGAAGCAGATGAGTGAACAAGTGAGGGGCCTGTGAGCCCAGGCATGCATGCAGGGTTTGTGAGTCCAAAGTGTGCTGTAATGGACATGTGATAGATATGTCACCCTAACTTGGAAATTCCCTGAGTGGTATTGAACCATATGTGCAGTGAAACGATGAACAATAAAGAATGGTACTTAAGGAGCAGGCCTGGGCCACACAAGACAGTTCGGTAGGGAGACAGAGCATCTCGAAACTCTCTCTGTAGAGTCCATACCCTTGGTCCACATACCTACCAGAAAGCTGAAGCCAGACTCAGCAAAGTGCTCTGAGGACCATCTTAGATGGTGACCGCTGAGCGTCCGGCACCTCTGGCTCTGACACTCCCCCCTTCCCCTGAGGAAACCCCAAGAGGGTAGCAGCCTCTGGAGCCTCCTAGGTGTGTCTCCATGGGAAACTTGGAACTGGTGAGGAGGACTCTGTGCCTGTTCTTGATAAGCCGAGATGTAGTGAGTTCACGGGTGGAGGCTGCTTGTCACAGGAGCCAAGTAGACATTTCTCTGGAAAGACATGTGAAAGGTCGTTAGGTATATGACAAGGGATTCAATAAAATTTACTTATCTGGAAATGACAATTCAAAGCTACAATGATTTATCATTTATTCATTTATTTTTTGAGGATTAAGGCAGAATTAATTAGAGGAGAGAAAGAATGGAACTCATGGATGTGAATCCATATGGAGCAAGAGAGCCCTGGAGAACTAATGGGTGCCAGGCATGAAATCCATGAGGGGTGAGAAAAAGTTTGGTAGGAACTCATGGAATCCAGATGTGGAATCCAATGAGGGGCAAGGGAGCCCTGACTTATCATCTAATCCAAGTTAGAAAGTTTATCATCAAAAAGACAGAAAAGTGTTAATAATGATACTGAACAAAGGCAGCCCTTGTCTATGGTTGATGAGAATGTCAATGAGTATAAACATGAAGAAAAGTATTATTGTCCTAAAGAATTAGAAAATGCGGTTTGGAATACCATCTCTGGACATACAGCCCCTGGAATGCAACTGCAGCTTGAGAAGACAGCTGCAACTCCATGGTTGTTGTAGCTTTATTCACAGTAGGCAAGCACCAGACTCAGCCTAGGAGTCTATGATGGATGAATGAGATGTAGCATATGCCAAACAGAATACCATTCAGAAAGACGCCTTGCTATTTGTGAACAGATTTTTGAGGACAATGTGCTTAAAGGAGTTATCTAGGCAAAGTACCACAAGCATTCTGTGATTTAATTTATATGTGAAATTTGAAAAAGCCATAAAATCAGAGTAGAGTGATGGCTATCAGGAAATGGGGTTGAGGGATAAGGAAATGGGGAAATATCAACCAAAGGGTAGGAAGTTTCCATTATGTGGGAAAGAGCAATTCTGGAGATTGAATTTGAGACATTCTGACTTTAGTTACTAATACTGTGTTACATATTTGAAGAATTTTAAAAGTTGATCTCTCATATTCTTACTACACACAAAAGGAAATTGTGTGGCAACTGGCCACAGCATAAAGAATAAATGACTGAAGAGCACTCCTCCCTAAACAGCACCCCCAAACCCAAGGCACAAAGGAACATCGTGGAAGAGGAGGGCAACAAGAATGCAGTAGTCTGAGATCTGAGAGGGGTGCTGTTTGACAGAATCTTCTGGACATGATAGGTTTATTGTACCCATAAATTCAATGCAGTTTTGTGAACTTCCATAAGACTTGCACAAGATATGGTCTAACAACATTCCACCACAGAAGGGTGGAAGCATCACAACTCTCTGAGAAACTATTGAGGGTTATGTCAGACAGGGGAAGAAAAGCTACTTTCCTCAATGCTATACCTCGGATATGTCATCCATGCTTCAGCAAGCAAGCGATCAGGCATATTCCAGTAAAGACAACCCAGATGAAATTCAGTAGGACATAAGACAAGAAATCCAGGAAACTAGGAGAGAGATGAGAAGATTTTCATTGGGAAAAGAATGGGGAAGGTATGAAGTAATAAGGGGTAAAAAGATAATAAATTCATTGTTTTCATAGATGAAACTGTCAAAAATTATTTTTTTTAGAAATGAGACTTCATGTACTAATACCTTGACTGTGGCATTAGTTTCATAATAAACATATATCTTCATATATCAGGTAATTAAATTTCCTCTCTTAAATATATACATTTTTTTATTTATCAAGTGTCACTCCCAAAATTGGTGAGAAATCAACTGATCGCCATCATTTTATACTTGTGATTTACAGATCCCTAAATATTTCTACTTTTGGGGTTTGTTTTAATGAATGCCATTGAGAACCTGAGGTGCCGATGCTCTTTGTATTATAGATTGATGGTTGGAAAAAAATCTGGCAGCTAAGACTGGAATGACTCATTTTGTATGTGATGGTGACAGAACATTCCAGTTGAGATACAGTGAAGCAAATGAGAAGTAAGTAAAGAGGAGTGAATATTTCACATTCTGTTTGGATTAGGGGTTTGGAAATGGGGCCTTCCCAGCAGTCAACACATTATAATAAGAAGGAAAGAATATGTCATTGTTAAACCAAGGTCTCGGTGCATTCATATTTCTTCCCTGCAAATGTATGTTTTTTATTATGGCCTGAGCAGGAGACCCATGCAGAGTTTTAATTTGATGTGTGCTCATGTGGGTGATGCTACATTTACCTGACCAGGAGCTATTGCTAGGCTAAATTTTCTTGATTTAAGAATGATAACATATAAAGTATATGCATATGTATGTGAAGGAGAAAATCTAAATACATGTGTATGGATATTGATTTTCTCTGAAGTGTACTTGCTTTTTTTTTTTAAATCTAAGCTTGTTCTCAGCTTTTATTTTCTGTCATGGTGATTTTTCATTCTTTGGATTTACCTGAGCAGAAAAGCATGAAATGAATTTCTAGTTGCATCTGCTTAGTGTCAGGAGTTCTTGCAGCTTGCTGTCACTGATTAATAACAGTCTCACTCTAGGGACTGGAAGTAGATGTCCCACACACTACCATGGTCTTGAATTCCATGTGCAGCTCTGAAGTTTCATGCTGACTTGTCACAGCTGAGTCTTTTCCTGGGTGTTGCTGTTGACCTAGGTTCCATTATCTTTCTAGGGTAAGCCATATCTAGAGATGGGTTACTATGGAAGCACAAATCCCTGGTTCCCTGGACTCAAGTGTGAACAACTCTGAAGAGTTCTCTGACTTCCAAGTCTTCCATATGATTCACTGAGGTTTGTCTACAGTCACATCACAATCTATTTCTTCTTTCCAGTCCAAATTTTCTTGATTCTTCACAGGTGCTAACTCCTAAGCCTCCTGCATAATTGCCATCTCCAGACATGGAGTCTGCACTCACTGAATTCACTGTTGGCATTTTTTTTTATTTTGGTATCTATTAAATTTTATTTATTTATTTTAAATACATAGAACTTATTTTATGATTCTGTGGTAAAAGTGACTTTTTTAATTTGCTAAAAACATTAAGGCTTTGAAGCCTTTTTAAAATATATGGGATATCGTTAATAAATTACAATGTACTGCTCCGTATTATAATTACTGATGCTCCTAGTAGTATCTATATATGCTTTAGCTTGCTAGTTTTGCTTATCATCATTAAAATGAAAAGTTGAAATGTTTGAGAATTACCATAGTTGTGTTTAGTAATTTTTCTCATTGCTGTGACAAAACACTTGGGGGAGGAGAAGTTTATTTGGCTAAAGGTTTAAGGGGAGGTAGTCCATCATGGTGGGGAAAGAAGAGTAATGCAAGTCTGTGGCAATGGAATTGTGAGTTCAGTGATCCTTATATCTCAGTGGAATCAGGAATCTGGGAACCTGGATGAGAACAAGGCTCAGGCTGTAATCCATGTATGTCCTATGACCTTATGTCTGTCAGCTAGGCGTGCACTATGCCTCAAAAATTCCACAAATTTCCAAAGAGAAAAACTCAAGCATATGACCTTGCTGGGGGAAAATTTCACATTCAAACTATAGCATTCTGCTTTTAGCTCATGAACATCTCATAATTTAGCCTGCATCCGGTCCAATTTCAAAAGTCCCCATGGTTTCATTATTTCAACCATGTTCAGCTGTCCAGAATCCAAAGTCTCTTCTGAGAGTCAAGGCAATCTCTTAATTGTGAGCTCATCTGAAATGAAAAGTAAGTTATACGATTCCAAAATAGGACAAAGCAAACCCTTCCTTCTATGAAGGGAGGAATGGGAATATAGCAGAGAAAGCTGGGATCAAAACAAAGCCGGAAGAGCAAACACCAAACCGCACAGCAATATACACAGCATCTGGGGCTGCTGGTGGCACTACCTGGATTCTAATGGACCTGAGTAGCCCAGTTGTCTGGGGCATGTCTGACTTTTCTCTTGAGCCAACTCCATTTGGTATCCCTAGTTTTTCTTGGCAGATGTCCCATATTCCCAGTATACTGTATATAATGTACACATAAGATTCTAGGGCCTCTATTACAATTTAGGCTTAATTTTCATATCTTCGTATACAATCCACTCATCATCTCTAAGCAGAAACTTGTGACAATTTCAGGTGTCAATTTGATACTTGAGAACTGAACCTTTATGCACAACTATAAGGAATTGTTTAGCTAAAGAAAGCATTTAAAACACCACTTCGCTTGAATAATTGATGTGAGCAGACCATCCTAGGGTGGGTGGGACCATTTCCTGGATAGATGGATAAAATATAGATAATCTGCTTAGCATTTTGGCAAGCTGGAAAGCTAGAAATCATTGTTCTTTTCACAATCTGCTCTTCCTGTGGGTGTGGCTAGTTTCCGTGGCTCCTGATGGTCTATAACTCTTCTGCTCTTTGTGTGGCATTTTTCTTTTGAGCATAACTTAATGCCTCGTTAGTCTTTGACTCCTCTCTAACCTAATTGGTTTGAAGCATCAAGCCTGGAGAAGACTCAACAAGTAAACAGCTCCTTAGCTGTTGGTTCCTGAAACTAACAAGATTGGAGGGGGGGCTCCCCAAAGGGAGGAAAAGCATTAGAAAACTGCTGAGAGAGTAGTCTCTCTCATCAGCTAAACAGTCTTGAGATTCTGAGCAGCCCAAGGGTTTCTGCTTCCATCATTCTCACCCATGCTGGCATGGGCTTTCTGGTGAAGTAGCTGCCTTTGATTCATCCCTGCTCCTGTCAGTAACTCTTACCCACACGCTTATAAATCACCCCAATAAGCTCATTTGTTCATCAAATTGTACTTTTATGTAACTGCTACTTTGGGTCAGTTGAAAAATTCCTGCATGGGGTGTCATAGTTAGGCACAGGTGTCAACTTGACGGTTGAGGATTTGAACTCTGGGCATATTTGTAGAGAATTAATGGTTAATTGGGCCTAGAGCAAACCTGCAGGGGATTGTCTAGCTGATGGGGAGGGCCCAGCCTATGGTGGGTAGAAATAGGCCCTGGAATAAAAGATGGAAGATGGTTGGGGGAGTGGGCATCCTTGTGTACACTTGGCCAGACATGCTGGTCTGACAAGTAAGGATTCGCCCTCTCTCAGCTGTTATGTGGTGATGGTGTGGCCATTTCCCTTGGTCCTAGTTTTGGTACGTGCTCTCCCGTCAAGCTGGACCAAGAACTGTAAACAGTAGTTGTAAAAGAACTCCCTTAAGCTGTTTGATGGTGATTTATCAGCAGCCATGCAGGCAAACTGCAACATGGGGTCATAGATAGTTGCATGGCATCTCTTCAGGTAAAGTGTCATATAACCCTGCTACAATACTACAATAAACTATTACTAGAACATGAGCATGAATCAATCTCTTGTTCTTTCAAATTGTTTGAATTATATGTTTATTACAGCAATGGAATATGACACTAAGAAAAATTTGCTCCAGTCTTTGTTGTGGTGAACCTGACCATGTGCCTTTTGGTATGTTTTTGTTGGAAAAATGTGAAGGACTTTGAAACTTTGGGCTACAAAAGATATTGAATAGAACTTTTTTTTTTTTTACTTTTTACTTAGGTGATTTATTTAAATTAAAAACAAAATATGAACAGTGGAAAAAAGTTGGATCATTACATTATTACATTTAAGAAGCATGTAATTCATGGTATAAATTTGAGTTCACATAAAACAAATAGTTGCTGACCTAAAAATTAACAAATAAAAATCAAGATGATATCGAACCAAAGCAGTCATTAACTTTTTAAGGGAATCTTCTCAGGAAATTATTTTGTTAAGAACTGATTTTTTTTTTTTGTAAAATGCACCATAAGATTATAAATGTTTTCATGCACAAATAAGAATAGCATTCAAAGTTGGACAGGATAATAATTTAACAAACACCCAAAGAGATTATGGAAGTATTGAGAGAATTAGTTGGCCTTCGTATTCTGCCTGAAGATATATGTGCTATTTGCGTTTTTGTTTATTTTCAGTGATACTACATTTTAGTATGCCTTAGTTTAAAATCTTAACTTTCTTGTGCAATTTTTTCTCACATATCTTATCACAATTCTGTTTTCTTAATTAGAAACAGCAGATTTCTTCATCTAATTAGCAGTAAGCCATAGGTGTGTTTCCATGTTTCTACTCATGTAATTCTATTATCATATTTTGCAAGTTGCATCAACATTTCTCTTGAAAAAGTTCACTAGATACTTGATTCTGTGTCTTACTGAGATGACAATGGCAGGGTGTGTAATGATGTCCAAGTTTACACCTTTGTGCTATCCTCTCCTTCCACTGCTTAAACTTTGAAAAAGATTAGGCTGGTGGAGTACAGACTCACTTGAGACCTCTGCTACATCACCTCTGTCAATTGAATAGAACTTAATGGGCTATTGTGTTGAAAATCTGGAGGACAACAGTGCTGATAAAGATGTGAACTGTGGAGGCTCAGTTTGTAAGGAGTACAAGGAACAAGGTAAGAATGAAAGGACAATGCCCTGATTTGTCCCATTGAAGTGGACTGTATAGGGAAGCTCGAAGCTTGATTTTTCACACAAGGACTGTACAGATAGTAGAGCTGCTGTAGTTGCTGGTACAATTATTATCATTGGAGAAAAATGTTTCACTTTGTACTATAACAGTGGGAGACATGTCCTGAGGGCAGAACTCTACCCTGTGGAGGTGCTATTTTGTGGAAATCCAGAATCATTTTTCAGAAAAAAAAAAAGTCTAAGCTGAAGTACTTTCCTGCAGTTCCAAAACAGTTTTCAAAGAAAGTGCTTTTCCAGGGTTAACACATGGAAAAAGTTCATACAACTGTGGCCAGGAACAGGCACATGCTAAGTTGGCAGCAGAACTTGGTAGCATCATCCAAATGATACTGAATTTGTTGGTATGGAGTATGAAAGACTGAGGAGTGTAGAGAGCAACAAAGGCCTGGCACTATGTGGCAGGAGCAGTGTTCCTGCAAAAAAGTTGAACATTAGAGTTTTGGTAGACATCAAAGGATACCAGAGATGCTAGAAGTGTGTGGATGAGGGCTACAAGTACAGGTGAGACCTGGCTCAGAGAGGATCTGTGTGAGCTATGGGCAGCAAAGCCAGCAGTGTAACACTAGACAATCTTTTAGGCACTTCATGCTCCAGATGATAGACATTGAGTTGCTGGATTTGACATTTGCCTTGCTAAATATTGGTCTTAATTTTGATTTGACAATTTCTTGTTGTATTCTGTACACCCTATTTTGTTTAACATATGCTATTATGTTGGAAGTATCTAACTCATTTTTTAAATTATAAGAACTTACAGTTAAGAGATTCTGAACTTTTAAAATGTTGGAATTAAACTATTAATGACTATGGGTATTTTGAAGCTATATTATGGAACTTTTAATGCTGGACTATTGGAACTTTTAAAATTAGGCCAATGGTATTTTATAAGATGAACATCTATGGGGACAAGAGGTGGAAGGTTATGTTTTAAAAGTGATGTTTTTATGTGTCAAGCTGACAAGGTCTGCAATGTGCTGGTTAGTTCAGCTGTCAAGTTGACACTTGAGAATGGTGACAGTAAGCTGAAGAGAAGCATCAGTTCTTATTGCTTGGCTTTTGTGGTGGATATGGTGTGGTCAGTCACCTTGGATTATGCTGATATGACTTCTATCATAATGAACTGTAGTCTGAAGCTGTGAGCATGAGTATAAGCCTCTTGTTCTCCTAAGTTGCTTGGCATAGGTATTTATTACAACAATATAATGGAATATAAAGCCAAGGCAGGACTCTGACTCTGCTATATAATGTCTGGTTTCTGTGACTTTCTGGCACCTGAGCGTAAGCTTCCATGACTCCATATTTCTTGCCATATGCATATGCAGGGTGAGTACTTTGTGAATGATGAGACCAAGTTCTGTAACTGGCTTGAGAAATAACCTAGCCTACTGAACAATGACTGCTGTGGCCAATTGCCTCAGCAGCTGAACCGAGGAAAAATTTACCTACACAGTGCTACTAAATGGGGTGTCCGAGAGCCATTATCTCTCAAGCACTCTCATTTAAAATGAATGCATTCAGAATTAATTGTCATGTTTATATCTAGGAAACTTAGTGGATAAGGTTTTTCCTCCATGGTACGTTTCCTTTTGACATAATGCAAACTACATTATTTCTGTTTAACATGCTAATTTCCGTAATAATCACAGCAGCTTTCTCTACACCTACCCTTTAACTAGGTTCATGTCTCATCATGGTCAAACTGCATATTTTCCACATCTTTCCCCTTCATCTTTTCTCTCTTTTACTGTAAATATTGATAAGTGTAATGAGTAATAACCAAACCATAGCCTGAATGTTGAATTGCACTGAAATTTCTCCTGCCAAATAAATTAGTCCATTGTCTTTGAATTTAGCTTTGCTGAAATTTTCATGACACTGGCAGAACACACTAGATTTTTTTTGCCAGAATATAACATGAATAGTCTGTAACATGATTCCGAATAGTACTCTCATTTCTGTGGAACCTCATGCAGGTAGATTTTTATCATCTCAACTTTCATTTGGTTCTTGCTCTGTGCTGTCTCACCAGAATGGTTCATTAAGCTCTGCTTGTAGCATTCCTGGGATTCTGTAGCTCACCGATACAAATTCTTCCACATTCCTCCTGCAAATCAGTTCCAAAGCAGATGACCCACATGAATGGGTTTGTTACAATGGTGACTCCCTTCTGTTAACACTTTTCTACATTAACCACTTTCCTCATTGCTAATGCAAAATATTTGCAGAAACAAGTGCAGGGAACAAAGATTTATTTGGCTCATGGTATGGAGTGAGAGATACAGTTAATCATTCAGGAAGGCATGGTGATGTGGCTACTTCAGCAGGTGCTCTTGCATTTTCATAGAATCAGGAAGCAGAGATCCTGGGCCAGAAATAAGACTCGGTTCTAATTCATACGACCTGTACTTATTGATCCTATGCTTCCTAGCTAGACTCCACAGTCTCACAAATACCATTTGAAGACCCAAACACATGATCTTGTGGGGAATAATTCATTTTCAAACTGTAATAGTAGCTGAACTCATTAGGTTATTTTTCTTATTATGAATTATACAATCTTGGTTGTTATGATTAAATCACAACTGTAAAATCAATAAAAATATGAAATTCTCAAAGGGAGAACCTCAACTTTTACTAGTTAGTGCCCTGCACTTCACAGGGCAAGTCTGTTGTTTTGAATATTAAAGAACTTTTGTGCTCGCGAATGAACAATTAACTATCCATTTTTAATCATGCCAAAAGGTGCTTGACTGACAATTCTGAGCCTTTTAAAGAAGATGTCAGGTTTTTTATTCATGCAACAACTTATCCTTTAACATAGAAGAAATTTTTTGGTATGCACCACGGTCTAGTTATTCTTCTTCTTCTCAGAACCAAGCAACTTAAGGGACACAGGGCTTATTATCTGTTTATAGTTCCAGAAGGGATAGACTCTATCATGGTGGGGAACACATGGTGGCAGGCATGTGACAGGAGCAGGAAGCCAGCTGTTACCTTGAAGCTATACTTAAAAAGCAGAAAGAAAAAGCACGGGATATGAGGCCAGGTTAATCTCAAGATCTAGCCCATTCCTCTTCCAGTGATATATTTCCCCAGTAAAACTCTAAGTTTTCCCAGGCACTGTCCCCCAAGGATTGAAGTGCAGGCTGCCACCACTTCTGCCTGGTGTTTTTACATGGTATCTGAGATCCATCCTAACTCAGGAACTTCTGCATGAAAGACAGAATCTTAACCCCTGAGCCATCTCTCCAACCCTCTCTTACCTTTTGATTTAGAAATTTTATGTGTCACAGAGAAAGGGAGTGAGAACTTACAGTCAAGGATATCTGGAAAATTCTTGGGTAATTGGCTTAATTTTTTCAGGGGTTCTCAGGGATTTGATTATTAAAATGTTTTAGGAATTTTTTTGGAAAGGATACCAATAGCACTCATTTAAATTACTGATGATGGAGTTCTTTTTTGTATGTGGACAATTCACTGATATATATTAGAAAGAAAGATATTTCTGTTATAGTTTCAGAAATGCCGACTTATTAGTTTACATTTGGTTACAATATTTTGAAATTTTTTTGTAACTTTGTGAATGGACCTGAATATGGCATAATTTCTCAACAGTTTGAAAGTAACTATGACTATAGAAATAACTTGTACTTCTTTCCATTTCTTAAGAAATCAATATCATTCAGAGATATTTGGGTTCTAGGATGGATATAGATGGTACATGATCTAGGGTTTTGGGCATTTCCCTTGTTGCTCATGGAGGTTTGCTCTCATTTGGTGATCTCAGTGGACCACTAAGCAGCAGAGATATGCTGGATTGGAAAGGTGACAATGTCCTATCATCTCTTGTGTGGGGACAGTAAGCATGGACTTATATTTGCAAGTAAGGGTGTGTGCTGAAAAAAGACCCGTTTCCATTTTACTTAAACCATGCTACCTAGACATATAATTTGTGTTCTAGATTTAAAGTTTTTGCATATAACTTTTATATTGATTACTCTTTCATGTTGCTGTGAGAGAACACCCAAAGTCAAGCAACTTAAGGGGAGAAAAGGAGATTTATTTAGCTTATGGTTCCAGAGGGAAGATACAGTCTTTTATGACAGAAAAGGCATGGCTGGCCGGCAGAAGCTGGAGGTGGGTGAAGTCACATCTTTCATGGAGGCAGAGAGCTGCAAGAGTGCCAAATGCAAGGGCGGACATCTCCTGGAAGTAGGGTAGTACTAATTCATTTCAAGGTCCACCTCTGTGACTGCCTTGCTCCAGCAAGGCTCTATCTCCAAAGGTGCCATGACCTTCCCAAACACATGAACCTCTGGGGGATACATTTTAAACCATGATAGCTTTTTACTGGAGGTTCCTATTATCTGTAAAGCATCTTATTATTGATTTTAAATTTCTCACTGTGCTATTGCACCTTTTCAAGGTTTAGATGAAATATACTTGATCCACTGATAACTGTTTCTTCTTATGTACTTAGTCTAGATCACTTTTGAGAATTAACATTTGTGTGAACTTTATCATCTTAAAAATCATATTTTCTTATCCATTCATGTATGTATATGTGTCCTGTGATTACATGCTTGTGTGTGTGTGCACGTTGACGTCCAAGGTTGATATCAGGAGTCTTCCTCAATCACTTTCCACCTTATTCCCTGAAGCAGGGTCTTCAATTGAATTTGGAATTCATAGGTAAATGTAGTCTGGCTAGGCAGTTTGCTCTAAAGATTACCCTTTCTTTACCATGCAAGTATTAGAATTACAGTCAGGGGAACCGATGCATCAAATGAATGGCAAACATTTGAACCACTGAACCATCTCCCTAGCCACCCCATCCTCATAAATCCTAATCAGTCCTTTGTATCCCCTTCCCCAGGCCCAGTCACTAGTACAGAACTAGGTAAACATTTACAAATGTGGGGAAGCTCGTGAGTCAGATATCAGGCTAAAGTTGCTTTAAAGACCTTGTCTTTAATAGGTTGATAGTGCACACTGGTTGTAGGTGTCAAACTTTTTATTTGGCCTGTGATTATCACACAATATTCTGAAATTTTAAAACCATCTAAGAACATTCTTGAAACCATTTACAGAAGAAAAATTACTTGACAAAAGTCATATTTCATTTTTTCTACTTTTTTCCACTTTTTTTATTCTTTTAGTGTTTCATACATGAATATAAAGATTATATTTCTAAAAACTTTAAGTACCTTCTATAACTCTAAGTGCCTTCCTATGCCTAACTTGGCTCTTATGCATATCTCCACAACCACAGAAAATATATCATGGCTAATTTCATTCATCATATATATGTGTGTGTGTGTGTGTGCGTGTATATGTATATGTATATGTAAAGTATTTTCTGTTGAGTGCTGTTTGTGGGAACACATAGAAGGAAAATAGCAGTAGAAACAAGCATTTCTTGGGGGGGTTACTACACTGTAGTTAAAATATTTTTTATAAAGTCAATTTAACCTCACAATCCAGCCCATGTAGGTTATTTTCAGTAGAATGAGATCTAAATGAGCAAATTGTATTCCATGAAAGATGTTATATTCTATTCAAAGTTCCTATATAACCTTGGTCTTTCTTTATGTAACTTACCCAAAACCACACAATGAATAAGGTTTAGAACTTTATCATAGCCTAAGACATCTAGCTTCAAAAGGTAACTGATTTAATTATGTAAGGTTTATTTGAGTCAGTTTTCAGTCTAATTTAGAAGCAAACAAACATGCACGATATACATTTTGGAATATACAATTTGGAATTCTGATACAATTTGGAAAGTGTATTACAAATATCCAACCAGAGGTATTCAAGATAGAAAAATCTCTGAAGATTTCAGGGTATTTTCATGAGATAAATGTGATGTGCGACATCATTAAAATCTGTTTCAATTCCTCTGATAAAATACAAATTTATGCTTTGAAAAATGTTGTCATAGTTCCCTAAAATTCTTTAAATAGAGCAAACAACCATAGTGATTGTTCCAGACATCAATAACCCCCCCCAAAACAAGGCTTGAGATTATACAGGAACTTTGAACAGAATTTAGCATCTTTTATGGAATGCAATTGGCTCACTTAGGTCTCGTTTTGCTGAAAATAACCTACATGGGCTGAATGGAATTTATGACATTACTAATGTTCTAAAGGCAAGTTTCCCAGTAATAATTTTCTCATAAAACTGTACTTTAGCAAATGGCATAGAATAATCTGGAGTGCTTTTTTAATAGGCAGGGATTTCCAACGTGCAAATACTTCTATCCCTCTAAGCAAATGGTTCCAAAACATGTATGAGGTACCCTGAGTTTTATCACCTCTGCAATGGAATGCAGCAATTTCTTTAGAACTACATTCTTCTACCCGGCTGTCCATATTCTGCTGAGGGATGTAGCATATTGTATGTAATGGAAACAATTGAAGAAGAATGAAGAATGATATACAGAATTAACATTATAAACTAATTATTTTGAAACAACATGCTTTCCACAACTAAACTAAATCTAATTGTTATTTTCAGAATGATGTTAATGTAAATAATTGGGAAAATGATTGCCTACTAATTTGGCTACTCTCTATGTTATTGAAATATATTTCTCTCATTTAGAAACAATTCAACTGAGCCTGAAAGGCTTTGAATTGTTGGTATTCAAGGTGTGTATGTTAATCATTACTTTTAACTTAGCATCCCCTTTTCCAAAAGGAAAAGTAGGGTAATAAGATGGCTCAGTGGGTAACAGGTACCTGTGCATAAATCTAATGATCTGAGTTTGATTCCCAGAGCCCAAGTAAAAGTGGAAGGAGAGAATAGATTCCAAAAATTTGTCTTCTGACCTCCATGTGTGTGCTGTGGCATATGTGTGCCCTGCATCATAAATATATGTACACACAACAATAAAATAAAGTTTTTTTTAAAGGAGATGCATGGAAGTTGCTGTTTTAACAATATCTCTTTAAAGATTTCCAGAGGTCAAAATACTAACATTATCTTGTTGACTATGGCTGCTGTTTTGTATTTGCTCCTTATTATAATGTATAGGAAACTAGTATTAGATTTTATATTAATTTTATAAGAAGAATGATTTTTGTTACATGCGTGAAAGTTTCATATGCTTTTTTATTTAAAAATTCAAACAATTAGAAAATACATAAAGAAGACACCTTAAAAAGTGAATTAGTAAAGAAGCTTAAGTATGTTAACTGATGTACAAAACTGTCAGAGTGAAAAAAAGAAATTATAAAAAGTATCAAGCAATATAAACACTCAGGTTTTAGAAACAGTGCATAAAATACAGTGACATGTGCTCCAATAAAATAGATGGTTAATGCAGTTATTCTGTTACTATGAGACAGCGCTCAGACTCAAGCAACTTAAGGGGATATTTGAAATGTGAGTTATCCTCATGCATTTAATTCTTCAGTTGTTTGGGAAGGTCATGGCACCTATAGGAGTAGAGCCTTACTGGAGGAAGATGAGTCACAAGTGGTAAGGCTTGAGTTGGTTAGCTCTGTTTGACTTCAGTTAGTTAGCTTGCTGTACAGCTTGTTTGTGGTAACTTAACTGCTTCTGGCTTTTGCCCTTTCCATCACAAAGGACTGTATTTCCCCTCTAGAACTGTAAGCTGTTTAAATCTCCCTTTCTCCCCTTAAGTTGTTTGAATCTGAGTGTGTCTCAGAGCTCAGCTAGAGGCAGCTTAGGTTACTGCAGATATCATGGAGTCTGAGAAAACAAGCAGCAGATTGCAAGAACAAACTACTAGCAGAAGCAAGGAGGAGCTAATCAACCTCAAGGCCCAGCCTCTGTGACCTTTCTTCCAACAAGTCTCCATCTCTTAAAGTTGTCTTGACCTTCCCAAACTTTAACATCAGCTAATGACTCAAATATATGAGCTTATGGGAATGACTTACATTCCAGCCATGATGATGGCTGGAGAGATGGCTCAGGGGTTTTTTTCTTGCAAGCAAAAAGATCCAAACTCAGGTTCCCAGATTCTATGTAAAATGCCAGACAGAAATAACAGCTGCCTACACTACTGGTCCAGGAAAAAGGATCTTAGGAAATCCCAGAGCAAAGTAAAAAGGAAGTAGAGTAATCCAGAATGATTCCCAAAATCACCCTTTGGTTTCCACCCTCAAAAACATACACAAGCAACATACACATACACATGTGCAAAAGAAAAAAGAAAAGTTAATTTCAGATTCTTTTCATTTCTATTTTAAGAGGATATTGCTTTACATTAATACATATTTTTGTATTAATTAGTATTATTAACTTACTGTAACTAAGAATCCACAGATTAGCTTTACAGGAATGTTCCTTTTTTTTTTTTGAAACACCATTACATTCACTTACTGCCCTGGAAGGCAGAATCTAGAAAACTACAAAGCTAAGCAAAGAGGAGGCAGCACAATCCAGGGTGATTCCCAAAGTCACCCTTGGGCCTCCACAGGCATACACGGTGCCTTTTAATATGTACATACACACACACACAGACACACACACACAATTTAAGAAAAGAATGGGCTTTCTTGGCATTAAATACAGGCATGTGACTGGCTTATGGATAAGAGAATATGTGTAGAAATTATTCACAAGCTCTAAATGCCTGGCATATTTTTCTTTATGGATTTTTCTTCTTTGTATCACAGAAAGATCTAGTGGCAGATTCTGAATCCCTGTCTTATTGGGACCATTGGATGGATGAAATCCTGATCTCAGAATTTGTGCAAGAAGCATAGTCCTACAACGACAACTCACTGGATTATAATGACGTAATTAATGTTTGGTGTGTTAACTCACAGACATAGCAGGGTGATTAATTTTATCTTACCATATGTACATTCTTTTTTTAAATTAATTTGTGTGTGTGTGTGTGTGTGTGTGTGTGTGTGTGTGTGTGTATGTGCACACACACACACACACACACACACACACACACATGCGAATTAGAAGGCACCTTGCGTGCCTGTGGAGGCCCAAGGGTGACTTCGGGAATCACCCTGGATTGTGCCATCTCCTTTTTGCTTAGCTTTGGAGTCTTCCAGATTCTGTTTTCCAGGACAGGAAGTGCAGGCATTTTTATGTAGGATCTGTGATCCAAACTCAGGACCTTCTGCTTTGAAGGCAGAGGTTTAACCCCTAAGTCATCTTTCCAATCCTGTCCTGTACATTCTAGGAGATCTAGTATACTTGCTAGCCACATAACAAATGCTAGCAGCACCTTTGTCTTATCATCACAATGAAACAATGGATCCAGAGAGTACAATTGTCCATTTGGCACAAAATTCACCCATATTGTTCTTTAAAATACTGTACAGATTGTATCTCTTCGCCTTCTCCCCCAGGTTTGTACAACAAGTTTCTGAAAAATCTTTGAAAGGCAAATATTTGAAAGTTGAGTAAGACATTTAAATAAAGAGATTTAAAAAGATTAAATATTTAAATCATCATTACATATAGGAGCAGATTTTAAAGCAATTTCAGGGTAAATTTTAAGCTTTGTATTTGCCCTTCAAAATTGAACATATGCTAGAGCAGCTTAGATTAGAGCTAAAATGTTACTGCTTGAGACTTTTATACTACAAAATATTTCATTATTGCACAATAATTGTGTAAGGTATGTGTTTGGTTTCTGTGTGTAAGAGTTAGATATTCCTTTGAGTCTCAGCCCTCTTTCCTTTCATGCTCTAGTTAAGCTCATTTTTCCTTCTCAACCTTCTAAACATAGGAGTATGTTTTTGCAACTTGTCTGGCTTTAGTCTTTGCATTGGAGCACACTCTGTTTACTCCTAACTTGTAAGCAACAAGGAAGAGTTGGATGCTTTGTGAGACCTTGCTCTTTGATGAATTTGGAATCTGTCCATGGAAGTAGATGCTGACACAAATACTTATGAAAATTCTATAAAAGGGAAAGACACTGGTGTGACTTTAACTTCCAAGTAGAAACAGTGCAGTTGGAATATGCTAAATCCAAGTACATTCCAAGAGTGGCAGTTAAGAGAACATTCTGATCTAAGCCAGCAGTTCATAAGTCATAGAAGACTTCCTTTTCTAAAATCTACTCAAGGGCATGCCCTGTCTTAATCATACCTGTGACTGAAGCATAAGAAAAGGATGCAATTAAAATTAATTTCTCTGTACCTGTAGGAATGGTTAGTTAGTTTGCAAGACTAGGTGGATTCAATAGTTCAGTCCTTGCTTAAATCATCTTTCCATATTTGGAGAATCTCTGTTCTATTAATTAAAATTAGTATCAAGCTACATACTATGAATCCTGAGAACAGCTTTTGATATGCAATTTATTCGGTTTCTTTATCTGCAAAAATGGTACAAGAATCCTTCTTTAATACATGCTGTGAAATTGAATGTTGCGATAGCTGACATCTGGTAAACTTCGATAATCATGATCTCTTAGTAATACTTATTTATAGTGCCTTAAAAACATATTTTTTAAAAACAGCATGCTATTTTTCTTTGGATAATTTTCCACTTTGTATAACTCACTTTGTATACTGTCTTTCATGTTGTACCTTGACTCTTAATTCCCTTAATCTTTTGCTTTGTTATTACTGCTTAATTATCCTCTATCATTATCACAAAATTTCTACCAGTACCTGTAAGTCATAAATATTCCTGTTGTTCCAAAGAAGGAACTCTTCTGATCAACTGTATTTATAAAAATGTGTACTATGTTATTGAAGACTTCAAATGTTTTTTTTATATTTTTCTATGCTATCAAATACATTTTTCTGAAATTAACATAAGAATAAACACACTGCACACAAAAACATCCACATTGTTGTGTACATATTTTTTCATATTTTCCTTGAACATTATCAGTTTTTTTTCAGTTTGAAGAAAATCAAATGCTTAATATTTGTGTGTGTGTACATGTCTGTGTGTATATATGTATACAAGAAGACACTTGACTACATGTGCCTGTGGAGGCCAAAAAAGTGAAATTTGGAATCATCTGGGGTTGTTCTACCTCCTTATTGTTTGGCTCTGGGGTTTCCCAGGCTCTGCTTTCCAGGGTCAGAATTGAAGACCACCAGACTGCACCTTCAATTTTTTGTGGACTCTTGGGATCTAAACTCAGCTCCTTTTGTTTATAAGATGAAGGTTTTATTTAACCCTGTGGCATCTTCCCAACCTCTCAACATCTTTCTCCTCAGAGCAAAGCTTTGGGAGTCATGAACATGTGCACAGAGAGCAATCTTCTTATAGACGTCACAGTGTTGCTGTACAGTAGCCCGAACAGTTGCATATTTTCAGATGGATATGGGCAACATACTCATTGCCCTTCTCTATAGATACATAAGCAACCATATTTTTAGAAACTTTGAAAAAGGGGAGTATAGTAGTTAGGAAATATGGTTATTTATCCTAGAAATTAGATGACAGTGGAAGTTTTCAAGTGTATGAGAGGTTATTATAAAGAAAATAGGGACTGCCACTAATAAATTCCAAAGGGGGGGGGCTAAAACTCAGCATGTAGCAATTGGTTTGGGCTTGAAGAGAAATTTTCTAATGGTGAGGATGAGACAGTATAAGGAACCTCTTAGGTAGACACCAGAAAGTTGTTTAAAATCCTTGGGAGTTTTCACCCACAACATGTTTCTGATGCATTTTAGTGTCTCCATAATTTTTAAGTCTAGATAATATTCTAGATTCCATTGCATGTATATTCCATATATTGTTTATCCATTCATTTGTTGTGAGTGATAATGCTATAAACATGGATGAACTGAATGACAGAACCTCTTAGAGAAATACCTTAACATTTGAAAGTTCCACAAAAGTAGAGTGATCATTTTTCTGGCATATTCTTTGCTTTTTTTGAAATCTATAAAATTCTTGTGTTTTTAATGGAAGACGAAGTAACATAACTACATTCCTGAGCATGTCTCTCAAATATCTAAGATTAAGGCATATTTATGTGAATATGCTTTGTATATATTTCATACACGTAGTATAGCCAACTCTCTGGGCCTGAAAGATGTAACCAAGTGTGGACTGAAAATACTAAACCATCACAGCAGAGGGAGCAGAAAGAACGCACAGGTGGCATCCAGCCTTCAACAGGAAAACCTCACTCTGTAGTGACTGCAGGTGAACTGTATTTAATACAGGGAACCACAGTTGCACAAGATACTGAGAATGAGTTAAGATTGAGGATTCAGTTCTCAGAAAATCAAAGCAAAATAAAAAAGGACATGATTATATGCAAATACTATGGCAAAAAAGGAAGACTTATAGGAAAGCTGAGCTTGGTAGGAGCAGGGATGAGACAAAAAAATGTAGGAGGGGAAGGTAGTAAGAATATATTATATGTATGAAATTGTCATCAATAAAGAATTTAGAGAAGAAAAAGGATACTAAAACAATTAATTTGTACTGATCACACATAACTGTTTGTGGTGTCCTTATTCCTCAAACAATAGGGTATAAGGCCTATATAAACAAAATTGGTTTTGTATGAGGTATTGAGAGTAATATAGAGATAATTTAAAGTACAACAGAGGCTGCATAAGGAATAATATGCAAGTACTATGGCATTCTATATGAGTGGTTTGAATATTTGCATATTTAAGAGTCTGTAGTAGTCTTGGGCTCAATCATATGGGAATCTCGGAATGACTGTATTTATTATGTGTCATGCTTTTAGTCATGGTTCTAATAAATGCAGTCTGGAGAAATAAAAAAAAAATGGAGGCTTTGGAAAAATAGAGACCTGAGGAGGTATCCTGATTTTGATATTTTGAATCTGAGATCTACTGTTAGCTTAATTTCTCCGGATTCAGGATGAAACTAACATATCTTAATGCAAAAGGAAAGTTGAACATTTTAGAATAATCAAAATAATGAGTCCTACAAAGAAATAACACATGCATATTTCTGTGAAATTTATTGTAATTTTCATAGATGAATAAAAGCTGTAAATATAGTAGTGTCCTGAGCTAAGTGATCAACATAACATTTCATAAGAACACTTTATACCGAGTAACTCACTTTCAATGGTAATTCTTTTTTTATATTTTTGTAGTTTTTAAGTTATATACAGTTACATAAAATAATTTCATTATGACATTCTATATGTGAATTTACTGTCTTTTGATCACATTTATTTTCAAATTATCCTTTCCCATTCTCCTCCCATTCTTGCTGATCTCTTTCCTCTTCCCAACTAGTCTTCCTTCTACTTTCACTTTCTTGCTGTTGTTGTTGTTGTTCTTCTTCTTCTCCTCCTTCTTCTTCTTCTCTTTCTTTTTTGCATCATGCAAAATGGGTGTGGGATTTCTTACGAATATATCATATTTAAAATAAATTGCTATGAGTGATATTTAATATTGTCCATTTGATAATATCAGCATGAGTAGATAGACTATTAGTTAATAGCAAACAAATTTAAAAATAGACTTGGTTTTATGTATTGAGAGAATCTGTGTTGTGAAAGTCTCTGCATTTGTCAAAAATCTGTGTGAATGTATAGTTTACATGCATATATTCAGTTACATATAAATTTTATCTTGAAAAAGCTCACAATTTGGGGGGATATTGTCCATACTGAAGTATTTGAAGAGAAATGCACCAATTACAGCAATTTTATTTTTAAAGAAATCAGAAAATAAGTTTGATGATGGTCAGCAGTTGCAAAGATGAAAATTACATAATTATGTAAAATTATCTTGCCATATGCTTGAGTACTTTATTAAAATGTTGGAAAAATAGATTTCAACATATAGAGAAATTTACTGTCCAATAAAGTAGAAATGACAAGTCTTTAAGTTTTAACTTTAGTCACAGGAGTAAAGATAATTTTCTCCTATAATCAGTCCTGGGGACCTCAGTGCAGGTGATGAGGATTGGGAACAGAGGACAGAGTTGCTCCAGGAGTGAATCTCCCAGTTCCTGGAGAGGCTCTGGGTGGTGTGAAGGAGGAGGCTGGGCAGGAACATTGGGCTCCTTCTGGTGGGAGCTATGCTTTCCTTCTAGCTGGCCGACTAGTAAGGGAAGGAAGGAGGATGGTCCCCAGATCTGCATCATGTATGTTTAGAGGGCTTGGAGAAAAATGCAGCTGCCCTACTGAGTGCTGTATGGAGCAAGGGTGATTCTGTTCAAGTGGTGAGGAGTCATGTCTTGGAGTTTTTTTTCTTAGGTTCCTCATTTAGAGCTAATAACAGCTTTAAGAATTAAAATAGATTATTATCAATTCTGAGCAGTTCGTCAAATGTAACTATTTAAGTATGACCGTGGAAATTTCCTGATATCAATCCTGTATTTATTTTTCCCCAAAATTGCAAAGAATGGATATGGGTGAGAAGTGAAATTCTGATGTTTTACTTTAAAAGTTTTGGGTTTCTGAGGACTCCCTTGAATTTCCTGCAGCAGCAGCTTTGCCACTAGATGGAGAGAATTATTCAGACTTCCTTAGCCTCTTAGAAGTACTTGAAACACTGACAGGTAAACTTGGGGACTCCTTTTATTTGAGGTATACAGGAAAGAAGGCAGCTACATGTCTTACTAACAAAAAAGTTCAGTAGAAATTCAAATAGGTGAGGACTCTCTACATTATTTCTTATACAGAGAAATAATGAAGGGAAATACTTTGCAGAATGCTTACAACATTTCTTCAGAACACTCTTTAAAGATATCGCCTTTGATGATTTTTCCATTTTGAAATATTATAATGTGGAATCGATGATGCACCAATTCTTAGAAATCCTTATCTTTTGGTTTCAATTCCTGGCATCAGTAAAGACTTTTAAATTCTCCATCTGCCAGGGCCCTACCAGAGACAAGCACTGGCAAGTGCTCAGTGATGAAGGTCACCTAGCTTGGCTTTTACATGTAGTTCCCACTGCCCATTATTTCCATGAGGTATGAGGTATATAATTAGAATACAGTCAGCAAGGAAGATTTTTAAACAATGTGATTGCAGAAGCAGAAAAGTCATTTCAGGCAAGTTTGCAAGTTCAAGTGTATATAAGTGAACAGGAAAAGAGCAGAAACCAATCCAATGATCTGACCACTTCCTTAACCCCAAGTGTGAGATACTCTGCTTTGAAACTCAAATTCACAGTCTAAGGTCATTTTTTTAGGGAAACAAGGGAGTTTTATTCTTTCTCACAATTCTTGGTTTCAGTTCTTAGTCCAGCTTGGCAGTAGAGTTCATACCAGCACCAGAAACTGAGGAAACTGACCACACCAATTCCACAGGGATTGTTGAAAGAGGGTCAAACCTCATTTGCCAAACTGTTTGTCAGCATGTGGACATATGCCAAACTGATGAACCAATGTCCCTCATCTTACCTATTTTCTGGCCCCACACGATGGGCTGTGCCTTCCGTTATCAGTTAGATGATCTCCTTTGGCTGGCTCAAGACTTGCCTGAACCTGTAGGGGACAACTCACATTTTAAACCATGGCCTCCATCTCTGGACCTCTATCACTCTGCACCTTATGCTTTGATATGGGACCTATCACTGAGTCTTTTGATCACTGATTATTTAAGCAGAGGGTTACAGGGCCCTACCTGTCTCCACTCCCATCTCCCAATGCTAGGGCTTCAGATGTGTGTCATCATAATCAGCTTTTTTCATGGGTATTGGGGACTAAACTCGGTTCCTCATGCTTCCATTTTTCCAGCCGAGCAATCCTCCCAGCCCTACTCAACTGAATTTAAAAAACAATTATCCATATTGAACATATCAACCCTTCTCTGTTTTTTTTTTTTTTTTGGCTCAGACCAAGTATTCTGATTATATAGAAATTATTCTATTGTCATAATACCCTAAACAATACAAAATAATAACTGTTCATAGATAGTATCTACATTAGATATTACAAATTATTTAGAGATGATTTAAAGTATATGAGAAATGTTCATAACTTATATTACTGTGTCATTTTGATGAGATGCAAGCATTTTCAGAATTGGGTTAGCTGTCAAGACCAAACTGTGTCTTACATGAATAATAAACCTACAGTTCTCGGAATAGTCCATTATAATATACTTGAAAACACACGTTTGTATTAAGTGAGAAAAAAATTCTCTAAATGAACAAGCAAATTCTCTAAATTGACAAGCAATTTCCCTAATATGGAACTGGGATAATAGAATGAGAGAAACAAAGTTTAAGGTCGTTCAATGTTTGGTTGCCTTTGTCTCCACCATTTTGCTTTGTTTTAAAGTTTCAAGCGCTTTTCCCCTGGTAGTAGCGGGTGGAACAGAGATTTGAACTTCAGTCAGTGTGATCGCTCCATCCTCAGAATCAGCGGGGATTTAATTTGTTACGTTTTATTTATTACAGTTTTGGTGTTGTGTGTCTGTGTGCACACATATGTGTGCATATTTGTGAGCACATATCTGTGTGCACATGTGGGAAGTGGGTCATTGGTTGATGTTGGTTGTCTTCTTCAGTCTTTACCTTACTTTTTTTTCTTTCTTGAGAGATTATCTCTATGTAAACCTGAAACTTTCTGATACTCTTAATCTGCCTGGCCAGCAAACTTCAAGGGTCCTCCTGTCTTTTGCCTTCCCTGTGCTGGAATGACAGGGATGTGTTGTCATGCCTAGCTGTTTTTACACAGGGATTTTGGGAAATGAGCTCAAGCCCTCACACTTACAAGATAAACATTTAACTGACTGAACCATCTCTCCACAACCCTGTCTCATTTTTCTTAATGGTTGTCATCTATCATATCTATGCAGACAATTCTCTCTCTCAGACAAGTCATATCTGAAGCACAAGAATTCTCTCAATGGGCAAACATCAAACTCATTCGATAAACAACCAGGAGAGTAGCATCTTTTGTCTTACTTTAGTAGAGATGGAGGAGGCCATTACTCCAAAATCCGTGAGTACTACGCTAAGACTGACAGTGAAATTGTACCATCTGTGCCTTTTCTAGGTTAAAACACTGGGAAATGGGAAGATTTAGGTTGAAAGCACATTATATAAACTGTCTTTTAAGACAGGAATGTCGACAATGATGATTTGAGGTTTAGGAAATATCCCTTAGGAAAAGTGATGAATAAAGAGATATTTACATTTGGGCATTCCTATCCTGCCATTCTTCAACTTCTTCTCTGTTTTAATAAAATGAATAAAAATGGATCTCCATACTGGGGTCCAGAAAAATGTGTCTCATGTATTAGAGTATAAATCATACAGAATTCCCAAATCATTGTGTCAGGTATCATGTATAATCTGTACACACATACTGCTGAGTTTCATATATAATCAAAATCACTGGACACATCACATCATGCCTTGCATATAAATACAGGACACATGGTGTGTTCACAAAACCACAGATCAAGAAAGTGTCATGGTGGTAGGAGGCTTGGGGCCAGTAGACTGGTTGTGAGGTTAGAACTGTCACTTCATTGTTCTGTACTAGTTTAGTCTCTCTCATGCACACAGTTGTACTAGATGGGAGGTTTTCAATTTAATCTTTTAGTACTCCAACCTAAGACTTCATGCAAACGATTAAGAAGTATTATGGGTAAAGCAATCTGAAGAGCAGGACACAGAAGGCCCAGACTTCTGAGTTACTTACTTCATCCCCTTTTCTTATATGAAGATCAAGAATGGCTATGAATTTGCAGGATTCAATGAAAAATGAGAATTTGGCATCTGTTGAGCAAAAATATCAAGGAAATGATACTAAATATACTAAAATATGACAGTTTTTACTTTGGAAAACGAGAAGGACATCATGCAGGGCTTTTGAAAATTAGAGATAAACCTATTATGTGCTTAGCACCAGCCTAATATGTAAGAGATTCCTGAAGTATTGCAGTTATAAGACATGATGAACAGAGGAAGAAGAACAACGTCTCTGAAGAAGCAGGTGTCCCCTGTGGATGGTTCCATAGTCCTTCTGAGGAACATCTTAGGGCCGTGTCTCCTAATTCTTAGAGCAGGACATACAGGACACTGTGAATCCATCATCCAGTTACCCTTCGCCCTTCAAAACTCATTCTTACAGTTGGGTATTCATTTTTGCCTTGAAACAGCTCATTTCTATGATCCCTAAATCTAAGACTCTGTTTTCCTTGTTGCTGAATCCATAGAATTTTTCAGTCCAGTTATTACTTGAACCTTGGACTTCATTACACTCCACTAGCTACTTTTCTGTTTGAAATTCTTTTTTGTCTTCTGCATTATTCTGACCCGTATTTTTGACTGATTGTTTCTAACTTCCTAACAGAAAGGCATCACACTGAGAATGGCTGTCACATGCTAATTACAACTTTCACAAGCCACAATCTTGAGCAAACTAAAGCAGGGCTTCTTCAATTTTTTAGACAGGTGATCTTTTCTTGCCCCAAAAGTTTTTATGTGACTGTCCTACCTACTTTTCAGCTTATGATATGAATATACAACTCAAATAATACACGGGAAAAGAAGTTTATTCATCTTCATGACTCTAAGCTACAGTTGGCAGGAGAGTTATCAATAGGGATTGAAGGCACAAGTCACACCATGTCCACAGGAAGAGCTGCCAAGTTCCAACCAGATTTTTCTCTATGCTATTCACTCCCAAGCAGATGGCTCCACTCACTATAAGTTGAGTCTTCCTCCATCAACTAATAATCTTGTACAGACTTACTCAGAGCCTTTCCTCAACTAAATAATTGTGTTTTATATATTATTCAAAATCAGTATTTATTTTTTCTTATTTATTTATTGTATGTATGTGTGTTGTGTGAGTGTATGTGCATACGTGCATGTGTGTGTGTGTGTGTGTGTGTGTGTGTGTGTATGTATGAATCAGAGGCACTATATGTCCCTATGGAGGACCAAGGGATAACTTCAGGAATCATCTTGAATTGCTTCTACGTCCTTCTTGCTTCACTCAAGGGTTTCCAAGGCTCTGCCTATCAGGGCCAGAAGTGCAGGTTCCTGCTGTTTCTGTCTGGCATTTTTTTCTCCAACATTTTATTTTTTTCTAATAATACAAGTTCAGTAGGTACTCCTGTCCTCTCCCTCCCTCCTCTCCTCTCCAGTCACCTCTATTGCACTCTCCCCCTTCCCCCTTCCTTTCACCGCCTTCCCTCCCTCCCCTTCTCCCAATGCCTCCCCCTTCCTCCCTCCCATCCCCTGGAGCATCCTTTTGTGTGAATGCCAAACTTCCCTCTAAGTCCTCCATCCTAGTGAGGGTTCAGGACTTATGGAAACTCTATTATGACTGTTTAATCCCTTGCCTCTAAGCAAAGGGAGCTTTCTCCCCTGTGATCTATACTAGACTTTGGAGGGTCATTGACATGTCAGCCATTGTGCAGGTCAGCTGCCTGGCATTTTTATGTGGGACCTGGGATATGAAATTAGGATCTTCTGCTTGTGAGACAGAGTCTTGACCCTTGAGCCATCTCTGCAGTCCCATAGATGTGCTTAAAGAATCAGTTCCCACTTGTCATTTGACACTCAAACTGTCTAGACATAGAGTTATACATGATAGATATTCAAGTCAAATATTTGCTGATAGCAGATTAAAGAGAAATTTTGTAAAGATGAAAGCAATCTTACAAATGGGATGTATGCATTTGTTTATTTTACATTAATGAATTAAATATGGCTAAATATTTGAGACTGCAAAATACTAATAATGTGAATGCTTTTCAGAAATGACTAATATTTCAATTTTCACAATTATCAATGCTGAAAAATAGCTTTACATTAGCATGTGAAACAAAGTGAAAAAAGTGTGCTATTTCAAAAAGTGTTGGAGTTCTGTCCTAATCCTAAGTCAAAATTTGATGATGTTTTTTGTCAAAATTCAAATCAACAACTCAAATAGCAATTTTTTCTTTACAAAGATTTATTAACAATTATCAGAACATGGAGCAACTAAGGTGTCCTTCAATAAGGAAGTAAATAAGCAAATCACAGAACATCTATTCAATGCTGTATTATTGCGATTGTGGAGAAATAAACAGCCCTCCCAAGCTATGGAGAGAGACATGCAAGAACCATGATACATGTCATTATATGAAAGGAATGTGAAGTTAGGCATTGCGAGATTCTGTAACATCCTGAAAATGTAAAATTTTGGAAACAAGAAAGGAGATCAGAATTTGCCAAAGGCTGGAGTTGAGAGGAGGAGGAGGGAGGGAGGGAGAGAAAAGGACTTAACTAGAACTATTCAGGACACTGAAGCAATTCATGTGATATTATAATGAAGGATACAAACTATCATATATATTTGTCAAAAACTATCAAAAGTATAGCACCAACAGTGCTTTTAATATGACTCTACTAATATAACTATGGGATATAGTTAATAATAATCAGCAGCAGCTTACCAACTATAACAAAAAGCTAGAGCAATGCAAGATATTCACAACATGGAAAGTGTGAAAGAATGGAGTGGGCAATTAGGAGATGAAGGGGGACTCAATGTGTTTTCTCTTCAATATTTAAACAGCAACTTTTATCCATTATTTTATTTTTTAATATTACATATATGAATATAGTGAATTAATAATATTTTCAGTTTTCACTCCTTAGTCCCAAGTCTCATCTTTTCTCCTTTTCCCCTTATATTCCTTCATCTCCCCTGGCAGACTCCCTCCTTTCTTCAAATCTTTTCCCTTGTGTTGTCCATTGTGCTTCATCTAGTTTGTCTTTGATGATATATGCATGACATACTTTATGCTCCAGCAACTATCACAGGTCAGTGGGCATACTACTGAGGAAAGTATCTTTTTTTCATCACCACTACCAATCCCACCAGGGACAAATAGTCCACAGTTATTTATTTTCTTCATTTTGGTGAGTTGCGGTTTTCAGTAATAAACTACTTCTGCTGTAGAATGAAGGTTTCCAGTTGAGTCCTTAGTGTTCTCCTAATCTATGGATATAATAATTACAAAGTAATTTGATATAATGTCTTTCTAACAAAGATTCATAGTTTGTTCTTGACCTAGGACCTATGTCTTTCCCTTCTATAGGTTCTTGTTCTAGTTTATAGTAGCAAAAATGTGCTCTATTCTGACAAGCAGATCTTAAATACAATCAGAAAGCTGTTGGTTGTCTCCTTGATATTCATGCCACTATTACACTAATGATCATTGGTTGCATGGTAATTGTTATTGCAATTTATAGATTTCACAGACTGTAGAGACCTTTGTTTTTCTCCCATGGAATCTTCCATTGTACTCTCTGGTGCTATGTAAACTATCCAGCAAGGAGAAAGCTTCCAGACCAGTTCTGGTGGGTGTTTTTTTTTTTTTTTTTTTTGTCCATGTCCTCTGATCTATATGTGTTACATCTTCAGCAATAGAGTTTTACTGGCAGTTTTGGATGCAGGCAAAAGCAACGGTAAAAGGCTATACTGTTTGGAGGGCCTTTGAGATGTCTCTGACCTTAATGGCTTATCAAGAAGTATCACATATCTGTAATTTCTATTATCGTTTATTGGCTCTGTGTTCTGGGTGGACAGTCCAGGTCATATCAAACAACAATTTTTCAAATCTAAACATATACTAATTTGATACATAATGAAAAACTGTATAAAAAAGAAAATATCAAAAAATCTTCATTTCTGTAATAAACTACTATTGTTTATAGAAGCAGAAAGCTTTGAACATAGTAAAAACCATATAACTCATGACACAAAAGTCTTGAATCTGTGGGGAGGTATTTTAGGCAATGTTTGTGGCAATATGATTAAAGGGACGTGCCCATGGGGGTTGAAAAACAAAGACTTCAGCAAAGCCTTGTGCTTCACTATGGGTGAGTGCTGATAGGAACATCTTAGGATTTGCTGTACATTTCAAATTTCAAGTTAAATGTTGGTTGTTATACTTTCAGAAACTTTTACTACTGCCAGTTTTTTTGTGACTGTCTCATTCAAGTACATGACTCCATATGGAGTCACGACCTATAGTAGAGTAATTTGTGTCTTCTTAAAGGATGAGAGGCAAATCGGTGATGCAGTTTTCATTAGTTAAATCCATTCCCACCATGAAGACAAGAGCTGGACCAATAAATGTTACAAAAAAATGTCACTTGGCTCATGAATGAAAACACAGATGAACAAATATAATTATCTAATAATAGTCCAAGCTAAGGTAACACATCCTTATAATGCACTGGAAGTACATACTAAAAATCATAAATAAAGGTAATGTTTGCAGCAGCTCATAGATGGTTCCATCACTGTAAATGGCATCATGATTTTCATTACAGAAAGGGTGAAAGTTCTGTCGTTGAAGATACTGAAGCCTTTGAGGAATAGCCCACAAGTTAGTTGTGGATGAGACATATCTACCAGAAGAAATAGTAATGCTGCTTTAAGAAACTTTTCCTGGAAGCATACACTACACAAACATATTCATCAATAGTCCAAGACAGTGTTGCCTTTCAAAGCATTTGAAATCTATGGGGGAAAGGGACATTGCAGGGTTCAAAGGCAATTGTTTCATAATCTTACACTGGCAGAACACTTGTTCTTACTTTATTATTACCATAATGAGAAAGCTTAAATGACCTCTATATTGTTTAAGAGCTATTTTGAACTGTTTTATTACACAAGCAAGAAGAAGATTGTAGGCAAAACAATACCACATTTGACAATCTTCTGATTCTGGACAATACTCTAGGGTGTCCACAGTATTGTAGTTGTGTGCCCTGTAAGCACTGTGTACTTGTCTCCAGAAAACAATCAGACACATTCAACTCATAGGTCAAGTCATGACTGTTTCAGTTCATTATTCAAAGTGTGCTATTTAGGACAAATGTTTGTGCAGGATTTTGAAGCCACTCTGTCTATCCAAAGGTTCTGAGAGTTTTGGAAAGATTTCAGTTTTCTAAATCCTACCCAAAATATCTATGTAGCATGGAAAAACAATCATGTGGCATTCATGCACAAATGACCTTTGGAGAAAGTTTCAATGACATATGTGAACCCAGTAAAAACCTTCAACTGAGACTTTGCTGTTGATGAAGTAGTAAGATATTAGAAATCGATAAACAGCTTGAATTGACATACATGAGAAGGATATTCATGCACTTTTCCCTTTGGTCGCTGAAAAGCTTTACTTTAGTACATAAAGCTGATCAGGCTGGAGGAAGAAAGAAGGAATGAAGGAGAGATGGAAGAATATGATCATGTACCTGCGGTATCAAGGAGGGCAAAGCACAATAATTGGAACCAGTAATTCCTGTTATCAGCAATTGGTTGCTGAAAGAAATAAATTTCCATTATGAGGTTGTAAAGACTGACAATCAGGTATAAGATGCTTTTGTTTACAGTACAGAAATATATAAAGTGCAGAAGAAATAAGCAATAGAATAAAACCCCAATATTTTCCTCAAGAATGCTTCACCTTAATTTTGACATATATGGCAGATAGCATTGTCCTGACTCTTGCTACCAGCTGTTTTCAAGTCTCATCAGAAGAGATGAAATTGATGGGTTTTTTTTTCATAGTAGCATCCCTATTATCAGATTTAATTCTGCTAAAATGCTTTCAAGTAAACCTTAGGCCCAGTATACTTTCATCTGTGTATGTTGATACTGACCAACCAATTAACCATTCTATTTTTTAATTTCAGTAAAATGTTTAAGAATTCAAGAGATATTCATGCTTATGTTACATTATTTTGTGTAACAGGCTTTGTGTTATACGCTTTTGCAACTACAGGTTAACACAGATGAGCTGAGATTGCTTAAAATAAGGGATGATGCTCAATATTTCAGTTGTGTTAAATGTACTTCTGATATATGATCCATTCACAAAGAGTTTTTAAGGATATAACCCCATCAAAAAATGAGGAACATTTTGAATTTTGATCATTTCCTACCCCTGGGCTTGGGGTCACATCTTTCTGTTTCTTTGCATGTCTTGCTTTAATTATTTTGAATAATTTAATCTGGTGCCTCTTGCCAGGGATAGAGTCTTTCAACAGATTGCTGTTGCTGTTATTTTTGTTGACTTAAGGTCTGTCTGAGCTGATTTTGACCATCTGCATTCTTTGCTCTGTGTGGTCAAGGAAGGTTTTGCCCATTTGGTTAAATTGTCAACTAATTGACCAAAAATCTCTTTAATTTCATGGAGCCAGCGTGACAACAAGCTGGTTCTGTGCATGTGTCAGGGACTGCCTTGTCTTTTTCTTCCTGCCTTGAGCTTCAAGGTTAGCCAAAGGTGATGGCTTACAACCTTTTCCAATCTCTACCGCTACACACCCATTGTAAGTGTTCAAATACCTAACATATCCATGAAACTTCCAGGGTCATAGTGGGACTCTTCAAATCCTCTGAGGACATCTTATTTACTAACTTCTCCTTTTTAAAATTTTTGCTGCAGTTCGTCTGCATGGTTGCTGATAAATGACCGTCAAACGGCTTAAGGGAAGAAGGGTTTATTCTCTCTTATGATTCCTGGTTACAGTTCTCAGTCCAGCTTGATGGGAGAGCACAAACCAACACCAGGGCCGAGGGAACTGGCCACCCTCACCATATAACAGCTGAGAGATAGCTCTCTGTGATTTATCCGGGGCCTAATCCCACCCACCATGGACTGGGCCTTTCCCATCAGCTAGACAATCTCTTATAGGTTTGCTTCGGGCTTAACTCAACTATTAATTAATTCTCTACAAATGTGCCCAGAGCTCAAACCCTCAACAGTCAAGTTGTCACTTGTGCTTAACTATGACAGATTTTTAGATGGAATTGTCCCCTCCCCAAATTATTCTCCAGACACCTGTGATGCTAAACAATTGCCTCTAATTTCTTTTCTCAAATGCTCTGTGTCAGGGTGTGGTGATCTTTCAGATGGCTAAGCATTGAGTGTGGTCAAATAAAGATGCCTTGTATGTGTGTCATTTGGAGAACCACATGGACTGGCTAAGGAATGATGGAGATCTGGGAACAAGACTTTAAAGTAGCACTATCCTAGTCTGTGCCCTATGAAGATTGTCAGGGCACTGGCTTTTACTGATAGTGTGGGAGAGAGAAAGGAAGGAAGGAATGGGGCAAATGAAACTACCCCAAGCCTATAAGCCCGCTATTCTGATTAATATTCAGGTATTTTTTTTCTTAAGTGTTCTCCTAAATTGCATCAGCCTTTGGCTAATTTCCAGAACTCTAAGGAACATGAAAGTTGTAAATTTCAAGTCTTTCTATTGAATTTTATGAAGGACAGATTTTTAGAGGCCTTTACTTCTCCACTTTTGCTGATATCCATTTTTCATTGATGATTATCTTGAACTACAGTTTATTCTGATGTTAACAATAATTAAGAAAGCAATATGTTGTCTAAATGAGCATGCATTATGAAAATAGCATACAGTTAAGCTCATTGATACAGAATGGGTGCAGTTGTAGGTTCAGGAAAAGAATTAATGTAGAATTTTCATTTTTGAAGAGCTTTAATAGGAGATAGAATGTCTTGTGAACATAGTGGGGGGGCATGGTGGGTCCTTAGAATGGGAGAACATTAGGAGAGGCATATCATCACACCAGAGGCAGCATTTTGGGGTCTTTAATGGGAGAGGGAACCTTCCTTTCAAGACCAGAGTGGAACTAAGTTAAGAGAGATGGCCATCTTGCATAGCATGACTGGGCTCCTGAAAGGAGAGAGGCCTTTCAGTTCCAGAGAAACAAAGGAATTTCCTTACTTTTGTAGTTTTTTTTTATGGGGGAGGGGTTATAGCAGGAAGTTCAACACCCCTGTTTAATGTTAAAAATTTATCGTTTATCACATTCATTTATCTGTTCATCTATTGATGGGTCTCAAAACTGGTTCCTTTTCCTAGCTATTGTAAAAACTGTAATGATAAACATGTATGCAGCTTTCTCTGTGGAATGATAACTTAGAATCCTTCAGACATATAACCAGGAGTGGTATAGCAAGACCAAGTACTTTTTAGTTTTTTTGAGGAACCTCACCACTGACTTCCATAATGGCCAACCATTAACAACCTGACAAATAGTCTTCAGTCTATAATGGTATTTGTTTCCTTGTACTTCACCAGCAATGGTTGTTATTTGCTTTCTTGATAATATTCATTCTTATTGGGTGAGAGAAAACCTCATAGCAATTTGAAATTGCATTTCCCTCATGAATATTGATGTTGAAAACATTTTCTTATATTCATTGGTATTTGTATTTCTTCTTTTGGGAACTGTCTATTCAGTTCATTAACTGATTTATTAGTCAAATAATTGATTTTTTGCAGTGCCCTAAAATTCAGTGTACATATTTACATCCATTGTATCTTTTTGGTTTGCTCCTTTTATTAATATGTACTGGCTTGCTTTATATCTTTTAAGACATTTTGGTTTAAAGCATATTTTATCAGCTACAAAAATAGTTATGCTGTTTATTTTCAGCTTCTGCTCACTTGATTTATTGATTTCCATCATTTGATTTGTAATCTGAATGTTTTTTGCCAGTGAGGTGTGTTTTGTGGAGGCAACATGTAGTTTTTATTTTTCTAATATTGCCAGATAGTCTACATCTCTTTATTGATGAACTGAATTCATTTATATTATAGATCATTACTGAGAGATGTTTGCTAATTCCTGTAATTTTGTTGGTTGTTTACTGATTGGAGTATCATTTGATCTTTACTTTCTTCTTTAATAGTATTAGAGATTTTCTAACTTACTGATACAAGCAATAAAGTCCTTCCTTCTCTTTTGTTTACCATTTTTTCCAATGTAATTCATTCTTTCCTCTGCTCTTGTGATGAAAACACTTTTTTCTTCCTCCATATATAGTATCCCTTTAAGTATCTTCTACAGGGCTAGCCAAGTGGTCTTTAATTGCCTTAGTTTGTGCTTATCTTTAACTGTTTTTATTTCTTCATCAATTTTAGAAGCTTTGCTTGTAGCAATGTGGGTTGGCTATTTGCTGCTTGCAGAGCTTTATATATACCCCTCAACGGTTTCTTAATTGTTCTTTAGGGCTGCTGATGAGAACTCTGTTATTTTGTTGTGCTTGTTTTTGTAGATAAGTTGTTTTTATCTTGCCACTTTTAATATTGTTTCTTTTCTTTATATTTTTGGAATCTTGACTATATGTCATGAAGGTCTCTACTCTTATTTATTTGAAGCTTTAATGCCTGCTGTGTTTGGATGTCCATTATTTCCCTGGTTTGTGGGAAATTTCTTTGAATAGAGTCTCCATAGCTTTTATTTTGAATGGATTCTCTTTAGTTTCTATTATATTATGACTGACTGCTTCAGGGATTTGTTTATCATTCTTGCACAGTGCCAGTGCTAATGTTCATGGTGCCATTGCAGTTTTAGTCTTTATGAATGAAATGAGCATGATCACAGAGTTATTGTACTCCAAGGAGAAAAGCTCAAGATAATTGGAGTGTATAAAATGTATAAACTTTCTTATGTATTCTATTTTCTATCCATTTTAGACAAATTATATTGTCCTTGTATGCATGTCTACTTACACTCTTTGGTACACTTAATTATTTCTTTTTAATATTATATACTCTTTAAGATAATGACTTTTCATTTAAAGCTATAGATGCTTGTTTGATGGCTAATCTAAATATTCTAAGAGGATATTTAAAATGTACTAATATGTCTAAACATCACACTATACCTATTAAGGAAAAGTAATTATTTTATCCATTAAATGACCCTTTTTGTCTACATCTTTTATCCACATATAACTTTTGTTAATTGATATTTAATATTGAGAAAATAACAAATTTATTAGGTAAGAAAATCATTTTTTTTCAAAGCACACAAAATTCTTCTGGTTAACTAGTATAATCAGGTATTCTTTCCAGTATCAAATGATAGACATCAAGAGCAGACAATTTGGCTTAATTGTCCTAAACATAGCTCCATATTCTCATCTACAGATGCATGGCTTGAAGAATGAGTGAAACATTCTTGTTGTTTATACAGATAGTATTATTTATTTGCACTGGGAATCCAACCCTGAGTTTCATGTACGCTAGGCAAGTGCTCTAACACTAAGCTCCATCCCCAGCTCTTTCATATTTTTATTTTGAGACAGTCTTGCTTTGTAGTCCAGGTTGGCTTTGTACTTGTTCTCTTCATGTCTGAGTCTGTAAACCTGCCAGGATGACAGGCAAGCCCCAGTATTCCTGGCAGGTAGGAGAACTCTGAATTCACATTACAACAAGGTTCATGAAGCTTTGTGAAGGTGGGTTTGGCCAGTCAAATTCTTTCTTCTATAGGAAGGCTTTCACATTAGAGTTTTGGGAAATAAGTCACAAGGTCACTTTTCAAAACTTTTCTATCCAGACTTCAAGATTAAGTTATTCCAAGGAAAATCCAGAGAACAGTCTAGGTCACATTACATAAACCAGGTTGGACTTTGGCAAATGAAATGTCCTATTTTTATGCATTGCTAATGAAAACAAGCTTGTTACCACTCCCTGAGAAGTCTAGGCAATGCCACAGTGTCTTTGCTGTTGTGATTGCTGGGGCATTTTTATTAACATTTTCCAGTTTTAGAAAGGTTCCAAAGAAAAGGGCATCATTTAATTTATTCTCCTTGTTGCATCTGCAATAAAGGACTGTTTCTATCTTATGGCTTTCCCATTTCATTTTTATGCAATTTTCTTTGGCCAATATTATTATTACCACTTTGAAATAAATGAAACTGATGTCCAGGTTAAGGAAATGGACTTAATTATAGAAGTAGCAGGACTGGAATTTGAACCCAAGTTTTGCCAGCTCCAAAGTCCTTTCTTCCTAATATCTCACTGTATTAGATTCTGATTAGAATCACAGAATCAACAGAATGATATATACAAAGGGAATTTATTGAATTAGCTTATGAGGCTGCGGTAGTCCAACAATGGCTGCCAGTAGCTGCTTAGTCTAGTAGTCCAGTCAGTGGCAGCTGAAGGCTGGAGGATTCCAGGAGAGTCTTTAGTCACAGTGAAGGCTAGAAAGGTTGGAGAGCTGGACAATAGGAGAGAAGAGAGTTTTGTAGCACAGCTTCAGAATCTCTCTTCAAACTCTTCAGTTCTATGGTTCCTTTTATCTGGTTTGCTACTGGGAGGTTCCAATCAGATCTAGGGCTGGTCTTTGTATTGCTAATGTAGTGATCCAGATAATCTTTCAGGTGGTCTGATAGCTGTTCTTAGTTAATGCCAAGTGTGGTCAAGTTGACTACCATGATTAGCTATCACACTTACCCTCCTTTCTTTATTGAACATATTATATCAATGTCATTTTCCTTCTGTATATTGAATAGTCACTGAGTGGCCTGTGAATATTTTCTTATTATCTGAAATATTACATGAATTAAAAGTATTCATTTTCTTAATGCATATTTGTATACTGGGAAAACTCAGATTACTGAATAGTTCAGGTCTTTTATACATATAGCCCTTTGTTCTTCCACAAGTAAAGGCTGGAGAAGAGAGAGGAGCTCTGCTTTCCAGTGGCTTACCTCACCCTGCAGACAATTGGCAGCAGAAGGGGGACAGCTGCCACACTCTTCAGATATCTCTCTATTTAAAGTTCAAAAAGGTACTTGATAATAAGGAAGAAGGACAGTGTGGCCCTGACAAAGCCAGTCAATCACAGGAATAATGGCTCAAAAAGGTAAGCTATAAGACCTCAGGGGATCTTAAAGATTCTGTTTTATTTGTGTTTTGGCACTTTAGTTCTGAAGAATGTGGACTCTCTGCTAAAGAATTATAAGCTGCATATTTCACTGTTTCTGCTAAACGATAACAGATAAGTGGTTTGTAAACTTGGTCTTTAGGTTATGGACACTTTTGAAATGACCAAACAAAGCAGATTAACTTCATTCATGTTCTTTAAAAAGGTGCAGCATAAACTAGTTTTTCTCCAGTGTTGTGCTGGATTTGAGATTCTGGGGGTTGTTGAGCTCTACTGAATAGCCACATGAATGTGAAGCAGTCGGGCTGGGTCTCTGAGTCTTTATTCTATTGTAAAATAAGAACTCTCTGATGTGTTCCACAAAAAAATTTTGCTTCAAATTTTAAACACTTTTCATATTTATGTGTTGATATTAATTGATTAAAACCACTGTGAAAAATACTGAATTATTGACTAAGAAACAGTTTTCAAATACCTACAGAAATTTTCACCTTTAATCCTAACAACAGCCTTGTGAGAAGAGCATATTATTGTCACTCCCATTTTACAGCTATGGAAACTGAAGCATAACACAGTTTACTAATGTACCCATGCTTTCTAGGAAGTAATAGTTTGGGGTCTTGGACCTGAAAATCCTGTTCCACAGGAAAATCTTCTGAAGAATATTTGAAGTTGTAGTCAATTTGGAATATTCAGAACTGGACAAAAAGGAAAACCTTTCTAAACAATTCTGTGTCCAAAGAGAAATTTTGTTCTCATCTGTGCTGTTAATATATGTGATCCATGCAAAGTATATGGGGATGTTACTATTTCAGAACAATGGGACAGATTATGTTAAAATTGAAATACTAGTGTTGAAAGGACATCAATCTAGTGATGCTCTGCCAAAATTCACAGCCCGCAGCATTGATGTGCATGAAATAGTAAATAATGGGTTGCTTACTTCTGGACCTTAATGATGTGCAAGTTGTACTGAAATATGTTTCATGAAATTTTATTAAAATATATTTCTGTAATATATTTATGCTCAATTGAATTTTTAAGCTCTTTTATGCTAACAAATATCTGTGTCACTTATTTGAACAATTAAAAAACTAATGCTTTGTACTTTTAATCTAATGGCACCTTAATTCATAAAAAGACCTTTTTTCTAGGTGAGAGTGAAAGGGGCTCATAACGTATGCCTTTGCCTTGAAGCAGAGGCAAATGGAAGGTGGGGAGGAATGCTTTCAGTCTAGTGGTTAATGTCTTGTTTGAGGTCACAGTGAAATGAAGCAAGGAAAGCCCATTTTGCCAGTGAAGAGAAATTTTATAGAAAAATAGGTCAAAAGTATTAAAATTCACTTAAACTTCAGAAAGTTTGCTTTTATGAGGGTGGCTTCTAATTTTAGAAGCACCTCAACTCCTGATGACTTAATTTTAATAGCATTAAAAACCCTTCACATTTTAAAATGATGGAAACTGTAACAGGAACACAGTTGCTAAGAACATGTGTTCTCTTTCCTAACTGTTTGTACTTTCCAATTAAGAATATGCCTGAGTTCTTAACATGGGGACATTAGTTCTATAAGGTATCTCCTGTACTGTTTCTGTATCTTTGTGTGGGGTGTACCATAGGTGGTTTGTAAAAACAAGACTGAGATGCAGTAAGTCTTCCCAAAGATACATTTATAAGTTGTTTTCTACAGATAGGGGTTCAAATAGGAGACATAGGAGAAATGGCTTCTGTGTGTGCTATATTATTATTGTCCATAGACTCAAGTTCAGAAGCGATTATTACAGTGGACAGGTTTAAGGAAATAACATCTCTTTTATTTCTGTGAAGAATGATTGTGTAAGGCATGAGGCATTTCTTTTCCTGTGAAATTGAAAATGAAATTCAGCTAATAAGAATTCTTAAATCAATTTCTTGTGTTATAATTAATTTAGATTAGTAGGAATTACCTCACAGAGTGGATTTTTGTTATACAAACAAACATCTGCTCTCTATGCTACAGTACAAATAAATGAATATGTTCTGCATATACTAAACACACAGGGGTTAAAGTTTATAAAACTTTGCACACGTTCTATCATTTGACCCTGAAAACAACTGTAGAGGATAAGCATTAAAAGTTTCATTAAGTTTATTTTATACTAGAGAAGTTCAATCTCAAACTAGCATAAAATCATGTAACTGTGAAAGGACAACCTATGGCTTGAACTTAGGATTTAAGTTACTATTATTTTATTTAGGTTATATTTATTATTATTATTATTGTATTATTACTAATATCGAAGGTTCATAGTAGAGTTGCAGGATATCCTCTGCAAAGAGCAACAGCAACAATTAATGATGTATGAGTATGCTTTAAAAGTATACTTTGTTCCTACCATTACCAGATCGCTTTCATTTTTTTTTTCAGAAAGTGTAATACCAAATGACCCACCTGACTCTTTTCTTTGTCTGCTTTTGAACAGAATCCACACTATCACATCTCATGGTCCCCATTCTTCTCCTGATTGGATGGATTGTTGGCTGTGTCATAATGATTTATGTTGTCTTCTCTTAAAAGGGTGAGGACTTTTAAAAATTAACAATGGATATGTTCACTCATAGCTTAAACTTCTCCAGAAATTATCTTTTATATTTACTAATGAAACATTTTTGTCATTCAGGCAAGAAGACTTCAGATTTGCACCACTTAGAAGAACCAAGGAAAATATGAACACGACCAATGATTAAAAGGGTTTTGTGTTAACTATTGCAAAGCTTCATCTCATTTGTGATTGGGCTATAAGCTAGATATTTGGTTCGCATAAGCATTTCTTTAGTAACTTACTGGAAATTACAAAAAATCACAAAATTATAAGAAAATTCAGGATTCTTTAAATTCAAAGGGAAGGAAATATATTCTTAATTTTTGGCTTAAGATGCCTAAGTCATAGGGATAATATAGGATGAATTCAATTACATCCAAAAAATTTTTGCTTACTTCTGGAAATTGAAAATGGGCTAAAGAACAGATGACTAAAGAGAAAATAATGAGGAATGTACTTAAAACTAAACTGATGTTTAGTTCTTCATGTATATGCAAAAATAAACATGTCTAATAACATCAGCATTGTTAAGACTATGGGAAAGAAGCACTTTGTACTCTGTGAATTCAAAATGGAGCAATATTTTGTTTTTTGGAGAGAGGTTCACTCATGAGATCCTAATGGCTTAGTTGCCTTGAGAAAATGGGATTGCAGGTGTATATTACTTCAACCAGTGAGGTGAATATTCTGGGGGAAAACTTGGCACTTAGTATCAACTGAAATTATATATATAATATATAACATATATATAACATATATATAACATATATATAACATATTATATATACTATAATATATATTACTTTAAAGGCAATTATCTGCCTTCAAAGTGTGAAAATTTTCACAGATATCACAGCAAAATTATAAATGGCATATGCACAGAAACACTCATTGTAGTACAGTTGGTTACACAAAGACTTGGAAAACAAGCCAAATGTACATTCATTTGGGATAGATTGAATAGATGATGATAATACAGCTCTTGTGCATATGTTAAAGGAGTGAAAATATATGATAGATATAATCCCCAAGACAAAGTATTAATTAAAAAAGTCAGGCATAGAGTAAGTATACTGCCACTTGCATAAGAAAAGGAGAAAACTATATCAACAGATATACATACTTGGCTAATATTAGCAGATTGAAATATGAGTTGGCTCAGTGGGTGTAACTGTTACTTTTAACTATTGCTATGAGAGAACACCTGAAGTCAAATAAGGAAGGAAAGGAAATTTATTCACTGTAAGGTTCCAGAGGGGAGATACAGTCTTTCATGGTGGAGGTATCATGGCTGGCTGGCTGGCTGAACCTGGCAGGCAAGCTAAGTCACAGGCAGATGACCACACGCTGGAGCATTCCTGGAGAGTCTCTCTTCTTCCTCCTAGCTGGAGAGTCTCTCTTCTTCCTCCTAGCTGGAGAGTCTCTCTTCTTCCTCCTAGTCTTCTGTTCTGTGGTTCCTTTTATCTAGTCCACTACTGGAGGTTCCAGTGGGATCTAGGGATAGCCTTTGTATTATCCAGATAATCTCTTCTTCAGGTGGTCTCAGTGGATCTTAGTTAATGCCTGGTGTGTCAAGTTGACACTCAGGATTAACTATCATAGTAGGTAAGGTGTCTGTTCCAGATCTGATGACCTGAACTTTTTTCCTAGAAGGCCACATGGTAGAAGGAAAGAACTATTTCTGAAGTTTTCCTTTGACTTCACCTGTGTGCCATGACATATGCATGTGTTCCCTCCCCCTTCTCTCTCTCTCATTCTCTCTCTCTCTCTCTCTCTGTCTCTCTCAACTCCTGCATTCTTAAATAAATAAATAAATAAATAAATAAATAAATAAATAAATAAATATTGAGACAAAGTAGACAAGTGGAAGCAATATATTTCTGAATATTTTTCATTCTGGAACTTACATTTTTACAAAATAAAAAAAAGTCAATAATCTCCTGAAATTTAAAACAAACTGGAGGAGAGCCAATAATATATCAACTTGCCAGTGTAATTGAAAATAAAAAATAAAATTTCAAGTGACTTTAAAATATAGTAATTTTATTGCCTGCATCTTATTGGCTAGACAGGTAAAAATTACATTCAGTGCTATTTCAAGTAGTAGTAATTATATTGCTCCTTGAAAGCTAAGCTGTCAGCATAAATGTCAAATAAATACACCTGTTAGTATTAAAATTGAACAGCAATTATTAGTATACACCCACTATTTATTTTCTTTCTGAAAAAGTAAATATTTGTCATAGACGAAGCCACTGAAAAATAGAGGTAAATAAAAAAATAGAGATAAAAAATTAAAATGAGCAAACAAACAAACAAACCAAGTTCTCTGTTTTTCCAATATCTCAGAGTATAGCCTCAAAGGAGTAAGGATCTGCGCTCTAGTCTGAGGTAGAAATGCATGGCTTGATTTTTCAGACGACATATGTAACTATTGATTAGTTTAATAGCATTGAAAGTGTTACAACTGGGCATTGGGTATTTTTTGACATAATTAAGTAGAAAATACAAAGGGACACATTGCAAGGAATTTTTTATCAAAATTTAAAGTGAAACCAGGTTTGATTAATCTACCAGGGTGTTTAAAGTAAGCCCACAAGAAAACGTTCAGCAAAATACAGTATATGGAAAACCATAAAGAACACATGATCCAGTTTTAAACAAATGGCCAATGTTTAAGTGCTAGCATTCACAATAGTCTAGTAATAGAATTACTCTCTGTGGCCATCGACAGATGAATGGGTGAAGGAAATGTGGTACCTGCACATGACAAAGTATTGCTTATCCATAAGGAGAAACACAATTGTGTCACTTGAATGAAAGTGGATAACACTGCAGATTACTATGTTACATTGAATAAGCCACATGTAGTCTCCTTTGCATCAGACATTTTCTCCCATATGTGGAATCTGGACTAAACTATTAAAGACATGAAAGTACAAGTGGAATAACTGGAAAGAGAAAAGAAGTCAATAAAAGAGGGGAATGGAGGCAACAGAAGGTAACAGAGGACAGAACATGAGCAAAGCACATTGCATACTTCTATTAAATGTTCTAATGAAACCAATTATTTCATGTGATGATACATATAAACACATTACTTTTTCCTCAAGCAAAAATAAACCCTCACACACTCAAAAAAAAACAAGCAAATACAAACATTTAAGGAAAAGAAAAGGAAGAGGGAATAGTAGTAGTAATATAGTAGTAAATAATAGTGACAAGAAGGAAGAGATGGAGGGATGGAAGGATAGAAGAAGAAAAGGTGGGAGAAATGGAGGCAGAGGAAAGGACAGAGATGGAAGGAGAGAAGGAGGAAAGGAGGGAAGGATGGAGGGAGAAAAGAAAGGAAAGGTATAGGTATAAGAGAGAGAAAAGAGAAATGAAGGAAAAAAGACTATAATGATAGAAGAAAAGAATATAAGTATACTAAATAAATGTGAGGCACTAATGGTAGAACATTTTTGTATTTCTGTGATAAAGGCATTACATAATTACTAGTAATATTTTCATTTTAACAGTAGTGGTTTGTAATAGAAAATCAATTTATCAGAAATTCACATTGAGTTTTCTGTTAGTCAAAATGATAAGAATTGCTTTAGTTTATTCCCACAGAAGATAAAAGATAAAATGACAGATATGTACAAGACAACAAAATGGTTGTATTTGTTTAAGTTCAGTGATGATTTGAAGATTCATTGTACTGTTTGATCTACTTTTATATGCTTCTAAACATTTTACATTTGTTCTTTTTTGGAACAACTTCCCACAATTAATCTTCCTTCCAGCCAGTTTCCTTCCTGCTCTTATTGATTGATTGATTGATTCATTCATTCATTTATTCATTTATTTGTGTGCGTGTGTGTGTGTGTGTGTGTGTGTGTGTGTGTGTGTGTGTGTGTGTTTCTCACTGAATTTCACATGGTTTATGATTAATACAATGAGTCTGGGCTCTTGCTGGGGGCTCTCACTGCCATCCAGCAGTAACCTTCATTAGTTTCTCAGAGTGGTGTGGCACCTCTTGAGGTCTTTGCCCTTCTTCAGTGAAACATTGATAGCTACATCTTGCGCAGGTCTCATGGAGGTGGACACAGCTGCAGCTTGTCTATGAATATGACAGCTCTGCCACATACAGATGACACTACCTGGCCACGTCCCTCCCCATCTTCTGGCTTTTACATTCTCACTGCCCGCTCTTTTGCGACACTCCCTGATTCCTGGGTTGGAGGTGACTTTGATGTCATTTAGTCCTGAGCAGTCCATAGTCACTTACTTTCTGCACTTTTGTCAGTAAATGCAAGCATCAGGATAAAAAACACAAATATTAGAATGTTGAGGCAGTGTCAGTCTTCCTAAGTTCTCTCCCTAATCCCCAGGAGCTGTGGGTTTACAGTACTAGGCATGGATGGCTATCTGAGAAGTGAGCCGCAAACCTGATAAGAGAGTGGTTATTTACCCCTAAACAGTAGAGCTGACACTGTTGCACACATGAGAACACCTTGATTCCCAGGTTGGTTTCGTGTTTTGTTGGGTTAAAGGACTTTGATATCTTTCCTTGGCCAGTATGGCACCTTCTACCACTATGAAATCTCACCAGCAGGGAGAAGTTTTAGCAGTATATATTTCAATAAAGGCTTGTGGTATCTTCAGCAACAGAGTATTATCAACTAGTTCTTGTGGGCAACCAATAGAAACAGTAAGGGCTGGTATTATTGAGGGGTGTCTGGACCTACCTAATTAACAGCTCATAAGGAAGTACCCCACACCTGGCTATGGGATTTTTGTTTAATGAACTATAGTTTCTAGTAACAGTATTTTCTGTACTTACTGAGTATCTCTCTTCAAACTCTTTTATAAATTGTATTTTTAATTGTATCATAAAATACTAGATTTTGCCAATAAAGTTATCTTTAAATATTAATTTTATTTATTCCTTGAAAATTTCACACATGTATGTTTATCATATACATCCTTTTAACATCTTCTACTGTCCCAGCCACCACACCCCCAACATGTCTCTATGTGGCATTTTCATATGTCCTTTGATGTAGTTAATTATCTTCTCCATTTTCTACCTAGCCCGGGTTTAAATATTCCCACCCAGCTTCCTCCTCTTTACTTTCACACTCCTTATGTTCTTCTGTCACCCACCCTGCATTAAGGCATCATCATCATCACACGCACACATGCACACACAGACACACAGACACACAGACACACACACACATGGAAATGGACCCATCTTTCCTTAGGAAATGTTCACTAGTAGGTTGTCCATGCAGTAGTGGAAGGTCCCACATCCATGTGTAACTGAGCAGTATACAAGCCAACTCACAAATAAAGAGGACATGACTTTGGAAGGGAGACATGTTGGGGGTGAGGTGGCTGGGACAGTAGGAGGTGGTAGGAGGATCCATATGATCAACATAGACATGAAATTTATAAAGAATAAATAAACATTATTTAAAGATCAGTTTAATTGGCAAAATTTTATCCATTATATATGCATGCTTTTTATGTGATTTTTGTGTAAGTAAAAATAAATTAATAAATAAAATCAATTAACACTTCCATTGCCTCATATACTTATCTTGTAGTAAGACCATTTTTAAAATATGCAGTTAAAATCAGCAATTTCAACTATGTGATATATTATTACTAGTTACAGTTATTGTTTTATAAATAGATCATCTGAACTTACTCCTCTTAACTGAAAATTTTTGGGTTTTGACCACTGTGTTACAAGCTCCCAATACTTCCAATTCCTCATAACCACGATTCTACTCTTTTCCTCCATGAATTCAGCTTTTTAAGAATGCACATAATAGTGAGAAAATTTAGTTCTGCCTTTCTGATCTTGATTTATGTCCTATAGCAGGTTCATTCTCCATTTTTGTCCTCCAGATATGTGTGAGTTGTTGCAAATAATGGGAGTTTCTTCCTTTCACTGTTGAATTGTATTCTATTGTGAATATGATCTGCTCATCCACTGATGGAAACTTTCATTGATTCTATATCTTGCTGTGGTGAGCAGCTTTGCAATGAGTGAGACACTGTACATGTCTCTCTAGTGGACTGATTTCAACTCCTTCAATCAGAATTGATACTGCTAAATCACAAATAATCTTATTTTAGATCTGTGCCCCTACCCTGGCGAAAGACTGTTTTTGTTATTGCTCTCTATTGGCATCAGTTCGCACTATCGCTCTGGATTTTTACTTCCTTACATATCCAACTCTTGCAACTTTCCTTTCTTTTTTTCCCCATTTTTATTTATTTTTTCTACATTTACAAACGTATTGAATATTCATCCCAGCTTTCCTGCCTCCCCACTCACTCCCATTCCCTCCCTTCCCTTCACCTTCCCCTCCCATTCCATTATACCCTTTTCCTGTATGCTTCTATGGACTTCAGAATCCACTCTGGCTTGTCTATTTCTGTGGGGGCTCAGGCCTCCACAGTATAACTTTTGCTGCTGCTGTTATACAAGTGAGGAAGGAAGTAAAAATAAACATCTATTTGTCCACGTGCCTTCCCTTTCTTTAGACTGGAGTAATTTCCTGTAAATTCACTGGTTTGTTTCTTTAGTTTGTGGTGCCGTAAGATACTCAGTTCTTTCTCAAAGGTGTGGCCAATTAATTGTTCTCTACAGCCGAAAACCTTCATCCTCCTCATAAACCTTTACACTTTACTTTGGACAGAAATTATTTTGTATTAAAGTCTCAGTATTATTTTCTCTAGTACTTTAAAACAGACCTTAATGCTATTCTTAAACAGCCATAGACATGCATTTTTCCATAATAAGTAGTTTAATTTCACGTTCATACGTCTAATTTGATTATTTTCTCAAAAAAAAAAAAAAACCGAAAAGCTTAGATCAGAGAAAGGAACAGAAATTTTGAAAACCAAATTGTTTTATCCAAACATTTAATTATTTGGAGTCATTATTTGACTCTTTATGATATTTTATGCATTTATTATGAGAATTGTAGTGTTTTCCAAATCTGCCAGGTCTGAATCAACTCAATCATTTGTTAAAGTATAATTCTTGCATATAGGAAGGAGGTGGGAGGGACTGATGAAGGGATGGTAGGGAGGAGTGATGGAGGGAAACAGGGTTAAGTACTCAATATGGTTGTAAAAATAAGGCCTCAAAAGCAGAGGGACCTGAGTTCAGATCCCAGATTCCATATAAAAATTTCCAGGCTGAGTTGACCAAATAATCTCAAAATTCATATGGCGGCACAAAAGACCCAGGATAGCAAAGACAATCCTGAGTAACAAAAACACTGCTGGAGGTATCACCATACCAAACCTTAGTCTATACTACAAATCCATAGTTATAAAAACTGCCTGGTACTGGCTCCAAAATAGACACACAGATCAATGGATAAGTGTTGAAGACCCAGATATAAGCCCACAAAAATACAGCCATTTGGTCTTTGACAAAGGGGCCCAAAGAATCCAATGGAAAAAGAACAGCATCTTCAACAAATGGTGCTGGCAAAACTGGATCTCCACATGCAGAAGATTAAAGCTGGACCCCTACTTGTCACCATGTACAAGACTTAATTCCAAATGGATCAAGGACCTTGATTTAAGGCCAGAGACTTTTTTTTTTTAATTTTTTTTATTTTTATTATTATTATTTATTCAACTGTGTGCTTTAAAAACCATAGTTGAAAGGATACGGAACTCCCTCGAGCTGATTGGGCTAGGCCAACATTTCCTAAACAGACATCCAATGGCACAGTCACTGCTACCAACGCTCAACAGTTGGGATCTTGTGAAATTAAAGAGCTTCTGTTCAGATAAAGAGATTGTAACACGAGCTCAAAGGCAACCCACAGAATGGGAGAAAATCTTCACTAACCACATATCTGATAGAGCTCTACTGTCCAGAGTGCACAAAGAACTTAGAAAACTAAACTCCAAGGAAAACAATGGCCCAATTAAAAAATGGGCCCTGGAACTTCAAAGAAACTTTACCAGGGATGAAATTAAAATGTCTAACAAATATCTGAAAAAATGCTCCACTTCCTTCGCCATCAGGGAAATGCAAATCAAAACTTCCCTGAGATATCATCTCACCCCGGTCAGGATGGCAAAAATCCACAATACAAACAACGACAAATGCTGGAGAGCATGTGGAGAGAGGGGAACTCTCCTACATTGCTGGTGGGAATGCAGGCTGATACAGCCACTCTGGCGAGCCGTCTGGAGATTCTTAAAAAAATTAAAGATTGAAATGCCATATGACCCTGCTATCCCACTTTTGGGAATAACCCCCCATGCACTAGAGGTTCGCCTCGATAGCACAAGCTTGACCATGTTCATAGCAGCACTGTTTACAATAGCAAAGTCATGGAATCAACCTAAATGTCCAACAGTTGATGAGTGGATAAGGAAACAGTGGTACATCTATACAATGGAGTACTACTCAGCCATCAAAAATGATGAATTATTGGAATTTGCTGGGAAATGGATGTCATTAGAAAGAATTATATTAAGTGAAGTATCCCAAACCCAGAAAATTAAGCGCCGTATGTACTCCCTAATAGATGGGTCCTAGTACCAAACTCACCCAGCCCACATTGAGACACTCAAAAGTAAACCTATGTGACACAGTAATTGCAAGGATTATGAACAAGAGAGATGGGGTAGGAGGGCCACACCAGAAACAAGGAGAGAGGGGACCATGTTACAGCAGAGAAAATAGGCCTCCATCAAGGTCTGCAAGGGGTGACATACAGTGCCCAGCACGATGGAGTGAAGGGCATTGCAGGAGCAGCAAAACTGCAAAAGAAAATCAACAAACCACAATCCAGAACTTCAGAGATTCTATATCAATCACATAGAACTAGGCCAGCCTAATCTCTCCCCATCCTGGAGCTCAGGGACATTTGCGGAAGAGGGGGCAGTAAGATTGTAAGAGCAAAAGGATGGGAGGAACAACGATTTGCAAGATTCTGAACAATAGTTGGGGCCAAAGCAATCATAATGGGACTTTGCATGCCCTGCGCAATGTCCAGGGCACTGTTGCCCTCATAAAGTCTAGCATCTGTTAAGGGCACCGAGATCCCTGGAGGCAAGGGATTGACAGCCATAGTAGTGCTCCTATTCTTAAGGGGAACAAGAGAAAGGGCTTATGGAAATGCCACTGGGTCCTTATATGTCATCGGAGAGGAGGACCCAGTGGAGAGTCAGGCGTACACAATAAAGGACTCTCTGGGAATTGGGGGGGAGGCACTGGGGGATGGGGAGGGAGAGGAGGGGGAGGAGGGGGTTCGGGGGAGGAGGGGGGAGGGAGGGAACTGGTAAAAAAATTTTAAAATGTATAATTACATTTTTAATAAAAAAATATAAAAAGAAAAAAGAAAAAAAATTTCCAGGCTGAAATGGCAGCAGCCTACACTTATGATGAAGAAATCAAGGATGATTCCCAAAGTCACCCTTGGGCTTCTACGTGCCTTCTGATTACACACACAAAATAGACAGATAGACAGATAGCTAGCTAGCTAGCTAGCTAGATACATAGCTAGCTAGATAGATAGAGAAATAAAATGATTGTAAAAATGGAAAAATAAAATTAAAAAAGTTTTTTTTAAAAAAGTATAATTCTTAAGCTCCCTCCTTGTAGAATTCTGAGGAAGTCCTCTTAAACGAACTGATTCTCAGGTGATGTTTTGCTATATTAGGAAAGCACATTGTGTGTGTGCATGTGTGTGTTACTTCCTTTCATACATAGACACTGATCCATGCTGGTTTGTAGTGTCTCCACTACTACTTCTCTATCACCACAAGAAAATATAAACACTTTATTATGTTATACAGCATTACATTATGTTTTGTAATTGTATGAAGTATAATGATGATGTTTGCTATTATTTTGTTACTTTGATGGCTATTCTCAAATGCAACCTGACATCTAAGAGGTAGGCTTCTGGACACACATATGAGAACTACCTAGTTTTGGCAGACCTCTGGGCTAGACTGTACAAGATTGTCTTTCTTGCATAATGGACGGAGGAATTCCTTGCCCACTGTGGGCAGCACTATTCCTCAGGCAGGTGGTGTGTAAAAATGGCCATGCACTGGTACTTCCCTTCTGTTCTTGAATTTGAATACGGTGTCATCAGTTCCTTTTGCTCCTACTGGTTACTCTCTTGCCAAACTGTAACCTGGAGTTTGAGTTAGAATAACCTCTTTGTTCCCCCACATTGTTTTTGTCAAGCACTTATTACAGCACTGAGTTATGAAACTAAAACAGTCACTGATATTTTTGTAAAGGCAAAACATATTTTCCCTACTTAAGTTTACAGTCTTTGTGTGTGTGTGTGTGTGTGTGTGTGTGTGTGTGTGTGTGTGTGTGTGTTTATACAGGAGGATACTATGTGTGTCTGTAGAGGGAATTACATTGCTTTGTTCTGGGATTTCTCTTGCTCTTCCTTCAGAGTCCAAGTACAGGTTGCTGCCATTTCCTCGTGGTGTTTGTCAGTTTCTTGACTCAGAATGCATTTCACAATAAGCAAGTAACTGATATACATACATTAACTTTTCAGATTAATTATCTCCTTACAACACTTGTGAGTGCACAATGTATAACTTTAAATAACAGAGACACTACTGAAGCAATTTAAGCTGGATTGAAATTCTTAGAGAAGTGACGATCGGGCTTCCAATGAGCAGTTCAGATGATTATTGTGTATAGATATCATAACACGTTAAAAACTGGTCTATTTTTAAATTTCTAAAATTTTAAACCTACATTCTCTCAGAGTAGAGATACAAATTATTTTAGATGGCATTTATATTAATTATTGCTTGATACATTTTTTATTACATGATGCTCAGCTTTACCTGGGCAAAACACCTTCCCTCTTCTCTATTTGTCTTCTTGGATTTCTCTCATTAATATAATTTGGGCATGGGAACTGAGAATGACTACTTTCCTTATTCTATGCATTATGATACGAATTTAGAAACCTTCAAGAAAGCTTTTTTTCCATGCCTAGAAAAAGAGATAAATTCCTCTAAGTTTTGAAATGTTTAATGAAAATTTTCACAAACTACCAAGCCTAGTAGAGCTGAGGAAATTACACTAGAAGACAGAATCCTAGAGGAGAGGTCCTTGAACACAACCAGAAACAGCATCTTTAAGTGATATCTGCCTACAGATCTTTTGATAAGTCCAATTTTAATTTTTAGCAAGAAAATTATTTTCTATTTATACACTCGATATCTTGTATTTGTTTATTGTAGTTTCTGAAGCAGTCACTTTCCATTTTTTAATCTTTTCTATTTTGACTAGGCAGTTATACTCACAATATAAATATACATTAGCCTAAGATTCTCTTAGAGAAGTACCAGAAGTGGATGAGTAATATTTTGAAGTTGGCAGTTTCTCAGAGAATAAAAAGGATGGATGTTTTATTTTTGTTTCACTCTGTTTTGGAAATCATGCTTGCTTTGCAAAAGTGAGGTGGGTGTGTAATTTCTTACAAATCATTTGAACAAACCATGAATGGACCCAGACCTGTGGTTTTCACTGAAAGGCAGAAATATTCAGGGTTTAAGGCTTCAGTGATTATCCTATATTTAAGTCCATCTTCAGTAATTTTCCTAGGCTGGGAAGGAAGGCTTTCATAAACTCAAAATTCCCAGAGATACAGATATGCATCTGAATGGTTCTTTCTGGAGCTTATGCCCATGAATATAAAAGGAGATGGGATATTGATTGGAATCTTGATGCAGAATGAAACAGGGTCATGAAGAAACTATTTTGAGTTGTTAGAGCTTACTTGTTCTGCAAAATTGGCCCAAAAATAGAGAGCAAATCGAAATAGGATTTTTAGTAGTTTGCATGCCAATGCACCTCAAATCTCCGAAGCTGGTGTCTTATGCATTTCCCTGATTGCTCCTCATTTGAGAAGAGCTCAGCACAGGAGCCATTTTGTCTTAGAAAACACAGTACTTCAGTCTAATATACATAGTATTTTCAAAAGGGTGCCAAGGACACTGAATATATTCATACCTTCTTAATGTAAAGTCTTGCTTTGATCCTACTGGTAATGACTATAGTAATTATGGATTGTGATGGATTATACTGGTAGCAGAATGCATCACCTTTTTGGGAGCATGGCCAGAACCATTCATTTTTCTTTCCTCATTGATTTATATTCTTTTTATTCAATTTTCTGTTGCCTTCTATGTTCATGTTATATTTTATTAACACTTAGCTGTTCTCTACAGCTGGTACAAAGCAATGAGATCGCTTCTATAAAGGTCACTTTAAGTTTCTTGGCTCTTGTCTCCTGTTCTGAAGAAGAACCCAAAAGGACTTATCTTAGTCTGTGTCTTGCTATTATATCAATATGACAGATTGCTCAAAAACAGAAAGAGTGGACATTTTTTGCATCATGGTTCTAGAAGCTGGGAAGTCCAAAAAGGAAAGGTCTTGACAGTTAGGGCCTCTCACTGCACCACAGCAGTGGAAAGCATCACCTAGTGGGAGAGGGTTGGCAGCTAGTGTCACACTGAGAGAGATGGAGCTCACTCATAAGAGAGCCACTGCAGTGATAGTTAGCCAACACTTGTGATAGTGGCATTAATGTATTTAGGAGCCTGGAGCTTTCATTTCATTATTGCCTCATAAAGATCTCACCTTTTAATAGCTCATGGTAGAACTTTAGGCCCACTGTGAATTTTGGAGGGAATATTGGAACTACAGTGGATCTCATATGATCAACTGTTCATCTATAATGTGTTACTTACATCTATAATCATCTGTCTAGATTTATGTCTCTGTCTTTTATCTATTTGTCATCTTTCAGTGAATATCTGTTGTCTATCATTGATCCATCTGTTATCTATCAATTTATTGTGTACCTATCTATCATCTGTCTATAAGCCTCTATCTGTCATTATATCTATCTATTCTCCTATCTAATAAGCTCCATTTGGTCACCACTACTTCCTTGTGGCAGCCGCTAATCTCTCACAGAGATTACAGTGACTTCCTCTGTCACCCACTGAACCCCTCATTGCACTTATAAGTTGGTCTGTGGACTCCCCTGAGGCATCAGTATTTCTCCCTTTTGTCAAATTTTGGACAGAACTCAGCAGCACAATGGAGGTTCAGGTTTCTCTGTGGTGTCACTCATTAAATTATTATGGGTGGAAAATTTCTCACTTTTTTATCTCTTTCTAATAATAATTATGCATGTTTTGTTTGCTAAACAATATGGCAGCTATTGTATTTCTTGTTCTGTGGTCAAGGTGGAGTGGTACTCCAGTACTACATCATGCCTCAGAATTTAATAATAATTTATCGAATTTTTATTTTTTGTCTATCTATCTCAAGACACTCATCCAGTGCAGGGATGGAGACTCAAAGACTCTCACCACACTGATGAATCATGGCATTAAACTGTGTCATGTCTGACTTCCTGTGTGATTAGGGTGGGTTCTTTCAGGAGGCTACTCAGGTTTTTTCCAGTAGGGTTATTGGATTTATTTACTTCATCAGGATGCTAAAAATTCGGACACCCATTTGGAATATCATTTAATCAACAATTGTTTGGTAGATAGAACCATTTTGATAAGGCATGCTGTGACCATCCATATCTCTCCATGCACGTATACACACGAGAATGGGGTTCTCTGCTTCTCTTAAATATGATTCTTTTGTCCTTAGCCTCTCGCAGGAAGATAGATGTCTAGAAGATACACATCAAGTTGTGTGAATTACATTTCCTGGGGAAACACTACACACAACCATCTTCCCACCCCAGATAGGACTTTCATGACAGACCAAACTGACAACAAACCAATCAGTTTATTGGGCTTGTTTACAGGAGCAGGGGTGAGGGTTACTGACAGGAACAAGGTCAGCTCATCACAGCATGGCTCACCTCCTTGCTGCCTTGCTGGAACTCTCTTAACAAATCTACCTCAGTTTATAAACATTAGGACTCTTCCTGCATATGCACTCTAACTCCTCCCAGCCTTCAAATGTACAGGCATGTGGGTGCAGATGTGCAATTAAGACAGAATTATGTGTGGCCAGCCCAGAGTCCCAGGTGAGGGTCTAATAACCCTCTATATCCCTTCTGTCTGTGAAGGAGTCCATGGACAGACAGTAGATGTTCCCAGTGGTCTCAAAATAAAGATAGTGGCTGTTTGGAGGAACACTGCACATGAATAACCAAATAAATACCTGATCACTACTGTAAACAAAACAGTGCTGTGAAATACATCAAACATATGAACTCTTTCTAAAATGTCTGTCACTTATTAAATATCAAGCAATGCAAAAATGATTTTAGTCTTTATTATATTATCATATTATATTTTAGATACATTCTTACTGATTCCACTCAATAACTCTGTGAGACAGGTGTCATTATTATTTCTGTGCCGGGCATAAGGAATTTCATTACTGAGATGTTGAGACTCACTTTTCATCATGTGGCACATTATTAATTATTGGCTGAAACTGAGATTTAATCCTGTGTTTTCTAATTACAAATTACATTTGTTTTTTTCTTGATCACATTTCACCAAAATTTAGGGTCTATATATATTTCAAACTCCATTTATTTCTTCTTGATCACATTTTATTTTTGTGTCTTGTTTCTCAGAGTCAGATCCTAAAGCAGATATCTGCCTTCATCTTTCTGTAAACTTCAGATTTCCTGAGATTTCTGTAAGTTCCATGATCTGGAAGGATCCCAGTGCTACAGAACTTAGTTTCCAGTCAGTTATGCATGAGCCACACTCTCCCTTTGCTGGGCAAAAGTAAAATTTGCACAGTTGGCTCCAGGTAAGAGTCTCTCTTGGTTATAACATATTCTACCTTAACAATATCAAAATTCATACAACTACTGTCTTCTAACTTTTCAGAATTTGTTCTGTGTGAACTTCCAGAAGAAGAAGGAAGAAGAGGAGGAGGAGGAGGAGGAGGAGGAGGAGAAGTGGGGGAGGAAGAGGAAGAAGAGGAGGAGGAGGAGGAGAAGGGGGGAGGAAGAGAAAGAGGAGGAGGAGGAGAATATAATTCAATAATAGACAGGACTACATGAAACTCTGGTAAAAAGCTATAAGTAAATAACAAACAAAAAATAAACAAAATGAAGCAAAAAGACAAGAATTTTGATTATTTCTCTACTTCTGCAAAATGGGCAGTGATTTGAAAGCTTTCTATAGAGATAGTCGTACAAATGTCTACAAATGTGATATGTAGATGTTAAGGTCCATAGTTCTTATAAATAACAATGACATATGAAGATGACTCTACCATTAAAAGTATTCTTTCTTCTCTGCAAATTCCAAACAATGAAGGAGTCAAAAGCTCAATTTTTCCTGTATTATCTTCAATGCTATTCACTTCTTCACAGGCAACCACTACCAGCAATTTCAAAAGCATTAATTTGTTGAGAAACCTCAGACATGGATATTATCTTCTCAAATTCTCAGCACCAGGGATTGCTTGCAAAAGATCCGTAACATTGTGTCTCATTGGGGTTGGGCTCAAAAGATTCTGCCCCTCTCCCAAGGGTATATAAGTAGTTAACCGTAGCTAAGGAAGGCTTTTGTTTGGTGGCATAGTTACCAATACATTGTCTTGGCTGATATAAGTATCCTCAACTAAAATAATTGGTTTACCATGTTGGACTTGGTCTGTTGTTGGTGTCCTATCTGAGGTGAACAGATGTTTATTCACATCTCCCCAGGGAAAACTCACAGTACATTAATCAAAATGATCTCCTTATAGTCACAGAACAGCTTACACATTTCAGATGCAAAATCATGTTTTCATATAGACAGTTCCTGATATATGATAGGGAGACATGAATTTTTAGATTTCATGATGGTAGGAGACTGATATGTATTCAATAGTAATTATAATTTGAATTTTTTCCTGGGATAGCAGGGCAGCAAAAGCACAGATCCTAGTCATCCAGATCCTCATGAGAGCAACTTCCACACTCCACAGTTCACTGTTTGCTGCTTAGTAGGTTAGTTTTATCAAATTCATTGTTGCTTTATGACATGTTTGGCTTATGATAAGCTCTGTTGTAAGTCAAGGAGTACCTGTGCATTGTGTTACTGGAATCTTATGAAAGGTAGGTATTGCTAGACATGTGAAATGTGACTTAGATGAAGTCTGTCTTGTACAACATCAAACAGATCTTCATCCACTCATCCGCATCAGAATGTTTGTTCCAGAGTTCTGTATCCTACGCTAGGTGCGTCTGTAAACACTTTTCTTAGCTATCTTTATGGTCTTTATGATGCCTCTTTTTTATTATTAATACATTTTTATTATTATTTCAGCTCATACAAACTTATTAGGTACACCAGTTCCCTCCCTCCCTCCTCCTCCTTCCGTACCCCCCCATACCCCCTGCTCCCCCTTCCCACCCCCCTCCCTCCCCATCGCCCAGTGCCTCCCGCCCCAATTCCCAGAGAGTCCTTTCTTGTGCATGCCTGATTTTCCTCTGGGCCCTCCTCTCTGATGACATACAAGGACCCAGTGGCCTTTCCCTGAACCCTTTCCCGTGTTCCCCTTAGGTATAGGAACACTGCTGTGGCTGCCAATCCTTTGCCTCCAAGGATCTTGGTGCCTTTAGCAGATGCTAGACTTTGTGAGGTCAACAGTGTGTTGGACAATGCGCAGGGCATGTAAAGTCCAATTATGATTGCTTCAGCCCTTACTTGTATGGAGTATCTTACATATCATTGCTCCTCCCATCCTTTTGCTCTTACACTCTTACCGCCCCCTCTTCTGCAAATTTCCCTGAGCTTCAAGATGGGGAGAGACTAAGCTGGCCTAGTTCTAGGTGGTGGATATAGAGTCTCTGAAGTTCTGGATTGTGGTTTGTTGATTTTCTTTTGCAGTTTTGCTGCTCCTGCAATGCCTTTCACTCCATCCTGGTGGGCATTGTATGTTACCCCGTGGCCAGAGACAAAAAGCTGTTAAACTAGAGTCTTGTGATAAAAGCACATTCAAAGGTAGATGTAATAAAAGTGGGAAATCACAGTGAGGGAGGGGTCTATCACCCATTTGCAAAATGGTTACTTTTTATCTGCCAGACTATATGCCCTCCTCTTCTGGTGAGATATGATGCCTCTTAAGAGAGATGTAATTATTATTTCCATTTAAAGATGAGGAGACTGAGAATCAAAGAAGTCAATTTGCAAGGCTCGGTCACATTGTCTGTGTGAGAACTTTCTTCCAGACAGGTCCCTTGTGACTGCTGATCATTAGCTCTTTTCATCATGGTATGACATAGTTGTCTGCTGCCCTGAATGATGCTTCACACTACTGTGCATTCAAACCTGTCGGGAAGGAATCATTGCTCTATTACTGGAACCAATTTAGATGTTGTTTATGATATTACACATATCTATATTGCTTATTATTGGTTAGGAATTTTCTTCATACAGGTAAAACATTCTGGAAAGTTCTGCTTGGTATGAAGTGCTGAGTAGTTTCCTTTCTCTCTCATACTATCCCTTGTCTCTTGTTCTTCTAAGATTGATTTAGAAAGCTATGACTTAATTATTTTCCTCTTACCCAGAGGGAAGTTTGACGTGCACACTAAAGGATGCTCCAGGAATGGGGAGGCACTGGGAGAAAGGGAGGGAGGGGGGAAAGGAAAGGGAAAAGGTGGGGAGGGAGCAAGGGGATCCAGGGAGGGGTGGAGGGAGGGAGGGGAATGGGGTACTTATCAACTTTGCATGAGCGGAAGAAATAAAAAAAATATTTTCCTTCTGATCTTGAATGAATAGCTACTGACTATACAGAGGATGATGTGATAGCTCTGAAAGTCTAATTGAATGTTCCCTGGAGTATATATCCAGACAGTTATAGTTTTAAAATATTTCAACTTTAGAGATGGTGTTTCCAAGCCTTGTGTTTATATATAATACAGGAATATATACAAATATATATATATATAAAACATAGAATAATGTTTTCAAAAATTTGCATCTAAATGAATTCCCATTATAGACAAAAGCGAGAGAATAAACCACTGAATACTCCAGTCATGACTCTCATTCAAAAAAAAAAAACAAACCACGAAATAGTTTTAAGACAGCAGCAACAACAGTAGGAACAGCAGCAGCACCTCTCATTAATCTTGGTAACTTTACAACAATAAATCGTGACAAAGGGACTATTGGAGAAAAAAAAGTGGTGTGCTGTGTAAACATTTCAGGTAACAGAGCTGAAGGCAGGGTCAAGGCAGAAAGCAAGACCCTCCGATGCATCATTTCCTGGAGAGCAGAATGAGGGTTAAGTTTGGAGCAAAGTCCAGTGTTACCTTTCCAGATGTGTTTTCTTCTATGTCACCCTTAGCTACTGAGGAGCATTTTAAACTCACTGCCTGGAATAGCTTGACTTATTAGTTATCAGCTTGAATTGCTTTTTCCTTTTTTAGGAGGTTGTACCACAGCTAGTGAAAATCTTAATGGATTATAGATTAATTGTCTTAGTCTAAGAAAACAGTGCAAGGAAAGTCTACCTCAATATTCAGCCCTGGAAAATCTGCCTTTGGGGTAGATGGTACTGAAGCTGATAACTGCCTGGAGAAGAAAGTTTTAAAGAATGATGAAAACACAAGGACGTCCTTAAAACTTACCTCTCACACTGCAGTTAATTGGTCTGACTTCCAACAAAATGAAATTCTCCTCCACATCATTTCATGAAGGACTGTAGCAGAGTTGGATTTAATTTATATTTTTATTGAAAGTAAATATCTTTTCTCAACCACACCAGAAATCTGTATACATGAGTCATATTTGTGAGTTGGTGTCCTGAATCACATAGTCATCCAGTTATCAAGGCGATCAGATCTCCATAGTCAATTCTCTTTAGTTATGAAGTCTGCCCACTCGCATAACCTTCGAACCTCTCTCCTGCACCTCTCTGATCTCATTTATGGCTTTCCAGTAATTTAATACTGATATTTTGTTTACATTAAGACTCATGTAATAGACTTTTAATCATTTGGTAAAGAAAATAAAATTGCTATGTATTTGTCTGTGGGTTCCTAAATATCAATCTGACAAAGACATTCTCCTTCTTTTAAAATTAACCATTTTAAGCCGTTGAGCAGATCTTTACTGGTTCTCGAAGTTCGGTTCCCAAGCAAGGAGCATGGTTGTGCTGCCTGCGAACTTGAGAAATGCAGATGCTTAGACTTCAGACTTGCAGACTGCGTAGTAAGCAATGCAGGTGCTTCTGATGGTCCAGGTGGAGGGCAACCTCCCGCCATTTCCTGACTTCCCCTAGGGAAGTGGCCAAGTGTGGCCATGCAATAATCAACCCTTGATTCATTCTTTTCTTCTTGAAAGCTATAATTTTTAAATGAAAATTACCGAATAATTTCAAGTCACTTACTGTGCCAGATTCCAGATTAGCTGTGATGCACATCAAATTAATAATAATAATAGTAATAATCAGGGGGTGGGGAAAAATAACGGTAATAATCAAATTATTACTCAGGAACCACATATTCACATTTGCTTGGAACCTACAAGGTAGTATAAGTGAGACGTATGTGATCAGTGTAAGAAACTACAGCACAGTAAAAAACTGTGTGTAAATGCAGAGAGTTTGTTCTCTTCTGCTAATCCCATGGAAAATCCTACTTTAAAGAATGCTGTCTGGTAGAACAGAAAATTTCTGTTTACAAATTTATATTTATACAATTATCATCAAGCCTAAAGAAATTTATTTAGAGTTAGTTCTCAAGAAAATGGGGATGGCATTTAATTCTAATTGATGGTCACATGGCTATTTCTAGATATACAAAAAATTCTTATAAAATAACAGTAAACAGAAATATACAGGACAATAAAATCTTTTGTTTTTAGTCAGAATATAGAAAGTGAAATTTGTATGTATAATAAGGTTTAAAGATTTACTATAGGATTTGAGATATTTTTATAATGTTTTGACTTTATTTCTTCATCTGATTCCACTTAGCATTAAGTTAAGAAATATATGTAAGGGCAAATCCAAGACAGTTTCCACTTGAAAAGAAATAAAAGTCAGCAGAGGCTAAGAAACCAATGCTAAGATATACTTTTTGATCTAAGATCACTACATCTTGGATTTGGGGATAAAATGCTAATGTAAGTAAAGCCAAAACCAAAACCAACCCAAACCAAAAAAAACAACTAACAGAACTTGACCTGGGCGCAGTACTTCATGTTGGTCTTCTGAGCTGATTTCTCATTATCTTTTTCTCTGGTTGCTGCAGAGATGATGGGTGCAAGATGAAAACTTTTTCTAAAGTACCCAGGTATAGGATAGAATTTCCTTGGATATCCTTTTCTATGTTAAGGCTAGATGCCTATTACTATTATTATTATTATTATTATATAAAGGTACCAGAACAATGGGGGGTATTGCTTACTAAAACTTAAGCATTTTGTTTAGATGGGCCTCACCTTATAATGAGTCTTCAGTCCCAAAACAGAACACAGAGTTCATAACCCAAGAAAGTGGATGGAAGAAGTCGACCTAAATGGAGTATGAAGTTTTGTGCTTGGAAAAGGGAGGTAATGAGAAGGGTAAGGGAGTGGTTGAGCAGATACCTGGGAATGTGCTAAAAGCAGCGGGAGTTACTGGATCTCAGACTCCCAAGCAAATGTCTCTTATGTTTTCAGGAGAAGTAGGGTGGTTAGTGTATCTGAGCAAGTAAGTGAAGGCAGGGGGGGAGAAGTGGAGTTTAGGGTAGTAATTGCTAGAAATTATCAGCATGCAGACTTTATAGAGTACTTCCTTATTGTCTAGTGCTACAACATGCTGCAGGCTCATTGGTATTTCCTCTAATCAATCCTGGAATTAGTCATTTTCCCAAGAAACATTCCTATCTTTTATTGGATAATCCAAGGTTTGGGCACTAGAAGGATTTGTCCATTGTGATGTTATTGCATGTATAGCCTCTCCGAAAGGAGAGACAGAATATGGATGTATATCACTCACCCAAATATGTTAATTCCTATACTGCCACACATTTAGTTACTTGAAACTGCAAATAACTGACCATTCTGCAGTTCTGGAAGTCGAAATTATTGAATCAAATATAAAAATTAAGATGCCAGCAAAGCTATGGAAGCTCTTGGAGATAATTTGTTTCCTTGCCTCTCTCCTTTCTAGAGGCTGCGCTTTATAATTCAAGACACTTTTTTTCTATCTTTGAGGCTAATGGCACAGCTTCTTTAAGTAACTCAGGTCAATTTTCCAACCCCAAGATTCTTAATCATGTATTCACAGTCCCTTTTTTATTCAACAATACACTCAGAAGTATTCAAACTTCATGTGTCATCATGTTTTGGAGGGTACGTTCTTCTCCCTACCATTCCACATCTCCATTTGCATTTATTTATAATGCACACCCACTTACATATTGGTTGGTTAGTTTTCTCTTTGCCGTGGCAAAAATAACAAAAGTCACTTTAGAAATTATGCATTTGTTATGTTCATGGACTTAGGGGAGAGTTCATCCTGGTGGGGCTTAGCAGCAGCACTCTGAGTTAGCTGATCATGTTGAGTCTCAGTTAGGAAGCAGAGATAGATGGACACTGGTGCTTGGGGCACCACCTGTGTGTTTCATTCAGTTGGGATCCTAATCCATCTTTGTGCTTCTCACCTTCAGAGTGGTTTCCCACCTCAGCCAAACATGCTCTGGAAATGCACAGACACCTTAAAAGACATGTTTCCTAGGTGATTCTAAATCTAATCTTCTTGACAAATACAACCAAATATCATGATATGTAGTCACATTTACATATCTGCTTATATATGATTGAAAAACATGAAGTCATGCATTAGCATGAGTACTGTCATCTGGATTTGTTTTGTTGATAAAGCAAACTAAATTTCTAGTTAGATCAAATATAGGGTATGTGAGAGAGGAAAGTCCAAAGTGACCTAAAGTTTTTACCTAAATAAGCAAAAATAAGCCTGATAATAACTGAGAAGATGAATACTCAATGCAGAATGGTTTTGTGGGAATTTAGCTTTAGAAGTGATAGGTTTCATTTATTTTTTAAAGAAATACCATGCAAAGCTATTGAATAGAAATTTGAATATAAGAGATTGAAATTTCCAGGTGAAATTTCATCTGGAGATACAAATTTGGAAGCCATCTGCATGTAGATTGCTTTTAATGTATATGTGAGAAGCAAAAGGGTTAGTTTGTATAGAAAAGAATCTCAAGGACCTAGTCCTGGCATTACAGAATAGTAAAAAATGTAGGGAAAAAGGATATGAATTAGAGTTTAATTTATAAAGCATTGATTTTTAGCTGCTTTGCTACCAGAGTGCAACAATATCTCTGACTTACAAAGTTCATGTATTAAATATGCATATGCAATTTCAAAAATATATCTCGAACACTGAGCATTTAAACATCAGGTTAGAAAAATAAAATACAGCACACAAAAATGATGAAATTTGAATTATCTCAGAATTATCAAATCAAGTCAGATGTCTTCCTCAGTCTTAATAGACTTGAGCACTTTTACAATGGTCTCTTATAGAAAGACATGGAGTAAAATTAGTATCAACCTTGCGCGCATTACTTATTCAGATAAGTTGAATCTAATAGTACTGCAGAGATTTATTTTATTCCATTAGTTACAAGAAAGTAAGTTCCTGCTGAAGAACTTCACATTGGTCTGGTTTCAGGAGTGTTCAGTCTTTCTGTTGTATTCAGCCTTTTTCTGATTGTGTGCAGTCTTAGATCTAAGACACAAGGCAGCATTTCCCTAGTTTACCAAATCTAATCAAGGTTGATGTAGGCTATTTTGTAAGATAGATAGAGAGCAAACATTCAAGGCAATTGCTTCAAGTTACATAAATTCTTTGAAACTCTGAACATTTCCTAGGGGGCTGTGAAGAAATTAGTGCTTATTAACAAACTACTGTTAGAGCACCAATAACATTTATGCAAAAATACACAAAAGCAGAATTAAGAGCAAAATTAAAGCAAATAATCCTTTCTACCTTGGTCTAAAAATGTTCATTGGAGGAGACATAAGCAGAGGCAGAATTGCTGATTATAAAATGGACTTTAGCATCAGCCCATAGATTGGAAATGAGAATTTAATTTCCTCTTAAATTATTTCATTGATTGAAACTTATCAGCATTGACTATGATAACCAGATGAGCATATCTAGATGCTCTTCTATTTAATTTAGCAGCTATCTAAGGAGAAATTTATATATGAATGAATTGCTAGTGGGTGAAGTTGGGGCAAGATCTGACTTTAAAGCCTTCTAAAAAACAGCAAATGAACTGTCAATTTCCAAGCACATTTTTTTTTTCTGTTCTGTTAAGACTTGATCACCCACGGCACACGGTGGGACAAGAGCTGACTGAGGAGGAGGTTGATCTGGAACTATTTTATCCTCCTGCCATCCACCTCTGGAGTGCTGGGATTACAAGCACACACACCACTCTAGTTTAGTGATGGGATTTGAACCCAGGGATGAAAGGCTGGTCACAGAGCTACAGCTCCTGCAGTTTATAAGCACTTTTTTTTTTTCATTTACTCTTTCATTATTCTTTATTTTCTGTGCGTGTGTGTGCATGCGTGCATGTGTGTGTGTGTCTGTGTGTGTGTGTCCTATGTGTGACTTCAGGAATCATCCTAGATTGCTTCTACCTCCTTTTTGCTTTACTTTGGGATTTCCCAGATTCCACCCACCACCAGGGCTGGAAATGCAGCCGCCGTCTTTTCCTCCAGGAGTTTTTACGTGGAACCTGGGATCTGAACTCAGGACTTTCTGCGTGCAAGACAGTCTTAACCCCTGAACCATCTCCCCAGTCCTCTAAGCACAGACATACACACACAACTTATTTTGGGGTGAGGCTTATCATATTACAAAGTCTGTGTATAATCAATGCCATATATAATCAGAAAAAGAAAAGAAAAGAAAAGAAATCCCTTGGAGTAATTCAGTTAGCATCTAGAGGCCAGGGTAGCTGATAGCATTTGTCAGTGCTCTCTAGAGGAACAGGATACATAGAATGAATATTAATAAAAGAAGATTTATTGTGTTGTACTACACAATATGCTCTAAAGTCTGGGAATGACTGTCTTGGCAGAGGAGAGGCTCAGTGCCTGAGGCAGGCTGCCTGGACAGTCCTAAACTGGTTCTGGAAGCCACACGTTTTCAGGTTGGAAAGTTGAAGAAGCTGCTTCTGATGTCAGCACAGGATTGTGGCAGTGGCAGCTACAGTTCTGGTGTCAACAGAGCAGATGAACGCATGAAGAGGGCTGATGAATCCATCAGCAAGACGTGGAAGCAAATACGCAACAGCTGAAACTTTCGCTTGGACCTCTTTACAGCTGAGTGCCTACCAGAAGCTCAAAACTATCGTCCAGGGTAGGTCTTCTTCCCACCTCAAGTAAACTAAGAAAAGACTCTCTCAAAGAAAAACTCTTAGTTGAGCTCAGATACACTCGAGTTGAGAACTGAGATTAATCATCACAAGTTATCCTTGTCAACTTGACACCAATCACCTTATGTTATGCTTTCTTTCTAAACAAAGCAATCACAAGACCACAGTTTCATCAGCTATAATGTATTGATCCACTATTTTTTCCCCAGGACAGTTGATAAAATCCCTTGGGGAAAGTTTAGCCTTTTAGTGTCCTATAACAAAAATATGATAATATGAAAATATATACAATTAACTATTGATAGTATCTTGATATTATTTATCACACAAATATCTGCTTAAAGTATGTATATATATACAAAAACATTCTTACTCAAATAGGAGAGAAACATTTGTGACAGTTATAATCTTCATTTTTATAAATGACCAAAGGCCCTCAGTGGTATTTATCGCTACCTTTCTGTACTCAGTGCCCAGTTGGCACTGTAACTGTGTTGTCAAAAGTTCATTCTACCATTCTATCAAGTCAGATGCTTTAGCCTGTTTGGGAACATGATAAGACCAGTGAAATTCATGAGGATGAGCCCACTGCCCATTGCCCCCCTTCTTTGGCTATTGGATGAGTTCCACAGTCAAAAGCAATGCTATGTGGAAAACCATGATTTTTTTTGGTTAAGGCATTATATAAATCTATGGTTGTAGTTTGAAAGAATCATTATGTGGAGAAGATGATCAATGCCCAAAATAAGTATCTATACCAGCAAAGACAAAGCACTTCTTGTTCCATGATGGGAGGTGATTGAATGCAGTCAATCTGCCACTAGGTTGCTGACTGGTCATACTGGGGAATGGTACCACATCAAGGCCAGTGTTAGACTCTGCTGTTGGCAGACTCTGTACTCACTCAACGGCAGTCTTAAGTGGGCCAGCCTTGGTGGGTGGAAGTCCATGTTGTTGAACCCACATACAGCTCTATATAGCTTCCATCTCTACCATCATGGCACTTTGTTCATGAGCCCATTGGTCCTTGCCAATGGCGACTGAGGAAAGAGGAATGGATGTGACAGTTAGATACAGGTGTCTGTATTTTTTGATCGTTGCAAGCTGAGCTTGGGTACAGCTGTGAAGAACTGAGAGTTAGGCAAACATTTTGAGCTGCTGGAGATTGTGTATTCGATGTGAAAGTCCCTGTAGTGGGCGGGACATTCAGTAGCAGGCCAGATAAAGAGAGCGCAAGAAGGAAGAGCCTTGCTCTTCTCTCACCCTGTGTTGCTAAGCTTGTTGTTTGTTGCTGCTAGTCGTCATCCCTCCATGCTACCGTACTGCTGGTATTTGCTATTGCAGTTCTTTGCTGATGTGGGAGTCCAGCCTCTTTAAGCCTTCAATGTGACTGAGGTTTTGGGATTCTCCAGAAATCCTCCCACCTTAACATCAGACTGGGACTGCTTAGTGAAGTTCCAGGAGTCCTCCAATCGTCACCACTAGTCTGGGACTGCTGAATTATTTGACTCTTGAACTTTGCAGCTACAGGCAGCTATTGTTGAGCTATTTAGATTTATCTTGTAAGTCAATATAATAAATTCCCTTTGTGTGTGTGTGTGTGTGTGTGTGTGTGTGTGTGTGTGTGTGTATTCATCCTTTCGATTCTTCTCCAATAACAAAGAACCATCCTACCTGCTTGATTATTGAAGTTTTCTTTTCCCATAGCCATCATTTGATGACTGCTTACACGTGATACAAACATTATCACTCCATTTGCTCATTTGAAAAAAAATCATTTGCATACTCTTTTCCTCAAATATCTTTCTCCCCTGTTTTGCAGTCATGATCATTCCAACATAATGAATCATTGTGCTGCCTTGTGGGAAAGACAGGTGGCCAGAATCCCTGATAACTATAGCAGGACTGGATAATTAATATACCCTTGGGGTCAAACAATACAGATGTATTGCTGGCCTGTTCAAATATATAAAAATTGATTCTGAAAACCCTAATGGATAGGTATTGAAAAAAATAATTTTCAAGAGAAATAGCTGCATACCAAGTAGCAGAAGATGTGTTTAACTGCTCAAGTACAGAAACCATATGCTACAAGACTAAGTTTGTAATTATAAACTGTCATTAAATACAACTAATTGGAAATGTGGGGGGGGAACACCACTATCCTTTGATGGTGACACTAATTTCTGTAATTCCTTCAGAAATTCAGAATCGCTTCTGGTTTTCTATTTTTGATGGTTTAGACACATCTAAGATTCTCATGCTCTACGACTGAGTTAGTTGGGTGACTATTGTTTAAACACATCTAAAGGCTCTGTATTAGCTTAGTTAGATACAGGTGTCAACTTGATGGTTGAATGTTTGTACTCTGTTACACTTATAAAGAATCAGTGGTTGAGTTAGACCCTAAGCAAGCCTGCAGGAGATTGTCTAGTTGATGGGGAGGCCCAGGCCATGATGGGTAGGGTTTGTCCCTGAATAGGTGAATAAAATACAGAGAGGAAGATAGCATCCTTAGGTGTACTTGGCCAGACATGTTAGTCTGGCAAGTATGGATTGTCCCTCTCTAAGCAGTTCTGTGGATTTGGTGTGGCCAGTTCCCTGAGTCACTGATGCTGGAATAGGCTCTCCTGCCAAGCTGGATTAAGAACTGTAACTGGACAATATAAGAGACAATAAAACTTCCTTAAATTTTTTGGGCATGGCTTTATTGGCAACATTCAGAGTAACTGTAACAGCTTCCATTTGGACTTTGCAAACGTAATTGTGCTTGTTCCCCAGGTCCAGGAACCAAAGTGGGGGAATTTTCCAACTTTGGAGTACATCTATCCCATTTGTGCATATGGATTGAGGAAATGGCCATGAGACAAATTCAGTGATGCACAGAATATGCTGAATCAGACTTTGATCAAAACTCTGTTGTTTCCCGAACCCCAAATATCCTCAGTTCAACTGAAACTGGTATGAAGCACAGTGCTTTCGAAGTCTTGTCTCTTAGTTGATTCCAGATACAGTCAAACTGACAACCAAGTTGTGACCTCACAACTGCTAATCTGAGGTCAAAGGCCTGAGACTTTCTTTTTTTTTTTAATTTTTTTTATTTATTCAATTGTGCGTATGTATGTATGCGCGCATGTGTGTGTGTGTGTGTGTGTGTGTGTAGAACCACGGACGAATTCGGGAACCACCATGGATGCCTCCACTTCCTCCGCCCCGGGATTCACAGGCTCCGCCCTACCAGGACCAGAAACGCAGGCTGCCCCTGCTTCTGCCTGGCGTCTATACGTGGGATCTGGAATCCGAACTCAGGACCTTCGGCCTGCAAGGCAGAGGCTTAACCCCTGAGCCACCTCTCCAGCCCTCTGAGACTTTCTTATAGATGTATCTTGGCACAAATTCCAGTGTCTGAGCATTTAAGAGCCAGGAGCTCTGTTGTCTAGAGAAGCTGGTTATCTAAGTTCAACAAAAGATATTTTAGTCTTTTCTTCACCTTCATTATCATTCTCAGCCCCCAAGGGCTTGATGAAACTTACCTATAATGGTAGGTAACTCAATCAGCCAACTCAAATGCTCATCTTTTTCAGATATCCTTGAAGACATATCCAGAAATAATATATCACAGGTACATAGGTTCCATTACTGCCACTAAGCTTATACCTAAAATTAATCATCCTAAGTTCATTTTCTTTAAATATGTGATGCATAGATATCTCCTTAAATCATGTTTGAAACCTACATAAAAATGATTATGTTCATAACTGCAACTAACCTGATAGAGCTATCTTTGAGTGACTGAAACATATCAACAATTTCACCAGAAGTGGCAGTAAGGACTTCAAGCTATGTTTACTCTTCTTCTGATTTCTCATTCGTTAAATGCTGTGAGGTAGATGACAATGCCCACTTTTACCATTTCCATTGTACATATTGTTGGAAGTTCAAGCCATTATATTGAGCAAGAAAAAGAAATAAAGAGCACTCAAATAAGAAAAGAAATCAAATAGTCACTATTCACAAATGATGTGTCTTGTGCACATGCATCTGAATGTTACCAGAAATAATTAGAATTAATAAATGAACTCGGAAGAATTGTAAGATAGAAAATCTACACACATAAGCAACAGAATTCCCATATGCCAATTGTCAAGCATCTGAAATGGAAATTAAGAAGCTAATTTCATTTAGAGTAGCTAATAGCATGAGGAATAAATTTAAACAACTACAGAAAAGATCTCAGTAATGAAAACTGTAAAACCCTGATGAAAGAAATTGAAGAGGACACAAAATTGTAAAATAGCTTCTCATACTCAAGGATATCAAGGAAAAATAAACACTCTTAAAATGGCCACCCTGCAGAAAAATAGTCTACAGATTCAGTGTAATCCTGACCAAATTCCAATGACATTTTTCATAGGACAAGAAAAAAGCTAAAATTCATATGGAAACACACACACACACACACACACACACACACACTTATATATATATATATATATATATATATAGAGAGAGAGAGAGAGAAGGAACTGTCTTATGCAAAAAGAACAAAACAGGGGATTTAAGTTCAAATTATACTTCAAAGCATACTATAAAAATTCAGTAGGACTGGAGATGGTTCAGAAGTTAAAGGTTTTGCCTTCTAAGCAAAAGGACCTGAATTTGGATCCCCAGATCCACATAAAATTTCCAGATACATGTGTCAGAAGCCTGCAATTGTGATCCTAGAAGACAAGGCCTGGGAAAACCATGGAACAAAGCAATAAGGAGGTAGTACAATACGTGGGTCTCTGAAAAAGAAATAAAGAAATTACACTAATGAAAATGGAAAGATATTGGCATAGAAACAAACATATAAATCAATAAAATAGAAGTCTAGACAACATACACAACCTATAGCAAACTGATATTTCAAAGAGGTACCAACAGCATTGGAGAATGAATAATGTTTTTAATAAACTGCACAAAAATTATAGAAACTAGATATTTCATAACTCACCAATTGCAAAAATATTTTCTAAGTGGATTAAAGACTTAAGTGTAAGACATGAAACTATGATACTATGAAAAGACAATATAGGAAAATGCTTCACGATACTGAAGTGGGCAAGAATTTTCTGGATAAGAACTCAAAGGCTCAGTAAACAAAATAAAAAATAAAAAAAGCATATTCATTGAAGTCCTGTTCACAATAGTAAAAAAATGGAATCATCCCAGATGTCCAACAGGAGGTCAACAGATGATGAAAATGTGGCACATATACACAATATTAAGCAGTTGAGAAAAATGAATTAATGAAATTTGCTGGTAAATGGATGGAACTGGAAGAAATTATGCTCAATGAGGTATCTCAGACATTGAAAGACAGATGCTATATGTTCTCCCTTATAAGTGGTTGCTAGCACTGAGTCTTCAGAATGTTATATCTAATTGGAAAATGCTGTAACACCCATAAACTAGAAAAGAAAAGAAATCACGGAGTGGAGAAAAAGCCTGAAAGAGCAGAAAATAAATAAATAAATAAGTAAATAAATAAATAAATAAAACAGGCAAATAGATACAGGCAATTATGTAAGGAAAGCTTTAAAGAAGAAAGAAAAATGGAGATATGATTTAGTTAAGAGATAGAGGAAAAGATAAAACAAACAGGTAGCTTGAGAAAAAAGTGATCCATGGACCTACCTAGCTATGAATGCTGCAAGCTACAACGGCAACAGAAACTCTAGCAAGATGATCCAGTAGAGCATCAGTTGCATGAAATGCCTCCAGGTATTCAATTACTGTCTGGGTGGGTTCTAAGCCCCTCTTATTGTCAGGGAACACATGACTGGTGATGTAAACTTGTCCAAATAACATTCAAAGGGGGAGAAAATAGACACTAAATATCAAGAGAAGTCTTAGTGTTATCTATAAATACTTGATAATAAACTACCATTTAAACACTTCTTATTATACATTCAGATAAGAAAAACTATCAAAACTCAACTAAGATGCATTCTGTTACAAGGGAAGTTGAGATGCAGAGAACCACAACTGGCCAGAGTGCAAAGTATAGGCAATCCTGGATGCTCAGGCTATCAAAATCCCTCCCCATCTCAAGATTCAGGGAACCTAGCAGAACAGGTTGTAAGACTGTGTGAGTAAAATGGTGGGTATTTGTTACTGCCTGCCAGGACACTCTGATCATGACAGTCTGTTGCTTCTAGGAGCTCACTGCGGTGAGATCTACTACCACCAGATCTATACAATGACTGACCAATCAACATTCATCCATAGACCAGCGAGGATCTCAGGAGAAACAACTACATCAAGAGAATAATTGGGCCAGGTGCTGGAAAAGAGAAGGAGAACATCTCCACCCATAGGTCTGTTTACTCCGGGACTGCTTGTACCACAGATCCACAGATATCCATTGACTCATGTTGGTAGAGGCACCCCAAAAAGAAGACTGTGGTCCACACTTGCAGAGAGACACAAGAGCAGGATGGACATGGCTAGATTGGGAAAAAGCAGGTGGGAGAGGAATGACGAGAGAAAGGAGAGGATGAGGGGCAAGGACATAAATTATGCTGTTTGTGCATGAAAACTTCAACAAGTAAAGAAAAAATACATTAGGATTATATTAAAACAAGGAAAAAATCAAAAGAGTATAGAAACAATTTATAGATTGAAGAAAATATTGATAAATTATATATCTGAAAAAAGATTGATATCCAGAATACAAGGAACTTCAAAAACCTAATAGCACAAATAAAACTCAATTAAAATGGACAATAGAGTTAAACAGACATTTCCCCCTCAAAAAAAGACATACAAGTGGACAAAAAAATGTTCAGCATCACTAATCATCAGGGCAATTCAAGCATAAATTATAATATCTCATCACTCCAACAAGGAGGGCTATTACCCAAAAGATTGAAAAAAAAGAGAGAATGGTGAGATGGCTCAGTCTATAAAAGGATTGCCCCAAAGTACAGAGACCTGTGTTTTGACCTCTAAAAACCCATACAAAATTTGAAATAGGTAAAGTGGTAGTAAGGAGGTGGAGAACAGGCAAGTGACTATAGTTCACTGCCCAGCCAGCCTAACCTAATGAGGGAGTCCACTGTGTCAATGTGTTTGAACATCATGAATGTAAATGCATGAAGACACTGTGGAGAACTGTACGGAGGTAAGCCCTTGCATCTTAAAAACAGAACAGCTATATGGACCTCCAAGTTCACCTGCACAAGTATTTGCAAAACATGATATTATTATGTTGAAAAGAATGGTTTTCCACATTCCTGGAAGCTATTCACAATTATTCCAAAGTGTAAACAACTAAAATGTCCATTGACTGAAGAAAATTTGTTACATGTGTTAAACAGAATGGTCTGATACAACAATGGGTAGAACTAAAGATGATTGTGTTAAGTGAAATAAGCCTCAAAAAGAACTCCATATCCTCGCATCTATGGAATCTTAAAATGCTGTTCTCATGTTGAGAATACAATGGTTGCCAGTGTTGGAGTGAGTACTGGCTGGGGGTTGAGGAGCAAGGGAAAATATAACTAATGCACCACAAATCACAGCTAAACAGGAGTAAGAGTTCTAGTGTGCTAGTACACACTAAGTGACTACAGATAATCATAATTGCTTAAATATTTCAGAAAATAAGAAGAAAGAATTTTGAAATTTCCATAAAGAAATGAGACAGTTCCGTCTGATTTAAATACTCTACTACTATGTACATATGCATCTAATCATTACATTTTACCTTATTAATATTTTATGTTTTATGTATCAGTGACAAACAAGTTAAAAAGAAAAATAAATAGCATGTTGTAAAATTCACAATGCTTAGATATTGATATGAAGTCAATACATTTTATATAAGAGCCTAAGAAAGATTAATTATATTTGCTTTATGTATACACTAAAGACATTATGACAAAATAAGGAGGAAATATTCACAACAATTATAACCTTTAAACATATTTTGATTTGGTTGGGTGAGGGGGCATGTATAACATAGCACGCATATGGAAGTCAGAGAACAACTTTTCAAGTTGTTTTTTGTCTTCTACTATTTGGGTCCCAAGATATCAAACCCAAGTTGTTAGATTTGTGTACAGATATCTTTAACCACTGAGCTATCTCACCTGCCAGTCATGGGGATTTTGATGGGACTTCTGTCCAATCTGGGGGTTGATTTTGGCAATATAGCTATTTTTATAATATTTGTTTAAATGTTTATTATTATTATTTATTTATGCGTGTGTGTGCACACGTGTGTTTGTGTGTGTGTGTGTGTGTGTGTGTGTGTGTAGAACCACAGACGAATTCGGGAACCACCATGGACGCCTCTACCTCCTCCTTGTTTACTCTGCCCTACCAGGACCTGAAATGCAGGGCGCCCTCCCCCTCTGTTTCCGCCCAGGATCCGAACTCAGGACCTTCCGCCTGCAAGGCACAGGTTAACCCCTGAGCCACCTCTCCAGCCCCTATTTTTATAATATTAATTATGTCACTTCATGGGCAATAGAGTTATTTCAATCTTCTATTATCTTCTTCAAGTTTTGCGTTCAGTATTTTATTTTATTTTTCTTTTTTTTTATTTTTTTATTTTTTTAAGGTGAAGGAGCTATGTTGAAAGTCTTGGAAAAGATAATAACAATGGAGAAGATAATAATAACAATAATTGCATTTTCAGAGTATTGACTACATACCAGGCAACAACTTTTATATCCATTACCTTGCTTTCAATCTGCATTGTAGGTACCTGTTTTTTTTTATTAATACATTTTTATTATTATTTCAGCTCATACAAACTTAATAGGTACACCAGTTCCCTCCCTCCCTCCTCCTCCCCCCGTACCCCCTGCTCTCCCTCCCCACCCCCTCCCTCCCCACCCCCTCCCTCCCCATCGCCCAGTGCCTCCCGCCCCAATTCCCAGAGAGTCCTTTCTTGTGCATGCCTGATTTTCCTCTGGGCCCTCCTCTCCGATGACGTACAAGGACCCAGTGGCCTTTCCCTGAACCCTTTCCCGTGTTCCCCTTAGGTATAGGAACACTGCTGTGGCTGCCAATCCCTTGCCTCCAAGGATCTTGGTGCCTTTAGCAGATGCTAGACTTTGTGAGGTCAATAGTGTGTTGGACAATGCGCAGGGCATTTAAAGTCCAATTATGATTGCTTCAGCCCTAACTAGTATGGAGTATCTTACATATCATTGCTCCTCCCATCCTTTTGCTCTTACACTCTTACCGCCCCCTCTTCCCCAAATTTCCCTGAGCTTCAGGATGGGGAGAGATTAAGCTGGCCTAGCTCTAGGTGGTTGATATAAAGTCTCTGAAGTTCTGGATTGTGGTTTGTTTATTTTCTTTTGCAGTTTTGCTGCTCCTGCAATGCCTTTCACTCCATCCTGGTGGGCATTGTATGTTACCCCCTGGCCAGAGACAAAAAGCTGTTAAACTAGAGTCTTGTGATAAAAGCACATTCGAAGGTAGATGTAATATAAGTGGGAAACCACAGTGAGGGAGGGGTCTATCACCCATTTGCAAAATGGTTACTTTTTCTCTGCCACACTATATGTCCTCCTCTTCTGGTGAGATCATACCCCCTCAGTAGTAAATGATCAGGAACAAAAGTCTGTGAACTTAATCAGATGTCTCATTACTTATTTGAGTCATTGATGGAGGCCTATTTTCTCTGCTGTAACATGGTCCCTTCTCTCTTTGTGTCTGGTGTGGCCCTTCTACCCCATCCCTCCTATTCATAATCCTTGCAATTACTGTCTCTAGGTGGGCTGGGTGGGTTTGGTACTAGGAGCCACCTATTAGGGAGTACATACGGTGCTTAATTTTCTGGGTCTGGGATACTTCACTTTATATAATTGTTTCTAATGACATCCATTTCCCAGCAAATTCCAGTAATTCATCATTTTTGATGGCTGAGTAGTACTCCATTGTATAGATGTACCACCTTTTCCTTATTCACTCGTCAACTGTTGGACATTTAGGTTGATTCCATGACTCTGGTATTGTAAACAGTGCTGCTATGAACATGGTCGTGCTTGTGCTATCAAGGTGAACCTCTGCTGCATGGGGGGTTATTCCCAAAAGTGGAATAGCAGGGTCATATGGCATTTCAATCTTTAATTTCTTTAAGAATCTCCAGATGGCTCGCCAGAGTGGCTGTATGAGCCTGCATTCCCACCAGCAATGTAGGAGAGTTCCCCTCTCTCCACATCTTCTCCAGCATTTAGTGTTGTTCGCATTGTGGATTTTTGCCATCCTGACCGGGGTGAGATGATATCTCAGGGAAGTTTTGATTTGCATTTCCCTGATGGCTAAGGAAATGGAGCATTTTTTCAGATATTTGTTAGACATTTTAATTTCATCCCTGGTAAAGTTTCTTTTAAGTTCCAGGTCCCATTTCTTAATTGGGCCATTGGTTTCCTTGTTGTTTAGTTTTCTAAGTTCTTTGTGCACTCTGGACAGTAGAGCTCTATCAGATATGTGGTTAGTGAAGATTTTCTCCAATTCTGTGGGTTACCTTTGAGCTCGTGTTACAATCTCTTTATCTGAGAAGAAGCTCTTTAATTTCACAAGATCCCAACTGTTGAGAGTTGGTAGCAGTGACTGTGCCATTGGATGTCTGTCTAGGAACTGTTGGCCTAGCCCAATCAGCTTGAGGGAATTCCTCACCCTTTCAACTATGGTTTTTATAGTCTCTGGCCTTAAATCAAGGTCCTTGATCCACTTGGAATTAAGTCTTGTACATGGTGACAAGTACGGGTCCAGCTTTAATCTTCTACATGTGGAGATCCAGTTTTGCAAGCCCCATCCGTTGAAGATACTGTTCTTTTTCCATTGGATCCCTTGGGTCCCTTTGTCAAAGACCAAATGGCTGTAATTTTGTGGGCTTATATCTGGGTCCTCTACCCTCATCCATTGATCTGCATGTCTATTTTGGAGCCAGTACCAGGCTGCTTTTACAATGGATTTGTAGTATAGACTAAGGTTTGGCATGATGATACCTCCAGGTGTGTATTTGTTACTCAGGATTGTCTTTGCTATCCTGGGTCTTTTGTGCCTCCACATGAATTTTGAGATTGACAAACTCCCCTTTTTGAGTCTTTAAATTACAGACTTTCTGCCACATGCTGCCTGGCTTCCATCATTTTTTTAAATCTTGAAGGAGGACTCCACCATCTCCTCCCTCTTGCATTCTCGATGCCTCTAAAACCAGAACCACGTGGATGACTTTGCCAAGACTGGCTCCATTGAATCACAGCTGATTCCACTTTTCTATGCTGACCATGGAACAAAGCTCTTTCACACCTGGACAGTTGTTTTATGGAAGAAGTGGATCTTTGCTTTGGAACTCCACCCTTTAGCTCACATCTTCTGAAAGGATTTGCATTCTTATGAGTGGGAGCATTCTCTGAGGATCTTGCCCTCAAGCTAGGGCTTCTCCTATTAATCAAACTGAGACCAGGCTTTGAGTTACAAATGGAGCTAATCTCTTTAACAGCCATTTTGTTCTCTGCTTCTTCCTGGTTCAACTCTTTAAGTTTGGCATTGGATTTTTCATCATTGGATCTTACAGTTTTTGTTTCTTCCTGACTGATTCTTTGCTCTTTTCCATGACTCTGAAGACAACTAAAAAGTAGCCATATCACATTACCAAGACTACATTACCTTGAAATTTCCTCTGCCAAGCGCTCCAGTTTAACTTCAGGAAAGCTTTCAGGACGAGGGCAAAACTTCACTAAATTCTCTCACAACACATGGCTCCATGTGTCACTCATTTAGTTGCAAACACAGTCTCTGTTCCCCTCTGGATCATTACAAGGTGGGCTTCCACTGGCTGCATCTCTCACAGCATTGTTCTCCTCTGAGCTCTCAAGAGAAAGGCCCATTTGGCCCCCTCGCCAAGATGCAAAGAGTTTCCCAGCACAAAGTCCCAAGTTCTCCATATTTCTCTCAACAAACTTCCAAAGGCACATTAGCCACATCACAGTATTGGTCATACTGCTGGGTAGCAACTTTTCTCAGCTTCACAGACAACTTCACATTGTGGTAACAGCTGTTCTTAATCTCACAGCAATACTCCACTATGCAGTACCAATTTCTATAATGGTTACTCCTAACTATTGTTGTGAGAGAGCCTCGAAGTCAAGCAACTTAAGGGAGAAAGGGAGATTTATTCAACTTATGGTACTAGAGGGGACATAAAGTTTCTCATGGCAGAGGCAGCATGGCTAGCTGGCCAACGCTGGAGGAGGTTAAGTCACCACAGACATCTTGGATACTGCAAGCTGCTTGCTGCAAAAAGCAGACTTCTCCTGGAGGCAGGGGGGACTAATCCACCTCAAGGCCCACCCCTTGTGACTGCCTTCCTCCAGCCAGGCTCCACCTCTCAAGGTGCCATGACCTTGCCAAACACATGAGACTGGGGGGGAGGAAACACATTTCAAACCATGACAAACCACCAAGCCATCTCCCACTTTCTTTCTCTTTCTTTTGGTAGTCTAGATACAAGTTTGTTAATTTTGCTTATTTTCAGAAAACCAATCTTCGATTCTATGCAATATTATTTAATCTCTAATTCATTAATTATCCAATTCTTAATTAATAATTATCCAATTATTAATTATATAATTCTTATTTATCCAAGACTTTGAGATGAATCTTTAACTCTTTTATGTTTCTTTAATACTGTAATGTAAGCATCTATAACTGTAAACTTTTCTCTTAAAACTTCCTTGTCTGTATTTCAAAAATTCCAGAAAGTAGTATATTTTAGTGTGATTCTAGGAATTTTTAAATGTTCTTCCTGTTATATTCAATTTTTTAGTCATTTAAGAGTACATTGTTCAGCCTCCTGGTATTTGTATAGCTTTTAATGTTATTGATTTCTAGTTTTAGATCTGATTAGATATAAAAACTTATTTTGATTTTTGTTATTTGCTAAAACTTGTTTGGAAACCTAAAATATAGTCTATTTTAGGAACAGTTCAATGATCTTCTGAGATAATGTGTGTTTTGTCTCTGATGGATGGAACATTGTGAATAAACGTGTTTAATCCAAAGCTTAACTATGAACGTTCTTAACCAATTTTTAGTTTTCTTGACCTATCTAAAGATGAGAATGAGCTTTACTCATTTAAAAAAAAAAAGATGAGAATGAACTACTGAAGTTAGCCATTCCTATTTTATCAGGACTGTGTGACATTTTCTATCCATTAGTGTTTATTTTATGAAAGTGAGATGTGTAGAAGTGGACAACTGGAAGGGAGTGGTTCTTGAGGAAAGTAACCCATGTCCCAAGGATGAGCATCCGTTGTCTCTGGGGAGGCTGTTAACCTTCACATAGGTGGTTCAAGATTAATCCCGTTAGAAGGAGGTAGGAAGTCTGATATCTCTGGAGATATGAAGATGATTTCACCTGTGGGAAAGGAAGCTGGTTTTGTTCAGGTCTTGAAAAGAATTTAGGGTTCATATTTCCAGAATCAAGAGATCTTTTGCACTTGATCCCACCTCAATTTACAGGATCTCATTATTTATGACCACTTTCACTGTTAACACAGACACCCCATGAATATGGAAGTTCAACATGTATTGTAACTTAGTCAACTACAGAATAAGATCTATGCTTGTATTTCAGTAAATTCAGCTGTTCTAATAGCTGACATGTCAATGACCCCACAAAGTCTAGAATGAATCACAAGGGAGAAGGCTCCAGGAAGTAGGATCCTTAGAGGCAAGGGATTAACAATCATAATAAAATCCCCATACTAATGGGGAGCCCAAGAAAGGGCCCTGGGCCATGCCACTGAGTCTTTACCTCTCACTAGGGTGGAGGACTCAGAGGGAGGTTTGGCATTCACAGGAAAGTATGCCTCAAGGGATTGGAGGAAGGAAGGGGGAGGCCTTGGGAGAGGGGGATGGAGGAAGGGAGGGGGACTGGGGAGGGGAAGAGGAAGGGAGAGAACAGTGTTATTGAGCTTGTATGATTAGGAAAAAAACCAAAATGTGGGGAAAAAATTTAGCTGTGCTATTGGAGATAAGTCTTGCTCTTAAGGGAAAAAACTCTAAAGTGATTTATACAGTGCTTAGTTAGGAACTTTAATCCCTGAGATCATCCTTTTATTTTGCAACTTTTCCCAGTAATATTAGAAGAAATAATCCAAGATAAGAATGTACGTTTATGTGTGATTGTATTTCATGGTTTCTAAAAGCTCTCAGAAGTGTTATATGATTTAAGAAACTCCTCACTCTTTGCAAATGGTTAAGTAGGAGTAGCTGATGCTGATATTTTGTGTATTTATATAAACATTTCATGAAAATTGAGTCCTTATCATTTGTCAATTTAATCACATTATAGTCAACTCTAAAATACCAGGTACAATTTCAGAAAACTCATCTTTAATAATTCTGCTCATTTATCACTACTCTTGGTACTCAGCATGTATTTGTTAAGGATCTCCAAGGAAACAGAATGACTAGAATATGTAAAAAAATATATCCAGAGGACTAGATAGATGGCTCAGGGGTAAGACTCTGCCTCGCAAGCAGAAGATCCTAAGTTCAGATACCAGGTCCCATGTAAAAATGCCAGGTGGAAATGGTGGTAGCCTATACTTCTGGCCCTGGTGGATGGAGCCTGGGAAATCCCAGAGGAAAGCATAAAGGAGGTAGAAGCAATTCAGGATGATTCCAAAAGTCACTGTTGATCCTCCACAGGGACACACAGTGCCTCTGACATGCATGCGCATGCATGCACACCACACACACACACACACACACACACACACACACACACAATATCAAGAATAGAATATGTTATGAAAAGTTATTCACAAGAACCAGTAACTATGATATCCAAGGGCAGGCAAACATGATAGTAGGAGAAAGAATTCCACCATCTTCTTTTTGTTTTATCTAGGCCCTTGGTGGATTAGATTCTAACTACTCATGTTGTTAAGGGTGATTTTTCCTTACTCATCTCAACTGCTAATTTCTTTTGGAGATGTCCTCACAAACATACAACAGGTATGACTGTGTTTTAGGTCAGTTAAGTTGATACATAAAATTAACAACCTGAGTCAGCCAAGTATACTTTATACATTTGTGAACTTGAGGTGAGGGATGTGTGTGTGTATGTGTGTATGGTCATCTCAACAATAATTCTCAACTGTTGGTAAGCATGTGCCTGATTCTAATGGAAATTCAGTAAACATGAATGTTATTTCATGCTGTCTTCCTGAACTATAGATGATGCAAATTTAAGAACATGGAAAATTTCATACTGCTTAGTTATTTGATAGTCCCATTTTCTCATGACTAAGGAACAATGCTGTAGGAATTGGTGAGTAGATTTTAAGTATGATGAAGCTTTTAAATATCTCCGCAAGATATTAATTCAAGTCTCCTCTTTGGAAAACAGGAACAAAGATACATGGCTAAATTGAAACATTAAACATCAACATATCTTTTGTGTAGTATATTCACTTTGTGTTCTACTAAAAATGATTCTAAGACTTGTCTTCAAAGAAAATTCTCTGCAAATAAGTTGATATATGTGCAATTTGTAACTAGCTACATTTAGAAAAGTATGCTAATGCTATCTCAGCTGCAGTGTACACAGATCACTATTGATTCTCTGCTCAAAGCAAGTCTATGCAGATGTAACCTTGGGATTCTATAGTTTTGATGAATTCCTAAGTGGGTAAAGCCATATGAAGCTTTATTTAAGCTTATGTTTTTATTTGTTGCCCATGTTTCTATCTATTCTTTGATAAAATTAGACCTTTCAGAACTTTGGAAGCCCATAGATACAAATCTCTTTTCTGTGGTAGGATATCTTTAACCTTGTTGACATTGGTCACAAAATGCATACCAACTACCCTAGCTTTTAAAATGATGCATTATGGACTTAAAACCATGAATTTATCAAGTACATTCTTTAAGCTGGACTGTTTTTTAAAATTACTATTTGTCTCTCCATCCAGAGCTGGAGTTGTAGTCCGCTGCCATTTTTTTCCAGCACTTTTACATGGGATTTGGAGATCTGACCTAAGGTTTTTGTCTTGTGAAGCAAAGCCTTTAATCCCTGACATTGTCCCAGTCCACAATTCATATATTTAAGAATGCTTTTTAGTTCTTTTCATTTTCTCCCAGGATTTGGGTTAAGCCTGTATTCTCTCTGTTTTTAGTTACCACCATAAAACACCCCTTTTCTGAACTAAAGTTTTCAAGATTGTTTGCAGCTCCTTAATAACTTTGAAATCATTTCTGTTTAACTCCCTGGACTACTAAATCTCCAAGCTGGTGGCATTGCTCAAAGTAGATTGAAATCCTTGGTAGGTTTCTCCAAATGATTTATCTTTCCTTGAATATCTGGTGTGGTTAGATTTTTGAATATTGTCTTCCTATTTGGAGTCTAAGATTGATGTGAACCAATATTTCAGTACTTGTGACAACATGTGCAGTGCCTGTTTGCTTACTGTACCATTAATTTCTAGAGTGATTATTGTTTATGTTGTTGTCCTTCTAAGGGCTCAACTACAACATGGCATTTTTTTTGTTATATTCTTTCCTTTTTCTCTAACCATCTCTTAGAACACAACTATCTTTGAAATATTGCTCAGTATCTTTCTGAAGTGGATGTTGAACTTGAAAAAAATTTATCTGCAAAACAGAAAACGTTTTAATTTATGTATAGAAACTACATTAAAAATAAAGCTCAAAGAAACAGAAACTTCAGCATTTTTTAATGAAGAGGGAAACGCAGGAGTCAAGCCACATCCTCAACAAAAGCACATGCTTGGTGAAGCATTTGTAAGCAGGCTGGTTTGAATTAAACAATAGTGTGGGCCTTCCAGTTTTTGAAAATCATGCACTTTAATGTATGATTTGTGGAGAAACATTGAAGTAGACCAGCAAGCCTGTTATTCAGTGGATATCTGTGGTATTGCTCTAAACATCTGATTCCTTCAATATGAGAGCCAAGAGTAGAGTCTGGTATAAGCCTTTTGCTTTGTTCTTTGAACATTCACCCCTCCCATTCCCTTTTCTAAAGAAGCATCAATGCATCAGCAAGAGCAAATATTTCTTCTGCTCTTTGTTGGTTCAGCTCATGGTAATTAGAAAAGAAGGATCACTGTGTTAAACAAGAAAAGGACATTATATTAATACAGTATTCTACATATCCCACACACTGATCGAATTGCCTGGGCCAATTTGTGGGATGGTTATGACTTTCTAACATTTTTAGAATAATCCTTTTATGTTTGCTGTCCCAGAACAGCATTTAGTCTGCTAGAAAGCTGTCTTTTCATGGAGACATGTTTTTTCTCATGGGACCTTATTCAATGATATCTGGAAGTACCCCAGGAATGCAATGGAAATGAGTTCCTTGCAGTGGATCTCAATATCACAGTTCTTCCTGACACCAAAACAGTAGTCACCTGTACATAACAGTCAGCCACTTGGAGCTTCCTTGTTTACTATTGCTTTGTTTATTCCCTGGCTAGAACATAGAATAGCAAGCTTAGGCATTCCTCTACTTGCAGGCTAAATATGATGGTGCATCTCTGGGTAGATGTAAAAGTGCACATAGATCTCAGAGGTAGAGTTATCTTTTTGCCAATCTATGAAGAAATTAAATAGCAGGAAGAGAAGGGTTTTGTTTTTGCAATCCCAATTTCTGGAATTTCTTTCCCTTATGCTGCTTAACAACCCTCATTCTTTTCTGTTTCTCTTTTATGGTTCATTCATTGCTTTCTCCCTTTGTTTCTCCAGGGCTTTTCTTGAATATCTATTTTGTTCTTTGCTTTCAATCAATTCTTGAATCCAAATCCCCCCTCTTTACTCTTTTTCTCTCTTATGGTTTATTTCTTGATTTTTCACTTTATACTTCCTTGGCCTTTCTTGAATCTATTCTATTCTCTGCTTTCAATGAATTCTTTTCAAGTTTTTTTTTCCTGATAATAAGTTGGAGTACAATATTAATATTTGCATTTTATTCAGGACCCAAGACCAAAAGCCTTAAAAACTCTACAGAATCAAAGAATAAATGTTACAGTAGAAGAATTATTGTAAATTTGAGTCATTAGAACATGATAATGATCCTGGTTTCAAAAAACCCACAAAGTACTACTAAAAATATATAACTACATATCAAAGGGACAAAAACAGAAATTTACTGCAACGAATTTTCTATACTGTGTTTAAGATCTGGAAAAAATAAATGATAATTTTTTAGGTGGACGATGGTCTAAGTAAAATTTATTTATTTTTATACCATGTGAGTACTTTTTTGTTTATTCTGAAACTTTTCTTTGTTAAGTGGCTGAACACTTTAATGTTATAGTGATGCTGATGGGATCAGACATATTCAGGGTGCTATGGTAGTAGACTGTTGATGATGCTGATAGATTTGTTTTGACTTTTCTGATTCTTACCTGTTGTTCAGAACTTAACTCTATCTCAATCTTACTGGTAAGTCATTTTGGTAAGTTTCTATGATACATCTGCTTATGAAATTATCTGGTTTTATTACCCATACATGTTAATGCAGGTTCCCACAGCAAGAAGGGAGGGAGCCGTCATCTTCCTCATAGTTGTGTGCTGTTTGTGGAGAACACACAGTGCCTGTGGTCATCACATAATCAGCATTGCACTCATGGCTGTGGTCCAAAGGACATTGTGCCTCTTTCCAAAGAGAGTCTGGAAAGGGTCCAGGGAAAGGCAAATGCAAGACCAATGGGTTAGGCAGATTTCTGTAGAAGATGAACTAAAATCAAGTTCTAGAAAAACCAGAAGAGAAGGAGCCTGGAATAGTTATATGAGAGAAAGAAAGAATGACAATTTGAACATGGAAGCCCTCCACGGATAACAGAACTGCTGCTCTCTAAAAATTTTGGAAAGTCAACCTAAGATGTGCTAAGTACATAAAATAAGCATTGTTCTCATTGTATTTATACATGGCTTTTTTCAAATGACAGAAGTATCCAAAAAAAAAAAAAAATTGCACTGCTTTAAGAGTCAGTATGCCTGTACCCAAGAAGAATCATTCAGGTAAAGCAGGCCCATGGACAAGTCTGTAAGAGATTAGCTTAATTACATAATTGACACAGGAAGACCCAGCCTTTATAAGTAGAACCATTTCAGCGAAGGTGGATCAAGATAGAAAAAACACTTATTGGTATTTGACACATTGGCAAGCTGAAAAGCAAATATACACACATCAGTTCCCTATTTCCTTAGGCTCTTGACTTTGAATAGTGCAATGATTTGAATGTGAATTGCCCCCCACCAACAAAAAGTCGGTATGCCTGGAGCTGACAAAATGACTCAGTGGGTAAAGGGGCTTTGCTTTGCAAGCCTGACAACACAAGTTTGACCCCTGGAGTCCATGTAAAAGTGCCAGATAAGAACTGACTCCAAAAAGTTTGTCCTTTAACCACCACACATTTGTCTTGGCACACGTGCACATTCTCCATGCAAAGCATAACACACACCCACACTCACAAATAATAAATAAATAAATTCACCAACACCCACACAGGCAGCCCTAATGACCATACACATATTTAAAAAAAGACATAAATATAGGCAGAGGACATGAAGAAGAGATTTGGTGGGCAGGGAACGAGAAGTGGTAAAATGATGGGGATGTCCTTGAACAAAGAGCATTTTATAAATATGAAATTATAAACTAAATAGATTAAATTGGAAGCAATATGTCTTAAATTAGTAAACTTCCCTCAAGGACTAGCAAGTATCTTAGAAGAAGCAACTGCTCTCAGACAGTGTCTCTGGGGCAGGTACTGAACAAGGGAAAAAGAACCTCCCCTCTTAAGACTTTGCCCACTGAAGAGCCAAATATACTGAAGAAGATGTCTGACTCCTTTACCAACACAGACACCAGAAGGGAGCCCTGTGATACACACATGTAGAGGGATAGAAGGGTGGGTGGGAAATGGCAGGATTGATGAGAGGAGAGAGGGAGAGGAGTATTTTGTGTGGAGAAGCTGGAAGAGGAGAGGAATGAGAGGAAAGGGTGTTTGGGCAAAGACATCACCCCATTTAGTTCATAAATAAACAGTGAAAATTCTCAATAAACAAGTTCTAAAAAGAAGTAGATTGTGATTTTTAGACTACACAGCATAAAATAAGCATTTAGAACTCAGCATGCAATGAATTCAAGACTCAACACTGGTCAGATACAAGCCTGTGAGCATTCAGAAGGCATGGGGAGAAATCAGAAGTTCAAGAGCAGTTATAGTTACATAGTGAGTTTGGACTACCTTAGACCATGTCTAAGAAAGGACTCCAACCTCTTTCCAAACAGGCATACTATTTTTCTAGTGGAAAACAACATCGTTTTCCTGCAGGCAAAGCCTGTGCTCAGAAACTGATAAAATTTATCCCATTGCATGCGTAGTTGCCCTCCCAGGTGACATGAACAGCTGTTGCAAAATCCCAGACCTTGGTTACTGCCAGACCACAGGCTACAAAGCCAAGAAAACAAAACTATGACTCACAGTGAGCATTCACTGTCCCCAAGGTGGATACAGTGACAACTACACGTACACAGGGTGCTGGGAAAACTTGGGTTGCATTGCTCAAATGCCTGTGTCCTGACTAGAACCAAAGATAATTTTGGGACCCCCCCCCCAACTTCTCTTTTTTCAATTGAGGGAAAAGAATCTGCATCCCATAAGAAGAATTCCTGGTCTAAAATAACTGGACTGAATCTTCTTTCTTCTATGCCAGATTTTCCTAAGACTAAGGAAGATATGTTTGGATTCTTTTTATGAATGGAAGTCAGGGAAACTTGGGATTCTTCGTGATCCCTATAAATGGGTGGCCTCTTTTAGAATTGATTGGCCAGGATCAGAAAAGCAATCCCATTTCAGTTCTTTGGTTCCCTGACATGGGACTTTGGTAGATGGAGTTCAATATGTGTATCTGACTGTTGAGATTAGTATCTTGAAAGTGTTGGAGAAAGTGAAGCTGGGAAAGAATGTGTTAAATACTGGGACATGACCAAAATGATTCAGTGTCAATTTGGAGTGGGGATGCAAATTCCAGTACTTCCCAGGGCCAAGCAGATACCGTAGCCCTGGGAGTGATGTAGCTAGGACCAGCTGTTATCTAACCTAAAGAGGGAAATCAAAGCTACCCACCAGCTGGCTGTTGCCCCTTGAGGCTGTGGACTCAAAACTATTCATTTTTACAATGTTTTTCTCTTTTAAATCAAAACCTAGAAATTTATCCTAATAAATGAAGCTCCAGAGTTTTTGGTATTGCTCAGTAATTCAAGTTGTCAATTTTTTTCCATGTAGTTCTGGTTCTTCAGTTTAGATAATGGGCTACATATGTATCTATGCTTTTTAAACCACCAGTTCCTATTATAGCATATTACAACATAAACATTGATAAATGATGTTTAAATAATGGCCTTAAGTGGAGATTTCTTGTGTTCTACACTGTTAACAGCTGAGAAACATGCTCATTGGTCTGTGAAGTTCTATGTTCTTTTGTGTCTTTGTCCCTTAAAAGAGTCATGTTAATTTTATCTTCCTTGTGTTTACTTAGCATTCCATTTTATTTTGCATTGCTTGCCCTAGTGACTTGTAGATAATAGAACTTCAGGACATATTGGTAACAGGAGTGGATAAAATGCAATTGTTGAAAGATGTGTTGATTCTGATATTTCCTATGCCTCAGAGTGAGAAGGCATCTGAAGTCTAAGGTGGTCACTCCATCGGAGGTGGTGCTGTCATAATTATCACTTCAAGCACTACTTGACGCCATCCACCAAGTACACCCTGTAAAAGATTTTAGTGAATCCTGGAGTTGTTGCTTTTTTCTCATCATTGAGGGGGGGTCACATCCCAGCCTTCACTATCCCCTCACTTATGAAGCACCTTCTATTCTCTGTGTGTTCTAGAGATAGTGGAGGGATAAATAGATACATTATACATTGACATCAAAGGCAGCATGGTGCAGTCCTAGGCCTGGGCATGTGAAGATTATACTACCAAGTCTACATATTCCATCCTGTTTCCCATCCAGGGATTCAGTCCTGTGAATATTCCCCTTGTTTCAAATCTCTACTGCTGCATAAATTAGCAGTGTGAAACAACAATAGCTTATTATGGCCTCTCTTGGCTCTATTTGCTGATTAAACTGTGGAAGATGATTCTTGCTTAGTGTCCTCCTCCTTTTGCAATCAGACAGGGACTGAGTCTGGAGTCATCTCAAAGCCTCCATAACAATGACTTGACTGGGGTCCCATGGAGGTCTCCTTCACTACACGTCTTCTGGAGATTTTTGGTGACTAGAAAGAATCCTAGTTGAGGCAGTTGTCCCATGTGCTCCCTCCATGTACCTTGGACTCCTCATCCTGTGGCGGTTGGAGACTGTGGATAAAAAGCCCACGATGAACAGAACCGGGGGCGCTGCCTTTGCCTCTTCTGTAATTTCAGGTAAAATCTTGCTCTATTTCAAGGGCTGAACCCAGGGTCTTCTTGATGGAGGAGGAGTACCAAAGAATTTGTACTATGTTCTGAAGCCAGAGTCTTCCCTTTGTGCTACCACAAAGTGTGTTCTAGAACGAACAAGAGCAGCCTCTTCCCCATTACACTTAAATTCTCACTGTTAAAGTCATTGTTCCCTACCAGTCTGGGTGCCAAGTGTGACAGAGAGAGTTCAGAAGTACCTGATTCTATTTCCATAACTGGGGTATAGATTTATAAACCATGCAAATCACATTATTTAAAATTGGAGCCAAATAAATAATAAATATTCCGGGAGCATTAATTCAACTATTTGAGAATATATAGTAATCTTCCTCATAAGACTCTTGAGATACTTTGAGGTAAAAGCAAACAATTTAAAGTTTAAATGATTAAAATAGTACTCAAGCAACTTTGTAGTCTTTTGGCAGCTCCCAGGCTCCCAATGTGTGCTGTGCTGCCTCTTCAGTGGTTTTAAGGCTCTTCTGGAAGAGCTGGATATATTCTAGAAGCTGACAATATCCCAAAACCTTCACTTTTCTGTTAAAAATACAAGATTAAACTTGCTGCAGCAGTTGTGATTTGAGCTTAGGTCTTCCTGAGTATAAGATACATTTTCACTCTTCACAATGCTCTGCATTTGGGGACCTTCCAGGAAGAACTCATTCACCATTGTTACCGTGGTTCCTGATTATCCAGGATTGTCTTTCCTTCTTTTCGACTCTGAGCATTTCTCTGAATAATTTGAGTCTATAGTCAGTATTATGTGGGCAACCATATTTTTTTCTTGTTACTTTCTTTTTTATTTTATTTGTTAAACATTCTCTTCTAGCTGCTTCTATCAATGAAACAATTTAACTCTAGGGAGTGTGTGTGTGTGTGTGTGTGTGTGTGTGTGTGTGTGTACCAGAGGACACTTGAGTATGTGTGTCTGAAGATGCCCAAGGGTGACATTGGGAATCATTCTGGTTTGCTCTACCTCCTTATTGCTTTGCTCTAGGGTTTCCCAGACTCTTGCATCTAGGACCAGAATTGAAGGTTGCTACGATTTTCCACTTGGTATTTTCACATGGGATCCAGGAATCAGAACTCAGGCCCTTTGTTGTGAGGCAAAAACTTTAACCTGTTCTCTCTCTCCATCCTCTCACTCTGGGGAAATTTTATGCTGCCTAGTTTCACGACATCTTAGACTCCCACTCTCCCTGCTCTCTCCATAGTTACTTTCTCCCTTAAATGCACACAAAAACTATGACTAAATTGAGCTAAATCAGAAGTCCTTGATGGGTTTCCTGTGAACAAACTTAGTGACTTGAGGAAAGTAAATTTATACTTTCACAGTTCTAGACATCAGAGTTCAAAATCACTTTCACTTGGCTAATATCTGGATGTCAGCAGGACTGATTCCTTCTGGAAGCTGTGGAGACAATCTGCTTCTTTGGCCTTTTCCTCGCCTGTGAGCCATCTGTATTACTTGGCTTGGAGTTCCTTCCATCTTGAAAGAGCATCACTAGCTTCCTGGCTTTCTTTATCACACCTTCTCAATCTCCAACTTGTCCCTGACTCTTAGAATGATCTTGGTGATGACACGAGGTCCCTTGGGATAATCCATGGTCTCTCTGTCTTTTTAATAAATTACATATGTAAATACATTTTGCTATGGAAATCAACAGATTCATAGGTGATATAAGCAGAGATTCAAGACATTTACAGGATTAGAAATAGTATGGAGTCAAATGTGGGGAAACACAGGCCAACTTGAATCAGAGTTTGAGTTTACATGGACCATAAGAAGAGGTTGGATGAGAGGAGGCACACTGTTATTGGTTTGATGGGCTGGAATAATAACTGGTCCTCATCTTTTCTGAGGGATTTTATATACTCAATCTGTGGTAGCTCTTGAAAGAGCCAAGGGAAGTATAAAAGAAAGTTCATGCTATGCATTTGATGGAACCCAGCTTTGAAGTTAAGGACCAGGCGTTTTCTTTTGTTCTAGTTCTAGTGGTTTCAGTTTACAGAGATTGCAATACAGGCATCTGGGGTATGATTCTCTGTCCACTATATCTTACTGGGAAAGTAATTCTCCAATGGAGTATAAAAAATAGAAATATCTTGGGTTTATTATTAGGATGGGAAGAGAGATTTTTCCTTCGTTTGCTTTTCTCCCCTGATGTTGAGAATTGAACCGAGGGCCTTACACATAACAGGAAAACCCCATAACCCTGTGCTCCATCTCAAGACCTAAAGAAATCATTTTTTTTCCCTGAGAAAATGAATGTCAGTCAAACTCAAATGATGGGGGCTCCTGGCATCTTTGCTTTCATTTCCATAGAGGAAGCGCATTTCAGCCAGAATGGAATGGAGCCATCTGCCTAAGGCAGAAGGCTGAAATGATGATATTTGTGCTCCTGTACCCAGTTGCACTTGAAACCAGACCTAACAGATTTCCTCAGGCTTAGGGACCAATAATCCCTTTGTGATGACTCTACTCGGAGCTGAATTCCTCTACTAATGACTCCTTACACATTTTCCAAAACAGTGAAAAGGAGAAGGAGGACCAAACCAACTCAATTATTTTCCTTCTATATATAAGGCACATGACTGAGTATGTTGACTACCAATGAGGTTGAAACTGTTAATATAAGGCCTAGAAACATCATCAGATTTTATTTTACCACACCAAGTCCTTCCTATTTGTCTGCTCCACACTGCTTACAACAGGCAACTAGAAGGGAACTGGATTAAAAATTAATATGACTATAACCATAGTATGTGGGAGATGATGATTTTCTTCATGTTGTGTTGCTTTTTTGCATTTCCAGAAGAATAGAAGGGGACATTCATTCTTCTTTAACAAAATGCTTATCTCCTTAACTGCGGTCTCCCTGGCTTAGGGAGAGGCAAGTGCATTGTGTTTACAGGTCTTTTAGATCTGGAAATCTTTATAAATTTAGGACCTTCAAGAAATTATCATGGGCTTATCCTAAGGGGAAGCAACATATGGAGTCTGGCATTAAAGAAGGGAGTGTGTAGTTCAGCCTTGCAGGAAGGACTATTTGACCTTCAGTAGATGATGGGATCATTGTGCTTTTCAGAGACGATGTTTCTTTCCCACCCCCTGGAACCAGGCAGGCTCCATGGATTATTTTCACCTGATGTTATGGTTGATATCTGGCCAGATCCAGTTCTTTACTTCCTTTTATTCCTTCTTGGAATAGGTCTCTTAGCACCACAACACCATGGAGAAAGATTAGCCCAGACTGCTAACTGATGAGTTACCACAAGGAGACTGGAGCAGAGAAGCCTTCTTGGAGCTTTCTCACCCCAGTAGCATTCTAAGTGGAAAGCAGTTCTGTGAGTGCTCTTAGTCAGTACCACTTGGAACACAGATGAGTCTTTTTTACTAAAGAAAAGAGCCCTGAGCAGATAACTGGTCATCTCTTAGGCTATTTAGTTTGAGGTCATTTGCCATGCTCCAAAAGAGAACTGAAGCAGTTTAACCTCCTAGGATGGGGACCAAAGAGCTGGCAGATGTGACACAGTGATTATCAATTACATCTTGTTTTATCTCAGCAATGCACTTTTCTTCAGCACAACTGGGAAAGACTAATACCTCAGACTAGACAGTGTGGTGAGGGTAATAAGTTGGGCACCACTTAAAAGTCAGTGTGGGTGTGGAGGAAGGTTTCCATGACTGCATTTGACATGGAAGTTGGAGGAATTAGATGAGCTGGACTTTGGAAAGTTTCCTTAACCAGGCATGTTCATTCATGCTTCCATCTTCCAGTCTGTCTGGAACTCATAATTCATGAGTGGAACCCCAAAAATTTTGAGATTGAAAGTCAAACACAAAGAGTGGCATAGCAGAAAGTTGGAAGGATCGTGGGAATCAGGCAGCTTCATTCCTGAATTTCCTAATGTTCATCATTAGCGAAGGTTATCTGCACACAATCACCATTGTACCCTGACAGTCAATGTAATAATAACATAGACAATTACTAAATGAATATCAGGAAGGTACTATAGACAGCACAGGTGTTCAGTGAAAAGAGATGATTCATGTCCTGCAGTGGCCAGTGGCCAGTGCAAGGTGTTATAATGACAGGAAGCTCATGATGGTGCGCTGCTTGAAAATGTAGGTTGTCTGCTTCTGGGGTTTTCGAGTTATAGGGTTTTTTTTTTTTTTTTGATGGTAGGTAACTAGAACTGCTGAAAGAAAAAAAAAAAACTTGGGTAAACAAGGACTCCTACACCTGTGTTCTCCTCCGGAAGGGATGTTTTAGAGATGAAAAGAAATACATGTGGTCCACAGAGGGGATAGAAAGGGGTGAAGTCAGTGCAGTTTAAGGGAAATGGTCTGTTTGTAATGAAGTAGCTTCATCTGATGAGACGAAAGAAATGCAAGAAGGATGCTAGTGTGGGAAAAAAACGGTACTGAATGGTGCTCAATAGGTAAGTTAACTCATTCCTCTGCATTCACCAACTATTATTCAATGGTAAAAAGGGAAAGACCTCCAAGCAATGCTAAGAATGCAGAACTAAACCCTTACAGAAAGGAAGCGAAAGTTCATATTTAGGCCCTTGGAACTCATATACAGCTCACCTGAGACAACAGCGGCAGTGGTCCAAAGCCTGGTGGCTCTGAAGCATTATACTACATTTACCAGAACTATTCTGATGTCCGTATCCTATTCTAAGTCTCAGTTACACAGAACTGCAATCATTTACTTGTACATATTTTGTAAAATAATTGAGACTCTGCTCTCATAGACCTTAGTGAATTATAGAGTGTATAATATTTAGCATGATTTAGAAAAGTAAAAAACTCTGACATTTCCTCACCTATGTATTATATCAAAGCAAATTGCTCAGTAGCAGGTCTTTGGCAAATACTAGTTGGAGTATCCACATAAATAGTACCCACATAAATAATATAGTCAGTAGATTTCTCTTTATACACTGGAGATAAAGATGAGTTTGAATTCTAGCTCTTTGTCCTTCAATAGGTGACACTTTTTCAAAACTTAGTATTCTTTCATCAAAGATTTTGGGTAAAAATGCCTACATGGTTTGGTGGATGATTGGATGGGTATTTTATGACATGCAATTATATTTCCTACTAAAATATCAATGTTCTAAGTTGTGTACAATGGATAGAAAGGAAAATTAAATAGAAAGAAAAATATCAAAGCAGGAGGACTCAAGCTAAGAAAGGTGAAATGTTATGACAATGATTTTCTAAGCTTTGTTTTGGTAGACCCCCATATTCCATAGAGCAAAGCAAGAAAACACAGTTTCATCTAGGGACTTATGCTTTACTAGGCAAGTGCTCTGCCACTGAACTAAAACTGAAACCCAAGAAGTTGGTATATAATATGTTTAATGCACTGCATTAATCTAGTAACTAAACCAAAAATATCTAGGATCTGAAAACAGAGGAAATACAACATTGCATATGGACACTTGTAAAGGAACCACTGGGTTATCCATTGAGTAAATAGTGGCTGAGAATGTTCAGTGAGAGACAGTGGAGAAGATGGTGGTAGCTTTCCTTCTGGGGGAAGAGGCAGACACCATGAGGTGGATAGAACGTGAGTCCTAAGCTTCAGAGCAGGGCACTGCAGAGAGCTAAGCAGCTGCAAGGATGAGGAGGGGGTATAATTTTGAGACACGCTCCTAATGCACGAGTAAAACTATATAGGATCTACTATAAATTACATGTGCATAGACTCAGGAGGCATGATTATTTTTATCTTCAAATAATAAGAATTTTTATATTTGATTTATTTATGACAGAGAGAGAGAGAGAAAAAGAGAGAGAGAGAGAACATGCATGCCTGCATACCATGGGGCATGAGTAAACATCAAAGGGTAGCATCCAAAATGATTTCTACCATCTTAATCTCCTGGGGATTGAATTCAGGCTGCCAGGTTCATGAGTAGTAGATGCCTTACTTGATAAGCTAGCTCACCAGCACAATCACAAATGTTCTCTCTCTCTCTGTGTGTGAGTGTGTGTGTGTGTGTGTGTATGTGTGTGTGTGTGTGTGTGTGTTTAAATTAAGGAGCCATAGAGAAGAAGATGGTGACTCACTTCTCTGTGGAAAGATTTGACAAAATTGGTTCCCGACATTCTCTAGTACTTGTGGAGCTCTCCAGTTTCCCCAAACTTCATTTACTTGTCAAGATGAGAACACAATATTCACTTGACAAGACATACAGGAAGACTATGTTCAAAGATCACAGTAACACTTGCTCAGAATCCTAACTCACAGAAGGATGAGGAAGGGGGATTTTGAATTCGAGTTCAGCTTGGGGCACATAGTGAGAACTTGACTCAAAACAAGCAAATGACAGAAATACACACAAAACGATTAACATGTGTGAAGTGCCAGACATATTTTTAACATTCAAGGAATATTCTTTTTTCCCCCTCAGGATAAGACTGAACAGAAAGAGAAAGAGGCAAAGCAATAGATGATTCTTTGTGGAAAAACAAGAATCTTGATTGTTGAGACAACAATTTTGAAATTGAATGTTGGATGGCATTTGTGGATTAATGAGACTTTGAAGAGACAGGACACATTCGTATCCTTTAACTACCAGGACAGTGGAATGGGCCAACCACATTGCCTCATTCCTTCCAGCTATGTGGTTCTACACATGGCTTCTCTTCTCATTTTTCAGGCTAGAAGTCAGAGTTCCTGGATATGAGTTCACTGCTTTTTGCAGGCATGCTTACATTTCAGTCATCTGGTAAATTGTTACAAAAAGAGATTCCCTGCACCCATTTTAATATTCTGACTCATTTGATGATTGTAATACTGGGAAATGTTGCTGAGCCATAATCATATCAAATTCCTCTGGAGGTGGCTAATCCATTCAGAATGAAAATAGTTATTTTCTTTTGAGTCCTGGGTATAATCTTTATTATCATTTCCTTCACATCTGTATAAAAAGAACAAAAGTCACAGATTATATTTCTCCAACATATTATACTTAAACTTATATCCATTGCAATGTATATGCTACATATTCTACATAATCTCTAGAGGAAATTTAAATTTTTTCATTGTAGATAAAACAGTATACACCTTATTAGCATCTTTATTTTTTTATGTATTTTCACTCAGAAAGTATGAAATTCAACTTTATTTAAGGAGTTATTTGAAGTAAATAAGAACCCTAAAAGTAAGAAATTTCCAGTTGTAGGTATTGGTAAATTTTGAAGCTAACTGAAAAAAAAAAATGGATATCTCACACTGTCCTTTGATGTTGTTAGTAGAAATGTAAACCAGTACTTTCTCTATGGAAAGCAATTTGATATTAATCAAAATTACAACTTCATTCACCCTTTGACATAGCAAGTCCACCGCTGGGCATTTATCCTACTCCATGCAAGATAATATATGCATATGGTTGTCTGTTATAGCAGTGTTTGCAAGTAACCATTTAAACATGAGCTGAGGATTGGCTAAGGAGCTCACATACATTTAAGCTTTAATACTTTACAGTGTAAACATGTGGGCATCATGATCAATGTGGAAAGGTGTATGGTCACACAAAACAAGCAAGAGGAGTTGTGTCTGTCACTAATGTTTGTATGAGAGGGAGAGTGAGGGAAGAGATAAGTTCATGTTCCTAAGACTTTGCATTAAGTTTTAGTCATGTGACCTTCTGCCAAGTTCGTGTTCATATGACTTTATCTCTCCTAGAGAAGAAACAAAACAAGAGAAACAAATCAGATTCAGGGATGTTGGCCATGAGATATAATTTTATTCACTTTACAGTCATCATGTGGATCATAACTTTTTGAAGGGAGTATGTCTGATAAGCTTTAACATTTGAATCCAACAAGGGGACTGAATATGTTTCACTGAGCTATTTTTTATACAGTTTCTTTTAATGGAACACCTGAGTGTATTTTCTACCTAAAATATGTTTTTAAATTACGAAGCATCAAAAAAAGCAAGGATGAGAAGATATGAGATAAATAGCACCTTAAATCATAATAATGCTTTGGTGAAATGAAAATGGAGAGTTCTATGGACTGTCATGCATTAAATACAAAAGGAACCCCCCCCCCAGAACATCATAATGAGTAGATTCAGGTCAGATATATTTTCGAGTGTGTGGGCCAATCTTGAACCCAAGCTACCTCCTCAGTGACAAAAGATGCTTTTTAACCACAAGAGAGAAAACTCTATTCAATTAAACAGTATTTCTAGTAGGCAGAAAGCCACAAAAAAAGATATTACTAGACTTTGTGGATTTTCTCTGTAAATAAAAAATACCTGTCCCCAGAACACTGAAGAGTTCTGATGTTGGTTCAGAGACCAAAAAGATGCCCTCAAATTGCTTACCAAACTCTTAATATAGGCATGTGTGTTCAATAAAGAAGAGTAGATGACAGACATTTTTAAATGGTTTTTTTATTTACTTATAAATAATAGAACTTGTAAATATTAGTGATTTTCTTTAGATTTTTTTCACCAACAATGGAAAGAGTTTAGGTTAATACAAATGTCAATTGCTCCCAAATTCAGCTATAAACAAGAAAAGAAAAAGCAGAATTTTGCCAAAATATTCCAAAAAACTTTGAGTTTTCTCATTGGCTTAAATTGAACTACTATATAGTCATGGCTGAACACTCTGAAGTTGGTTTGGAAAGTGCATCTGGGGATTCAGTAGAATCACTAACATTCTTCTCCTTTTACCATGGACACTGGCCAAAGTAGCTGTGGTATCAATTTCTCTTTCTATTTTTTTCTTGAGTGTGCACATGCATGCATTTGTGTGTGTGTGTGTGTGTGTGTGTGTGTGTGTGTGTGTGTGTGTGTGTGTGTATACCAGAGTTCAATTTGGGGGCATCTTTTTGGTCTCTGAACCAGCATCAGAACTCTTCAGTGTTCTGGGGACAGGTATTTTTTATTTACAGAGAAAATCCACAAAGTCTAGTAATATCTTTTTTTTGTGGCTTTCTGCCTACTAGAAATACTGTTTAATTGAATAGAGTTTTCTCTCTTGTGGTTAAAAAGCATCTTCTGTCACTGAGGAGGTAGCTTGGTTCAAGATTGGCCCACACACTCGAAAATATATCTGAGTGTATATGCCTGTGAGAATTATCCTTCATTGTTTTGCTCTGGAGTTTCCGAGTCCTGCCTTCCACGGCTGCAATTATAGGGCACAGCCATATCTACCCAACATTCTTCCATGGGATCTGGGGATGCAAACTCAGGTCCTTTTGTTTGCAAGGCAAAGGCTTTGTACTGGTTACTCTTTGTGTTGCTGTGCAAGAAAATCCAAAGTCTAGCAACTTAAAGGGAGCTTTATTCACCTTACTATTTCAGAGGGGAGATATAGTCTTTCAAGGTGGAAATGGTGTGGCTGGCAGCAGGCTAAGCCACATTCATCTGGGAGACAGAATTGCTATACTGCCAGATGCAAGAATAGATCTATCCCAGAAATAGGGTGGGACTAATCCACTCCAAGGCCCACCCCTTGTGACTGCCTTCCTTCTGCAAGGCTCCATCTCCTAAAGGTGCCATGACCTTCCCAAACAACTAACACTTCAAGCATATGAGCCTGTGAGGGACAACTCACACTCAAACCATAACAGGTTTTAATCCCTGTCACAGTTAGGTTCAGCTGTCAACCTGACAATTGAGGGTTTGTGTTCTGTGCACATTTGTAGAGAATTAGTAGTTGACTTCAACTGACAGCAAACCTACATGAGAGTGTCTAGTGGATGGAGAAGGTCCAGTCCATGCTGGGTGGGACTGGCTCTCCTGGAAGGTGAATAAATGGAGGGAGCCGTTTGAGAAAGGGGCATCCTTTCATATACTTTGACCACATATGTTGGTCTGGCATGTAAGGATTGCCCCTCTCTCAGCCATTATGTGAATATTATGTGGCCATAATATTCACATAATGGTGTTGGTGTGAGCTCTCCTGCTAAGAGGGATAAATAATTGTAACCAGGAATCATAAGAGAAAATAAACCTCTTATTCCCTTAAGCTGTTTGATGGTGATTTTATCAGCAACAACACAGGCGAACTTCAACCCCTGAACCATTCTTCCAGCCATTAATTTCTCTATTAAAACTAACCTCAGTTATATAGCATAACATAAAAAAATTCCCTTCATGTGTTGAAATCATATTTATTTATAACCTTGGTACAGGACAGGAGACCTTGTATATTCACTGCTACCTAAACCTACAGATAAGGATATCAGTACCATCTGTGATTAGGAAACTACCAGAATTATCCATATCTTCATAGGACACAGGCAGGCTGCGTGATATTTTACACAGCAGTGCTCACATGGATCCCTCAACCACAAAGTTTCACTTGAACCTGTAGAAGATTCCAGAGGTGAGAACTGCTGAGCAGATTCAGACTAGATTCAGATTCTACATCTGCTTTGATGCTTGAACACAAGGAGGTGAAATAATTGAGTTGAGTGACACCATGTTGTCCAAGGGGACTGTGCCATTCATGCTCTACCGAAAGGGGACATTGGTTCCTCAGCTGTAGTCCAATATTGTTGAGATATTCACATTTTCCAAGAGAGCCCACATTCATGTCCTATGCTAATACTCATATCAATCCTTAGCATTTGAGAGTCAAGTGAAATATGCTTGTGGGTTACCAGCTGTGGATTTGTCATTTTTGGCTTATGCTCCTTCAGAATATTTCACCCATTGGTCAAGGAGATACTAATTTATGTTAATCATTCCATGTAAATGAAGCAGGTACACACAGTAAAAGAGGAATTGAGGTAAGTATATAAATGAGGTAAATGAAGCTGGTATACACAATAAAGAGAAATTGTATAAATGTATAAATAAATGTATAAATGAGGTAAATGATAAAAGTGTCATATACAAATATCAGTCTATGTAAGTTTCTAGTTATGATAATGCAATGAAATAAATTTCACACTGTACTATTTACTAATGATGAGAAGAGTCAGTTTGCCCATCATCTCTGATAAATTTCTTAAACTTTCTGTTTCAATTTCTTCATTTTTAAAATAGAGCCATATAAATATGTACTTGTAAAGTTCAGTGTGAGGATTAAATTAGATGACATATATAAAACACTGTGTAGAACAAATAATATGTGTGATAAGATTTTTAGGTGAATCCAAATAGAGCTACTATTCCCTCTCCAAGTTCTCATCCAGTTAAAGTACAGTTAAACTGTTCCATAGAGAACCAAAATGTCACCCTATCAATGGCAAGGACTTCACTGAAACACAATCTAGTTTGAATAGTGCAATGGACTTGTTCCGCATCTATCCCCGTTTTCAAAGCTTTGAAAACACTTCCTGAAGAATACCTCATTTCAGAGGAGCATATTTTTAACTTAATCAGGATTGTGAACTCTTTTGGTCTGGCTGCAGAAGAGAGATAAAGCTTGGAGTTTTTAATCCCTTCTACATTTGATACAGTATATTGTTTCTGCTTCACTGAGAGATGTCACCAATGGCTGGCTGCAGTAAAAGCACTTCTCCAAAGGGAAGACCCAGACAGTTTCAGATGCTCCTCCTGTCTCCAGCTCCAGTGTTAGGTAAGGTCACAGGCACGCATCACCATTCAGACACCTCCCAGTGCTAGGGTCACAGGCATGCATCACCATTCGGACATCTCTCAACCTTTTCTAATTGCTTAACAGGTGATACTTTCTAATTATGATTATCTTACTACAGGAAACTTAATAGTTATCCTTTTTAAATTTAGTTTTTCACTAGTAATTAAGTACTAGGCTTCACTGTGGCATTTCCAAACATACATGTTGCCACACTCTGTCCTCATTCACCCCCTTCCTCCTCCAGTTCCTCTTGCTGGCACCTTGCTCTCCACTAGTGGCTCTCATATCTGCTTCCACATCTCTTGAATTTCATTGACCTCTCTCCTGCCCTGAAGGTCCCTTTGTGTCTCCTTATGGTCTCTTTCTGCTTTCATCACACACACACACACATTAATACACAGATACACACACATATGCATATACATGAACACACAAACACATAGGCATATACAGACATTCACAGACATATATTCATAGATCACACACGGAGGCATGCACACACAGAGAGCTACACAACACACACACAAACACTCAGATACAAACACACATACACATACAAATACATACACACAGGTACAGACTCAGACAGATACATATAGATACGGACATATACAGAAAACATAGGCTATTTTTTTACTTAGCATGATGCTCTTCAGTCCATTCATTTGTCTTAAAATGTCATAATGTCATTGTTTATGAATGAAAAAATCGCTTGTGTATTTGTATCACATTTTTTATCTGCTCATCTGCTGACAAACATTTAGGTAGATTCCATTTGTTTAATAGTGTAAATAGTGCAGCAATAGCTATAGACATGCAAGTTGCTCTGTGGTCACGGTGACTTTGAATCCTTGGGTATAGATCTATGAGTAGTATAGCTCGACCATATGGTTGTTCTGTTATTAGTTTTTTGAGGAACCACCATGCTGACTTTCATTGTGGCTGTACTAATTTACTAATTTATGCTTCCATACCAGTGTATAAAAGTTCCTCTTTCCCCATATCTCATCAACATGTGCTGCTTGTTTCTTGATGATATGCCTTTAACGAGTCCTGCCTATGCCTATATCTTGGGGTATTTTAAAGGTTTACGGCTGTGTCCTGTACTCTATTCTATTGGTCTATATTTCTGGTAATTTTGTCTTTTTATTTATTTTGTGTGTGTGTGTGTGTGTGTGTGTGTGTGTGGTGTGTATCAGAGGGCACTGTGTGTCCCTGTGGAGGACCAAGGGTGACTTTGGGAATCCTGGATTGCTCCTACCTGCTTTTTGCTTTGCTCTAGGATTTCCCAGGCTCCACCCACCAGGGCCGGATGTGCAGGCCACCACTGTTTCCACTGTTTTTATGTGGAATCTGGGATCTGAACTCAGGTTCTTCTGCTTGTGAGGCAGAGTCTTAACCCCTGAACCATCTTTTCAGCCCTCAGTCTTTCACTTTTGACATGCAAAATGGGCCATGTCCAAATGTAAACTGATGTATACTTAGATTGTAACTCTGCATCCCAATGTGTGAGGTGGCAATGTGTGAGATGGTGATAGGGAAAAAGCATTCACACTCAAATTATTTTGGAAATGTTTGGATAAAGGAAGTAAAAATAGGTTTCTTCATCACAGAACAGCTGATTTACTTTTCATAAACTTGACTAATATGTAATGAATCCCTCTGATTCAGATTCATTTGTTTTGTTAAGCTTTCTCTGCATATATTTCATAACATTTTACCATCTTTCAATGATAATTAGGGAAAAGATAATTTACATTAACTTAAGTCTTCTAACTTCCCCAATGACTTAAGATTATATGTTGCATATATCAAATTAACCACTGATTTGGGCTAAATAAAATGAACTAATAAAAAACAAAGAGCACTGCAATATTTCAAGGATTCCCACTCCCCCAAAACTGATTTTTTTGTTTGTTTTATTTTAACCCAGAAAGAAAACCTAGAGCGATGAAGCTAATCATCTCTTTAGCAAAGGTTTATTGTTTTGTTTAATTTAAATTTAACCTTTGCATTTGTCAGCTGGGCCCTTCTTATCGTGAAAGTGCTTGCTTGTCATGTGGGCTAGATATTAGCAGGCAAGGAGAATTTGAAATGGTGGCTATTAAATTCAGATTTCTCCTTCAATCTGGAGATTCTTGAAAAACTGGTTTTGACCTAGTAGCTTCTTGTTTTACTTCTACAATGATCTCCATAATAATAAAAGATTGGAGTCTATGAACTTTGAATTTCTTGTCAAGTGCTTATTTCCAAATGTCTTACTGAAATTATTTCTTCAAAACTGGAATTAGAGTATTTCTGATTTGCTTCAACCAGTTTTTTTTTAGCTTTGTACTTCATAGTTGCTTAAACCATGCAGAATTGCTCTTTCAGTGAATTTACATCATGCTTCAGCACTATTGCTTATTAATAAAAAATCAATTATTATCAGTGTAAAGAGTGTTTTGTATGTTATTTAATGTATTTCCACAAAAGTCTTTCAAAGAAGACGCAAATATTTTGCTCATTTCACAGATAAGGATTTTTTTTTATTAAGTCTAACTTATTCCATTATTTCTGAATTCTCTTCCATTTCAAGTAGAACATTGTCTGCATGGCCATTTTTACTGTAGTGTACCCTTCAATCACCATGTCCAGTGTAAAGCTAGCTGGAAATACAATTCTTAAAATCTGTCTGGTTCTTCAAGGTCTTTCCAGCCTCATAAATTTGTGTGAATCAAAACAGACTGTGTTTACTGTTCACATGAATGAGTCTATATTTGGCAACTCCCAGGGCTCACTTAATAATTAAAAAACCACAACGTTCAAATCATCCTGGGAGGGAATGATTAATAGGAACAAAGAGTTAGCTAATCTTGTCTAATTGGACCAGGATGAGCAGCTGAATCAGAAGGAAGAAGAAAATAACTCACTTGTGAATGGGCGATAGCATGGCTCATGTTCCCAGAACTTTGAATGGAAAGGGATGGAATGTCTGGCAACAATCCTGATGTTTCAGGAACACGAAGGAGACTTGGTATTGGAGACCATGGCAGAACAAATAAAGTAGAAATGCGGGCTTCAGACACCTGAAAACTGCCCTGAAAAATATTTTGCCACCAATGATAATTTATTGTTTTCAGGCACCTTAGCGGATACACCAAGATTAATGTGTTAACTGGTTTGAATTGTAAAATAACCCATGATGATCGCAAATGAGGACAAACGCAGAAATACTCCCTCTTTTACTGAGATATGTCATGGTTTTTATTTTTCCTTTTATTTTTTGTGCCAGCTTGAGAAACTTCCTGTCATGTGAGACGTATTGTGCTCTCTGTATTCATGTGAGAGGATATTAAAGCCACATTGTAGCCTGGCAGACATGTTGCTTGTTGTGTGAAAAAGAGATCTATTTAGTGATTTTAATAGTTCCGTGCTCAAAATTTTAGTTTTATAAAGGTGATTAACTGGTGTTCTCTGTTCTTTCTTCCTTGATACTCCTTTCCTTTGAGTGTGAAATTTTCACTTGCGCTTTTACCAAGGCTAGTCTGTGAGAGAATGTTTAGAGTCCCTGCCTCCACCAAATGCACACTCTTATGGAATGTTTCCTGCATAGGCCAAGTGTCTACCCTACAGGATAGACTGGCAGAAGCAGGGTTACAAATTTGCACTTAGAGGAGACAGAGTTGAACTTCAGCTTACTTTAGAGTCCTTGACATCAAACTCAAGTTCAAAGAGAAGGAAAATTTGCTTTTACAAAAAGGAAAAAAAGAGGTAGGCAGAAATTTTAAATTTAAAAGTTGCTTAAATCAATAAGCAGCAGGGAAGTTTGTAGTTAATTAAAAGCTACATGCTAGTTAAAGGCACCAGAAATCTAACCGACAAAGAAAACAAAGCACAGACACATTCGTTTCAGACTCAGACTGTGGGTTGGCAATGTTCACTTTCTGGGTTAAAGATCAAAGGGCATGAGATTAGTCAATGGGCCCCTCCACGATTCAGAGCTTCAAATCTTTCTTTTATTGCCTAACTCTTACTTATGAGCACACAATTAAATACCTTAGAAAAACTTCTACTAGGAAAGATAAAACCAAAAACATAAGACTGTTATGGGACACAAGCACGCGTGCACACACACACATACACACACACACACACACACACACACACTCACATATGCGCACTACATAACTTGGAGGAAAGAAAAACTTGCATAAAAATGAAAACACAGCAAGGGAAGTTACCATTTAATTATCTTCAGGGAGAGTAGAAAAGATCCTGAAGCCTGACCAAGATGTTATTATTATAAACTGGACATTAAAAAGGAGTCTTAAAAAATATCTGAAGGTAAATACAAAAAAAGTTTAAAATAATTGCTGCAAAATAATGTCGACAAAATTGCATGCAAAGCAGGGGGTGGGGCCACAGTGTGGGTGGTCAAGATACAGAAATTACTTTCTCACAGGCCTGGAGGTAGAAGTCTGTGCTCAAGGCAAATTTAAGGGTGGCATCTTCTGAGGCTTGTGATGTCATCTTCCTGGTCGCATACTGTCCTTTTCTAGTGTGTCTGGGTCTGAACTTCTTTGTTTATTAAAAACACCATACATGTTAAACTAGTGTTTGTCCTAATCTTGTTATATTACCTTTGTAAAGAGACCTATCTTCAGATACAACTGTATTCCGAAGTACCTGTATTAAGACATCAATGTGTGGTGGGGCATGGGTCAGCACATGATACACACTTGTCAAAAAGACTTGAAATGCAAAGTAAAATAGAAAAGAATTATATAATATTATCAACAGCAGCTAGTGGCCAAAATACAAGAGTTTCAGAATATAGAATTCCCCTCAATGAAAGAAGCCACTAAAGAAAATCTGACTCATTTGTATGATTTTAAGGGGCATGAAAGCAATTCAATGCCAAGCACAAGTGAAAACTTTCAGAATAGAGGGTCAAATGAAAAATTCTGTGAACAAATGGAGAGAAAAATAGTTCATAAAAAGATCAAGAATCAGAATGTCTTTGCGGTTCTCAAAGCCAACCTTGCAAGATAGACTGTAGTAGATTCAGTGCCTTCAACATTTTAGAGAAAGAGGTCAGGTGCTGGTGCAGTTCTTCTTAGGGAAGAAAGTGAGATTTATTTGACTTATGCTTCCAGAGAGGATATGATCCATCATGGCATAGCAGAAGGTATAGCTGAAGGAGGAAACAGGAGGCTGGTTAAGCTCACTACAGCCATAATAAAGGCAGAGAGAGCAAGACAGTGAGCAAATGCAGAGCCAGCTACCAAACCTCAAGGCATGACTCTGTTGATGTGTCTTCCACTAGCATGACTTTAGCATCTAAAAGCACCAAGAGCTTTCCAAACATTAGCACCAGTAAAAGTTTTAAGCACATGAGCCTGTGGAGATGAGGGCAACTTACCTCCCAACTAAGAGCTTTTGTTCCCATCTAGATCTTCATATGCTGGGCCTCCATTGTCAGCATTTCTGTCAGCATTGCTCTCTTCCAGGCCATCACTAGAATACCTATTAAGGTCTGTATCCAAGATTTAGTGGCTTTCCTCTACTAGTGAAAAGTTCACATTTCTCCCTAAAGACACAACAACCACATCAAAGTAATGACCCTACTTCTTGGTCCCAAATGCTCTCATTTTCTCATTATCACATTCTCACAGCACACTCCAAATTTGGCTTAGTCTCACAGAAATACCTCACTTCTTAGTACCAATTTTCTGTTGCTATTTCTTATCTTTATGCTGTGAGACAACACTCAGAGCCAGGATAATTCACACTTAAACAGATACCTCACCCAATTAGAATGGCCGTCATCAAGAAAACAATAACAAATTCAACTAAGGGGAGTCGAGTGTAGCCATTCAGGAAATCATCGTAGATATTTTTGTAAAAGCTAAAACTAAAATTGCCACGTGCTCTAACTGTACCACTCTTGGGCACATACTCAAATGACTTTAACCCTTAACCCTATGACAGAGATAGATGCACAGCCATGTTTATTTCTTCTATATTCATAATAGGTAGGAAATGGACTCAGCATACAATTTGCCTATATCACATTAACTGATAAATGGATTATGAAAATGTAGTTTATATATTAAATGGAATTTGATTCAGTACAAAAGAAAATGAGACTATGAAATGTTCAGGAAATTTGATGGAGTTGGACCATATTATATCAATGAGTTAACCCTGGCACAGGAAGTCATACATTGTATGTGTTTTATCATATGGTTCTTCTAGCTTTGAATTTTTAGATTTTTCTGCTTATATCATATAATCAGTAGAAGTTAGGCATAAGAAAAAAAGCCATTTAGAACAACAGATTGAAGTGTGTGCATATGGGGGTTAGTAAACATATGTTATGAAAGTAGTTTGGGGAGAAATAATACATACAGAAATGGCAAAATAGGCATGGTGTAGGGAGATAAGAGAAGAGTAGAAATAGGATGGCGAGACAACAGTAACTACAAATTTGAGAAAAGAATAGAAACTATTTTTTAAATTAAGATGGGTAATTAACAAAAGTTAATTGTGCACCCAAATTCATATAGCAAATGTACAATATGTAAATCCACAGATTATTCCCAACACAGTAGAAGATGGAGACTTAGGTTTATTTTGTACCAAAATAAACAGAGATATTGAAGTTAAATGAAACCATAAACCAAAATGGACTTAGCATATGTACAGAATAATCCTAAATATTGCAGGATATATATTTTTCTCAGCACCCCATGGAACACTCTTAAAAGCGAGCACATACTAGGGCACAAATCAAGTCTCAGAAAAATAGTAGCATTTACATCCTATCAGGTCACAGTGGAATAAAAACAGAATCAACAAGAAAAATTATAGAAAGTATACCATGTCAGGGGAGTTCAATGAAATACTCTTGAATGATCAGTGGGTCATTGTAGAAATCAAGAAGGATATAAAAATTGCAGAATGAATGAAAGCACAACTTGCTAAAGCCTATGGGATACAATTAAGGCAGCTTTGGAAGGAATTTTATAGCTCTAAGTTCCTACATTAAATGATTTGAGGGTTCACAAATAACCTAATGATTAATTTTAAGACACTGAAAAAGCAATAATAGACTGATTCCTAAAGCAATAGATGGGGAGAAAAAAAAGCACAAGTAAATAATGCTGCTTGGAGATCAATGGTTGCAAAGTGAAAATCACAGCGTCTATGTGAGATTTCTCCCCATGAGCTTTTGGTCATGTAGGGTCCAGAGGACCTCTTGTTCTTGTTCACTCACCAGACCTATATGGCAAAGCCTATTTCTGCTAAAGATGTCACACACTTTGATTGTAGGATAGAGAGATATCAAGCTAGGGCTAAACTTAACTGAACATTCCACCCTGAATTCATAGTGTCACAGTATCATGTAGGCTGCTGTGGGGAAAAAAGCCTTCGGTGGTCTTACCCAGCTGTGGACTCTGTATTCTATAATATTGACATGTCAGGTCAGATATAACTTTTGGAGATAACAAAGTGCTCTGACTGAATTTGAGGCCCTCTTCCTCATGGGAGGAAATTTGTGTCTGGTACTGTAAACATGGTCAAAAGCTAATGGCTTAATAAACTGTTGGCTACCATTGTTTTCTTTTTGTTGTTGTTGCTGTTATTTTTTGAATGGACACATTATCAAGCTGCCTTCCAAATATTTATGTTTAGACCCAAAGATTAATGCTCCTCTCAACCTTGGCCAGAGAAATGTGTCTTTAAATGAACAGTCATTAATACAGAGATTCATAATTAATCAAAATCCTGAGAATAAGTAACTGCTGAATGTTCAGCCAAAAGGAGACATCTATTCCTCTACTCCAAGATCCAAAGAGGGACAGTGTTGCAGTTACTCTGCATGTTGCTGATAATATTTGTGATCAAATAGCTTGGAGAAATGAGGGGTTTTATTCTGGATTATTGTCCAATTACAGGTCTTAATTCAGCTTGGTAGGAGAGCCCATACAAACACCAGGGGCTGAGGGAACTGGCAACACCGTTCCACTGGACAACATGTCTGCCCAAGTATGCCAAAGAATGCCAACTTCCTTAACTATCTCCCTCCATCATATCCACCTGTCTAGGGTTATTCCACTGTGGACTGACTCCTCCCCATTAATTAGATAATCTCCTGCAGGCTTGTTCAGGGTTAAACTACTAATTCTGAACAAAAGTACCCAAATCTGGAGACTTCAGTTTTAAAACAGATACCTGTAGGCAGCTAATAGAGGCAAGCATACTGCAAGAGCTGAAGGAATAGGAGGAATGCCGTGATGCTACTCTATGTTATGTTCTGGATATTACATGACTGTTACAATCATGAACATATAGCAATTGTGGCTATCCACACATGAGTTGCACAGAAAGAGACATGAAGGTAGACTAATTGGGAAGAATAAGAGATAGAATATATGTGGAAGAAGGATAAGTAGATATGATCCTGATTCATTCAACATATCTATAAAGTTGTCAAAAACATAAAATTGAAAGCAGTGTTAGGTTCACAATACTATCAATATGCCGAAGTTAAAAATCACTGAATTGTATAAATGAGAAATTTCTTTTATCAATAAAGAATCATGGTGCCACAAGATTTGGTGATCCTGATATATGAAAAGACAAACATACTAGTAAAATTCATTTGCTGGTCATATAAAATTAATCAAGGGCTGGAGAGATGACTCAGGGGTTAAGCCTTTACCTCCCAAGCAGGAGATCCTGAGTTTGGATCCCTGGTCCCATGTAAAAACACCAGGCGGAAATGGTAGCCTGTCCTTCTAGCCCTGAAAGGTAGAGTATGGGAAACTCCATAGTAAAGCAAAGAGGAGGTGATGTCAGTGTGATTCCTGAAGTCATCTTTAGGCTTCCACAGGCACACAGTGTCCTCTAATGCACACACACACACACACACACACACACACACACACTCACACAGATACACACACACACCACGCAAAATTTAAAAAAGGAAAAAAAAACTAGTTATCAATTAATTATATAACCAAATTTATTAACAAATTCCATTGAAACTTTGAAAAAGTTAGTGGTGTAATTATTTGTAGTAGTGCTCTTGAATGTAAACTAAACAAAATTAGCAAACAAATGAAAACTATACACAGTCTTGGGAATTACAGATTATTATTCTGTTCTTGTCCTGAATATTATCTTTTGTAGATGTGAAGATCTCAAATATAGGCAAATACTCCTTCCCAGAATCCTTTACACAGCAGTTGACGATCTATGGCTAGAGAGATGGCTCAGTGGTTAAAGTGATTGCTCTAAAAATGAAAAGAAGAAAGTTTAGGTGCTTGCATCTAACATAAAATGCAGAGTTTAGGTTGGTAATATACCTGTAATTCTAATTTTGGAAGGTGGAGACTTGGAATCCTCACAGCAAGAGGACTAGCTAAACTGGTATCATCAATGCATTCTGGGTTCAATTAGAAACCCATCGCAAAAAAAGGTTAAGACAGAAAAGTGATTGAGAATTTGGGTCTCCACACACATTTGCACACATGTTCATGTATACCCACACACATACTCATTCATTCCATACACACATATACCTAAATGGAAAAAAGAGTTCACTATGTCCAGCATTACTATGGCTGTTCTTTTCCTGTTAACACCTGAGGTTTTATCAATGTTATACAAAGAAATTTTGTTCTCAGAAAACCTGAATTCTACTACAAGAATGAGACTTTAACACAGGTGTTGCCAATATGATATAAGGGAAAATTAATCTGGAAAAGAGATTAACACGGTATTGGTATTTCCCCTCATATTTGAACCACTTTTTGTTAAGTGTGGAAAATATGTGCAATATTCAGAGACAGACTGTTTTCTGATGTTCCTTCCACCCAAACCCCCATCGTAGTGTGCATAGTGGTTCTCCCTTATTCTCTCTGACTTTATCTTTTATTTCTAATACTCTCCCACATTTAGGCTAAACCATGGTTTCCCTTGCATCAGCCCTCCAAATCTAATAAAACTCATATTTCTTAAGTCCTTTATTTATGTTAACTAATGGACTTCCATGTTTACCTGCACATTTTTATTGGGTTGCTGTACTAGTTACTCTTTTCTGTTGCTGTGAGAGAGCACCCAAAGTCAAGTGACTTACGGGAGAAAGGGAGATTTATTCAGTTTATGGTTCCAGAGGGGAGATATAGTCTTTTCATGGTGCAGGCAACATGGTGGCCAAAGCTGGAGACAGGCTAAGTCACTGCAAACATCCTGGAGGTTCATAGGTATTCAGTCCAGTAGGTCAGTGGGTGATGGCTGAAGAATTTTCTAGCACAGCTTTGGAGAGTCTCTCTTCAAGGTCTTCTGTTCTGTGGTTCCTTTCATTTGGTCTACTACTAGAAGGTTCCAGTGAGATCTAGGGATGGTCTTTGTATTGTAAATGTATTGATCTGTATAAGCTCTTCAGGTAGTCTGACAGTTGATCTTAGTTTAATGCCAAGCATGGTCAAGATGACACCCAGGATTAACTATTATAGTTGCTCATTCTTGATCCTTTTCTCTTCCCAACCTAATGCTTTTTTGTGGGCTTACAACTTAAATCAGAAGCATAACCAACAATCTAACTTAAGATACCCAGGTCTTATTTAAAAAAAAAAAACAAAAAAACACCAGTAATATGAGAAGCCAAAACAGTATTTTTTAACCACAGACCACCAACTCCATAGAAGTAGTCTCCAAGGAGATCTACCTAGATGCAATATAAGACATCAAACTCATGAGAGAAAGTATAAACATGTTTGACAAGTTTAAAGAATTCAAATGCAGGGTCAGGGGCTTTGTGGTCCCATGTGGGCAGCCTCTTGTGGGCTGAGCTCTGGAGGTTGTGAATACCCTCTCATGGTCAGATGCTGCATACTCACACTGTGGATAGCTACCTTGGGTTATCTCCTCTGGGCTGGGGTTCACATGTTCATGCTATGGAGAGCTTTCTGTAGGCAAGTTTCCATATCCTTGCACTGTGGGTGGGTGGTCACCCATGGTCCACTCTCCAAGCACTTACATGATGAACATCCTCCTGTATAGGCTGATTCTGTGTTCTTGCACAGTGTACAACCTCCACTGGGATCTGTGTATTTGTACTGTAGTTAGCCTCCTGTGACAGTCTTCTTGAGTTAAATCATCAATGACCACCTATGAACAGGCTCCTTGTTCACTCCAAGGATAACTTTATGTGGCTTTATGTGACTTTATGCTGGCTCTGTGAGTTCATACCATGGATTTAGCTTCACAGGAATCTGAAAAAACTACTATTCTTTAATTTTATAATGTGATTGTGTAAGCAATTCTAACAGTGTTCTACATCTTAAGTGCATTTTCTTTTATTGCTTATGTATTATTTCATATAGTCCTGATCTTGGAAAAAAAGATTGAAAGTGGGAGGAAACCATGTTAGTGGATGTTCAGAATAGAACTGGAGAGGAAAGGATAAGTTTCTATAGAAATATATATGTATATGACATTTTAATATAGAAAAATAATTGACATTATATAATTGTTGTTACTGTTAGCTTTTTCATAGGAAAAAAGAATTTAAATGCGACATGAATAAATTCCTGAAGGAACTTAGAGAAGCCAAGAGTAAACAGATGGAATTCAAAGAAAATAAAAATGGTGAAATTAAATGAGTAAGACAACTCAGGATATGAAACCTATTTAAATAAAATTAAAATTAAGCAAAGAGTCATTACAGTGGATACTGAAGAAATTGTACAAGTACACACATTAAAAAATGTTTCTAAACTGGACAACCTGAACAAAATAGATAGATTTTTAAATGTCTTAATGCATATGACCTCCCAAAGTAAACTGGGATAAAGTAAATAATCTAATCAGGCTTGTATCAAGTAATGTGATTGAGACTGAAATTATAACTTTCCAATTGAAATAAAGCAGGAGATGTAAAGTTCAAGTATTCAAACAAGAAGCTCAGTGAAATGAATTATCAACAGAATGGATCATGTGAAAGAGATTATCAGATTAACCGGCAAGACAGAGGCATTAGATCTCTTAAGAAATTGATGAATTCAGAAAAGCATATGAGAACAATATAAAGGAACTCTGGGGTAACAAAAAGGGACAAAATTTAACATTCATGGGAGTAGAGGAAAGAGAAGTTGTTAAATTAAAGGTGTAATCAAAGTTCAATAAAATCATCAAAGAACATTCCCTTGATGTAGAAAAAGAAATTCCCATTCAGGTACAAGAATGACTACAGAACACCAAATAGACAGGCCCAGAAAAGAAACTATCCATTATTAACTATAGTTAAAACAATAAAAACAGAGGCCAAAGATAAATGCTGAAAGCTTCAATAGAGAAGTGACTAGTCACACATAAAGGCAGGTCCATCAGAATAACAACTGACTACTCAATGGAAAATTTTAAAACCAGAAGGACCTGGAAAGATATACTTAAGATATTAAAAAATCACAATTGTCAACCCCATATACTATGTCCAACAAGACTATCTGGGAAAATTTAAGTAGAAATAAAAAACTTTCTGTGATAAACTAAAGGAATATATGGCTCCTAAAGAAACCCTACAAAAGATATTGAAGAAATACTTCAAAATGAAGAGAAAAATAAAGTCATCTGAAGACCCATATGAGAAAAATAAACAATGCTAAGGCAGATAATCTAGAGAGGGTTAGCAAAACACAGTAATAACCAAAAGTGGCAGCAATAAATTCATAAATTTAAATAACAACACTTTATAGCATGTAATGCATTGATCTCAAAATAAAAAGACATGGGTTAGTATATTAGACTAGAAAACAGAATCCAACATTCTGTTGCTTCCAAGAAACTCATCCCACCACAAAGATCAACACTACTTCAGACTGAAAGATTGAAAAAAGAAGTTATAAGAAAATGAAACCAAATAAAAGGCAGGAATAATGATTTTAATACAACAAAATTTTAGTCTGACAAAATAGACTTCAAACTAAAACTAATGAAAAAAGATAAAGTGGGTTATCTCACACTCACTAAAGGAGCAATTTAATAAGAATGTATCACAATTATGAACATATTGCACCAAACATCGATGCACTCAAATTTGCATAATTATTACACAGCAATTACTACAATATATAAAGCCACAGATTAACCCCGACACAGTAATAGTTGCAGACTTAGGTACTTTATTATCATGAATTAAAGACCATTTGTACCAAAAATAAACAGAGAAATATTGAAGTTAAATGAAACTGTAAACCAAAATGGACTTAACATTCAATGTACAGAATATCCTAAATGCTGAAGGATACATTCTTCTCAGGATTCCACGGAATGTTTCTAAAAGCAAGCACGTAAACATAGGTGAATTTAAATAGCATCCTACTTCTCATCAAGTCACAGAGGGATAAACCAGAATCAACAAGAAAAACTGTGGAAAGTATACCATGTCAGGGGAGTTCAATGAAACTCTTGAATGATCAGTGGGTCATTTAAGAAATAAAGAAAGATATAAAATTGTAGAAATGAATGAAAGCACAACATATTAAAGCCTATGGGATACAATTAAGGCATTTATAGCTGTAAGATTCCTACACTAAATAATTTAAGAAATCACAAATAACCCAATGACAAATATTAAGACTCTGGAAAAACAACAACAAACTGATTCCCGAAGTACTAGATGGGGAAAAAAAGGAAAAGGAAGATCAAGGCTGAAATTAATGAAATAGAAGCAAACAAATAAAATGGAAAATAATAAAGTTATCTATAAAAAGTAATCAGTTCTTTGCAAAGATAAATATGATAGACAAATTCATAGTGCACAAAAGAAAGAGAAAAAGACCCACTTAAATAAAATTAAAGTTAAGCAAGGAGTCATTATAGTGGATACTGAAGAAATTCAGAAAGGCATGAGTACATACATTAAAAAATGTTTCCAAACTGGATAACCTGAACAAAACGGACAGATTTTTAGATGTCTTAATGCATATGACCTCCAAAAGTAAACTGGGATAAAGTAAATAATCTAATCAGGCTTGTATCAAGCAATGTGATTGAGACTGAATTATAACTTTCAAAAAAAAAAAAAAACCCAGAATCAAATGGATTCAGTACAGAATTCTATCAGAATTTGCAAACAAGTAATATTAGTACATTTCAAATTATTCCATGAAATACAGGAGGGAGCATTTCTTCTATTATGAAGCTAGTATTACTTTAATGTAATACAAAAGCTAAATGAAGATCCAATAACAATTAAGAGAATTATAGACCAATCTTTCTAATGAACCCAGGTTCAAAAATCCTTAATAAAATACTTGCCAAACAAATCCAAGAACACACCCAAAAGATTGTTCACCATGATCAAGATAGGCTAATCTTAGAGATGCAGGAATGGTTCAATACATGCAAATCAAATGATATAATCTACCACATAAATGGACTAAAAGAAACCATACAATCATCTCAATAGGTGCTAAAAAGATCTTCAACAAAAATATAATATTACTTTATAATAGATCACTGGAAATAATAGGGGTAGAGGGACCAAATCTTAGCATAATAAATGCTATATTAAATAAACCTGTTGCCGTCTCTGAATGGTTGCTGATACATGATCATCAAATGGTTTAAGGGAACAAGGGGTTTATTTCCTTACAACAGTCCAGTTACAGTTCATAGTCCAGCTTGACGGGAAAGCACGCACCAATACCAGGGCGGAGGGAACTGGGCACACCATCACCACATAATGGATGAGAGAGGGACAATCCTTACATGCCAGACCAGCATGTCTGGCCAAGTGTATACAAGGATGCCAACTTTCTGAACCATCTTCTCTGTATTTTATTCCAGGGCCTAATCCCACCTATCTGGGCCTTCCCCATCAGCCAGACAATCTCCTTCAGGTTTGCTGGGGGCTTAACCCAACCACTAATTCTTCACAAATGTGCCCAAATACATCACACCATCAACTATCAAGTTGACACCTGTGTCTAAGTATGACAAAACTCATAGCAAAATATAATTTAAGTGATTAAAAAAAACTTGAAGCACTCCCATTAAGATTAGGAACAAGACAAGAGCATTCATTCTGAGCATTCCTATTCAAAGCAGTACTAAAAGTTGTAGTTAGATCAATAAGGCAAGGATTCAGGTACGAAAGAAATCAAGCCATCTTTGTATGCAGATGTTATTAGTTTATATATAAGAGACTCATAAAACTCCATAAGGAAACTCTTAGAGCTGACAAATGTATTCTTGAAAGTAGCAGGCTACTAAATTAACATCCACAAAGCACTGTCTTTCCTATATTCTGGAGGAAAACATATAGAAAAAGAAACAAGAAAAACAATTCCATTCAACACACACACAAGCTTGGAATAAACTTGATCAAAGAAGTGAAAGATTTGTATAATGAAAACTTTAGAATACTGAGTAAAGAAATTGAAGATACCAGAAGGTGGAAAGACATACACTCCTCATGATTGGTAGCATTATTATTGTGAAAATAACCATCTTACCAAGAGTAATATGCACATTCAATGAGATTCTTATCAAAATCCTAATGCAGTTCTTCACAGAAATTGAAAAACAATTCTAGAATTCATTTGGAAACATTAAAGATTCCAGATAACAAAAATAATCCTGAGCATCATACCCAGTTTCATGCTAAACTACAAGTATCATGGTGTGAAAAGCAGCATGGTACTGGCACAAAACAGACATGATCAATAAGATAGATTTCAGGCCCAAATAAAAATCCATGCACCTTCAGTAACCTGTATTTTGACAGAGTTGTTAAAAATACATTGGAGCAAAAAACCCTGAAAAAAAAGAAAGCATTTCAACAAATAATGCTGGAAAAATTGTTTCTATATATAGAAGAATGTATCTGGTTATCTGGTGATAACACAGTACAAAAATCAATTTTTTAAAAAATATTTTTATTTATTTATTTAGTGTGTGTGTGTGTGTGTGTGTGAGAGAGAGAGAGAGAGAGAGAGAGAAAGAGAGAGAGAAAGAGAGAGAGAGAGCACTGTGTATCCCCGTGGAGGACAGAGAGTGACTTTGGGAATCATCCCGGCTTGCTTTTACCTCCTTTTTGCTTTTGCTTCGCTCTGGGATTTCCCAGGCTCCACCCAGCAGGACCAGAAGTGCAGGCCCCCACTAGCTCAGCCTGACTTTTTTTAACGTGGGACTTGAGATTCAAACTCAGAACCTTCTGCTTGGATGACAGAGTCCGAATCCCTGAGCCATCTCTCTAGCCCACAAAAATCAATTTCAGCTGGATCAAAAAACCTCAGTGGATCAAAAAGTTCTTAAAAATATTCCTGAAACTAAAAATTCCAGGGCAGGAGGAAAGATGGGGTTGGGTACTAACTAGTTAATATAATAAATTCACTGTATTTATCCATGAAAATGTGAAAGAATAAAATAATAAAACTATTTCTTCTAAATGGATCACTTAAGGAATCTACTGAAATGCAACAGCTAAACTAGGTCTCATTACATTGTGTCACTAATGAAGTTATATCAGATAGTGCAATAATAGAAGTTCATTCCACAGAGAATTTCAGCACTACATGCTACACGTCTATCCCCAATATTTATCGAATGACATCACTTATTATGTTTTACTCCCCTAAGCTGTTCTTTCAAAATGTGCTGAAATGAAGGCTTGAGGTGTCCCAAGTCCAACTTTTCTTTAAAATCATATATGAAAATTAACACTGATATGTCTCTCTCAAACTTGTACTAGTTTGGCATGTTTGGTATTAAAAGAAGGCTCATGGACAGTAGATGAAAAGTCTACCTTCTAGTTTTCTAGTTTCATGCTAAACTACAGTATCATGGTGTGAAAAGCAGCACGGTACTGGCACAAAACAGACATGATCAATAAGATAGATTTCAGGCCCAAATAAAAATCCAGACGCTTTAGATGGCTTAGTGTCTCATGATTCTCTAACCTTAGGGCAAACCTCAGCTAGCTTTTATTGCTCTAAAAATCTATGGATTTCTATAACTCTTTCATCTAAACATAAGTCTTCCATGTTGATATCTTAATTCCCAAAGTTTTCTTAGACCTGGTTTATCTTCCAGATATCTGTGCTTACACCAGGTAGCCTGCATCTCTCTGTCTTTATTTTTTGTCTAGCTATCCTTAAATTACTATCATTTTTCTTAGGTATATATCTGAGGAAACTTTTGAGGTTCCAGTTTAAATTTGCTGTCATCAATAAAAATAAGTCAGGAAATAACCTTAAATCTTAAAAGTGGAACTTACTGTTCAGTCATTTATTTACAAAATTGATGGAAATTTTTAACAAGGAGTTAGTTGGTTCAAGTCACCTGATTAATAGCTAATTAACCACACTAACTTAATCTTTGAAAACGTCAACTAATTTCTACGTGCCAAGGAGTAAATCCTTCAATTAAAAAGTACACTTTTATCCTTTTCTTCAAGGAAGGTTTCTTGAGTGGGTTTTCTTTTCAGATTCCAGTCTGGAAGCAAACAAATTGTGGGAAGTGCATTCTTTTTCTTATGTGGTGGTACTGAAAAAGCTTCCATCTTTCCATGCCCTTTTCTCCCTCCACTAACATTAAAGAAAGTCAATAGCGAAGCAAAAAAAAAAAATTCTGCTGTTGAATTTCTGACTTGCGTTTCATCAAATATATACATATATATTTTAAAGTGGCCCTAAACATACACCTGTCATTTTATACTACATATGTTATACAAAGTGACATTCTCGCATTGTTGATTATAAAACAACAAGTTGATGGATTATATCCATCAACTCTGAAAAATGTTGAAGATACTCTGCAGTTTCTAATATTAACCCAAGACTTTAATTATTTTTGTAAAAATAAGCAAGTACATCAATCTCACTGGCATACAAGTTTGTTTTGGCCTTAATAAATGGTTAAATTATATGTCTACTAAATAATTTTTGAAAAATGAATTCCTTTATGATTGATTTCTGGCATGTATTTGAGTTGATCATATTATGTACCTACATAACTACAGCTGCATAAAAATAGGTCAGGTGAAAAGTGGTTGTAAGTGGAAATGCTTTAACAAGTTTTATTTCAGACAATTGGTGACAAGTGTGGGAATTTAGATAGCCAAACAAAACTTAAAACAGAAAAATATTAATTCTATAGATGCAAAAACTTGAAATGAAAGGAAAGTCTAACTACCACATGGCCTAGTTGTGGAAAGAATTTGGGCAAATTGGACTATGGGGTGTGGAAGATGAGAAAGGAAATATTTATGTGTATACTGGTTGGCCTGTATGTAAATTATTTTATTCTCCTCTTTCATGGGGGGAAGTTGGTGAAAAGTAAATGTCAAAAGCAAACCTCCTATTTAGAAGGCTAAGCTTTGAAGGTGGTTGTTCCGGAGAGAAGCAGGGTGGGTAGCTGAAGGACTGTTTTGTAAAGCTTTGTAACTGCTTCAGTCACATGTTCAGCAAAAACTGAACTTCATTAAAGCAAAAATTTAAACTGGAACCTCAAAAGTTTCCTCAGATATATACTTAAGAAAAATGATAGTAATTTAAGGATAGCTAGACAAAAAATAAAGACAGAGAGATGCAGGCTACCTGGTGTAAGCACAGATATCTGGAAGATAAACCAGGTCTAAGAAAACTTTGGGAATTAAGATATCAACATGGAAGACTTATGTTTAGATGAAAGAGTTATAGAAATCCATAGATTTTTAGAGCAATAAAAGCTAGCTGAGGTTTGCCCTAAGGTTAGAGAATCATGAGACACTAAGCCATCTAAAGCGTCTAAAGAATCTAGAACTTCATTTTTTACACACTTCCCACCAAATATTTTATTTTATTTTTTTAGATTTTTTTATTATTAATACATTTTTATTATTATTTCAGCTCATACAAACTTAATAGGTACACCAGTTCCCTCCCTCCCTCCTCCTCCCTCCGTACCCCCTGCTCTCCCTCCCCACCCCCTTCCCTCCATCCCCCAGTGCCTCCCGCCCCAATTCCCAGAGAGTCCTTTCTTGTGCATGCCTGATTTTCCTCTGGGCCCTCCTCTCCGATGATGTACAAGGACCCAGTGGCCTTTCCCTGAACCCTTTCCCATGTTCCCCTTAGGTATAGGAACACTGCTGTGGCTGCCAATCTCTTGCCTCCAAACATCTTGATGCCTTTAGCAGATGCTAGACTTTGTGAGGTCAACAGTGTGTTGGACATTGCGCAGGGCATGCAAAGTCCTATTATGATTGCTTCAGCCCTAACTAGTATGGAGTATCTTACATATCATTGCTCCTCCCATCCTTTTGCTCTTACACTCTTACTGCCCCCTCTTCCGCAAATTTCCCTGAGCTTCAAGATGGGGAGAGATTAAGCTGGTCTAGTTCTAGGTGGTTGATATAGAGTCTCTGAAGTTCTGGATTGTGGTTTGTTGATTTTCTTTTGCAGTTTTGCTGCTCCTGCAATGCCCTTCACTCCATCCTGGTGGGCAGTGTATGTTACCCCCTGGCCAGAGACAAAAAGCTGTTAAACTAGAATCTTGTGATAAAAGCACATTCAAAGGTAGATGTAATAAAAGTGGGAAACCACAGTGAGGGAGGGGTCTATCACCCATTTGCAAAATGGTTACTTTTTATCTGCCAGACTGTATGCCCTCCTCTTCTGGTGAGATCATACCCCCTCAGTAGTAAATGATCAGGAACAAAAGTTTGTGAACTTAATCAGATGTCTCATTACTTATTTGGGTCCTTGATGGAGGCCTATTTTCTCTGCTGTAACATGGTCCCTTCTCCCCTTGTTTCTGGTGTGACCCTCCTACCCCATCCCTTTTGTTCATAATCCTTGCAATTACTGTCTCTAGGTGGGCTGGGTGGGTTTGGTACTAGGAGCCACCTATTAGGGAGTACATACGGTGCTTAATTTTCTGGGTCTGGGATACTTCACTTAATATAATTGTTTCTAATGACATCCATTTCCCGGCAAATTCCAGTAATTCATCATTTTTGATGGTTGAGTAGTACTCCATTGTATAGATGTACCACTGTTTCCTTATCCACTCATCAACTGTTGGACATTTGGGCTGATTCCATGACTTTGCTATTGTAAACAGTGCTGCTATGAACATGGTCGTGCTTGTGCTATCGAGGCGAACCTCTGCTGCATGGGGGGTTATTCCCAAAAGTGGGATAGCAGGGTCATATGGCATTTCAATCTTTAATTTCTTTAAGAATCTCCAGACGGCTCGCCAGAGTGGCTGTATCAGCCTGCATTCCCACCAGCAATGTAGCAGAGTTCCCCTCTCTCCACATCCTCTCCAACATTTGTTGTTGTTTGTATTGTGGATTTTGCCATCCTGACCAGGGTGAGATGATATCTCAGGGAAGTTTTGATTTGCATTTCCCTGATGGCGAAGGAAGTGGAGCATTTTTTCAGATATTTGTTAGACATTTTAATTTCATCCCTGGTAAAGTTTCTTTGAAGTTCCAGGGCCCATTTCCTAATTGGGCCATTGGTTTCCTTGGTGTTTAGTTTTCTAAGTTTTTTGTGCACTCTGGACAGCAGAATTCTATCAGATGTGTGGTTAGTGAAGATTTTCTCCCATTCTGTGGGTTGCCTTTGAGCTCGCATTACAATCTCTTTATCTGAACAGAAGCTCTTTAATTTCACAAGATCCCAACTGGTGAGAGTTTGTAGCAGTGACTGTGCCATTGGATGTCTGTTTAGGAAATGTTGGCCTATCCCAATCAGCTCGAGGGAGTTCCCTATCCTTTCAACTATGGTTTTTATAGTCTCTGGCCTGATATCAAGGTCCTTGATCCATTTGGAATTAAGTCTTGTACATGGTGACAAGTACGGGTCCAGCTTTAATCTTCTGCATGTGGAGATCCAGTTTTGCCAGCACCATTTGTTGAAGATGCTGTTCTTTTCCTATTGGATTCTTTGGGCCCCTTTGTCAAAGACCAAATGGCTGTAACTTTGTGGGCTTATGTCTGGGTCTTCAATCCTTATCCATTGATCTGTGTTTCTATTTTGGAGCCAGTACCAGGCTGTCTTTTAACTGTGGATTTGTAGTATAGACTTAGGTTTGGTATGGCAATACCTCCAGCAGTGTTTTTGTTACTCAGGATTGTTTTGGCTATCCTGGATCTTTTGTGCCTCCATATAAACTTTGAGATTGTTTGGTCAACTTCTTTGAAGAATTGCTTTGGGATTTTGATTGGTATAGCATTGAATCTGCATATTGCCTTTGGTAGGATGGTCATTTTTACGATGTTGATTCTGCCAATCCAGGAACAAGGGAGGTCTTTCCACCTTCTGGTGTCTTCTGCTATTTCTTTCTTTAGGGTTTTAAAGTTTTCATTGTAAAGGTCTTTTACCTCCTTAGTTAGGTTTATACCAAGGTATTTCATTTTTTTAGGGGCTATAGTAAATGGGATTGTTTCTCTCAAGACTTTTTCACTTCTTTCATTCTGGGCATATAGGAAGGCCTCTGATTTTTGCACATTTATTTTGTATCCTGCCACCCTGCTGAACTTCTCAATTAGTTCCAGGAGTTTCCTGGTGGAGTTTTTGGGATCACTCAGGTATAAGATCATGTCATCTGCAAATAGGGAGAGTTTGACTTCTTCTTTGCCGATTTGAATCCCTCTTATGTCCCTTTCTTGTCTTATGGCTTCAGCTAAGACTTCAAGTACAATATTGAATAGAAGTGGTGACAGTGGACAGCCTTGTCTAGTTCCTGATCGAAGTGGGAATGCTTCCAATTGTTCCCCATTGAGCATAATCCTTGCTGTGGGCTTGTTGTATACAGCTTTTATTTTATTGATAAAGGTTCCTTCCATTCCAACTGTCTCTAGCGTTTTGATCATAAAAGGCTGTGGATCTTGTCAAAAGCTTTTTCTGCATCTATGGAGAGTATCATGTAGTCTTGGACTTTGGACTGGTTTACATGATGAATTACATTTATTTATTTGCGTATGTTGAACCAACCTTGTGTGCCGGGGATGAAGCCTACTTGGTCCCCGTGAATGATCGTTTTAACATGTTTTTGAATCCGATTTGCTAAGACTTTGTTGAGAATCTTTGCGTCTGTGTTCATCACAGAGATCGGCCTATAGTTTTCTTTTTTAAGTGAATCTTTATTAGGTTTTGGGATTAAAATGATATTAGCTTCATAGAAGGAATTTGGTCGTATTCCTTCTTTTGCTATTTGATGGAACAGTTTAAGGAGTATTGGTATTATTAACTCCTTAAATGTCTGGTAGAACGCTGTGCTGAATCCATCTGGTCCAGGACATTTTTTGGTGGGAAGATTCAGGATTACTTCTTCAATTTCCTTATATGTTACAGGACTATTTAAATAATTCACAACTTCCTGATTCAATTTAGGTAAGTTGTGTTTACTTAGAAATTCATCCATCTCTTTTGTGTTGTCAAACTTCACAGAGTATAAGTTTTTGAAATATGATGTTATAATTCTCTGGATTTCTTGGGTATCAGTAGTGATAACTCCATGTTCATTTCTAATTTTGTTAATTTGGGTTTTCTCTCTCTTGCTTTTGGTTAGTTAGCTAGGGGTGTATCAATCTTATTGATTTTTTCAAAGAACCAGCTTTTTGACTGGTTGATTTTTTCTATTGTTTTCTTAGTCTCGATTTCAGATATTTCTCCCCTTATTTTGCTAATCTCCTCTCTTCTACTACTTTTGGGATCAGATTGCTCTAGTTTCTCTAAAGCTTTAAGCTGGATTGTTAAATTGTTTATTTCTGATGTTTCCATTGTTTTGATGTAAGCATTAAGAGCTATGAACTTACCTCTTAGAACAGCTTTCATTGTGTCCCAGAGATTTTGGTAAGTTGTATTTTCGTTATCATTCACTTTCAGGAAATCTCGAATTTCCTTTTTAATTTCTTCCTGAATCCAGTTCTCATTCAGCATCATATTGTTAAGTTTCCAGGAGTTAGTGTATTTTCTCTTGTTTGATGTGTTGTGGATGTCCAGCTTTAGGGCACAGGTTAGAATTTCAACTTTCTTGTATATGTGTAGATTCGTTTTGTGGCCCAATATGTGATCTATTTTGGAGAAAGTTCCGTGTGCTGCTGAGAAAAATGTGTATTCTTTGGTGCGTGGGTGAAAAGTTCGATAGAGATCTGTAAGGTCCATTTCTTTCAGGGTTTGATTAAGTTCCAAAGTGTCTCTGTTAAACTTTTGACCTGTTGATCTATCCCATGTTGAGAGGGCGGTGTTGAAGTCCCCAAGAATTATCGTTTGGGGGTTGATTTCTTGCTTTAGACGCTGTAGAGTTTTCTTAATGAATGTGGAGAGGCCGGTATTGGGTGCATATATGTTCAGTATTGTGAAGTCTACCTGGTGAATTGTACCTGTGACTAAAATGTAGTATCCATCCGCGTCTCTTATAATTTTCTTTGGTTTGAAGTCCACTTTGTCTGATAGCATAATGGCCACCCCTGCCTGTTTTCTGCTTCCATTTGCTTGTAGAATTGTTGACCAGCCTTTTATTTTTAGAGCGTGCCTATCTTTTGTGGTGAGATGGGTTTCCTGCAGGCAGCAGATTGATGGATTGTGATTTTTAATCCAAGTTTGTAATCTGTGTCTCTTGATCAGTGAATTAATTCCATTAACATTTAGTGTTATAATGGAGAAACTATTGTTAATTCCAGACATTTATTATGTTTAGTAGTTTTCATAGGTATATTGCTTCGCTTTTAATGGTGTTATATTTGCCTTCTGTTCTCCTGGATATGCCTGTTTTTTTCTTCACGCTTGAGTATCATTTCTAGCATTTTTTGAAGGCCTGGTTTGGTGGACATGTATCCCTTCAAGTTGTCTTTGTGCTGGAAAATTTTTCTTTCTCCCTCGATCATGACTGATAGTTTTGCAGGGTAAATCAGCCTGGGTTGACATTTTTGCTCATTCAATACTTGAAGTATGTCTCTCCAAGCTCTTCTTGCTTTTACTGTTTCGACTGAGAAGTCATTTGTTATTTTAATAGGTTTACCTTTAAAAGTGACTTGTTTTTTCTCCCTTGAAGCTCTCAGCACCAGTTCTTTATCTTGAATGTGGAGTGTTTTAACTATTATTTGCCGTGGCGTGCTTCTGTTTTGGTCGTATCTGTTTGGGGTGTGGAATGCCTCTTGTATATGGATGGGCCTCTCTTTTTTTAGATGAGGAAAGTTTTCCTTGATGATCGTTTGAAAAATTTCCTCAGGGGTGGTATTTTGAGATTCTTGCTCTGGTATTCCATGAATACGCATGTTAGGCTTCTTCAGGGTGTCCCATATCTCTTGGATATTTCTCTCAAGTATCTTTTTGGCTTTAACAACCTCTTCCATTGAGCTGGTTAGTACTCCCACTTTATCTTCAAGGTCTGAAATTCTGTTTTCTGCTTAGTTCTGTTGATAAGACTCTCTGTGGCGTTCTGGGTTGAAGATAACTTGTCTTGTAGCTCAGTTTTAAACTCTGCTTGAGTCTGTTTTAACTGCTCTATGTCAGTTTTTGTTTCTTGCACTGTTTTTCTCAACTCCTTCAAATGTCTGTTGTGTTCCTCTTCAAAGCGATTGACTCGATTATGTAATTCCTCCCGGATTTCCTCTTTCATAGTATTGAACATGGTAATGATTATATTTTGAAAGTTGTTATCCTGGGTCAGGCTTTCTTGGCCTTTTTCCGTGGGTTTGTTCTGGTTGGAGTCTAACATTATGGGATTAATTTCTTCAGTGGGAAATTTGTTTACTTGAGTGTTGTTTCTCATGGATTTGCACTTTGACTTTGGCATTGTCGTTTTGACTCTTAAGATCTTTCAATTTCACTAAACTGAATTATTTGGCCTGGGGTTCTGGGAGTGGGCAGGAACAGAGCTTACCTAGGTCGTGGGTTAGGCCTGGCTGGACCAGGCGCTTGCGTCCCGCCTGGCGGAGCGGGGTGGGGAATGGGAGGATGAGGGCGTTGGCATGGAGCTATTTAACCCGAGGGCAGCTGGGGCGGGGCCCGGGCGCAAGGGGAGGTCCTCCTCGTCCCTCGACCCTGCGCGGGTGGCTCCGGCTGGATGGTGGGAGTTGGAGCCGGGTCCCTTTGGGCTGACCTGGGGTCCTGGTGGGCGGTGTGCGGGCAGAGACTTACCTAGGTGGGGGGGGGGTGAGGCCCGGCTGGACCGTGTGCACGCATCCCGACCGGCGCAGCAGGGTGGGGTAAAGGGCCCACCAAATATTTTATTGACTATACACATTTATTGGATGTGACACATGACTGAGAAGATAATTGATTTCTATTTTTTTTTAAGGAAATGAAGGTGTAGCAAAGCAGAAGTAGATGCTAAGAAAGGATAGAAAAGGAGCTAGAGGTACATGTAAGATGGACATACAAAGATGTGGTTGAAAAGTAAAATTATTCAGAAGTAATAAATAAAATAGTGGATTGTAAAACACAGTATGAAGTGTGTACTTTATATAGAACAACAGAATCAGTAGGGGTTATATACAAGATTGGTCAATATAAAATAGATTGGGATAAGTTTAGATAATGGAAGGCTAGTTCATCAATGCATGTAAGAGTTGTATACAAGACTGGTCAATATAAAGTAGATCAGGATAAGTTTGGATAATGGAAGGCTAGTTCATCAATGCATGTAATATGGTTTGAAAAGGAGGAAAAGGACGAAGAAATGGTGAGTGTAAGACAGACCTAGGGCAGAAAAGAAGGTAAAGTTCACAAGATCTGGTGGCCAGTTGAATGATGAGCTGAAAACAAAGACACAGCAAAAGTCTCCAGGTCACAGTGCTGGGTACTAAGGTGACTCAGCAGCACTTCCAAAGATATGAAGAGGGCACAGTCCGAAGAGGTAGGTTTTTAGAGTCATTCTGATATGTGGAACACATTAACTGAACTGAAAAATAAACTGAAGATGTATGCTCAGATACTCACGATTAGAACTTCAAAGAGATACATGTGCAGGGAACATAATTGAACCTTAGTGATAGTTAAAGTTATGCCTAAAGAACATTGAGAAAAAGAGGGAAGAAAAAACTGTCCTCATGTAGAATCACAAGATATTTCAGTGTTTAAGAAGTAGACTACTGAGTGGATGGAAAGACATTTCCAAAGAAGTTAGAGCCCTCCTCCCGCCGGAACTGCCCCTTGCAAAAAGAGAGAAGAGGGAAGTCTTAATTGATAAGGAACAGAAAAGAGTCAGGATATTTAACAGACCAATACATGAGGAGAAAAGAAATATGCTTTAGATGAAGGAAGATGTTTGACTTGTGATTCCACAGGGGGGGAAGAAAGAGACTCACATCCATATCTGTTCCCTGTTGTTGGTATCCTTGATGTAGGAAACAAATTCATTTGCTGAGAGTAGGGTAGAGAGGGAGTTTGGAGGTCTGAGGAAAGTGGAGAATATTGAAGTTCCCTTTATGAAAAGTAAGAAATAAAGTTTACTACAAAGCCCATACAGGCTCTAGGGAGTTTGGGGGTTCAACAGTTGCTGGGAGCTGTGCAAACTCTTACTTGATTTTCTCTAGTGAAGTTGCAGTACATTAACATTCCAGGTTTCACAACTGTCTTTAATTCCCTTGATGTCCTCAAGCCACAGTTTCTTTCCAAAGCACTTAATATTTCTGTTAATTACCTTGCTCACAAAATCCCCATCCTACTCCATAGTGTGCACCAGGTAGAGATAGTTAATGTTCACTCAGAATTTTCTTGAGTGAGTTCTTGGCTAAGATGATGAGGAGGCTCTGAGAACTGTATGTACAGTATATAAATTTCACGGTAGTTGGCAAAAGTATTTAATATAAATTAGAAAACCCAATGCTCTCTACAAAATTGAGAGTGGCAACCGAGGCAAACCAGGACAGTGAGAATCTAGCCCACCTAGATCAGCATCAATTTTTTGTTTGCTTCAGGAAAACTTCATCTTGAGAAGAAAGATTGCAAACCAACAATAAACGCTGATTTTTGCTTCAGGGAATTCATACAGTGCAGTTAATTGGAGACAGCAGTCGGCTGCCCTGGGAAAACTCTTGCTTCTTCAACTGTTTACACATCACGTCTTGAGTCAAGACCCTTGCTTTGCTGTGTCCATCAATCCTTAACTCCAATGTCACAAACTTTGCTGAATCCCAAAGGGTTCCCCACCTTGAAAACCTCCTTGATTGTGAAACTACAAGTCTTGTAAGTTATTCCACTTCTTTCTTCCCCATCTGAGACTTTGTGAGGACTGTCAAGTTTATATTTTGAAGGGAATCAACAGGGGAAGGCATGGAGCTATTTCAGAAAACAAAATGTTGCAATTTTGGAACTCAACATTGGCTGTGAAGTATCTCCTCTGAGGATCGGGTTCAACAGTTCTCAATTTCCCAAACCTGGCTCCACGCCTTCCTGAGGAGTGGCTCATTGTAGAAGTTCTTCCCTTCTAAACACCTCGTGTGTGGAATGCATTTCATTCTTTTTCATTCTCACTTCCCAGAAGAATTCAGTTTTTAATATCTGTTAATTCCCCTTCATAAATAATCCCAAATCTAAGTGCTTTGCCCCGGCCACAGCCCCACCCTCTGGGGCTCATCTGGACTTGTGCAATGTCATGATCCTCTGAGAGAGCCTAGGGGGATGTGCTCCGTGACACCATGGCATGCTGCCTCTGCAATCGCACGCTGAAGGTAATGAAAAAGTCAGCTATGGCTGGAGGGACCTGCACATGCATTTGGTGTATCTTCCTTCACACCCTGGGTAGGAAGTTCTGTTCTAGATATTTCCCTAAGGATTCACATTTTGAACTCACAATGTGGATTCTTACCAGTTGCCTGTTACTCACCACCTCACTTGTATTGTTGAATTAATCCAATTTTCTGGAGCTATATGTGTATATTCATTTATATTTTAGATATAGGATCTTATGTACCCCAGTGTGATCTCAAACTCATAATCCTCCTACCTCCATCTCTTAAGTGCAGATATTATAGATATGTGCCATCACGTCTGATTTAGAGTCACTGTGTTGAAACAAAGATTATTTGTGTCCAGAAGAACAAAACTAAATTAGGGATCCATAATAAACTTTCCTTCCACATTTCATATGGCAAACCCTCTTGAATGACCAGTGCAGCAAAGACCACACTCCACTCAATGTCCCCTCAGTAAGCTTTATTGCTGGCAGAGACCTGAGTGAACTCACGTTCAAGGTATTCAAGGTATTCAAGACCCCTGTTTTGGATTTTTACATAGCTTTTAAACCTAGCAAATGTGTATAGTGGTTTCAGTGTCTCTAGGATAGAAAGAAGAAAAAGGATAAGAACATTTATAGTTGCATATTTGATAGGGGTGTTTTACAAAATAGGGTAGCGCAATTAAGGGAAGCAGCTGGTCTAGCATTCTCCTAAAGCAGGAGGCTGTGGTTAAAGCAGCACTAACAGGATGAGATAGGTTGCCTGGATGGCGGGCCACAGCTGCATAAGCTCAGCATAAGTTTTTAACATAACCTTAATCTTAGCTAAAACCAAGAGTATCAAGTAGACAATATTCTAAAAGCGTAATTTACAACTTTAATAGAAGCTCTTAAAGGGGATGTTTGATGGTCCATCACATTCTTTCACAACAAGGCTCTTTTCAGAGGAACCTGGAATTCCACTCAAGGGTCACCTGCACTGTCAACTAGGGCTCATAACCCCTACTCTATATTTTTTCATTGCTCCAGTCTTTTTTAATCTAACTTTCCTCAGCATACCCTTCTGTTATTGTTGGAACAGCCTGGAAACACTTGCTTATCCTTCAAAAACCTTCCCAACGTTGCCTGATGACTAACATCTTCTCAACGTGATTATATCCTTTTCATGTTTTTTCCAAGGAACTTAAGTAACAGCCTTGTGGGCGGAAAAAATATCTCATCAATGGGTAAAAAAAATCTTCTTGGGAAAGCATTTGCCTTTTTTTAGGAAAATATCTTGGAAATAGGTTAGCAAAACATGTGATAATAAGATAAACGGACCAGTTACTTTCCATGAGTGATAGGAATTTACTAGTGCAGTGAGTAGAGAGGAGCTTGGGGAAAAGAGTTGAGTTATACAGTCAGGTAATTTTAAGACTCTGAAAAGGGATGCTGATATCCAACTTGAGGTGTTTGTATCATTTAAGGCCCACCCAGTTCTTATTTGTGAAGCTTTCAACAAAGTGTGCAAGATAGTTATGACTCATGAAGATAGTTGCTTTATTTTTTGCACCGTATTTGCTTTGAATGTTTTAGGGGAGGGTAGGTGCGTTGAAAGGGCACACAGGTATTGGGCAGGTAGCCATGCAAGCAATTGGAGTTCCCAGGGTGCATGAAAAGAATGTAATCACAATGCTGGGGATGTGGACACAGGCTCTCTGGGTAGCTAGTATTGCCTTCTGGGTGAGCCCCAGGTCCTAGGGGCTCAAAAATAATGTAGATGGCACCTGAGTAATGACATTCAAGGTAGGCCTCTGGTTTCCACATGTGCCCCACTCAAAAGTTAAGCATGAGGTATTCTGGAGTCATAAGCAAAAAAAGGGGAGGCACTTAAAACAATGATTTCTAGAGATTAAGAGACAGCAAATTTTAACTGTTTCTCGGGCTTTATTTCAATTGCAGCAGTTAAGTGCTCACACTAAATTTCAAATGATTATTTATGATGTGGCAGCTTACATGGTAGGGCCACAGTGGAACAGCATAGCTGTCTCTGCTGCAGTCACCGATACAGAAGAGGGGCTGGGGCCATACATATAGGGCTCCCAGGCAGGAGAGCAGTGGGTGCCTGTGACAGACAACAGTAGTCCTTATTTTACTCAGACTTATGATTCCATTAGAATACTTTTAACTTTGTGTATTACTTTATCTCCCCATTGTTGAATAAATAGAGGATCAAATAGCTTAGGGGAATAAGGGGTTTATTCTTGCTTATGAGTTTTGCTTACACTTCACTAACGTGGCAGAAGGGCTTACACCAACACAAGGAGTTCAGGGAAATGTCTGCACTGTGCGCACCAAAGGAGCTGGGAGATGGACGTGCAGTCTTCCTCGCCAGCATTCCAGTATGTCAAAGTATGCCAAAGTACTCAACCAGCTTTCTCAATCGTATCCACTTGCCGAGGAAATGGTACCATCTACGATGTGCTGTGTCTTCCCACATCGACTAGATAATCTCCTATAGGCATTTGCAGGACTTACCTTTAAGTACTAATTCTTCACAAATATGTCCAGAACTTAGCTCTCAATTGTCAATTTGACACAGTTGTATGTAGCTGGCACACCCTCTGTTGTATATTAAAGTATTATTTGAGATCATGGATAGGCCTGCCATGACTTTATGCCATAAACATGATATGGAGATATTCTCATTTCTAAGTACTCCCTTTACAATCAAAAACATTTATATGTGCATTCAGATGCATTTTATGAGGCTAGAAATAATACTTGTTCTGTTCACCATGTGTACTAGGGCAATGTCTGGCCTATATAAAAAGCAGAAAAAAATGCTGAATAAATGAAAAATTAATAGTTGCTTAGTAAATCTTTAAATAGTTTCTTGAATTATGCATCCCAATGAGCTGGAGCTTATAAGAAATGCTTTGGTTGGTGACTAATGAGAGACAGACACAGAATATACCAGTCTATATTAACCTATTATTATGGTGTCATCTTTTCATGGGATACACAGTAGAAGCGAGGCTATCTCTACTCTGGTGGTAAAATTTCAACTTATTTGCAAATAAATGTCTATATTTGGCAGCAAACTGAGTTGGGTTGACTAAAATATTGTCTTTTCAACAATTTATCCTTTTGCAATTCTGTAGAAGTGTAGAAAGTTCTTTGGTCAAAGTCCCCCCATGTCTTCTCTTCTCTCCTTTGGCCTCTAGCCAATCCCTTCTCCTCTAGTCATCCTCTGACTTTGGTATCTGTGCATTTGTGATCAACTGACTATAATTAGGATTGCCTGTATGACATGAGTGGGCATTGCTCACTTGGTTGAGGGTAATATACCCAGATGCCCCACTGAGGAACATGTCTCCCCCATGCACCTTTTAACTGCTTATAAGTCCTCTGTGAAAGAAAAAGAGGCTGATGATTCCCACTTTCATCCATGGTGGAATGTCGGGGAGCCAGGTCTTATGCAGGCAGATGCTGCATGTGATGGCTCTAAGACAACACATTATAGTACGGCTTCCCATCTTCCAGCTCTCACATTCTTCATGCCGTACCTTCTACGACATTCCCTGAGACTTGGAAGGGGTGATAGTTGTCCAGTTCAGGGCTAAGCACTCAACATTTGCATGTTTTCAGCATGCTGATCAGTTATGGATCGCTGTATTGACTATGGTCCACTGTAAACAGAAACTTGTCTGACTAAGGCTGAGAACAATGCATAAATATAAATATTAAGAAGGAAGTTTGACATGTCTATTTAGTAATGAAATAGCAAGAGTTTCGCCCATAGTGTCTGTGATCTCCTATGTCATGAACTTTGACTGGGTTTTACAGTACCTGGTATGAGTTCTTATGGAGTGGAACTCATCCAGTCAAAAAGAAGATGGTTATCTCCTTAACAAAAATGAAATACATTTTAATGTTTTTTTAAAATTCTATTACTTTAGTGAATTTAACCAAACTGCTTATGCATATGAAAGTATTGCCTGGGTCTGAATTATTGAAACTTTTTCAGTCTAAAGACTCTGAACAAGGTTATCTATGAGGCTTGCCCTTCCCCATCATTATTCATTTCCTGGACCATCAGTAACCAGTTAAAATAACTTGCCTGCACTGAGTGGTTTCATATCTGGTTTTATCAGCTAAATATCTTTCAGTTTCAGCATAATATCAATTTCTATTGTGAAATGAATTTTTTAATATCTCATGCACAAATATTGGAGAATACAATTTCAGGAATTACTAACATTCATTATCAGACTAAAGTAGAGTATGAACAATTAATGTAATTAAAATACTTGATTATATCTGATTGCTTCATTTTCTGTACATACCATCTTTAACTGGTATTACTCTAAAAAAGAGTTCATAAAAAAAAAAGAAACTTGTGAGGCTTGGGAGATTGCTTAGTGTTTAAAGCTCTTGCTTCAAAAGCCAAATATATATAAATATAGATTAAATATATATTGGCCAAGTAGTAGAATGCATTTGCTTTCTGAATTTTTGTCTGATTTTTCTAGATAATTTTGTGTTACATAATTTACAGATTTTTATTGTCTTGTGTATTGTTGGTATTTACTGAGTAGCAGCTGTTGTAATTTCCCTGGCTCCTAGGGTAAAGCAGCACAGACTTGGTAGATTGTGCAATGGAAAATCATTGGCTTACAGTTCTGGAGCCTTGAAGTGCAAGATCAAGTTGCCAGCAGGCTCTGAAGATCGAGAGGGAGGATTTATTTTCATGCCCTTCACCTAGCTTTTAGTGGTTGCTGATAATCTTTGTTGCTCCTTAGCGTCTAGAAATATCATTCCAATTTCTACCTTCATCTTTAGCTGGTATTGCTCTAAAAAAGAGTTCATTAAAAAAAAAAAAAAGAAACTTGTGAGGCTTGGGAGACTGCTTAGTATTTAAAGCTCTTGCTTCAAAAGCCAAAGGACTTGAGTTCAGATCCTTAGATCACATGTAACGTGGTGACCCACCTGCAATTCTGTAGGAGGAACGGACCAGGCAGGCCTGTATTAAGGTCTCTGATCAACCATTACTTACAATACTTGCACCTGGGGAGCATGCCACTCAGGAATGATCTGTATGGGCGGTATGCGCAAATGCAACTTCCCGAAGTTAGAACCTGCTGCCATGCCCGGTGCTGACGTCAAACCGCCTGGCTGAGAGGACCAACCCCGACAGGACAACTCAGCAAAAGCTCACGGGGACTTATGGGATGTTGGGTGGGGTATATAAGCAGCCCAATATTTACAATAAGTGAGTCTGCAAGCCTGTGAGCCTGAGAGCCTGCTTTGCCATTCGCCTGACTTCCAGGGTCTGTGCTATTGACACGAGCTGCTTATCCCCGCCCCCAAGGGTCTCCATGGGCCCCCGAGACTGCTACGCAATTCAGGCCCTGGAAGGCTCAGCCTGGGAATCCCCAGAGCAAGCTAACCAGTCTAGCACTAATAGTGCGCTTTGGGTTCGATTAGAGAACCAGATCATCAAAGATGATTCCTAATATCACCCTTGGTTCCCCACAGGCACACATATTCAAGTGAATTCCTGTACATAAGCCCACTTACATGTGTCTGTCCACCCACATGCAAACACACACAGAATCACAATCACACCCCATACACACATACATGAAAGGAAGAAAACAAATTTCAAAAAGAATGTATATGAAATTTGTTGGGGAAAGTGGTTATCTTTGTAATTCAGCATGCAGGAGTTGCATGCAAGAAGATCATCAGTTCAAAATCAGCAATTCAAATGCCAGTCTGAGCCACATGGGACACTGTCTTACAAGAACAGCAAGAAAGGAGCTGGGTGTGGCAATTAAGTGTTTTTCAGGAGAGATATAGTAAAAAAAAAAAAAAAAGGAGAGATGGAGTTAAGCACCCAGACCTGCTATTGTTCCAGCTAAGTAATTACATATGAGCAAACCAACTTCTGCCAAATGTGTTTTCCTTGTCTGTAAATGGAAAATCTAACCTCTTTAAGCTTCAATGAGACATTCTGTGTAATGTACCTGAACTGGCTTAGTTCAGAAACAGGGCTGTCCTCTCTTCCCCTCTTTCCTTTCCCCTTGTCCCTACACCATATTTCTAAAATTTACCAGACAAGTGACTTTTAAAAAGTGAAAATTTTGCAGCTTCATATTATATAGTCTGAGCCTTGTGAAAATCAAAGGAATTTAAGTTGCTCTTTTCTCTTCCTTCTTTCAGTTTAAGGCTTTGACCATAGTCAAAAGTATTTTGTTTTGATCTGGAAGTTTGTCATGTGAACATATGAGCATCCACTGGCTCTAAGGGTAGTATTATTTACTGAATGTCAGCAGGGTCCTGCAGGCAGATGACAAGATGATTTTTGTGAGCTCTAAAATGCTTTAAGTCATTCACCTGATATTTATTAAGCCTCTATTAGTGTTGTGCAGTATGATCAGAGCAGAGTGTCTGACCTGGAAAAGCTCTCCAGGGAAACCTATGAACACGTATGTGAGAGCTGTGTCCATGATCACACTCTTTTGTGCAGGGCTGTGTGCTGAGAAAAGATTACTATAGAAGCCATGGGTAAGATTCCAAGACTTTACTTGTTTGAGGACGACGAGTCTTAATGTAGAGAAAGAAGTCATTAAAGTCTGCTGCTCAAACAGTGATTATAGTTAAAGGTAATAGTGCTTTGGTTGTGGCTGTACCAGTAAGAATCCACCTTAAAGACAAACATGCTGAAAAATCATCAGATACTTCATACCATGTCCTGAAGGCAGCCATGCTGTTCACTAGACTAGAGAAAGAATGTTCTAACAAGGAAGTGAGACATTTGAACTTAGGAGCAAAAGGCTACTCCAGTGATAAGAAAGAGAAGCCTCATTTGGACCAAGGGTGACTTTGGGAATCATCCTGGATTGTTTCTACCTCCATTTTGCTTTGCTCTGGACTTCCCAGGCTCTGCCCACCAGGGCCAGAAGTACACGCCACTGCCCTTTTTGCTCGGTGATTTTTACATGGAACCTGGGATCTGAACTCAGGACTTTCTATTTGCAAGGCAGAATCCTAACTCCTAAACCATCTCTCCAGCCCTTGGCTCTTGTTCTTGTTGTTCATGGTGCCATGGCATTCCCTGGAATGTACTGCAGTGAATCTTAAGCTGGAACTAGTGCAGATTTTAGTCAGGACCTCGTCCAAATCCCTCAGCTTTGAGAAGAAATCAAAGTACACTGATACTAAGCCACTGGCTCCTGGTCACAGCATCTTTCAAGACAGAGTAAGGGGCTCTTCTCCTTCCTTATGCTATTATTGAAAACCAACAGCAGTAAGGTCATTCAAATTTGTGAGTTGTCAGTCTCCCTCTGCACACTTATAAATGAGTCTCGGATTTCCTCCTCTTTCACCTACTTCTACCAAATTCAAGTTAAGTATTGGTGCCGAGATCTTAAGTTTGGGTTGTTTGATTTAGAGTTTATTAGTTTGAGGAAATATGATTCTTCCCTTTTTGTTCATTTTTTTGTTCCTGTAAATAGTCATCTTGACGTGGTTTATTACTATCCACTTCAACTATCCCTCTTCTATTTTTACCATTTGATTTCAGTTTTCATTAACTACCAGGTGTTGGGCAGCTGGTCTCCTCATTTTGGGTTCATCCTAATTTTTGGGTTTCTCCTTCATTAGCTTGGGCTGTTTTGCATAGACTATCTTAATGAGCTTGGCTCAATTCCAAATTACAAAATAGGTTTGTAATTAGTTAGCTGTTTGCCAAACCCGGTTGATTTCAGAACGAGCCATGGTTTTTAAATATTTTTCACAGATTTTTAATACTGGCCTTACATGACAAGTTTATTTATAATCTTGGATAGAAAAAAGCATTATATCATAATGTTCAAGGGTGGAATGTCAAGCAATTCTATTTATTTTTCATGGCTCATAAGTCACAGGCATTCAAGCAAAGGGATTATTATGTTGGTTTTATATTTCTTGATAAAGCTGTTATCTTGCAGGCATTTGTTGTGTAAATATCCAGTTTTATTAATGTCAGGAAAGAGTATTCTCTCTGAACACCAATCAATAAATGAGCTTATTACCTACCTACAATTCAAACAGGGGCAATAGACATTTTTGAAGATTTCATTGGCATGTTGGTTTATTTTGACTGTTACATGACAATCAGTGAACCTACTAATAAAGAATTCCTTAGGCTATCATAGTCTCAGCCATTTTAAACATTTGGATTGGCCTCAGGATGACCTACAAAGAAAGAGTTGTAAGTTAAAGGTATGAGAAGTGTAGTGGGCATTTCCCACACAAGGCTGAGTCAAGGTTTGTAAATCATGGCTGTCCTGCACGGTTGTCAGGAGCTACTTGGGGAAGCTCTTCAGAAAAAGTAGTTCCTTTTACAGATGGCTCTGTGCTACATCTGACTGAATGCCCTTGTAGGTAATATGTGGGTAATAAACAAACACTTAGCAGGACCCTCCCTGCAGATCTCATGGAGAGTAGGTAGACTGGAACAGTGATTGTGCAAGTACTCTTTCTCCAGGAAGGGTTTAACATACTTGTGTGGCACTTTTTTCCTCTGAGCAGCCATCTTGACCTTTGCCCTAGTCTTAGTCAACACTCAGGAGACTTCAGGAAGTTCCTGAAACTGACAAGCTTGGGAGGCGAAGGGGTTCCCTCCAGGATAAAAAGTAAGCTAGAGGAAGAAGCCTTTCCTGCAAGCGGAAAGATAGAAGGGGGAACTACTGAGCAGTGAAAGAATCAAACAGTGAAGAATCCTGGAAGATACTGCTGAACAGCCAAGTAGTTAAAAGAAGACCCCAGAGAAGTCAAGGACGGGGAGAGAGAGAGAGAGAGAGAGAGAGAGAGAGAGAGAGAGAGAGAGAGAGAGAGAGAGAGAGAGAGAGATCCATCTAGGTGCCCCCGGAAGCTGACAGCCATGCTGTTGTAAGCTGCCCTGTTCCTGTCAGTAACCAAAATAAACTTGTTGGTTTGTCACCAAATTGGTTTGTTGTGAAACTGCTATCTGGGGTAGGAAGCCGGTTGTGTGGTTGTGTGGTTGTGTGGTTGTGTGATGTCTCCCCAGGAAAAGTAATTCACACAATACTGAACTTCACTTCCAAGAGACATTTAGTCCAGTCACTCATATTTATTTCTTAAGGTGCCTATTTGACATTTTACTGCAGCTCATCTACTGTAAAAAAGGTTCTGTGAAAACCAAATCCCTTTTCAAGCACTTAGAGTCTTTTATATATGTTTACCTTGCTTCTGCAGTCATGTTGGGCGACCTTCCACGCTCCATCAAGGCTGTGGACCTACACTGCTTGTAGATAGATGGCTGAAGGATGAAATTCTTTAACATGCTTTCCATTTTGTAGAAGCTATAAATAGTCAAAATTCATTTTCAGTCAACCTGGAGAGTGGATTTTTGGGGGATAAAGATATGACAGGTTTTAAATAAATGAAATTTATTTAATAAATGAAAAATTAGCTCTAAAATATGAAAACTTCTATACAGTTGCATATGTTATATTCCATATGTGATCTGACCATGTTTTAATACATTCAGCATGAAGTCGGATAGAGTATCTAAATGTAAGATAAATAAGGTCTAGGAAACTCTTAAAATGCTCTGATTTCTAGAACTATAAATAGCAAAGATATAAGATTTAGATTTAAGGTCCATTGACTATTAGGCATGGCTGACACTTCATTTAGATTTCTTCTGCTCTAGTAATTAGTGTTTTTGTTTGATTATTTACTCCCAGAGGTGGAATGGAGCCCAAATTCACTATGAGTGTGAAGCACACCTGATTGGAAACTCATGTTTTCTATTTCTTTGTCCATCTTTTGTGGGTCTGTCTTGTAAAGGAAGACTAAACTGTACATTGAAACTATATGACATTGTATTTTCAGTGTTTCATAAGGGTTTCAAATGCAATGACAAAAAATAAACTTTCTCTCTCAATCTTTCATAAAACAGGATTAGTGTTGCATCCCAACTCTGACATGAATTATAAACTTCACTTTGTACATAGAATTGGAAGTTTAAGTGATACTAAATTATAACAAGTATGTTAAGGTTTTGTCTTCTAAAGTCATTCACATGGCTGTTTTGGAAGAGATTGTGAGCACTTATGACTATTTAGAAGCCGCCCACATTTTTTCAATCTTGCATGCAGCTATTTCTGATCAATGAAAACTGAATGAAAAGTTTTGGCTCTTTTTTCAGTTGCCCATTCATATATGGAAACAAAGAATTTTAAGAATGTGGGAAAAATATTAGAAAGAGCCCAGGTAATAGAGTCACAGGTTTAGAGAAACAAAATCCAGGAAACCTTTGGGCCTGAGAGTTACTTTGTTTGAGGTAGAACAGAACTTCTATTGTGTTCCCAGATTTGGAGAACGCTTGCTGAAATTCCAGTCAGATCTCTGTGTCTGTAGGTTCCACAGGCACAGCTCCAACTAACTACAGATGTAAAGGACTGAAAAAGTGTGTCATGTTGCTGATGTATGCTGTATAGTTCAGCCTACAATTGTTGGGCCTATACTGACCAAGAATCGAATTTTAATGCACTTATAGCAAGTATTACATAACACTCATGTTATTTTAGGGCTTTTGAGTAACCTAGAGATGATTTAAAGTGTATGGGAGGATGAGTCTAAGCTGTAAGTAAGCTGCTTTTCATTTTATAGAAGAGACTTGAACCACTTTGGAATTTGGTATTCACTAGAGTCTTGAAACCAATCCCTGGTGGATACTGAGGGATGATTATATTAATTACTTTGACAAATCTGATTGCTTCAAACTTTTAATTTTTTTCCCTTCTCCTGTCATGGGCTGAGAATTTGTACGAGACAAGTGGCTACAGAAGACATCCATTAAATTTTTTTACTATGTATAGTTCTTTTAATAAATGCCGCATGGTTTCCAGTTCACCACGTTGTTTACAATATATAAGACCTGAAGCATAAACCCGTACTTTTTCTTCCTGGTAGATCTTGTTCCTGAATAGACCACATAGTTCTTGAAGTTCTGAAAGTGTTTCTCTGGTCATTCACATATACATGTTTAAACCTTGGTTTCTTCCTTTCAAAGACTAGAAGCTTTATAATGCCCTGTAAGCTTACTATAATGAATATATTCCCAAACAAACAAATAATGCCAATTAAAAAGGTTATATAATACTTTATTTCTCATTTATCTAGAATGAGGTTGAGCAAAGACCCAAATTTTTTCACTTGAGCTTTACCATCCCAACTCAAAGATTGCTCATCTTCTTTTGAAGTTCCAATGTATACGTTAGAATACAGTATCCTCAATCCTAAATGATGTGATTCAGAGTCGTGTATATGCCTACTTTTCACACATATTGGCTGAAATGTAGTCACAACTTCACTTCTGGATGGAAACTAAAGCTGTAATCCGGTGACCATGTGCTCAGATGACTTCGGAACTGTGTCAACAGAGATCAAGAAGAAAGAATGTTAGGAAATGCTTGGTAGCTTAAAACCCCCTGGAACCTGAATTAGTTATCAATACTCTCCTCTGTGCTATAAGAAAATACCTGATCAAAGTCACTTAAGGAGCAAAGGATTTATTTTGGTTCACACTTCGGGGGCGCACTCGCTTATGGTGGGAATCCCTCATTTGGTCGTGTTGTATACAAGGTTAGGAAGCAGAGAGAGATGGGTGCTGGTGCTCAGTTCACTTTTTTTTTTTTTTTTGTATTGAGTCCAGGACTTAACCTCAATCCCACCAATGGGGCTGTCCACATTTATAGGGTAGGTCTCAACCCAATTAGCATAATCTAGATAATTCCTCACCAACATGTCAGCGACCTGTCTCTTTTGATGATCCTGGATCCTGTCAAGTTGATAATCAATAGTAACCATTACAGTAACTTTTATTCATGCTTCACTATCAGAACATTTCAGTTTTGTCATAGTATGTTTACGAACAAATGAGGAACATTCATACTTCCTCAAATAATAGTATATAGCCTTAGTATGTGTAATATTCTAATATTTTTATCATCATTAAGGAATTAAGGAAGGGAAAATAACTTTTGCTTCTGTGAGGGTTTTTAAATATGTAGGTGTGTGTGTGTGTGTGTGTGTGTGTGTGTGTACAAGAGGACACATGAATATATAGAGGTCCAAGGATGGCATTTAGATTCATCCTGGGTTGCTCTTCCTCCTTATCACTTTGCTTTGGGGTTTGCCAGGCTCCAATTTCAAAGGCCAGACTTGCAGATTGCCACCACATCCATTTGGAATCTTTACATAGTGTCATAGTTAGGCACAGGTGTCAGCTTGATAGTTGAAGGTTTGAGGTCTGGGCACATTTGTAGAGAATTAATGGTTGAATTAAGCGCAGAGCAAACCTGAAGGAGATTGTCTAGCTGATGGGGGAGGCCCACTCATGGTGGGTGGGACTAGGCTCTGGAATAAAATACCAAGAGCTAGTTGAGAGAGTGGGCATCCTTCTGTATACTTGGCGAGACATGCTGTTCTGGCAGGTAAGGATCGTCCATCTCTCAGCCGTTATGTGGTGATGATGCGGCTAGTTCCCTTGGCCCTGGTGTTGGTGTGAACTCTCCCATCAAGCTGTACTTACAACTGTAACTGGACTGTAAGGAAATAAACTCCTTGTTCCTTTAAGCTGTTTGCTAGTCATTTATCGGCAACCATGCAGATGAACTATAACACATAGGATCCAAAGTGTAAGTCTTTTTGTTTGTGAGATAAAGACTTTAGCCTCTGAGCCATCTCCCCGGGCCTCCTGTGGTATTTTCAAAGTGTCATTTGAGAAGTCTTCACCATGTGTGCCCCCAAATTAGGATAGCTTGGAGGCAGGGGAAGAGCCAAAATATTTAACAGTCTATCAGATGAATGCCTGCTACAGACACATAGTATAGTCATGTACCATATTGATACTTCCTGATACTATATGTGGTTGGGTATATACCAGCCCAGTCTCATACCCAGTTAAGATGTGGGGCATATGCTTTTTAGGTATTGTAGAGTAAAGTGAAAACCATAAGGGAAGCTTTAAGCTTATTTCCTCTTAGTTATAAATAATTAATTTATTTACTTATTCATTAGCGTGAAAGTGCCTACGTACCACAACATGTGGAGGTCAGAGAACATTTAGTAGTTGGTTCTCTTCTTCAACCATGTGGGCTCCAGGATCAACTCTATTTATGGGTTTTGCGTACAACACCTTTATCCATTGAGCCAGAATATATCTTGCTTAGCCAGAAATGACTTGTTTTTAAAAGACAATTGAGATTCAAATGCCTGAAGTGACAGAAGGGAACTCAACACATTTCTTGATGTTGCTGGAAGTTAAAAGTCGAGTCTTATTTCACAAGGCCTTCAGCAAGGCAAATCAGGACAATGGATTGATAGAGATATATCCCCTAAGTCTATAAAAGTCCCTATGGAATGTGGCGGCACAAGATTTTCACAGTAGGGCAGCAGAGGTAATAGAAAGATTCTGTGCCAGAATCTTTGACAGTAACAAGATGTAGCACCCCTGGTTAAGATGGCAGTGACCTCAGTGTCTGGCATCAACACTCACAGCTCCAATGCCAAGGATGGGCATCCGTGCCTGCCTTCCTAGGTGAGGACGGCAGCAGCTCCCCTGTGGGTATAGGAGGTCCACTGCTGGATTGATGTTGACAGGAAAAGTCTGTAGAAACCAAGCCACAGTGGGGCAGGGAGAGGTTCTCAGTATTGACCCCAGACTTGCTTGAATATGGTGTGTGTGCCTAGTCTCTGTAGGAGGAAGTAGGGGGCTTTGGAACTTGCTGCTGTGTAAGTTTTGTGCTAAGGCAATGACTGTTTGATGCTGTTTACTGTAATAATTTCTTTACCATCTCTCTTACCTCTTCTATTCTCTCACTTTTTTTAAAATTTATTATTTATTCAATTGTGCATGTATGCGCGTGTGTATGTATGTATATGTATGTGTGTGTGTGTAAATTCGGGAACCACCATGGACCACCTCCACCTCCTCCTTGTTTACTCTGCCCAGGGATTCACAGGCTCCACCCTATCAGGACCAGAAACGCAGGCCGCCCCCGCTTCTGCCAGGCATATATACATGGGGTTTAGGATCCCAACTCAGGACCTTCCGCCTGCAAGGCAGAGGCTTAACCCCTGAGCCACCTCTCCAGCCCCCTCTCACTGTTTTTATAAACAGGGACCTCACAGTTCTTTATCTAGTTCCTCCATTTTATTTTTTTTGCCATATTTGCCTGGGCTCCTATCCAGCTACCCTTAATATTCCACCATTCTTGAATTTTCATCATTTTGCCATGATCTTGACATTTTACAGTTTAGTCTGGCAAGATATCATACCATATGAAAGTCCATAAAAGCCATTTTATAGAATGACTCAATAAGTAGTTTGGAGAGTGGCTTACTTGGCATGTATTGAAAATATTTTAACAGATGTGTTTTGTGGTTGGAGGACTAAGAATAATGATGTAAATTTAGTTTGTAATTTCCAAACAGGGAAAAAAGCTCTAGAATGTTCTGCTGTTGTAACAAGCCCTGAAAATACAAGGTGCTAGTGACTGGTATGAAGTCTGCCTGTGCCCCTGTGACTGTTCAACCAGGCTCTAGTTTCATGCTCAGCATACTTTGTTTTTGATAAAAAATCAAGTTTAAAATTTCAAATGCTTTCTCAAATTAAAACTTCTTACTTTGGAATTCTAAACCCTTGTTTCTGACCTCAAACCTCCTGGAAAAGCGATTTTTCTTCAAGACAGTATGAGCTAACCCCATTGAGTCTCTGATGAATTGTTCCAGCTACAATGACGGCTCAGGTTGTATTCTTATCTAGGAATTTGCAGTCTGCCATTCCCTTGGAAGAATACTACTGTTTTTTTATATCAATTAATTACTAATTTTGTGAGCACAGGCGTGTCAAGCTACACATAGAGAAGTCATAGATCGACTCGCTGGAGTCGGTTCTCTTGTTGCACTGTGTGTGTACTGGGGATTGAAGTTAGTCATTCAACTTGGTGACGATCATTTAACACCAGTCATAAACATATTTATTCTATTTGTTTATTTATCTCATGTGTGTCTCTCTTTGAGCGTGTCTGTGTATATCAGAGGGTATCTGTGGAGGCCCAGAAGTGACTTAGGGAATCTCCCCAGATTGCTCTACCTCCTCTTTGCTTTGCTCTGAAGTTTTCCAGGCTCCACCTTCCAGGACTGGAAGAACAGGCTGACACCATTTCCTTCTGTCATTTTATGTGGGATCTGGGATCCTAACTCAGGACTTTCTGCTTGTGAGGCAGAAGCTTAACCCCTGAGCTATCTCTCTGGCCTTAAACATGCCTATTTTTAAACTCTATATCAATGGTGCATCTTCCTAAATTCTTCAAAAACATCCACAGTATACTTTTGTAGCCAAGGTGATATATAAGGAACACAACTTTCTTGGTTTTGGAGGGTGGAATGTCCACACAGTTCAGGGTTTGGAGAAGGCCAGCTGCCTGCTCATACTTGGCCATAATTCCATTGTGTCCTGTCATGGTCACAAGGTTCTCTGCAGGGTCTCTCTACTGAGGACACTACCCAATCGGGAAGGCTGCATCCTCATGACCAACTCAACTGCCAAAGGCACTCACCTCCTTATAATGTGGAGATTAAGTTTTGACACATGAATGGAGAAAAAGATATAAACTGATCTGCAGCCCCAACAGCAGTGAACTAACTTCCAGTTCCTGTTTGTTCATGCCTTATATTAAGTAGACATTGATATCCTTTCTTCAATATTGTTATGCCATTTCTGTTAGACTAGGAAGGTTACAACCATTTTGGGAAAAGCTACAAATGTGTGAAACTATTTTACCTAGGGAATTTAAAAGAGTCACCTAGATTATTTGTGACTTAATGCTGTATTGTTCACTCTCTTGTGGCTAAATACCTGGCCAGAAGCACTTAAGGGAAGGCTTACTTTTTTGGCTCATGGCTTGAGGGTGCAGTTCACCATGGCAGGGAAGGCAGGGCAGCAGGAGAGCCAGGCAGCTGGCCATTGTGTGCTCACAATCAGGAGCAGAAAGACGTGGACATTGGTGCTCAGCTTGCTTTCTTCTTTCTATTTTGTCCGTGGGATGGTACCAGTTACATTTCAGCATGGAACTTCCCTTCTTAACTGATGCTTTCTGGAAAGCCCTTCACAAACGCATCCAGGGGTGTGTCTTGTAGGTGGTTCCAAATGCTTTCAAGCTGCTGATGAGAATTTGCTCTCACAGATGGTGACCCTGATTTCAGTTCCTGGCCTGCGAGTTGCTTTTGCTGAGGGTTGATGTGGGCTGGAGAAATGTGTCTTGGTTTGAAGGTGAGTTGTCCCCGCAGGCTTATGTGTTTGCAAAATCCTTAAGAGAAAATTGTAGTAACCCTTGGGAGGTGAAACCTTGCTGGAGGAAAGGATATTACTCAGGGTAGGTTTTGAGATTGGTTAACTTTGCTGCTTCCTCTAGTAGTCTGTTCTTGTCCTCTGATGCTTGCTCTCTCTGCCTCCATGATGACGGATGTGACCTAAGCTGCCTCCAGCTTCTGCCACCTGATACACCTTTTCTGCCATAAAGGACCATGTCCCCTTTTGGAACCTTCAGCCAAATAAATCTCTCCTTTTCTCCCTTAAGGTGTGTTTGAGTGTTGTTCCCCAGCAAGAGAGAAGAGTAATGGTGACAACAGGACAGCTGATTTTCTAAGAAACGTAAACCAGTCAAACCTGAATTGTGGGATTGAGCACTTTAGATTCGACAACATGGTATCAAGTAGCTTAGTAAAGTCATAAAATTTAACAGTCAGTTCTGATAGGTTACTGGCATTACCACACCAAGGCCCAAGCTTTATTTATTCTGCTCTCTACAGAAGTCAATAAATGTTGCTAGAACTCTGGGCAATGTATATATATGCAAGCTGTCTGCATTATATATTAAAAAACCATCCTCATTCTTTGTGTGCTATCAAGGACAGCACACACTTGCCAAGTGTCACGGTTTCTTTTTTATTTTTACTGTTTAAGCATTTAAGCAATATATCTTTTTGATGACACCCTTCTTAAAGCCGAAGTGAAGAAGTTTCTGAGAACATAGCAATTCATTATTAGTTTGCATATGGTAAAAATTGTACCTATAAATAACTTCAGGAAAACTCAATGTGCCAACTGCACAGAGAGTCTCAGGAATGCTTTTTGATTAGATTTTCCATAGTCCCGAATTTCTATTTTCTTATAGTTTGCCCAAACGATTTCTATATTAGCTACTTTAGTTGACAATTACATAGTTTTTTTTTTTCTAATGCATTCGTGTTTGTGGAAGAAAGGTCCTCCCAGTGGGTAATTACCTTGCATACTGAGATTAAAGGATGAGTGATAGACAAAGCCTGCTAATTGCCAAATCCTTGACCTCTGTAAGAAGAATTATGTTTATTTTATAAAGGCCAATGTTTTAGTCTTTGCATGAGTGAGCCACTCATGTCTACTTACATTAGTTTAGAATAATTGAAACTTATATCTAATTAGTGCCAATTGATATATCACACATTCACTTATTTAATAGCAGGTAAGTGAAGAACAATACATAATTCCGACAGAATTTTTAAATTCATATTGTTAACCATTAGAGGATAATATCTGAACTTAGGAAAATTTTCAAAAGGTTTAAATGACTCTTAAATCATTTTCTGTAGCTATAACAAATTGTCATGAATTCTAAATCATGAAAACTTAGCATCTTTATATTGTGGTGTGTGTGTGTGTGTGTGTGTGTGTGTGTGCGCGTGTGCCTGTGGACTGCCCACAGGTGAGGATGACTTCATGAATCACTCTGGATTGTTTCTTCCTCCTCTTTACTTTGCTCGGGATTTCCCAGGCTCTGCCTTCCAGGGCCAGAAATACAGCCCCATCATTTCTACCTGGTGTTTTTACGTGGGATCTGGGACTCAGGACCTTCTGTTTGTGAGATGGGGGCTTAACCCCTGATCCATCTCTCCAGCCTCAAACTTAGTATCTTGTAGTTGTAGTTATACAGGTCCCAAGAACCTTTGAAGGCACTCACCTTCAAAGTAAGAACTGTTGTATCCTCACTCTGAATCTTGTTGACCTTTTCTTCTGCCCCTCTTCCACTGTTAAGGACACTTGTGATTAGGCCTGACTTGATAAGCCAGGAGAAGAAATTTTCTTAATGTCAACTAAGGAGCAAATTAGAGATTCCTCAACTTATAATTCACTTTTGCCACCCCATCTCCAATTCATGGGTTTGGGGAACTGACACACGAATATTGTTGGGAACAGAACATTGTTCTGTCCAACAAATACTCAAATTATAGAAATGTGTTTATGGTTTTACACTTGACTTCTAAAGAAACTCTTTCATAGGTATTAAGTCACTTTCCTAGGATCTAAGGTGAACATGTTATATAATAACTGCAAGCTGTATTCTTCCAAATTCATCTCACTCAAAGCTTTGATTTTGCTTTGAGCACGTTTTTGCTTTTGCTCTTTTTACCTTTGAGGAATTCCTCCTTAAAGGATTGCACTTTATCGTTTCTGTTTTGAGAGCAGTGAGAAAAGCTACTCAAAAAGGGATCAAACAAGTGACTCACATGAGCAACTAAGAAGGTAACACAGTAAAAAGAAATACAACAACAAAATTAGAGTCTTTTAGCCAAAAGTCCTTAGATCTTTCAAGATTAACAGGACAGACTGTGGAGAGATGTCAGAGGCAGTCATCTGGGTATTAGGGTATTAGGTTTCAATGCATTTGAAAATAGAGTTTTTTGGCTACTGGGAGAGTGCCATTCCCTGAAAGATGTAAGGAGGTACAACCATTTATGGGGACACCGAGGCTTGGAGAGGCCACAGCTTTCTGAGAAGCCATTTGACTGATCTTTGCTTCACTCCACCTGTCCTAGGTGGATCTGGCTCCTTTAAGAGTGAGATTGTACCTTAATTTCCTCGTCCCTGATATTTTTCCCATTCTGACAAGTGAGCTTGGTTTGTGCACCATTTCATTTGCCTGCCTTCTGCTTTCCAGAAAGTCGTTATCTTAAGTTTGGTTTTATTTTTGAGACAGTGATAATGCAGATAAATTAGTTATTTATTCAGTGAAGTGAGTTAGCCACAGGGCCTGAACTAGAGCAGAGTTTTAAATTTCTAAAAATGGGAGAGAATTTTTGTCTTCGTCACATAACTTGTAGCTAGTGCAGAGAATGCTCAGGGCATTTTTCAAAGTTGAAAGGTAATGAATCAACTTTAAAAACAGCATAAATGCTTAATCAGTAAATAAGGAGACTTCTGTTATACTGAATATTAAACACTAGTGTACATCCACTTTGCTATATTCTCTAGTTGACTTTGCTTCAATGGTTGTGGGCTTTTTACTCTTCTTTTATATTTTTTTGCTGGGGTAGGTGTAGTGTAGGGATGTGTGTGTGTGTGTGTGTGTGTGTGTGTGTGTGTGTGTGTGTGTGCATGCGTGTGTATGTAGAATAAAGTACTAACTGTGTGTGCCTATGGAGGTCCAAGGGTGACTTGTGGAATCATCCTGGGTTGTTTTAACACCTTTTTGCTTTGCTGTGCTCTGGGGTTTTCCAAGCTCAACCGTCAAGGGCCAGAAGTACAGGCCACTGCCGTTTCTGCCTAATGTATTTATGTGGGTTCTGGGGATCCACATTCAGGTCCTGATGTTTGCAAGGCAAAGGCTTAACCCCTTGGCCATTTCTCCAGCTCCAAATTCCTCTTTGTGTCTAATTTTCTGCATGAAATACTTTGAAGTGTATTTTCTTGTCTGTGTTGTCAAAATCTTATTCATATTACCAAATTTAATCTAATTATAACTTCCTCTAGTATGACTTAAATATGCCAGAAAGAAATTTTCCTTGAATTCTCAAGTTTGTTTTTCTCTGTATCTCTTTGTCATGCCTGTGCATGTGTTTAGTGTCCAGTGTATGGAAATGGCATCTCCTTTCCCTTATTTTTACATTTCTAATTGATGAGAAAAATGTACCACACATGCATAGGTACATTCATGTCTAATGTCATATCAATAAGTAAGTAATGATGCAGTGGACAAGTCCTTGTCAGCCAAATAATTTCACTCTGGTTTTCTTTTCTACTGATTTTTGGATTTGAAATATCAGATTATTCAGCAAGTGTTCCTTTATTAAACTAGTTTATTAATCTTTAAAAGTAACAGAGACCGCATGCAGTAATAAAGACATTAAAAATGTAGTTTTTCCTTAATACTTCTTAAAAAGAGAAATAGTTTCAGAATTGTTATCTATAAATAATAACTTTATTTCAATGAACTAAAACTCAATTCATAGCTTTGAGAATAATTACATGTATTTTTGGACTTCAATGTAACTTTATCATGTCACCTATGATTTGTGTGAATTTTGGTGAATTAGTTTAAACTCTCTAAAACGTAAACTTAACACTTGTAAAATGAGGCCACTAATAGTAATTTCACAATTGTAACATATTAAATAGAAACTTTCAATTATGCACCTAGGTAATAATAAACATTATTGCTCTGCCTGCTTACAATCTTTCAATTATACAGCTTCTCTGATATGGTTTAAAAATGCTTATTACCTTGTTTTGAATAAAACAGGTGAAGATGACACTTATTCAATGTTTATTATGCACAATATAATCTAGATAGGTAATTTGTGAGGCATTTAAGCATTGAGTTATCTAATATTACTAATGTACTGGACATTTCCCATCATTTTAGAAAAGTTGTTTTTTACGGAAAATTGTTCTTCTTTAAGAGATCAGAGATCCTAATTTTTGTAATAGTTGTTATGAAGGATCACAATTTCTGTAATCTCCCTACTTTAACATGCCTCTTATAACATAAGCATCTTTCCAGAACAGGTCAATTAGTTTTTTCTTAAGACTTTTCAGTATGTGATACAGACAAAAGCCTGTAGAGACTGAGCCTCAGAGAGCTGGTGCCATTGCAGTTTTATTTTTGGAAGATCTGGAAAAAAGGTCAGTTACTCATACCTGCTGTAGCCTTGATGATACGAATCAATGAAATGTCCAATTTTGGTTAAAGTAGCATGAATTGGATTTTTACAATTGCAACCAAAGTCTGAACAAGGATAAGCATATAAAAGCAGTTAGTCACCTGGGATTAGCAGCACCATGATGACTTTTCCCTATTCAACCTGAGTTTCAGCATCTGGTCACTAAATAAATGACACACCTACAGGGCAGGATATTTCAAATAAAGGATCTGCAGTCATTGGGCTGCATTGAACTTTATGTTCTTAGTCTTCATCTGAGTTTGACAAGCACTGTGTAAGAGAAGATGGCTTGACCGTTCAACTCTAGTTATTATCAGGAGTCAAAAACGGCCCTCTAGACAACATGCATGTCAGTGCTACCTAACAACCTATGAACTGGTCTGTCCTGAAGGGAAGGGCTTCCTTAACCTAACTTTAATGTGCAAGGCACCCCAAACAGTATTTGTGTAAGCCACAAATTTCAACTTGAGGAAATCTATATTCCTGTTCTTTTGGTCATTTTCTTCCACATTCTGCTGTCTTCTCTATACCCTTCTGTCATGGTTTGAAATGTGAGTTGTTCCCCCATAGGCTCAGGTGTTTGAATACATAGTGTTGTTCAAGAAGGTCATGTCACCTTCAGGAGATGGAGCCTTGGTGAAGGAAGGCAAGCCAATGGGGTTGGGCTTTGAGGTTTGTTAGTCCCACCCTGCTTCTACTACAGTCTGCTCTTGTGGTTTGAAGCTCTCAACTTCTTCCAGCTTCTGCGAGCCAGCCATGTCTTTTCTATCATAAAGGACTGAATCTCTCCCTTTCTTCCTTAAGTTGCTTGATTTTTGAGCGGTGTCTTAAAGCAACAGAAAAGATTGGGGGGAGAGACACTGCGGGGGGGAGTCACTAGAGGATGGGGAGAGAAGGGGAAGGGGAGGGGGGAGCAGGGAGGTTGGGGAGGAGGTGGAGGGAGGAAAGGGACCAGTGTACCTGTTAAGTTTGTATGAGCGGAAATATAAAAAAGAAAGAGTAACCAGTGTACCTTCCTTACAAATAATGCAAATTATTATTGTTGTTTTTGAGTCTCATTATAGACAAATTCACATATAGCCAAGTATAACTTTGAATTCTTAGCAATCCATCTTCCTCTGCCTCATGAATTCTGGTATTTCAGGTGTAAGTCACCATACTTTGTTTTGAATAATGGTTTTAGGTTACTTCTTAGTGACAATAATTTTCCATTATAGACTACTTTAAAATTCAGAAGACTGAGAATCTCCTGATACTCTACCATTCATAGGTAGTCCTGATTAACTTTTGGCAAGAATTCTTCCAATTTTTGTTCTATGTAATAATATAACAGAGTTGAAATGATGATGTATATTCAATGCTGTACCCTTTTCACATTTTCATTTAACAAATCTAAACACTTCCTCGTATTTATTTATTTTGATTCTTATCCTTGTGGGAGTATATAGCTTCCATGAATATTGTAGCATTACCTTTTCGATGTTGTATTTCAGGGTAATATGACATTCATTTACACCAAAGAAAATAACAATATAGGTCTTAGCTCCATTTGACTTCCTGGATAGAGAATAAAAGGTTAGAATTTTTATACCTTCAGATGATCAGATTGGAAATGTTATCAAGTCCATTTATAGAAATGTATTAAGATGTCAATATTCCTGAGAAGTTGCAAAATTCGATTATTTCTTTGTTGAAAAGAAATCTTGGTGCATGAACATTAAACATATATATGAGGTTTTCCAGGCTTTTTGAATTTCCCAAGCTGAGAGCCCATCATTATTTTTGGCAAGAACTAATGCTTATTTTTTTCTACCCAAGCTTAGATATATTTTTCCCCAACAGAATATTGTAGAAGCACAATATTTTGTCTATGAAGTTGAAAAATGACAGGAGTGGGTTTTTTTTTTTACTGTTTTAGAGGAAATGTGTAAAACATGAAGTTGACATTAAAAAATATAGTTAGAAAAGCGATTAAATGCAGTAAGTGCCATAATGATATAGTTGGATGTTGTTCTTCTCTTAATAATTCAATGGTTGAACTTAGCCTAATAACAGTGTAGAAGCCATGTGGACTGTTATGTACCTAATTATGATTGTGACTCACTGTAATATTTGGTAATCATTCACTTGCCTTTTGGAAAATTCACTCAGAAAACTGGTTATCTTTAAAAGAAAATGTTGGTACAACAATCACATTCTTTTTAAAGAGACCATTGAAGCTATCAGCAAGTGTAAGACAACATAGAGGCAAAAGTTACATTTAATATTTTTCAAGTAGTGAATGGGGTGTGTGAAATTGGGGGCTTGGCACAGAGCAAGCATGGAAAACAACATGACCAAAATGCTTATTGTTATTTTGGATTTCTGAGATCAGAACCTGTTGAAAAATTCTATGATTGTTATTTTGACAAAGCGAAACCTAACTTTGCTTCCAAAATGACAGAGGTTGTCTACTTTAAGAACTCTGGTGCAGTTCACCTGCATGGTTGCTAATAAATGACCATCAAATGGCTTAAGGGAACAAGGGTTTATTCTCTCTTATGATTCCTGGTTACAGCTCTTAGTCCAGCTTGACAGGAGAGCACGCACCAACACCAGGGCAGAGAGATGGACCATCCTTACTTGCCAGACCAGCATGTCTGGCCAAGTGTACACAAGGATGCTGACCTCCTCAACCAACTCTCAGTATTTTATTCACCTGTTCAGGGCCTAGTCCCATCCACCATGGACTGGGCTTTCCCATCAGCTAGACAATCTCTTGCAGGTTTGGTCTGGGCTTAACTTAACCATTAATTCTCCACAAATGTGCCCAGAGCTCAAATCCTCAACCATTAAGTTGATAAGAACAGTTGACAAGAAGAACAGAACCAGGCCTCATTTCTCTGGCTAGTGGTCTCTGAACTCATATTGGATCCATGGGATGATAGTATGGAGGTTGATGCTTTACCACATGTATTTCTGGGAGCTTTGTCCTACCACCACCACTGAATCACACGTTTCTTAACCCTTCTTTTATCTAAGGCCTCTGAACTCTTTCTCCCAAGCCATAAACCAGCCATGGTGGAACAGGATTCATGTGTGATATCTTTTGTAATGTATCAACTAACTCCAAAAGAGTGGCAGAACGAAGAGAGAACATAGAGATTCCTAATACAGGCAATGACATCCAGACGTGTGAGGGGGCAGGGAGAAATTGCTTTTCTAACTTTAATCTGTTCCTTTGTCCAAAGAAAACATTCTATTAATATGTAAAGTAGATATTTAGGCACTGAAGAGTTGTTCTGAGTAGGAATGGGAGCCTGATGCTATAGTCATTATAAGCTTTACTAGAAATTCTTCTTTTCTGATTATTCGTTTGTCCTGGCTGGATGGAAGTAAAATAACCCAGAGAGATTTTTTGTTGTTGGAAACTCTCATTACTGCAACTACAAGCATCACTTATATGCTTAAGTTTATTTTAAAGAAATAGTGATGAAAGTCTATAATAAATTATCCATAGTAATAGTAGCGTGGTAAAAAGCAAAAGGGAAGGATACTCATGGTTAGCTTGAAATTGTATTTTCAATATTTATAAAATTATTTGGAAAGACTTGGGGAAATGAGTCCATTCAAGGTTCAGGTAAAGATGATACTATGTGTGTACAGTTCATATACTCATGTTGTTTGCAATAATTCAATATGGGAAGCCTCTCAGGAGCTCAACAACACTAGGAAGGGTGATTTACAGTATAGTAAAACAACAGGACATTATTTAGCAAGGTAATGAAAGATCCACAACTAACTCAACATGATAGAACTTGTCATGGTTTGAATGTGAGTTTCCCCCAAAGGATCATGTATTGCATCTTCAGCTGGTGTTGAGGTTTGAGAAGGTTGTGGCACCTTAGAGAGGTGGTTTTGCTAGAGAAAGCATGTCACAGGGGATGGGGAGTGGGAGGTGGGCCTTGAGGTTTGTAGTTCAGCCAGGCTTCCTCTGGGTTTGTGGTGATCTGAATTGACTTCTTTCTGCCTCTAGTCATGCTTTCTGTTATGTGATTCATATATATATATATATATATATATATATATATATATATATATACTCCCTCTGGAATCAAAAGCCAAATAAATCTCCCTTTCTCCCTTAAGTTGTGTATGATTTCTGTAACAGCAGCAAAAAGTAAAGCAACTGCAATAGAACTGTATCGTCCAAAAGTAAGAGAGAAAGCAGTCAGGCAAGAAAACACATGCTGATTGATCCTACTTGTGTAAAAGGCAGAATGGAGCCATGCTAGTGCCTGGTGTTAGAAATCTGAACAGTAATTCTATGTGGAAGCTTGAAGGGGCAGTGGTGGGTGCTGAAAGAATGATGTTTCTTACTGGTAGAGGTGACAGGCATGAGTCTGTACAGTCTGAGATCCTTCCTTAAGATGCAGACTTCTGATCCATTCAGTTTTTGGACCTATTTTATACCATAGTTAATATCTTCCTTTTCATGTGTTATGTGTGTATGCATGTGGATGGACTCACACGTATGTGTGTGGGTACACAGTGCAAGAGAGTATGTGTGAATGTGGAAACCAATGGGGATATCAGCAATCATCCTGGATTGCTCTTCCACCTTAGTGTTTTGGACTTGTGTGGAATTATGACTATCCAATTTTTTAGGGATTCCCAGACTCCAGCTTCCTGGCTTGGAATTATAGATGGGCCACCACACCACCTAAAAAGTTCCTTAATCACTGAGCAATCACACCAGTCTTGTGGTAACATATTTTAAAAGCAAATGGGCATTTTTTAAGAGGCGTGAAAACAAACACTCATAATGTACATAGAAATTCTTTCAATTTCACCTTTTGTTGGGTCAAAAAAACAAGGATTGTAGAAGTATAACTCTTTTCTAAAGTCTGATCAGGTAATGAAGGAACTGAACTAGCCCTGGGACAGAATAGATAGAGATTTTGTTGTGTTGCCGTCATCAAAGGATGGAATCCTGGAGAAATGAATCCCATCTTGAGTGCCACAGGACTTAGAATTCCAGAAGGAAGTCTACAGGAAGCCTCACATATGGACTTTCTGGAGTTGAATGACTTTCACACAAGCTCAGTAAGGGTCTCACATCTTCAATTTATTATCAAAATATTTCCATCAGATGACACACCTGAAAGATGAGGACTCATAGAGCTACACAGGTGTAGTTTTGCCCTTTCACAACCTTGAAGACAAATTTAATCCTGAAAATCATGTTTGATATCCACAAATATTACATTCTTGAGACAACTCTCCATGGCAATTTTTACTTCAAAAGTTTGTGCTTAAAGCTTTTTATTGGTATGATTTATAAGTTTATCAAATCTCAAATTTTCATCTGTACATCATTTTACAGTTCTTGCTCATAACTTTGTCTTGGCCCATAACTTCAGTATTCAATGATTACCTGTAGCAATAGTTATTCAGTCATAAATGTAGTTAATTATTAAATATAAAAATTATTATTTATACATTACTACAAATCTTTTAAAAAGACCAAGTTTTAAGAGAGAGAGAGCAAGAAATTGCTTAGAAAATTGCAGGGACTGCAAACATCTCAGTGTCACTAAAGCAAGAGTGACCTCAAACACTTTCAGACATTCAGTTTCTTTCCCTAAGAGTGATTAAATAATGATGATGGAATGGATGAGTACTGATATATGGCAAAATGAGTTTAAAGCAACGTGAGCCTTAAGGCCTCAGTATGCATAAGAATTCTTTGGAAAAATCTCGAAGGAGCAGAAATGTTGCAAATAAAAGTGAAACCAAGAGCTCAGCCTTGTGTTTTGAAGTATCCAATCATTGCTGTGCTTTGGTGCACAAATGCATTCAACATCTTTTCCCCTTTGGATCAGAAGTCATGGTCTGCCTCAAGTGGTTAACACCATTTTCTAGGGACAGCATTAAGTTGCAGACCACATGACGAACAGAAATAAAGAATAATCTTTTGAAATTAAGCATTATTTACACAGTGAAGTGATTTGGCAGACCTTGGGCCCCTCCTCCTACTTTCTCAGGAGATTCAACAACCCATTTTCTCTCCTATCAGTTTTTTCTTATCTGATAATTGGCCCCATGTTGTGACAGAAACTTTTAGGGCCCACTCTCTCTCAGCTGGAATTCCAATTTTTGTGACGTTGCCCAGTCTAGCAGTGGGATGTATTTTCTCTTCGGATGGTCACCAAACTCGGCATTTCTTTTCTGGATTCATATATGAATTCTTGGGGCAATGAAAGGCTTCTGAAAACTCAGCGGAGTTCTGCAAAGTCCCAATAATCCTTTGAAACAAACAAAAAGTCACCGTCAGCATTTGACACTGTTCCCTATACTATGTTGGATTTCTGAGAATTTCTCTGCACAGGCCAAATGAGTGAATCTGAAATTCAAAGTATGAAAGGAAATAATAGAAAACAAAACCTGGAGCAATGAGCTATATTCTTCTTGTTCGAGGCACTTTAAAATGCAGAGGCAACAGTGCTGCAGAGGGCACAAGCTTTGCAGCTTTACATAGGGCTAAGGTATCTTTATTTCCAGTTTTTCAAATGTAAGCCACATCTAATAATAGTACCTGCTTCCTAAAGTTGTAAAGGGGATTGAAAATTTAAAAGCACCTTTACATGTGTTTTTAAAATGAGTGAACAATTCATATTTGAAACTATACTTGTAGTTAGAAGAGTTTGGCTAAAGAATATAATCATCCTTTTCTGTTGTATCCTGAGAGGGTGCACATGATATTTCAAATACAATAGGGATTTAAGAGACAGTGGTTTTAATAGGGGAGGACAGAGAAGCTATTTTTCAAAAGGACTCCTCAATATCAAAAACTAGTTTCAATCTGAGTAACTGGAAAGGGCTGAAAAAATGCCCATTTCTTCTTATCTTTGGTTTAGATGGGCAAAAACAAAGCCATTCAATCCATTATTGGCACCCAACAGTGTTTGGGGAGAGGGGGAGAAACAGGTCAATGAGCCACGGTGATGCTATCACACCATATCCATACCAGCCCCTTCCCTTCTCCTCTGGCTGGAACCAGTACCACCTTCACCTTGGGAGGTGGGGTCTGGAAACAAGCCCTCAGGAGTGTTAGGGGACAAGGAAGAGTGACCAGAGTCTCCATGATCTACAGACATCTCCTCACCTGATGGTTAAGTTCATGTATACACCCTACACATGTCTCAGTATGTGTTGTCCCTCCAGACAGTCTCCACGTAGAATTATGAGTGAGCTTTAAAAATGTTAAGTGAGATGCATTCTCATACTTATTATCTTCCTGGAAAACTTGAAGGAAATTCAGACTCTTTATGGTACATCTCCCCTCCCCCTCCAGTCTGGGCTCATTCAAACTTTGCTGAACTACTTGTCATTTCTCCAATCAGCCACCAATCTGCTGGATTGTTGGAGTCCATTCCCCAGTTGGCACACTGGCTAACCCCTTTCAGTCTTTATCTACATCTCTTTGACTACTTTGAATACTATCTAAATGAGCCCCTTCTGTTCTGTCTATACCTGTTAAAGCAGTTATCAAGTTTCTAGGCCATAATCTCTAAGAGGGTAAAGAACCCTGAAGAACTCACAGAGCCAACACAGCAATCTGTATCACAGGACTCAGTTCAAGTTGGATGAAAGAACCCGAGACTCCGTCATGGTCAAAACCCATGAAGAACTGCCTAGGTTTGGTTGTTCTTTACCATGGACTTAACTGGATGAGAAAAGAGCATTTCAGAGAGATTTATAAGGACTGTCTCTGAGTCTGACTTTCGGATATGTCACTTATTAAGAATGCTGCTGTTTCCATTCATATCCCATTACTCCCACTACTGTTTCTTTCTGTTCTCAGTGAAGACATAAACTTTGTGTCTGTTTGGTTTTCAGAATTACTAGGATGAACTTAAAGATTAAGAGTCTTCCTGATATGGGGCAGAGCTAAGATGAAGTCAGGTCACAGCTCGGGACTTTATTTTATTTTATATTTTTTTTCTTTAAAAAAATTTTTTTTTATTTATTCAATTGTGTGTGTGTGTGTGTGTGTGTGTGTGTGTGTGTGTGTGTGTGTGTGTGTAGAGAACCATGGGCGAATTCTGGAACCACCATGGACGGCCTCCACCCTCCTTGTTTACTCTGCCCCGGGGTTCACAGGCTCCACCCTACCAGGACCAGAAATGCAGGCCATCCGGCTTCTGCCTGGCATCTATACGTGGGATCTAGGATCCGAACTCAGAACCTTCCACCTGCAAGGCAGAGGCTTAACCCCTGAGCCTCCTCTCTTGCCTCTTATTTTAAATTTTTTAAGGGAACAAGAACTTAAGATTGTCTTGTTACATTTCCTTGCCCAGCTTGGCAGGAGAGGCCACGCCAACACCAAGGACCAAAGAAATTGACAACACCACATCCACGGGACTGCAGGGAGGGACAAGACTCACTTGTCAGACCAGCATGTCTGGCCAAGTGTGCAAGGATGCAAGCTTCCTCAACCAGTTGTCCCATCTCATACATCTGACAAGAGACAAGTCCTGCCCACCATGGGTTACATATTCCCCCATCAATTAGACAGTCTTCTGCTGGCTCAAAGTGAGGGACTTCATAAGTCCTCCTGGAAGAGAGATATGTGGACTGCACAAGCCTGGTATACAGTTCTGCAAGCTGAACGGAGGGCACAGCCACACCTCTCATACAGAGCAAGGTCCTGATCTGAATGATCACTGCAAGACAGGAGTAGAAGGCTATACTCCCTCATTTTTAACTCTGAGTTCCTGTATACACAAACTCTTCTCTGGGCCCTCCGCTCCGATGATGTACAAGGACCCAGTGGCATTTCCCAGAACCCTTTCCTGTGTTCCCCTTAAGCTTAGGAACACTACTGTGGCTGTCAATCCCTTGCCTCAAAGGATCCTAGTGCCTTTAGCCCATGCTAGACTTTGTGGGGTCAATAATGTGTTGGACATTGCGCAGGGCACGCAAAGTCCAAATATGATTGCTTGGGCCCTAACTTGTGTGGAGTATCTTGCATATCATTGCTCCTCCCATCCTTGTGTTCCGCTTTCTCCCTTGTGAAGGTACAGCAAGAAGTCTTCAACCCCAAAACAGTTCTTAGCAGAACCTGGCCATGAATTAGAGCCCCCATCTCTGATTTCCAGCCTCCAAACTGGGAGAAGCACATTTCTTTCCCTTGTTCACACAGAAAGGAGGAGGAGGCAGATGAAGCAGAGAAGGAGGAACAGGAGAAAAAAGGAGGAAAAATGAGAGGAAGAAAAAGAGTAGGAGAACGGAAAAATTAAATTTTATAAACGTAGTTCAAATGACCCTTTAAGTAAGGACCTCAGGAACCTGCCCAGCTCTGAAGACACGCTTGTAATTTCAGCCACTCAGAAAACTGATGTGGGATGGGGAAGAAAACTAGTCTGTCCTGGGCTACAGGGCAATAATACCCCATCTCAAAAGCGTTTTCAGTGGTTTTACTTTCTTAGGTCTCAGGCTCAACCATTCTTTTAGTAGTGGGGGTGGGGTGGAAAGGCTGTTTTTTTTTTTTTCACTTAATTAGAAGTTTTTTTTTTCTTCTCTAAGTATTGTGTCTTAGTCACATAGGCACAAATGCTCTTGAAAAAATGTCCAAATCCATGATTTAATTTTACATGAAAAAAAGAAAAAGCCCCTCCGAGGAAGACCAGTGCTGGGAAAACAGCAGCGAGGGGTAGGGGGGTGGGGGTGGGTAAAGGGGGAGGTGAGGGGGGAGTTGGCAGGGGGCACAGCTCTCCAGCTCTGTAGCTTTCCTCTTTTTCTATTCCAGACTTCCAGATAATTTGATTCAGATTAACTAGGTCAGCAACACCCCAGGGCTTCCCTTACCCTCCCTGTCCTCTCTTTAATGTTTAGTGATATTTATAATATCAAATATTTGGATAGATGATATGCATAATCATTAGGAAAACTGAATACTGACTAATACAAAGAAAGCCTTCTCTAAGAGTAGACTATCACGGACGAGTCGTCTCCCACAGGCTCATGTGCTTGGCTCCTTAGCTGATGCGAGTGTTTGGGAAGACAGTGGAACTTCAGGAGGTGGAACCTTGCTGGAGGAAGGAACATCATAGGGATGGGCCTTGGAATTCGTAGCTCTGTCTGCTTCTCCAAGTTTAGCTCTTGTTCTCCCTGTCTCCTTAATGTCTGTGAGCCAAACTAACTTATGTTACCTGTTATTCCTTTCTGCTGTAATGGACTATATCTTCCCTCTGGAACCATAAGCCAAATATATCCTCTTTTCACCCTTAAGTCGTGTAGGAGTACTGTCTCATAGCACACACACACATAAACTATGGCAGAGGCCTATTTCTTATTATTACATGAAATGGTTACATGAATGAATTTATTGTCATATTAAAGCTATGTAGATTCTGTTCTTGTGTTTCTAATAACAGAAGGTACAAACTTTTACTGATGGCTTCTTCTGGAGACTGACTTAAAACTTTTTACTTTATGACAGAATAATTAATTGTGCAGATGCTGTTGACTATCTTGTGAAATAATCATGTGTTTTAAAAACATGGAAAAGATGGGAGCTGAACATCTGGGTGACCAAGAGTGGACTTCTGGATTCTGAGGATGTATGACTAATCCTGCCCGAAAGTAAGCTGAGTTTTGAGTTACTGCATGACCGTTTTAAATTTAATAGGCTCTGTGGTAATTTGTTTTGCTTCTTTGAAAAAAATTTTTTGCATATGTGTGTATGTATGTACAAGAGGGCACTTTAGTGTGTGCCTGTGGAGGTCAAGGGTGACCTCAGGAATCATCCTGTTTCACCTCCTCACGGCTTTGCTCTATCCTTTCCCGGGTTTTCTCTCACATTATAGGAGGTACAGGCTGCCACCACCACCATTTCCTTATGGAATTTTTAAATGGAATCTGGGGACCTGAACTCAGGTCCTTTGGCTTGTCTTTCTTTGAAATGAGTGACTTAGCTTCAAATTTAACTAGTTCTATTCAACAATAAGTATCCAATCATTATTGTAATTTAATTGCTATGATCCTTTCAAAGTAAAGGCACATTGATGAGCATATATTCCATTACAAATACTTTTATGTTTAATTTAATATAGCTAGATAGCAAGATAGCAGGCAGAGAGAGAGAGAGAGAGAGAGAGAGAGAGAGAGAGAGGGCAGCTTTTATGTAATGATTTTTAGAACCTGGTATGCCTTCCACCAAGAGGGCTCTATGGTTCAAAATCAGGTTGCCAGTTTTGCACAGAGGTTCTTTTGACTTATGAGATATTCCCTCTCCACTACATATTCTTAAAGTAATCTGAGGAGATGCTTAGGTAGGTACTAAAGATCACTAGAGTGCTAACAGTATTCTAGAAAACATAGCAAAATCCATCATAATGTTGCTAAAATATCAGGGGTCAATTCTAATATATAAAGTTAGTGGAAGACATACAAGGCTTTTGAAGAGCATTGAACACTAACTTATAGGGAGGAGCCAATTGCCATATTAATAAAGAATACATCTCAAACATATTGGATATGAAGCCATGAAACACATTACTTAGTGAGTGCCACTAATCCTATAAGATGGCCCTTCTTCTGTGTGAACTGATTCTGAGTAATCTAAGCATCTAAAACATTTTGTTTATTTGTACTATCTCTAAAAGCTATCACTGTTTTATATATTTTATGATTTATTATAGCTAAATAACTTCAGAAACATATTTCTAGATTATATAGTATTGTAGCAAATAATGATTACTCAGTATGAGTACAAGTGACTGAACCACAATGGAGTTTCTAAAAAGATATCCATATTTAAATTGCAGAGATAAATTCTAGAATATTCAAGAGGAAATGTTTTATTCTTTGTGGTTTAAAATTCAAAATGCTTTAAAGATTTATTTTTAACTATACAAGTTTTGATTTTGGAGAATAAAACAATTATAGGTTACACATACAAAATTGATTTTTATAAACTTTATCACTACAAGAAATATATTTTGTCTTTTCTTTTCAGTGCTGCAGCTATTTAAGAATATGATTACAAATCTTCCTCTGCTTTGAAAATATTTTTACACAACCACCAAGCATAATCTTCAAATAGCAGCTCAATGATACTTTTTAAAGTTCTTGAAAAAAGTGTTTCACTTTGTACAGTCAGGAAGTAGCCTGTTTCCGAAAGTAAATGTAACCTCAACCTTTTGCCAAGGAAATCCCTTTACCTCCAGAGAAAATAATAATTTCCTAGACAAGAGACTGGCATTCCATTTACTCTTCAAAACACACACATACTTCTTTTATTATGAATAAAAACAGGTGAAGAGGTATCTTTGGTGTTCAGGACCAAAAAATTAAATATGTAAACAATTTCACATATTTATAATAAAATACTGCTTTCATTTTAAAATTAAGGGTAGAATACAGCTGTGTATTTACCTACATAAATCACTTAGCCAGTTATCACAGTGAAATTCCAAGCTGTGCATAACAGAAACAGTGGGCAACAGAAATCTGTGTTAGCTCATTTGGAATATTGCAAAGTTCATAAACTTTTTCATAGGATTTTTTTTTAGTTTGTTGAAGTCTATTATGTAATAATAATCCTTCTAATAAGTTTCAAAACCATATATGCATCAGACAGTTATATCCACTAACATTCATAATGTTATATCCAGGAACTTCTTTATACATTCAGTAACATTCATAATGTGGTCCTAATATGTCAAAAACTGAGCAACAGAGGCTAAAAAATAGTTTGTACTAGAGGCAAGATAACCATGAAGAAAAGCCCTATTAAAAAACCAAGTAAGCGAAAGAGCACTATTATGGATTTAGCAATATTGCTCCTGAACACTACAAATTTTAAGATTTCACCTGCTTAAAAACTGAAAAAAAAATCAACAAACCATAATCCAGAACATCAGAGACTCTATTTCAACCACCTGGAACTGGGCCAGTCTAATCTCTCCCCCATCCTGAAGCTCAGGGAAATTTGCAGAAGAGGGGGTGGTAAGATTATAAGAGCACAAGGATGGGAGGAGTAATGATATGCAAGATACTCCACACAAGTTAGGACTGAAGCAATCATAATTGGACTTTGCATGTCCTGCGCAATGTCCAACACATTATTGACCCCACAAAGTCTAGCATGGGCTAAAGGCACTAGGATCCTTGGAGGCAAGGGATTGACAGCCACAGTAGTGTTCCTATGCTTAAGGGGAACACAGGAAAGGGTTCTGGGAAATGCCACTGGGTCCTTGCACCTCATCGGAGAGGAGGACCCAGAGGAGAGTTTGGCATGCACATTAAAGGATGCTTCAGATAAGGGAGGGTGAGGCACTGAGGGATGTGGAGGGAAGGGGGAGAAGATGGGGGCACAGAGGATGGGGCGATGGAGGGAGGGAGGGGACTGGTGTACCTGTTAAGTTTGTATGAGTGGAAATTAAAAGATTTCATCTGCTTAATGAAAGCAAAATACATCTAATAATAGTAGTGAAACTTTATCTCATACACAAAGTTAAGAATAGTATGCATATTAAGGCAGAAATGCAGGAAATTATTTTTTTAAAATATTTAATCTAGTGTTAAGATAAAAATGTCAACATTCAAAGGCATACATTTTACCTATCACAGAACAAAGACAAAATCCCTTACATGCACTTGACTCCATGATATTGCTTAAAGATACTTAAGTTTTAATGTATATCTGCTTAAATTCTTAGATCTGTATATGGTTTTGAAAAATTAGATTGTGTGGTGGTTTGTACAAATGGTTCTCTGCTATCCTCAGAACCTCTTATTGAGGTCTTATATTCTTCATGTCTGGAAACCTTAGTTAAAAAAATACTTTTTTCATAGTGTTAGATGCCAAAGGAAAAAGAAAAAAACTAATATTGAAACTGAAAATGTTTTGGATTAAACGATTAATGGGAAGTGATCCTGGTGACTTTCTTGCTTATTATTCCAAAAGCAGATAGGATAGGTATATTAGCAGACTGAACTTTGATCAAACACCCCACAGTGAATTGCTGTGGGGTGAATGAATCTTTAAATAACCAATAAGGTAAATGATGATTATGACAGGGATGACAGTAGACAAACCAAATACATCATTCATATCTAAACAAGTTGTTTTATTACTTAATAATTGAACTTCCCCCAGTAGTACATGATCTAGACCATCAATTCATATTGAGGCAGGGCATGCAAAATATTATCCCATTAATTCTATTTTGTTTTCAAATTCTATTTTCTAACACCCCATACATTTTTTCAGAGTTTTTCATCTGGGAGGTAATTTTGTTGATTATCAAAAAAAAAAAAAAAAAAGTCTCAGAAACTCAGTCCTAACATCAGATATACAGAGATCTAGAATTCAATATGCAAATGCTAGTTACAGCAATTGACCTTTTAGGTATTCCTGCTCATCCACTCTGGACTATTTTCCTCTTATAGTTACAATGGACTATTCTTTGACATTTGTTTCTGTGGCCTCCCCCCTGGACCTCTGTGGATGAGGTTATGCAATGTTAGAGACTCTCCAATGGAAATTTCCTTTTAGTTTGAATTAAATTCTTCCTTTGGCATTTGCAATGTATACTCACACCTTGTTAAAAATCTATTTGGCTTACTAGTAGTTTTATCAAACTCCCAATCTGAGGCAACATCTTCATTGTAGTCAATATGTATGGCATTCACAATCTTGGGAAAGAGCAGTCAAAGGTGTGTTTTATAAACATTACCATGCTGGGTTCTATGAATTTAGAATCGGAAGCCAAATGAAAATGTGCATGCAATGGAGTCAACATTGGAGCAACTGGATCACTGTTCATACCCACGTACCTAAAGTTTCCAGGACTGTGCACATCTGTTTTAATGGAATTAATTGCATATTCTGGTCTGTAGGTCCCACACCACACCTAGAGGTAAGGACAGACAAAGTAAAACGGTTTGTGGGAAAAGCAAAATTAATTTGCAATTCTGCATTACTCAACCATTAACTCTTCAAGTAATGTTCAATGAAAGGCAGACAGGAAATAATCACTGATAATGAACATGATCTGACAATCTGTTGTAAACAAAGAAAGATAGCTAAGTTAAATGCTCTGCCATAACTGATTAAAATGAGAAAATCCAGCATGCACCATCTAACTTACTGTGAAATCGCAACTCAAAATGATTTTCCTATTTCTCAATCAAGATGCAGTCAGTACCTGGGCAAAGTTCAGGAAGAACAATTGCTTGTGGTTTAGGTCAAGTCCAGGGAGTAGTTTTTCTTCACCATTCTTTTTAATGTAATTCTGATAGGCCTAAGCAGTGAAATAGAAACATGGTGTTTATAATTCCTAAATTTACATAGAAACCTACACAAAAGGTTGTTAACTAATCAATTACCCTTTTCTAATAAAGTCACTACAGTAATATATTTAGATATGGCAACCTGCAACTTTTTATGGATTAGGAAAGAAACTAGAATGTATCTACAAATGATCTGGAAAGAACAAGAGACTGATTAGCAGATGACAAGAGCCTGGCACATGTCACATGATCACTCTACATGTCAGTCAAATGAATGGATGACTTAAATACATGATGAAAATCTTACCTGAATATTGGTCTATGGATAGATGGGTAAGTCCAGCCCGTTGGAGGAATGGGTTGCCAAGGGAGTCATCTGCAATTGCTATATTTAGCTTAGTTACTACTCTTAGCAAAAACAGACTCGCACCAGATTTAGTCTGAGTGATTCTTGCCAAAAGTCAAGGGATCCAACTGAATTCCTTGGGGACCTAATGTCCAATGAATCTGAGGTTAAGGATAGGCAACAATTCTGCTCTCCTGAAGACAGGACACAATAGAGTCGCTCTGACTTATTTTATAAGAGTTTAGGAAACATAAGCACCAAAGAATGTTCTGAATCTGCTAGGGTTGGGGCAGTAGCTCAGTGGTGGAGTGCTTGTTAACATGCAGGAGCCCTGGCTTCAATCCCCCGTGGAGCCAGGAAAAAAATGTAGTTTTACTCTATTAGATATAATTAAGAAAGAATTGACTAGAAACTCTCTGAGATATGTTATTTTTCATTTTTTACAAAGACAACTGATCAATCATATAAGAAAAAGATGTTATTCATTTCTTTGTACTTACCATCAGCACAGATTTACTGAACCTTTGCTATGTAAAGTTTCTGAAGGCAAGGGAAGGCTTGGGCAACTCCTCTGAAGGAGTTCACAGTCTGATAGGCAGGGAAGGCATTGAATGTAAAGAATTCACAGTGTGCGTAATTCCAATTTCCTTTAATATTATAATTTTCAGGTGGCCAAAGGTAAGGATCAGTTCGGATAGCCACCAATTAAAACTTGGACTTGATATCTGTAGTCGTGATTCTCAGTTCGGCTGCATATTAAGAACACTAATTACTACTGCCTGCCACTTCTAGGCAAGATGGAGTAACAGGAACTAGATGTACCAGGAAGCTGAAAACAACTAACAGATGGACAAAGTATATGAAGCAATGATTTGAATCACACTGGACATAAGGCCTATAAGGGAAGATCATCCCTGAGAGATGGCCAATGAAAAGTGAGTTCTGGAATTGACCCAGATTTTTTTCCCTCATTTTTTTAGGCTACAGGGAAGGAGGAGAAGCTCAGGAAGGGACTCTGAGTTGAGAAGTAATTGAGTTTTTAAGGATATTAGAAACAGGGAATCAAGGAGGAAAAGTCCTCAGAGAAAGAATACTTCAAAGATCATAGTTGGTCACCATCAAATACTTAGTGTTTTAGCAAACTCTCCCAAAGATTAGCAATATCAATGCCTAGTCTTACACAGGATGAGAATGAACAACCTCAGGATCCACACAGAAGGGATTTCCCTCAGCAGTGGGGATTACTTGTTTCTAAGCTGAGCACTGTCCCAGTCCCAGTTAACAATTAAAAACAAAACCAAAGGATAGCATACCATTTCTAAGGAATCTAACTATATCCTAGAATGAAGCTCAAGGATGTTCATAGGAAAAAAAATCCAATACCCAAAAAAAAATGTATAATAATTGCCCTAATGTAAAAGCCTAAACTATTAATTACTCAGCATTCAAAGTAGTAACAATCTACCATCCTTGCAGGAATGTGTTAGTAGTCAGTCTTTCAGGAAATTTCATTTGGCACAATCTCCCAGACTTCAAACCTGGGTATCCTTGGTTACTGGCACCAGGCACACATAACTAGTCATCTCTTTGCATTCCTCTGATGTTTCCTCTCCTGGCACAAGGCACCCCTGTTCTCTGACCCTTTAACTTGAGTGCTAACAGATAACCCTGCATCCTCACTCACTCCACAGGCACAATATCTATCCCATCAACAAGAAGCCTACTTCTAGCTCGTGCATAACTTGCACTTTGTATCATTGCAAGTAGGCTGCACACTCTCACAGACTGGCTATCTCAGGGTAGAAAGGTGCCCTTGGATTCATTCTCATTCCTCTCTGTTGCTTCCAAGAGCATTGTTACTCCACCCTTTTGTGAATTCCCTATTTTCTCTTCTTTGCTGGCATTTATATCCTTTCATCTTTACCCAGATATTCAATAGTGATATCTTTTTGTGGAAGGCATATTGTTATTTTTCCAGCAAGTAGCAAAGCATGGAGGAAAGACCAAAAGGGTAACTGGAACACTCCAATGATAATAATCCTCCAAGTGCAATAGTTGGCCAAATGGAGTCACAATCAAATTCAAGTACCTGAATGCATCACAGGAGCTGCCTATGGGTTCCACTTGCAGTTTATGCTGATTATCACCCCTAGAAGTTCTCACTTGCTGGGAGGCTGAGGGTCCCTTTTGGTATACCGGTAAATAACCCTGAAATAATCCTCCACATGGGATGATTTTCTAAGAAATTTATGGACAGATTGTTTCATAGAAGTACACTGTCTTGGAGCTGGAGGGGTGGCTCAGGGGTTAAGCCTCTGCCTTGCAGGCGGAAGGTCCTGAGTTCGGATCCTAGACCCCACTTATAGACGCCGGGCGGAAGCAGGGGCGGCCTGTGTTTCCGGTCCTGGTAGGGCGGAGCCTGTGAATCTCAGCTCAGAGTAAACAAGGAGAAGGTGGAGGCTGTCCATGGTGGTTCCCAAATTTGTCTGTGGTTCTACACACACACACACATACATACATACACACACATACATACATACACACATGCATACACGCACAATTGAATAATTATAAATAAAAAAATTTTAAAAAGAGATACACTGTCTCCTCTACAGCTTTGTATATTTTATGCTTTCTGTAGTTAACACTGAATACTTACTCTCTTCTTTTGAAATCTAAGGGAATGGTGTTTGACTCTATTATATCAGCCTTACTGACCTACATTACATATTGCATATTAAATTACATTGAAATGGTACACATTATGATCCATTCTTCTTACATAGTTTTGATTTTCCATTCTTCACTTACTGCTTATGTGTGTCTGGTGAAAGGATTTAAATAAATGATTAAAATGATAAATGAGTGCTACACTCACTAAAGCAAGAATAAAATATTGTAATAACTCACTCTGTATGCTTGGCCAATTCCTCCATTATCAGCAATGTTTTCTCCCAGTGTATTAATTCCATTGAGCTGTTTAAAAGAAGATTTTTTTCTTAGTATTTTTAATAAAACCACTGATAGTTCACTATGACTGAATATATCTAAACCATTTTTCTGGAGAATGCTACTAATGACATACATGCTGTCCACCTGCTAGGTCCCAGGAAAAATTTCCATACTGGTGCACCATGCATTGGGATTGGTCTTTAAAATTATTTGCCGACTGTTGAGTCCACCAGTCAACGAGGTCTCCATCCTTGTTAAAATTTCTGCCTGTAATATATTTTAATAAATATGTTAAATTTTTATTTAATAAATTATCATATAAACATTACATATAATATAAAAGCTATTTTAATAAATAAATGAGAATTAGATTATGTTTTTTTGAAAAAGGTGCTTTTTTTCTAATTCAAATTCTTAAAATAAATGTAGATTCCCACGTAAGATCCCTGTACGCTTGCCACTAGCTCCTCAGTGGTGATGTTTTGCAGAATTTTAGCATAATATCATAGCAAGAATATCAACACAGATGTAATCCACCTGACTCCATAAAATGCCTTTATAAGATGAAAAGGACCAAAATTTCCCTTTTCCTTGAGAAATTCTGGTCTGCCAGGGCCTTGTCTTCCAATGAGCCTTAGTATTGATACAGGTATTTCATCCACTTGGCTGTGGATGTGCAGATGTGGCCATCAGACAAACACTCCTGAAATCATGCCTTGCTCTGTTGGATGTGTTCCGCCTGAACTGAGACTGTTCAATTTGATACTCTGAAGCTTTATAAAGGTCAACACTTTTATTCTGGTACTCATTTAATATTCCCAGACTCTTCATGCAACACTGATGGCTCTACTTCAAGCATAAAGAGAAGTCTCCTTTTCTCTCTTGGAGCTCTTCCTGCAAAATTGAAACTACATTGATATTTTCCCCTTTGAGCTCCAAATACTTGTATTGTGTAGTTTATGTGTTTTGGGATATAATTTTATCATCTTTAAAATAGGTACAATATAATAAGAGCGAGCTATGAAACCGATCTATTTGACTTCACAAGATGCATCCACAGCTCCTAGGTTCATAATATTGCATTTAATATGCTTCAGTTTCCATTTGAAAATATTCATGAATATTTTCTAAGTTTGTAATATAACTTAGTTGAACTAACTGACCCTTAGTACATCTCTCTTAAGATGTTGTCTTCCTTGATTCCTTTTCTCTCTAGCTTTTTAGAGCTGTGCCTGGATATTGCTTAATTAACCTGTCATTCTCCTTACTGTTTCTTTTCACTTGTGCAATAAAATTTGTTACAGCTTCCACTTTCAACTCTTTGCAGATCCCCTGTCTTTATTTGTATTTAACTTTTATTGAAACTCTCAATCGACTTTTTTTAAAAAATGTGGTACGTAGAAGAGCATTTAATGCATAGTTTTTACAAGGGTCTGAGTTAGTTATTAGGTATAACATGGAAAAAAAAACAGTGTTTGACTATAAGAAGTTTAACAACCTTACAGATACTTGGACAAGCAATGCTGAGTGATTTTATATTAAGACATGAATATTTTCTTTTAAGAGTCTTTCAGAATAAAACACAGACATGAAATGGAAGCAAGAATTACTGGTAACACTGGCAAATCAATAGATATTTGCATTAGTCTCTCACATCCCTTACTTGACTATAAAATATTTTGATTTTCTTAAGAAATACTTTGAACAAATGTTTGATGAAATGGAAAGTAAATGTAGTTTTTATTCATAAATTATCATTCATAAACTTAGGAGGACATATCTCAGCCAAAGCAAAATATGACCTGTACATTACCATTGTCGTCAAAGCCATGTGTGATTTCATGTCCTATGACCATGCCGATACCCCCGTAGTTCAATGAGTTGGACTGTTGAGCACTAAAGAAGGGGGGCTGCAGAATGCCAGCTGGGAAGACTGAAGGAGAGAAGTTGGTTGAGATTGCTTGTGGCATTATTTTATGATAGCTTCTTGCTTGCTAACTCATTTTCTACCATGTCAGTTTCACTCAGGTAAATACAAAAAGTCTACTGGATAGAAACCAATACAAGTCATCTATTATTTATGGCAACAAAGCGATCATGCTGGAGTGATGGGCCATGATGATTTATTCATCACATTTCACATTGCAGTCTTTTCAAGATTGTTCTGCTGTAAGGAGTCCGGAGAAAGGAAAATGATACCCTACATTCAGAAGTTCCTTTGCGTCTTGTAAATATTTGTTAAAAAAAATAGCAGCTCACTAATACAGACATTTCTTTTGAGGTTATCTTTAAAATTTTATTCATCTACAATAGTGTTTTAAATAAACAGAGCCACTCAATCAGAGGCATCCGTCCATCAATCATATAACCTTATTTTGTTTTCATCAAGGTGCCTAGGACTACCTTAAATTCCATTCCTTTGTGTGTTTACAATTGTAGCCCTCCTTTTCCAATCCCCATCTTGGTGTATCAAAACTGATGCCATCGACAACAGAGATCTGTGTGTTCATACATATACTTATTTATGTTTTTCCAGAACCTAAACCTAGGATGCTAATTAACATCCAGGAAATGTGTTGAACGAGCAGAAATCAATGATGAATGAATGAATGAGTATTCCTGATGGACTAACTAAGGTACCCCCAAAATTTAGGTGATAAGTGAGTGCTTTATACATATCTACCATATCTGTATTAGGTTAAAATTTTTCTCCATTTTTATATCTCATAAACAGTTGATGTATCTTGCTTCCCACCCAGCTACCAGTCTCTTGACTTTTATTTCGCTATGGCACCTGGCAGAAACGAGTGTCAGAGAGTGCATGTGCTGACAGAGTTTAACCAAGGTGCCCTCTTCCCTTTCCAGAACCTTGCATGCACACAGGCATAGTCCAGGCAATCCCTGAGCCCCCAGAAGTGTGCAGTTTTGTCACTTCTGGTCAGTCTAGCAGACTCCATCCTCCTCCACACTCACCTCTAATGCATGTTCTCACTTCCTTTCTCAACCAACCACAGTCTGTCATAAATCTAACCTATTCTCCTGTTCTGCAGCCAAAATAAAGTGCATGCATGAGAGCTCATACTCCTCAGCTAAGAAACTTATGTATGTTTTGGGGGTGGGTAGCCATTACTGTGCAACTAAACACAACTTTTTCCTGGGTATTTAAGTCCCTTTCTTTTCTACCATATCCCTCATTCTCACTGGTTCCCTGCCCTCTGCCTTGACTTCTCACATTACATACTTGCAAACTGTCAGTCTATAAAACACACAAAGTGCCTTGATTTTTCTCTCATGGCCTGTATTTCCTCTCATCAATGAAAAAGGGTCATTGTTCTGGGGTGATGTTGCTTAGACTTCTGACCTTAGAAATGAATTGAGACAAAAGGTCTATAGTTCAGTAATTTATCTTTCATGTTTTAAACCTGTACTATGCAGTAAGTAAGCAAACATTGTTTTCTGAAGTTGATAAAGAATCTTTAGCATGAATATTTATTACATGTAAAACCATGGGCCATTGCTGTATAGTATATCAGGAACATAAGTATTAAGTAATCGAAAGAGAAATGAAATTTAAGACTTAGCACAGAGAAATAAATGTTTCTTTGACTTTTAGGCGGGGCAAATATGATATAACCTTACATGATCTTTAGGGATACATATTAGATATTAACAGAGGAGGCTTTAAGCACTTCTCAGCAGTTCTATTCTGCACTTAAAAAAAAAAAAAACTTGTAAAGGTGCCATAACATTCAAATGATAAAATATTTTTAAAAATTAACAAACTTTTGTCCTTGGAGAATTTTGATGAAATTTAGAGCTCACATGTAGCTGCTTGAGCTATGCAGTGCCAAGAAATTATTTTTAGCTTAAAGTATGAAAATTGTGTGCAGCACTTATTAACTTCAAGTGAGCACTATCTCCCACACTGTGTACTTTGATTAAAATCCACCCATTCTACAAAATGCTCTTATGAAATGTGCTATCAAGACTAAACATTAACTGTAAAGATCTAGTTGACTTAATTGCAGCCTTTTATGACATTCGTCAAGCAAGTGATAAGATTTTTATGGCTCATGTTAAATCTTTGTCTTTGAGTTCAACTTTTCAAATTTTGACCTCCTTTAACTCTGTCAGCTAATTTTCTGCAATGAGGATGGCCCCCACTCACCTTACTGTCACTAATAAAACTTCAAGGATGCTGTTTATAGCAAATGGTTTCTTTGTGTTGTTCATGACTGCCAATGAGTTAATAAAAGTCCACTGATCTATGAAATAAATGGTTGAACTTCTTCCTCTACCCACTGCTCCTTTCTCCCTATCCCAGAAACTTTCCTAATGTATTTTTTCAAAGCTTCAAGTAATTCAATTTTAGAATATTTAAAACAAAGTCCATTCTGGTAATTTTTTGTTGGAAAAATAATTAAACTTTGTTTTGTATTAAATGGAGTAGCAGCATGCTTGGAAATTTGGCTTTTAATTTTCAAGTCTGAAAAAGCAATCCTGAGAATGAAAAACACATTTTAGAATATCCGACCAAGTTGACATGTTTATATGAAGGATATACTGAATTATCAACATTTCTGAAGTTTATAAAATTTTGATTTAAAAACTTCCTATCACATTTATATTGAACAAAAGAAAATACAATACATTAAGACTTGAGAGCCAACTTAAACATTTCTTTGAACAAGATTTTTAGATTACTAAAATGATAAGATTATGCCCAAAACCTACAGAGAAACATTTACTGAAGCATTGAACTGCAACTTTCATAAAGACATAGTCTGGAAGTCTCCTAGAACTCTCAAAGCAAATGGGCAAGGAAGAGGGCATTGACTTAAACATTCTAATTATGTCTTCTTTGTCCTAGAAACTTCTTTGTCCTTTTGTTGACCTGAAGTAGTGATGGATAAGACAAGTTGGGAGGTAGCCTCAGAGAATAAGTTTTTAAAAATTATAGCAGGATTCAATTAAAAATGAGTGTGTTTTAATTTGAGTAACTCCCTAATGAAATGATAATAAACATGGTATTGTTTATGTAAAATGTCCAATACCATAAAATAGTAATCTAATTTGGGTTATTTTGTGTGTAACACATTTTTCTTTATCAACTAAAACTTTATAATGATCATCATGCCAAATAAATTAACATGATATGTTGTGATATGTGGGACATATATATATATATATATATATATATATGTATATGTGCACATGTACATAAACATTTCTATCAAGAAGAAATATGGAGAGTTTTGAATACTCAAACAGAAAAAGTACAGATTTCAAAGATTTTCTTTCTTATATGACACTTTCCCCTTCTCTGAGATGCTGTTATTAGCAGACAGACTTATGAAAAGAAGTGAACAAGCCATTTCATGTGTCAGTCAGATGAGTTTAATCTTGACAATCTTTAAGAAAGGACCTAGATTATTCATAGGATAGCTGTCTGCTCTGTGAAAGGTTCAACCACTTTGGGCTCCTTTTCCCTTCTTCTGTGTGTTTACTTGGTTTGAGGTCAATAAACTTTATTTGAGAACATTCCCAGTCTTCTCTGATCAGGGGCTTTGAAGTGAACCAATGTTGAGTCTCCAGGGACTTGGGGTGGAGTCATGCAAGTTCCTGTCTTCCATCTGGCTCCTCCCTGGGGGTGAGTCAAGATCAGGTGTGATATGATCCAGGGCTTCCCTTAGCTATGCTGAAATTAAGTTATGCCTTACTCCTTTCTAATGCAGGAACAGTTGTCTAGCTGCTGTACTTTGTACTGGAAATGAATTATGCTTACAGGGTTTCATTGTAGAATGAATTGTATTTTACAGAAAGAATATTATTAAAAATATTATTTTGTCTAGTGGTGGAGTATATGTTTAACATGTACAGGTTTCACTTTCCAGAATGTTATCTCTATCTATCTATCTATCTATCTATCTATCTATCTATCTATCTATCTATCTATCTATCTACCTGCCTATCCATCCATCTCTATCTATCCATCCATCCATCCATCCATCTATCCATCTATCAATCATCATCTGAAACTTAGTCCAAAGTGAAAATCATCCAGAGATGAATACATTTCTAAGAAAAATTGTGGTTAGTCTCTGGAGACATTAAGCAGGATTGTTTGCATTGGTGCTGTGAAGCTGACCATGAAACACACTTCATATTGTTTAAATAATCATTTCTCTCCTTGGAAAACATGTTAGCTTAGATTTTGAATTACTTAATTTTAGCTTAAATGGTTATGTCTTATTTATCATCTACATGATATGTAAAGATAATATTTTCAGATCACTCCATATAATTCACTTTTATATCCTATACCAGAGTAAAGTCCAGATAAAACTTTATTCTGAAAATAGAAGCCATAAAAACATTAGAAGAAAATACAGATAACATTTTATCATACCTTTTCCCAGTGTTGCAAAGGGGGAGGGTAAAATCAAACTTCAGAATAAAAATACACACTTCAACATTTGTTTTTAATTAAAAAAATAAGTGTAACTCCTAGCAATTTCTAAGAAAATTGGTAACAGAATTACAAAAGCAAATGTTAGAACACACTATCAGATATAAAAAGAGTAATTTAAAATGATGTTTGAATTATTATCACACAGCTGTTAACTACACTTCAAAGAAAAGGCCTAAGAAGTCTGCTTACTGTATTTTTAGACTCTGTGCCTTTAGTAGCTAGGTACTTTCAGTAAGTTAAAACCTCTTTTAAGGAAAGGACTTATTTATATGATAAGAAAGATACTCATGCCTAATGAAAAGAGAAATATATGTATATACATGCATATTTTATCTTTATATATTTATAGCTTCAGCCCATGAAATTATTCAGTCACTCATTTATCACTCATTCATGTATGAATTTAAAGCATGATTTCTATGATATTAGCATTAGTGAACCTACAAATTATTTTTCTTTTTTGAACAAAGTAATAAAGTCACATAACTTTACGCGGTTTAGCTAATATAATAGAATGTTCAAATTTCTGAACTTCTGGAAAGCTTTGGGGTAAAGATAACAGAATGGGAAACTCTCCACCCAAGTCAAATGAATTGTCAAGATCAGTATGCCTATGAGCAGCTAGTTCTCAGAACCTTGAATCTCTTGAAAGTGGTGATGCTTAATAAGTCTGAGAATCAGTGTCATGTCAAACGTATTTTTTAAATGTTTTTGAAAAGTACTTAGAAATAAGATGAATCATTTTAGCTATAGATAGAAATATTCTAAAGGGAAAATATTCTTAACATGATTTGTAGTGCAAAGAGGTGCATGAATATTTCAGGAAGTACATTCAATAAACCAGTAACTCAATATCAGTTTTAGCTATAGAGGGGTATTACAAACTGATTATACAGTACACTGTGGGTTTAGGAAAATAGAGAAATTATTAACGAATTATCTAAGAATACACTTTACCTATCTGATTTCTGCCCGAAGAATAAAATGCATTGACCACAGCTGCTCCACTTATCCACCTATGAGAGAAAGAAGAATATGTTACCAAAGATACAAGGTTATCTGATTCAACCTGCTTACCACAAAAATGAATTTGAACTCTCTATTCAAAATATGATCAACAAAGTAAAATTAGCATACTAGAGTTAAATCTCACTTGAACCTATTTTTGTTTCTTGAAAAATCAGCATATATTCCAGGTCTGCAAAATCTGTTATTTCATTTTCATGAATTTTTAACAGAAGGAAATGACAGTACAAAACTTATGATAATGTATCTTTTCAGAAGATATAATAGTTTAAAATTATGTTGCAATATGTCTAGTTTTATGTTTCTAATATTAACTATGCAAACTATTTTGAAGTAGTCAGCAATACATTGGAGGATAAGTTAGAAAAACTTCAGATTGAAGAACTACTAAAAATTAAGTTAGTTTACAAAAATTGTTAGTTTACAAAAAACATTTTTTGAGGGACTCAGCTATCCAGACAGTTAGTTAGCTTTGAACAAAGGACTACTTACAGTGTGCTTTAAACCTACTTCTTTAATGCTATATATAGTTCTTTTTGTTCCCTCCTCTGTGGTGTCCCTAGGCTTTGGGTGGACGGACGGCAGCATTTCTGATGTCTTGCTTAGAGTTGCACACTCCAGTCACTTACTCTGCCCTGAGATCAGTTGCAATTATTTTCTTTTTTTTTTTTTATAGGAACATACTTATTACAGAGCCATACTTGACATACACCTCTTCACTTCCGGTAAAGACAGAGACACAAACATTAGGGAGCGCTCAGACTGCATCCTGAAAGATTTTTGTCAATAGAAAATAATTACAACTTGTTTGTGCTTAAAGTGCTTAGAGGGGAGTTCTTGCCATGTCCACTTAGTAAGATAATAGTCATAGGTTGTTCTCTAGAGCCTGGGAGTATTACTGTCAGATTCTGGTGAGCAACCCATAGCCTACATTGTTATTGTTTTAGGAGATCTCTGGGATCTCTCTTTGCTCCTACAGTAGTAACTCATGCATGGTATTGGGGTGTGGAGAGGTGATACACATACACCCACTGAAATATGGCTTATGCTTCATTGGGTACTCTGGTGCAGACAAAAACAGATAACCACATTGAACTTAACAGGATATTCACAGGTGGGACATTTGAGTATGAGGAAGCTTGTTGGGAAGAGGAAGACTTTCAGTGGGAGGAGGGGGTTGAGAGAAAGTGATGTGGGAAGAAAACTAAAACTTTCACTGTAATTTTTAGTTTAAATTTCCAAAAAAAATGGCTTAATGGACAAAGGAGTCCACAAAGGAGTGATGAGCAGAGCTCACCTCACATGGCCCAAGGAAAGAACTGACTATCACAAATTGTCTGTTGACCTCCATATGAATACAGTGGCATTTTGAATACATGCACATATGCATGCGTGTGCAGGCGTGCGCGCGCACACACACACACATGCATGCACATACACAAAATAAATAAATGTAAAACCTTTTCTTTTAAAAAAAAACACAGCATTGTAGATAATTGAGCTAATTGTGAGACTAAAAGAAACCTATGTGATTCTAGTCAGATTGTCTGTTAGTCTTGAACACAATTTGGATTTTGCATAGAATCTAGTTTTATATAATGCAGATTCCAACTATAAGAGATTCTAGTTGAGAAAATGAGAAAGATTTAAAAAAAAAACTTTATACAAAAGTACATGACAAAATACAATAGAAAAAAATAAAGCAAAGCATAGTGAGCAAGTAAGCAAACACGGACAGAAACAGATGTCAGATGGTAACTGACAGACTGTTCTCATGCTTTTCTGTTTAGATTTTATACAAGATGACCATTGCTAATCAGATATCAAACACAGTTGTGCAACAGAAGTAATATTAGCATCTTAATTGACTATTATGTTACATATTTACTGAAAATAGATACTGCTGACTTCAATAACCTCTTAGGTGTTAGCATACCTGTACTCCCTTATGACAGTCTTATTTATTTATTTATTTATTTATTTATTTATTTATTTATTTATTTTAACTTTTTTTATTATCTCTGCTCATACAAACTTAATAGGTACACCAGTTCCCTCCCTCCCTCCTCCTCCCCCACCCCTCTGCTCACCCTCCCATCACCCCTCCCTCTCCATCCCCCAGTGCCTCTCCTCCCCCAATCCCCAGAGAATCCTTTAATGTGCATGCCTGACTGTCCTCTGGGTCCTCCTCTCCGATGACATACAAGGACCCAGTGGCATTTCCCTGAGCCCTTTCCTGTGTTCCCCTTAAGCATAGGAACACTATTTTGGCTATGACAGTCATTTATTATTGGCTTACAGCTCCACTACAATTATTCCATTTCAAGTCAGCAGTTAGCGTGACAATCATCAGCATCCTCAATGAAGAGTCATCATACCATTATGCTATATCATAGTCTAGTCTTTGTTTTGCCAGGTAAATCCTACAGTCAGCACACTCATCATAATGAAAATAACCACTGTGGATAGAAGATGTAAGTATCAATTTGGACACTTAAAAGTCACAGCAGGACAGGGGAAGGGGAGCTTCTTTACTCAAGAATTCACCCACTGATAAGTCATCCATGCCCCAGCAAGAGCTCAGGCACTTGCCAGCAAGAACACAGCCGGGCCAGATGAAACCCACTGGGTCACGCATGCAGAAAAACATGAAAGTAAAAAGGAGAATGGTTGGAAAAGAGAAGGTCTGAAATAGGACAGGAGGGGAGTGGAATTGGGTAGTAAAGACTTAAATTACATAACATGTCAAAGAATAAAAGATTAGAAAAATCATTGGCAGTTCCTACATATGCAACAAATATCTGAAAAATTCAAAGTATGGATTTTTCTTAAATAAAATGATTAAGGCTTTTAATAATGGATATGTGTTTTACAAGAATACACCATTTCACTTTATTTAGGAAAATAATAATCCTGTATGTAGGAAGAGTAGTTCACCCCTATGGTTCTCTTTCAGTTGTCAATGCTGTTATTTTAAACAGAATAACAGAGTTTTAAGCAAGAAAGATACAGCTGTCCTTTCCAATTTCATCAGAGCCGTGTCACTGATATCTTAATGTTAGATGTTAGGCAAGCTAAATGCAAAACGGCTCAAGCTCCTCCCCTTCTCCTTCCAGTGTACGTGTCCAGACCAAGGACCCTTCACAGTTCCCAGCCTTCCTGGATAAGGCAGCTCCACACTCCCAAGGACAGCCTCATAGCCCCCAGCCTGTCTGCAACTTCTCCACAGCTCCAGTTCACCTGCAACTAAGATAAATAGTCCCAAGGACCTACTGCAGGGTAAGCCCCCTTCCCATCCTAGTATTTTTCCAACTACGTGCCTCTGCCCTATGGTCACATGATCATGCCCTATAAGAGACTCCAGAACTAGATTTCAAGGCTGCCTCTCTATCTGATACAGAGACAGTCATGCTGCTTCCTGCTTGCCTATTTGCCCTCCTGCTTACCTACCAATAAATCTCCTTTGTATATTATTTGCTGGTTTTGGTATGACTTTGCATCCCCAATCACTACGAGGTGGGGGAGCTTTCCCCAAACCCCACACTTAGCATTTTTATAAGTCAATGATTACAAGATTGTATCTTATTGATTTTATTATGTTTAAAAAACCTTTTGATTTTTATTTACTTATTTAGTGTGTGTGTGTGTGTGTGTGTGTGTGTGTGTGTGTGTGTGTGTGTGTGTATCACAGGATACTGTGGAGGACCAAGGGTGACTTCAGGAATTATCCTGGATTGCTTTTCTCTTCTTTTTGCTTCACTTTGGGATTTCCTAGGCTTCACTCATCAGGGTCAGAAAGTTCAGGCCTCTGCCATTTCCGTCTGATGATTTTATGTGGGACCTGGCATCTGAACTTAGTCTTAACCCCTGAGCCATCTCTCTCCATCCTATCTTATCGATTTTAATGAAATCTACTTGCTTCCCATAAGGTTTGTGGCAATTTGTAAGATAAACAAGTATTTGTAAACCCAGGGATATTCGATAAAAACAGACCAAATTTGTACAAAGCTGGCGATATGGAGAAGGAGTTGTAAAGGCCACATTCACTGACTTTGCACAGGGACCATGACTCGGCCCTACGGATCCTCACATAGGCAGTGTGACTCAGGCCCTAGGAGGTTTCAAGCAGCTGGTGAAAGAAACAGTGGAAAATTTTCTTATATCGTCCTACAAAAGCACTGTTCCTTGTGAGGTGTGAGAATATCCCTGGTGTTTCCTCAGCACCTTCATAGCAAAAGCAGCAACAGAACTTACGTTGGAACAGTTTATAATTGTTAAAATTTTAATTGTTGTAGAAATTAGTTTAGGGTAATCCAAGTCTCAATGGACTCACAATTGAGCTTTTAATTACAAACTGGTGTCAGTGATTGCATTTTAGGAGTAAATTGCAAATAATCATTGAACAGTGATAGCAAGTGGCTCAGCGGGTGGGGGGCGGGGCTATGTGTAGAATTGGTGACCTCAGTTTGAGCCCTGGAGCCCACATGTTATAAGAACCAAAGTTGTTTTCTGACCTCCACATTCATGCATGTGTTCTCTCTTGTAAATAAAATGTTAAAAAAAAAAAAAAACAAAGAACCATTGCACTTTGGTTGAACTAACTCTAAAAATGAAAGAGAAAAAGGGCCAATTCAAATTGTTTTTAAATTAAACATTACTACAGAGGAGAGGAACTAGATATATGAAACTAATTCTTCAGACAACAAGCCTCAGATAGAAGAAGAAGACAGAGATAAATGAGGGTTATATGCTATTGCCTATCTTACGTTTATTGCTTTTGTAAAAATAAATGTCATACCTTTTATTTTCTGCCCTTCCGTTACATTATTTTCAAGAGTATAAGGTTGCTTTTTGATTAATGTTTGTAACTTCCACAGGGAGAGTTTAACATATTAAAATGTCCACTGTAAATTACACCTCGGAGAATATGGGAGGGTATTTATGACCATAGCATACTCCCATAAAACTAGAATTATGGTGGTTGAGTTTACTGAGTATTGGTGTGTAACACTCATCTTGTTTTTGTTGATTCAAGATCTTTCATGATGTGCTCCTAGATCACCTTATGGGAATTATCAAGATTTAAAAGTCCATAGCGTTTTGCCCCAGGTCATGATTAGAACTGGAAGTACTATAGCTAGTTCATCATGCCTTAAGCAGGGTAATAACAACCACTCAGGCTCAAATCTGATGTTTGTTCTGAGCCACGAAACATCTCACTCTATCAATGTAAAAGTTAAATTAATGACAAAATGCTTCATAAATTTAAGAGTGAGATAATGACAATTTATGTTGCCTGGATTTGGATCATTCACATAGATGGTGATGCTTCGATCTCTGGAACAACAATTTTAGCCATGAAAGGAGTATATAGAAAACAAAAATGCACATAAAGAAGAGAGAATCCAAATGTTGGGTACATTGCTTTAAAGTAATAGATAGCTTGTTGCCTAAATATATATGCAAATGTTCAAGATTGAGAGCATATCAGACCTGATAGAAGGGAAACACACAGTTCTCTTTATGTCTTCAGTCGTCTGGATGCCTGTATGTGTGTGTGTGTGTGTGTGTGTGTGTGTGTGTGTGTGTGTGTGTTAGTGTAAATGGAGGAATGGAGGAAATAAGAATTTTATATTTAATTTCTGAAATTCAATTTTTCCAGATAAGCTTATTTTGGTTTTGCTCTGGGGGATCAATAGTAGATACTATAAACCACATGTTCCCAAAAGCCAGACTGACAGTGTGAGATGTAAATATAATGAAATGCACTTGAGAAAGGAGCCAGGTGTTTGTCTTTCATGTCTCATTACCCTTAAGAAGCTGGATCATGATGAAATGAAGGCATCAATATTATGAAATGGAAGAAAAGTAGATGTGGACATACAGATCCAGTAGCCTTTGGATAAAATAAACCTACTGAGTTGCAAAAGCATGGGGAATAAAATTCTTGTGCAACCTTAAAACTTAAAAAGAGAACAAAACTGTTAATTCCTCTTTCCTTGTAAAGAGTTATTCTCTCAGCATCTATCCTCAGAGCAATTCCATTAAAGTCAGAGGTACACTACTTTTCTATGAGTTTGTGGTTTTACTGGTGAGTTCTTCAAGCATATTCCAGGTAAAAGGAGAATGCTCTTAAAACCCCAGCAATCACTGTGATCTTTCTGCATGTTTTCATGGCTCCTTACATCGTCATAAGACAGATGGCGCCCCCACAGTTTGCAGCTGTGGAAACAGAGGCAGAGCACAGTCGTGAAGTTCTCCCTAATGCAAGCATAAACAATGATAAAACTGGGAGAGCAGCTACACTTAGAAGGAAAAGAGTCTGTTCTGCTTACGGTCACATTCCCTGCTGTGGAACTATGTGTTTCCAAAAGGTACCTCAATTAATTATAATGTCTATGCTACTTTTTTGATGTCTATTTAAAATGAAGAAATGAAGATTAACTTTTCTTTCTTTACCTTCTTTTCCTCCAGCAGACATGGGGCTGGCAAGATGGTCCAGTGTCCAACCTGGACACACCAAGTCTTCAGTCCCTGAAGTTCACATGGTAGGAGGAGAGAACTGAATAAACTGACTTCTGCAAGTTGTCCTCTGACTTTTCTACACACCTGTTGTGGCATGGATCTCTCTCTCTCTCTCTCTTTCTCTCTCTCAGAAATGAAATATTTTTTAAAAAGCAAAAAATGTTTCTGCAGATAAGATGCACTTTGCTTACAATCAAAAAATACATTGTGTAGATTCTGTTGGTTTAATGGGAGTATGAGAGATGCAACTATAATCCATGTATTCTAACACGTATAGAGCCTGTGGAAACTATGGTTGATATGGCTACAGGAAAAGTGATTTGTTTATGTTTGGTGTCTCTTACTTACCCTTTCTGGCTGTAAGTTAAACCTCCTTCCTTCCTTCCTTCCTTCCTTCCTTCCTTCCTTCCTTCCTTCCTTCCTTCCTTCCTTCCTTCCTTCCTTCCTTCCTTCCTTCCTTTCCTTCCTCCCTTCCTCCCTCCCTCCCTCCCTCCCTCCCTCTCTCCCTTCTTCCTTTTCCGTCTCTCCTTTTAAAAATTTCATTTCTGTCCTCGCTTGTGGATACTCTTTTATGTCCCAAGCCTCCAGCAATCTGCACATCCACCCTTTCTCCACCCCAAGGCAATTATCCAAGTCCTGTGTAGCTGTTTTTCAGCTGTCCATATTAAATGATGTAGGATTTAGGAAACATCAGCAAAGGAGAAAATACAGAAAGGGGAGCTTAGAAAAGAGCTAGTTTCTTCCCTGCTTCTTACTAACCCATCCTTTTCTTCCTGGCTGCATTGATGTGAATAACACATCCTGACTCCCTAGAAGCTTCACAGCAAGGCCGGGACATAACCCTTTGACACAGCATACATGCATGCAGCCCATTCAGCTTGTGAAGAAGGAAACCACGTGGCTTTTAAAAGGTCAGGGTAATAGCTGGTGACTCTAAAAGAATACTTGTGACTCATTACTAGGCAGAGATGGCCTTTCAAGAAGAATCAGTGTTATCAACCCTTGGTGACCAACCTCAGGGACGCCACTTAAGAGCTCCCCACCATGCAATTACCCAGATTAGAAAACCAAGAGGCCTGAAGCAAGCAAGAAAAACAGTCAAACACTGCTGTTCGGTTTTAGTGACTCTTCTGTTTAACTCCTTTATTTAAATTCTGATAGTGCATTTCCAGAGAATGTTGTACTAATAAGTGAAGACTTAACTTAATTATGGCTTGAAAAGTAATGGTGGACTAGCTCTTTGTTTTTCTGGCGTGGGATCAATCAAACCTGCCTTTTTGGGGCTATATCTCTTTTCCTGGGCTGCAGGCTCCCAAGTGACAGCCAACGTCTTAATCATATCTTTAACCTCTGTTGTGTTTATTTAGCAGAGGCCTTTGCATGCAGTATGTATTTCATACACATGCTTAATATATGTGCTTATATACATATAGTCTATGTTTAATGACTACATAAGTTGGCTCTTGAATTCCATGTGTTTTTGTTTTGATGCAAGAGCAACAGGAGAGGCAGGGCCCTGAAATGAGACTCCTTCCTTTATGGAAACTAACTCTGGGGCTCAGCCGTCACGACTGACCAACCTGGAGCTACCCAATCAGAGTAACCTTAATGAAAGTTACACCCTGAATAACTGCCATAATAATGGCTAGTCTAGAAATGGACAGGCTGAGACAAGAGGCTCACAATCCCCTGTGTCACATCAAAACAAAACAAAACAAAACAAAACAAAACAAAACAAAAGCCCCCCCAAAAAAGAGATAACATCAAATCTAAAAGTACCGTAAGAGTTTCCTTCTGTTTTGTTCATAAAAATATTTTTCTTCCCTTTTAGATATAAACTCAAAATAAACATTCATGTTTCAAGAAGTAAATGATTATGGATATGTTACTAATTTTTCCAGCAGTTATTATAGTTATTATAGCTCCAATTCAGAACTATTAGTATCTAACATCTGGGTATGTTTGAGATTCTTCTTCAATTGCATCAGTTCCTTAGAATATATCATGTGTAAGATCTTTTTGTTTCCTACATAGTCATCCAGACATCATATGACATTTTAAGATCTAATCCCTGTGCTTTGCTGGTGTGATTGTTTGCAAGGGCAAAAGGAAAACCTTCAGCCAAATGATTAACCTGGATGTATCACACACAGACTGCTTGACCTCAGCTTTTTCAGTTCCTTAACAGACAACAGAAATGATCATGTGCATCTTTGGCAGCTGTGGAGGTAAAATGTCAAGCTATAAATGCCTTTGTTTTATTTGCTTGACTTAGTTTTATCAGCCTGACTACAAACTGGCTATTCATCTGCTGAATCACTCCATCAATGTGTATGAAGAGTTTACATTCTATTAATCAGTGCTCAATTTGTAGAGACAAAAATACATGGTTTCTTTTTTGAACTTAACTCAGTTCCTTGAAATGCATTCAACTCTACTGGTGCTTTGACTAAAAAAATATAGAAGACAGAATTAGTTATAGAGAAGAAAAACCTGTTAAGGAATGCAATGAGACAACGCTTGAATCAAACCTGGTAGAGGTTTATGTAAGATGAATAAGGTCAGAAGGAGTAGCCCAGGTCAGAGACAATGACGGGTGACAGATAAAGGGTTGGAACCACTTGGGTAATTTGTTTGGATAGAAGTGAAGGCTTGAAAGACCATGAAGGGACTCTGAAGAGCTGGTGGCAAACTTGGACCATTTCAATATGCTCAGTCTCCTTGAACTAATAGAAGGAATCCACAGAGATTTTCAGCCAGAAAGAACAAGACTCAAACTATCTCTTCAAGACCTCTGGGGGAACTCTGAAATAAACTGAAGGACGAGTTAACTGGTAGTACAATTAATAAATAAATAAAAAGAATTAGGGAAAATTTAAACAGTTGACGAACCAAGAGAAATATGTTAATTGAGGAAATGAAGAAATCTACTAGTTTTTGAAGTTGTTTAAGTGAATTGAGACCTTGAGAATGTAATGCGTCAATACTTGATGGTGAAGGAAGTAGTTTCCTATTCCTGTATAGTATTTAATTAGCAGTGGATGCATGTAGACCTTCCCTTTGGATGGAGATTTGAATGAGCATTTCAAATGATAAGCATCCATCCACAGTGATCAAGATGAGTCCCTCCTTGCTGTCTGTCTGGGAACAACATGGAAGATTTCAACAAGATATAAGGAGAAAATAGTAATTCTTCTTAAATGTAAAATGCTGTGTACATGTGTATGTAAGAGAGAAAGGAAGGGGAACAGTTAATGAGACAGCTGTACAAAGATGCTTCATAATAAGTCACAATCAGCTTAACTTAGGTTTGCAGCCTAGGAAACAGATCTGGACCAGATACAAATATTTATCTGTCTTAAAGCCTATAGATTTCAAGAAGTGTCTGTGAGCATGTGGAGTGGTGAAATTTACTAGTTTTTGAAATTATTTAAGTGAATTGGTACCTTGAGAATGTGATGCCTCAACATTTCTCTAGAGCAACCTACAAAATAATCCTGTAACCGTTAATAATCTCTGCCTTGACCCTTTAGTTTGGGGTATGGACACATTCCTAGGGCAAGTCTTTTAACAGCAAAGAACTAATAGAAGGAATCCACAGAGATTTTTCAGCCAGAAAGAACAAGACTCAAACTATCTCTTCAAGACCTCTGGGGGAACTCTGAAATAAACTGAAGGACGAGTTAACTGGTAGTACAATAAATAAATAAATAAAAAGAATTAGGGAAAATTTAAACAGTTGACGAACCAAGAGAAATATGTTAATTGAGGAAATGAAGAAATCTACTAGTTTTTGAAGTTGTTTAAGTGAATTGAGACTTTGAGAGGCTTGGAAGTAATTCTGTAAGATGTAAGGTCAGGCTACCAGAACAAAATGCAAGCAGTAGACATTGTCTTTGTGAATGCACCCAGCGAATACTTGAACTTTCAGCTACATAAATAAGAAAAGAAACCGGTATAGTTAACTTTGTTGCTAATTAAGCAAAGACAAAATAAGTTAGAAACTTTCACTGCCAGGAACCACTGTGGAATAAGAGGAACCTTTCTTATATTGTATCCAATAAGACCCAGACCTGTTTGATGCAGTCACTGTCAGGATTTCTAATTATTTTGGAAGACAAAAATAAACGTCAACCTCGGTTGAATGGAAGATTAAGGACATAATCTTGTAAAAAGTTACAAAAACTCAAATGTGAACAATAATGGCTTAAAAGGGGGATAAATGCAGAGGTTCCCACTTGGAAAGAAGACTTCTAGAACCTGGGTTTCAGTCACAGAGCAAATATGTTGGACCAGAGACACTGATCTGGGGAACTGTTCCCTTTCTTAAACATTTTCTGGCAATTCGAATATACAGCCAGACTTGGCATTTAGTTCAGAGACAGAGCAGAAAAGCCAGCGCTGCATGGCAGAGCAGACCTTAGAAGTGATATCACCCTTGTGACTTTCTTTTCTTTAGAAAGGATTCACCAAGTATTACTGAAGACGCCATGCTGTTGACCAAAAATTCAACAGAATATTATGTGCAGTTTGGGTATTTGATTATCTATCCTAAAGACAGAATTTACTCAGAAAATCAATGCATGTTATTAAAGGGAATGAAAAGGTAGCTATATTATAAAATGATAATGAACCGAGATTACATTAACTTCAAAAGAAATCGCTCAATAATAATGAACCAACCTCATTACTAAAATTATGAAACATTTTTCTTATGTTAAATGGGCACAGTTTCTTTTACCCATTTCAGAAAGATCACTTGGCAATATTATCTATAGCTGGTTTATGGTGCTATTTTGATAATTGATAATAAGTGTATGTGTTTCCAAAGAAATGATAATATTCACATATAAGAAATTTCTTAGATGATCACTTTACTAAGAGCATACTTTTTGATGTAGCTTTGTGTGTGCTTTAGAGAGAGAACCTGGTGATTTGATTGCAATACAAATCTCAAGTGTTCCCTTTCCTTTCGCAGACACTATTGCATTTACAGTTTCAGTTCTAGTACCCCACAGCACTGCATTTGTGCCAATAAAGCATGAGAAGCAGCAAGAGTTAGCCTATGTTTAAAGGCACCTCAGTGTCTCAAGAGTTCTAACTGTAGAATGAGGACTGAAACACACAGACATTTCATTAGTTGCTTTGTCCAACCTGTGCCTTGTTCTCTGAGAGCAGAACATCTCATCTTCAGGGAGTCCCGCTGACAGATCTCCTTCCTGGCACATCTCTACGGTGGCATACTTTATTCTATCTTGACTTGTCTACCTTCTGCTATGGCTCCCCTTTGGTCCTCATGATTGCAACTGGCCTCAGTCAGTGTTCTAGAGTGGTGGCTAACTACACGAATGAATGAAAGAGTAAATGAATGCATGAATGAGACATCACCTTTTGGTCTGGTAGAGTCAGTTATATATAAGCAGAGTGGTTAGGTTCATTTGCTCAGTCATCCACCAATTCAATTTAGCTTAGGCGCTGACAGTATAGACTCATACGGACTAGCTCCTGTTTCAAGGTCAACATAAGCAGGTGTTGAGATATAAGTGTACAGCACACATGCAAAGGAAATTGTTCCATGTCTAGCTAGTGGAAAAACAAACGCTGAGACTAATACTTAATATGAAGTAGTAGTATTTCAAAGAAGGAAAGAACAACAGCCTATCAAGGCTACTTATGCCCATAATTTCCTTGACTCTCCAGGAAAGAGTTGCAGGAAGCTATCTATGTGGATGTAGTTGTGGGATGCTTGGCCAATAGATAAGAGAGGGACCACCAGAGAAACATTCTGGATACAGATTAAGGCATAAGCGCAGGCTTAAGTGGCTAGGAGTTCCAAAGCCTAGGTGGTTTTGAGAACTTTGTCCGCAAACAAATAACAGAGGACAGGCGATGAGATAAGAAGTGACTCAAAAATGAGGTAAGTCTGAAACCACCTTCCGGAATAAAAAAGGCTTAAACTCACCTGGTTCTTACGTGACTTTCTTAGATACTACAATTACATGTTCCTAGAGCTTTGTAATCTAAGAAAATCCTATACTTTTTAACAGCTTTAAAAGAGCTTTCAAGGAAGAGAAAAGTCCACCTCTAAATAGGTGCATTAGAACATGGAATATACATACTCATCCTTGTCCACCTTTTCTCGGAGCTTCTTCAGTTGTTTACTTTGGCTGAATTTCAAATTCTGAATGATGTTCTCAAAGTATTCATCTTCTTTGTAGTTCAACTGCATTGCAAAAAATATGTGAGAAATATCAATGCTAGCATTTTTATAAGTTTTACTCAACACTTGATCTTAGCCAAAAGGCTGAGAAGCGATACAAGTTTTACTCAAGAACACAGTTAATACTATTAAGAAACTTAACAAGGAAGGCATCAAAAACTTACCAAGGAACGATTTATTCCCACTTAGCATTGTTATATCTTACAGATCAGTACTGTTCTAGCTGGAGCACAATTTAAGTGTACTCTTTTATAACCAGTCAAATGGAACCAAGGGTCAGACCAGTTTCACAATATGTTATTTCTGTCTTTGTAGCAAGCATGGAAAATAACACATTTGTATTCAGTACCTACTATACCTGGTAATGGTCTCAAAACTTTAAATGCAGCCTATGATTGTCATTCTTAAGTTGGAGAAAATCAGTTGGAGACATTTCTTGTTACTTGCTCAAGTTTAAACAAGTAGCAAAACTGGGATTTGGGGCCAAGATGATTGACTTTGAGTCTATACTCTTGATCTGAGTACCCCTGGCAAGTTGTAGACAGCTTATTTAAAGGAAACATCAAGTTTTTTCTGCCAGTGGGAAATGACAAGAGGACACTTGGAATTGCAAACCTGTGTCCCACTGCCACCTAAGGCTTGGCAAGGATCACATGTGTGACCAGGGTGTTCAGTCATGGGGGTAGTCACAGGTTAACAAGAAACTCAGTATGAAATGACTTTAACAACATCGCTGCTTTTAATTGTTGACATTACCTGGGGCACGCAACAGAGCTTTGGTGCTCAATATTTGGTTTAGTTCTCTTTTGTAAAGAGAAGGAGGAGGACTTGAGCTACCTAAGGGACTATAATTAGAAAGGTGAAAGCACGAACGTTCTGACTTTTCCAATACAAGCGGGACACGGTAAAGGGCCTGAGAGCTGCCTATTAGCATTATCTCTTGATATCTGAGGGGCACTAAGTTTTCATCATTCTTAAAATAAAATGCATGGAACCAAGGCATTAAAACCAAGTACAATCTAGGCTAACATGAGGAAAGGCCAAATTGAACAGAGGTTGGGCATCCTCCATATTAAAAGTCATGCATAACATAACCTATGGTTCCAGCTGTTTCACACCATGTCTGAGACTATGTCTTGTATGCTTTAGCTAGAAACGATGCTCCCACCAGCCTCATTGTCATTTCTCAGAATCTTTGCTGAGACTTACTTCAAGGTACTCGTTATTCAGTTTGTTATCATTTGAAACAATGTCATCTGGATAGCCGATCCTCTCCTTAATCGCCAAGGCCTATGAAAATTATAATATTGAAGATGGAGATGATTATGCAACTTTCAGAAACAAACATTCATCATTTGCCCATGCGTAGCAATTAAACAGCTTGAGACACCACATTTACAGAGACAGCATCTGACAGTGTTCAGCTAGCTCTTCTCACTGGCTCTTTCTCTCGGTTAAAAATAAACAACAGCACGTCTGAAAATGAGCTTTTGATGTCCTGTCCTTACAGGCTGCAGCTTTCCCATGAAAGCTGACAAAAAAAAAAAAAAAAAAAAAAAAAAACAAAAAAAAAACATTTTCCCACATGTCATGCATTTTTATGAACTTATTTCTCTGTAGACTTTTAAATTTTATTGAAGGGGTAACATTTAGTACTTCCATTCTTGTGGGATATAATTATCTTTCCACTTCATTGATTCAGCTGAGAACACAGATAAGGACTCTCTGGGTTTAGTGCTAATGCTTTCCCGAATATTGGTTTCTTTGGTTTTTTTTATGTTTCCCATTCCCCAAAGTCAGTGTGGCCGTCTTCTTGTTAAATGAATGACATCAGTGGTATGAGCAGGACACGAGCTTTTCTTTGTTGTCTACTTCTTATCCATCCTTTGATGACTACTGTTTCTGCTTTTCATTTTTATTGTTTTGAAATTATTTTAATGACTTCATTGTGTGTCATTACTTTGCTATTTACTTTTTTTATTTCTCTTTTTGCTCCAGATGCTCAACTTTTAACTCTTTCTTACTGTATTATATTTAATCTAACATGTAATTACTCATGGAGACGGAAGCCCACTATCTCTGAGTTATTTGGTTTGCCATAAAGTGGATATGATTTTTGTTAGAAATCTGCTGCATAGTCCAGCCTGTCCCCTAAGATCAGTCAGCAAATAATGTGTCGCAGACATCACCCAGGTCAACTACACTTTCCATGCAGTCAGTCTACTGTATACAAATCTGCTTCCTCTTACTCCCAAACACACATAACATAACGTAAGTCTATAACACAGAAATAATCTGCTGTCCTATGTTTGAATAGAAACATAATATTTTTTATCATAGATCATGCAAAAAGCTAAATAAGTCAAGTTTTAAAAGCTTTACTGGAATTGTCCAACACAACTAGGGAAGCACTTGTAACAAGATCTTTTATGTGCTTATTTATAGAGGAAAAATAAGAACCACTGACAAATTATCTTTAAATTCCTTATTTTTCCTATGATTTTCCATTTTGTACTCATGTTTTAAACTCATGATGCTTGGTGGTTTTTACTTGCTGACTTAAAATATGAAAATTTCATGAAAATATCTTTATCTTTGGGAAGGTTCCTGGAAGCACTACATCTTGAAAGAACTTGCAATTTGTGTAACTGTGTGTGTGTGCATATAGGTATGTGCTTGCATGTATGTGCCAATGTGTGTAAATGTGAGGTGTATGCATATGTGTTCATGATGGTATGGGTACATGTGGGTATGTGTGCGAGTGTGTGTGTGTGTGTGTGTGTGTGTGTGTGTTATTACACATGTGTGATTGTGTGTGGAGACCAAAAGACAAGCTTGGGTGGTGTTCTTCGCATGCCATTCTTCTTTATTTTTTCTGAGATAGGGTCTCTCACTGTCCTGGAAATTGAAAACAGGCTAGGCTGGCCAGCTAGTGAGTCCCAGAGCTTTATGTGTCTCCCTGTCTCCTATGCTGGAACACAAGCATGTGCCAACAACCCCAGCTTTAGTTTTGGGGATCATGATCCTGTCTTTATTCTTTTAAGGCAAGTGCTTTACCAACTAAACTATCTCCCCAGCACTAAGCTTACAATTTTAATGCAGTCATTGATTATATTCTTCCTAAATAAATTTATGTGTATTTGTGTGTGTGTGTGTGTGTGTGTGTGTGTGTGTGTGTGTGTTTGCGTATGTATATACAGGACGGCACTTAAGTGTGTGTGCCTATGGAGGCCTAAGGGTGACATTTGGAATCATCCTAGATTGCTCTACCTCTTTATTGGTTTGCTCTGGAGTTTCCTAGGCTCTTCCTTCCAGGGCTGAAATTGCAGGCTGCCATCATTTCTGCCTGGCATTTTTTAACATGGGATCTGGATATCCAAGTCAAGCAAAGGTTTCGCTCCGAGCCAACTCCCCTTTTTCCTAAATATTTTTAAAGTTAATCTTCTAAAGCAATTTTTCCTTGGTAGTCCTGATGGGTCTTTACCTTCTCTTCAGCTTTCTTTTTTGTTTCAGCATCCATCCAGGTGAGGTCATCTAGGGTCTGAATAAATACTTCCCGGATTTGAGCAATCAAATCTTCAACCTCAAATCAAATGAACAGGATCCAAATGTAGGCCATTGACTCATTCTTTGTAACATTTTCAAAATACATCTACATGCTGTCTTTATGCAATAAGTACATTCAATCAGTACTAAAACTACAAAATTTAAAGATACGTTGTGACCCCCCAAAAAACAAATTACATTTGTAGGACTATTGCTGTTATCAAAATTTCTGATAACATAGGCTAATACACTCATTAACATTTTTAAAAATCATCTTCAGAATGAAACACAATTAGCTATCATTGCCATTGTGGTTCAATTAAAGATGAAGACTACCTCACTAATAGATTTTCAACAAATTCTTTTGCTGTCACTAAATTCTATTGTCTTCATTTCATAAGTAAAGGGTACATTTCTTATACTTCAAACTAGTTTGGTTTCTTGGAATCTAAGTAAACATTCAATTTTGGTAATAAAAGAACATATAATTGACTGTATTGATCACTAGTATGCTTAATACAATTTGTGGAACACAGATGGATAGTTATATGAATTAATACAGGGGAGGAAACATAACTAGACTCTTGCAGGACACAGGGGGTCGATATCTAGAGAAACAGAGGCTATTATGATTCAGACTATCTTTAGCTAATTAGTAAAATTTTAGCTAAATATGGGCCATTGTATTTGTTCACCAGTGCAAATGAACTGGTTATGTGCTACATAGTGGGGAAGTGTGCAGCTGACGCATTACCAGGTGTTTGCTCTCTCCGGCAAATGCTGCTTCCACGTAAAGTCTCCCCACGGCATTCTCCATATTCCCATTGACATAGTTTGCACACCTTCTCCACGTTGCTGTTTCAGATGTTGTTCCATAAAGGGCCTAAAAAGAGAAAAGGAAATGCCATCTGACCAGGAGCAGGTCCGCTGAGCAGCGAGAGCCCGCAGCTCACAGCGTGCCAGGCTTTATGTCTCGCTTACATTCCAGCCATCCCCATTGCTCCCTTCACAGAGAAAGTGTCCCTAACCTACAATGAAACCTAATCTGACTGGGTCGTTTACTTTAAAAATGATCTGCAAACAAGGTATATTTTCAATGGTGTGTCCCAGTAGAACTTTTAGCTATTACAAGTTAATATGCTTCTAGAAAGCTTTAGGAAAGAAAAATACAATGTGGTTCCCACTGCACAAGCATAAATGGGAGTAATGCTCAATAAATATAACAGAAAGGACCTTTAATACACATGAAAACACTTTTCAGCTTTTTAATGTTTTAGGCTGAGGCTCTAATACTTCAGGAAAACTGTATGTGCAGAAGTTTAAGCATCAGTAAAGAGATGAAATTTATTTCAAGCTATTGCAAGAAATTTACCACAATACCATTTGCAATCTTTTCTTTTTCCAGATAGTCTTGGATAGCCCAGGCTGACCATGAACTCACTGTGCAACTGTCTCCTGCCTCTATATCGTGAGTGCTGGGACTGTAGGCATGTACCACCACACTTGTTATTGGTTTGTTTCATTGGATACTGGGGATGAGCCCAGATGTCTGTGGCCACTGGGCAAGCACTTTGCCAACTGAGCTACATCCCCAGCCTGCATTCTTTAATTAAAAAAAAAATCAGTTTCTTTTTTTGGGGGAAATTGGAACTCTCAATTACCACCATGATTGTCTAGGGTAATAACCACCGTGTTTGTTATAATTTCTTCTCTCTCAATCCCTCTGCCCATTTCTACACTGGAACTAAAATGGTTGCATAAATGATATAGATACAGCTTTGAGGTTATAACTTCAGGTAGATGTGTTTTCCATACGTTGACCACAACAGTGTAGTCCACCTTGGATCATGTCCAATGTGCTATAAGCGCAAGTTAATTGAGAAAGATGGCCTTGTGGTGACTATTAACACAGTGGCAGCAACAAATCAATGCAACCAATATTCTCTCAGGAAGAGCTCATACAAATGTGGGTGACTCCTTAGCAGGCTATGTGATCAATACCATAAGATATCATCTTAGGATGGCACGGCCCAGGAATCTTGAGTTCTTCCTATATGGTGTAAAGGAACTAACATTTTGGTGCTCTGTCTCTTAGAAAAGCTCACCACATTTTAGCAATGTACATGGCAAGCCTTAAATCCATCCTTTTATGTGTTAAGTCTTAAGAAAAGAGAGATTTTTTCTTCACCTTGCGGAAAGCATTTCTGGACTCCTTGTAGTTTCGGCTGAGGCTGCTTACAAGATCCATTATGAACCTCCAGGACATTAAATTTTGAAGATCTCTGTATAAAAAAACCCACCACCCAGCAACAGAAAAGATGAGGCTGCAAAGCTTCTAAAAAGCAATATGAAATGTAAACTTTGAGGACACGGGTGCTCTGACATACTTACCTGGCAGAATATTTGGTAAGAATAGGTTTAAGTTTGGTTAAATATTCTGGAGCATAAACAACCACATCTTCCTCATTTTGAATATTAATATTCACAGTTGACATGATTTCATTTGTGAAATTTGACCAGCTGAATGGCTGGGGAAAAAGCAGGCATAACACATTCAGTAATTGTAGATTTCTCTTCTCAGTTCCAAGATTCAATTACGGTTAGAAGGTCACTCCCTAAAGGGTGTCAGCTGTGTGGCTAAATCATTAGCATGATGGTCAGCTTGGGTTTCATTTGGGATTTTTAGTCAATTGCTTCAGTCAGCAATTTATTTGAATAAATATCAGTTCTACAGCATTGTTATTTAGCTAGCAGAATTAAATTAACCACTTAAGAGCAAAACAAAGCTTTAAGTGTAGAGAACATACAATTAGAAATTAGGCTTATTGTTGTCCTCTTGCTTGAGCCAATATCAAGATGAAAGAAAAGAAAATAAAGTCTTTTTTTTAAATGAAAAAAATGCCAGTGTGTCTAAACTGTCTTTTAAAAGTGGCTATTAATAAACAGTTCACTCAAACCCACCGCTACAACTGATTGAGCTCCCTGCAAATGGAAGCACATTATTCCAAGAGAGATGCCATGAGGTTAACGAAAGAACCTTTGTAACTATAACTCTTAGCTCTGCAGACACATTTGTACTTCAGTACTTCATTTGTACTGGAGCATAGAATCTTGTCTATTCCTCAAATGGGAGCTGATAAATCAAAAATTATATAAGAGGGGATGGAGAGATAGCTTAGGGGTTGAGAGTCTGCCTCACAAGCAGAAGGTCCTGAGTTTGGATCCCAGGTCCTATTTTAAAACACCAGGCAGAAAAGAAAGTCTGAATTTCTGGCCCTGGTAGGAGGAGCCTGGGAAATCCAAGAGGGAAGCAAAAAGGAGATAAAAGCAATCCAGGATGACTTCCAAAGTCATTTTTGGTCCTCCACATGGACACACACACACACACACACACACACACACACACACATACACACACACACACAATTATGTAAGAAATGTCTAACTTAATAAAATTTGGTTTACTAGAATTAGTCCAGAGAGAATTCTGTCACTGACTATATAAGTTTGCACATTTTTCTATGGAATTGGCTTTATCTTCTAACCATGTACGAAAACAAATGTCTGACCCCAAAGAAGATGAGTAGAAACTGGCTAAGCAAAAACAAGCAATTGCTCTTATCAATATTATCTATGAGACAGATTTTTCTTCTTCTTTCTGTATTGTGCTTACATTGTTTCTAATGTTCTAAACACTTCCATAGATGGTCTCAATAATAATATGGAGATTTCTGGGAGTAAATTATCCTGTTTCAGGAATTAAAAAGAAATGTAGTGTCTTATGGTCTGATAATCCAAACCTAATATCAATATACATGATATTAGAGTCTGATATCATTGCACACTTGTCTTGAAGGACATTTTACCTTTGAAATTCATTCTCCTGAAATATATACACAGTGATTTCAAATAGCCTATCCCCGTCTTGCCATGAAGCCAAATGATGAGTGTCATCTCAATTTATTTTGAAGCTGAATTTATTCCAAAAATGTAAGTATTAATGTAGTAATTTTGGAGAATGCCACAGTAAGAAGGACATAGGACTTGCAACTTACCTTCCCATCGATCTCTAGTGAAAAGTTATTCTGGAGCTGGGCCAATGTCATTTTGTTATAAAGAAGCATAGGATCATTTCGATCTTCTGGTGCAGTCGTAGCCTGTGGATATAACGTTTGGTCATTGTTTGAGAACTCAGAACTCTTGAGAAAGACAAACCACATATAAGGGCAAAGATTAGGTTCTACCATGTACTTGTTCTGTTACCAAGTTTTGTCATCTCAGAAAGCAAAGTGAGATTTGAGATTTTATGCATATTCAAGGCTGGGAAGAAGGCTCAGCTTTTGCCTGGCAAGCAAAAGGATCTGAGTTCATGATTCCAGATCCCATGTAAAAATGATGGACAGTTGTTGTACCCTTCCTGCAAGTCTAGCTTTTAGAATGTGGAGCTGAATCCACAAAGCAAGGTAGCTAGCCAGGCTAGTTATTACAGTGTGATCTGGGTTTAATTAGAGACCCAAGTTGACTACAATAAGGTGGAAGAGTGATTGAGAATGATTTATGATGCCTTTCTTGGGCCTTAGGTACAAACAGTAAAGTGCCTTTGTGTGCATATACCTGTACCCACATGTATACTCCCTCCCACACAAACATTGCACAAACACACACACACACACACACACACACACACACACACACACACATGCACACACACACACTCTGTACATTTTTACATTTTCATGACTATTCAAGGCACTTATGCAGTATCTGTGGGCTATGGCTAATGGCCAGGTCATTTGTGAATGCAGCTGTTTCACATCATAACTTTTAAGTTATAGTCATGTCTGCTTTATCTTTCAAATACTCTCTCCTAACCTCAATTTAAACATGTAGCAGCTTCTACATGTTTATGGCAAGTAATGCAGCAAGTCCTTAGTACATGGCTGGCTGACCACTACTGAACAATTTCCATTTGACAATTACCTTCCATCTAGCTTTGTACTGTGCACTCAGTAATACTCGATTTTACTTGGTCAACTAAATCTAAAAACTGAAAATTATGAGAACAACTCCCTAATTAGTGCTTTGGTTAAAAAGAAGATGATTTGGGGCTGGAGAGGTGGCTCAGGGGTTAAGCCTCTGCCTTGCAGGCAGAAAGTCCTGAGTTCAGATGTATAAACACCGGGCAGAAACCTAGGTGGTCTGCATTTCTGGTCCTGGTAGGGCGGAGCCTGTGAATCCCGGGGCAGAGTAAACAAGGAGGAGGTGGAGGCGGTCCATGGTGGCCCGTGGTTCTATACACACACACACACACACACACACTCGCACATACGCACAATTGAATAAGTAATAAATTTAAAAAAAGAAGATGATTTAAATGAGGGAAGAGACTGAAAGAAGGATTAAGAGAGAAAGTGTATGACAAAGAGTCTACTATCTCCTTTGGGTGGGTTCTCTTCTCATTTGGGAAGATGGTCATTACAGAACGTCTGTCAGTACTGTGGTACAGGGCTAGAGGCACACGGGGAGGCAAAGATGACTAGACCCCAGAGCCTAAGGCTCTTTTCTACTACTTCTGTTCCCATCACAGAACCACAGGTAACTCCTTACACTGCCATCTATCCCATCACTGCTTGAAGCAATCTGGCTCTAACAGGGGTGGAGACTGGTTGCATATAACCCCGAAAGAGAATGAAGCTGTCCTTCAAGATTCTAATGAGGCCAAGTGGCAGAGGTAAGTGGACAGGGATCTAAGAATGCAGGGCTTTGTTTACAATGCTAACGAGAGTTCTAGGGGCCTAAGACTGCATCAAAGCCTGCATTCAGCAGGATCCTGCATGCTGCCTAGACTCAGTTTATATACTTTTGAGTTCTGGGTTCTTCAAAGACTCTCCAGAGAGGAAAGTGTCAGCTCAGATTTCCAGGTGTTCATCTGGAGCCACAAGAAATGGAGAAACACCCTTGGCTTTGTTGCTAAGTCTTTCCTGTTTCCCTTGGCTCAACTCTCTGAGTCTGCACTCAGTGGCATCACTTGCCACTGACCAAGTTCCTAGCAAAAAGATAGACAATTTCTGTGGGCACTTTGTATTTTCAATTAACAAAATAAAGTTATGTAGAAAAGCAGGGACATCTAATCATATGACCATAAATGTTATTATCTTCATGCAATTCATTTATAACAGTAAAATTTGTCAAAGGGATGCAGTTTGCTGTAAAATTCTATAGTTCCAGAGGTTCCCTCGAAGTCAATGATCCATTGCACTTTTATCACTATGCTAAAGAGTTACACTTTTAACTTTAAAACAGCATGCATAGGGGAATGCAAAAAGAAGTGGTTGGCATTATTCAATATGTCAGAAAAATGTATTTTACATTGGCGATTTCTTTCTCCAATTCCATAACTTTATTCATTTCCAGAGAAATCTGGTTTTCATCAACAGGCAGTTTTTCTTCCTGACGAATCAATTTGGCCACAGAAATCATAAAGTCCACATATGCTGTACAAGCCTGCAAGAAATAAATAGCAAATTGTTGAAGAACCTTCTAAATATTCACTATGATAATTTAAGTTAAATGTTTTAAATGTTCATTTTTGGTAGAAGGTAAGCATAATAAAGTAGAAATCTTTTCCTAAATACTAAAAGAAATGACCTGTGGAGATACTTTTAATTAAAGTTTAGGCAGAACAATAAAGATTCACCTTGGATGTCCTAATTTATAACCATTTGGCTAAGAAGATTATGCAATTTTTTATTCTCAACAGTCATTTTGCCTTTAGAAAAAATACAGTTGCAAAATATTTGTTAAGCATGTATTATTTTTTCCTAAGACAGAAATATATTCCTTTATTAAATCTTCTTTCTCAGATTGTCTTTCTTTCTATCTATCTATCTATCTATCTATCTATCTATCTATCTGTCTGTCTGTCTGTCTGTCTATATATTTATATATGCCACAAACATATATGCATACATGCACGTGCATACATATGTCACACACATGTATGTGTATGTAACTATATACCACACACACATATAGAAATATATTTATATATACGTGTGTGTGTGCATGTCAGTCCTATTTTTTCTAATTCTCAAGGTCTTGTCACTAATAAGTGATTATCTACCAGTAATTAAAATATCTACTCTTACTGTGAGTTTACCCTAAATTTAATTTCCTGGCAGTAGCTTCATGACACATATATAAAAGCAAAGAGATTCCTGTCGAATAGTCAGGCCATCTTCACATGTGTCTTTTGGGTGAAAGATTAATCCTTTCATGAGATTGTTCTTAGGAGATTCTCCAATGTATACCTGATGGTTTTAGTTTTCTTATAATTTTTTTCATTACTGTTAGATTTTGCTATAAGGTACCATAAATTTGTACATCATTTTTCTTCCCATTTTCTTTATATTTTACCTTACACATTTCAAAAGTACATTTGTAAAAGTAAACTACAAGCTATTTGCTTTACTGACACTTAATGGAATATACAATTGTCTTATTCAAGTTTAATATCATTAGGACAAGGGCAATTCAATCAATTATTTCCTCCAATTCTCAAGGGATTACCATTTCTAAGTCATTTTGATCCATCAGTAATCAAAGTATGATCTTATATTACTAAAAATTTACCCTGAATTCAATTTTCTGGCAGTAGTTTCATGACTGATAAAATAAGAAATCCTATCAAGAAGAAAATGCCACAAAATTTGAAGATAAGTGGAGTCTTCAATGTTTCTAAGGCTTGTGTCCAGGGTGAACACCAATAAAGGATACAGGGTTGATGAAATGATCTGGTCAATAAAAGGGCTTGCTTCATGCACAATGCTCCTAGTTTGGTTTCTGAAATCCAAGTAAACTCCATAAAATTGTCCTCTGACTCCTACATGTGCACGCACACACACACACACACACACACACACACACACACACATACACACACACACACTCACACACAAATACTATAAAAGGTAACACATGAAGGTTACAATGTGTGCTATCCATAGTACAGCCCTTTCAGCTTCAGTAGTGTTTTACATTCCTACTAATGGAGAGAGGAACCCTTATATTCCCCAAAGACACCTGTATTTATAGCTGCTCATCAACAAACATAAAGCTAATAGTAAAATGAAATAAATGAAATATGTCATCAACCATGAACCTAGACAAAGGTAAAAGTTATTATCAATCTTAAAGGTTTACATACTGCTATCCTGTGACCCTCATATGATGAGTAGACAGTTCTGGAGAGACACACTCTCTTCAGGGCTACTCTGAAAGCTGTCTAACTAGTGCTTCCATCTTGGCTTCTTAGTGGGATGAACTATTTTTCAGCTACAAATCTGCATTTTAAAAACTCAACCACTAAGGTAACAGGAATGAGAAGATAATTTCATATATGCCATTCCCAACCTCATTCTTTTCCTATTAAATGCTAATCAGAATTCTTGTTTCACTTTGAAGCAAACAAGCACGTCGAGTTCATATCTCACGGGAGCACCAAATCTGAAATATAAACTAGCAGTGTTTTGAATTAACCATATTTCAAAGCACATGAATACATCTGCCTACAGCAGGGAATTACTATAGACTATGAAGAAGATAGTAATTTGAATTTTCTAATATCAGTCTACTGAGATTTTTCTTTCTATATGAGATGCTTTTTTGTTAATGAGGTGGAAAAGCAGTAATAGGAATCCTTCTGTGTACTCTGTTGATTCTGAAAACTGTTTCTACTTCAGTGTCTTTATCTTAACACATGTATCTGAAGACTATGGAACTTTGGTGCACGCTTTAGAAAGTGCTCTGGCCTGCTGAACGGGTGAACTGGGAGCACATGCCACTAGCTTCTGAGATACCTGCACATTTAGTACAGCTGTGTGGAACATGCTCCTTAATGGGTCTCTGCCTGGTAACCACTTCTTTGGGACTCAAGAAAACATGTATCTTCACATCTTATCTTTTCTGCTTCAAAATTTATGTCGTGGTCAGCACAATGCAAGCTCTGTATCGTACTAAATCTCTTTTATAAGATATTTTTCTGTTTCAAAGTCCTAATTTTTCTTATTTCTAAATATTCAAACCCAAATGATTCTTAGGGTACTGTTTTGGGGAGAGGGTAGTTAACATGCATTTTAACATTTAAACATTACTGTGATTAGGTTATTTGTCATATTAAAGTCAATTTTTCTTTCTTGTGATTTATGTGGACATTAGTTATCAGGGCAGAGACCAGAATATGCTATCATTTTAGACAGTTATATGCTTCTTTGAAGAGACAGGCATACTCCAAGTGGTACAGAACTCAGCAAAGTATTTACATAGCTCTTTCATTAAAGAAGAAACTGTAAATCCTAACACGAAAGCAGTGTTAAAGAGATTATTGGTAGAATAGACTCCATATAATAGAAATTTTATGGTTTTTAATCTGCACCCATTATCAGAGATATATTACTAATATCAACATCATGGTTCCTGCTATCAGTTTAATGAGAGCTGCATCCCTTTTACAAGATCAAGCAGCAGTATTTACCAATGGATCTTTACAAGAGGGGATCCTTCTTCCTGTGAAAAAGTTTATATTTGGGGTGGAGGGAGGGAGGGTACAGGGGTGCCTATTACATTTGTATGAGCAGAAAAATAAATAATTTTTTTATAAAGCTGGATTAAGAACTGTCACCAGTAATTGTAAGAAAAAATAAACCCCTTGTTCCCTTAAAAAAAAAAAAGTTTATACTTGTTAGAACTATCAATGAGGAAGAGAGGAAGACAATTTTTCTACTGTTTTTCACACTTTTAACACCACTGATAATGAATGGCATCAAGACTCACACAGAAGGGGAAAACTCTCCTGTCAGATTAACTAACATCAGAGTTCCTTGGCAGAGCAATTACCTGTAAATGTCAGAATTTTCTAAATCTCTGTCTTCCACTTCCTTGGCAGATAAGACATAAAATACAGAGTAAGATATTAACTGGGAAGCCACAAAGCTATGCCGTCTATTCTTGGTCAGTGATGCTACAAGCATCACACAGGAAGTTTGCTTGTAGAAACACAAAGGACACCAACTAAGAAGGAAAAATATGGAGCAGGAAAGATGTTTCCCATCTAAAGACTCTGAGGCTTCCCAGTTCAAGTAGCAACAACTGCAAGCACAGAGAAACTTCTCACAGAAGAACTTCACACATCTTGTTACACAGCTATTCCTGGGGACTAGAGTCAAGAAACGGCTGAACCCAAGAGCATCCCCACCACTAGATTCTACCCAAGAGGATCCACTTTGGACTGGAATGGTGCCTGCAGCTTTCATGAGCTCAGCAAAAAGAACCTGGGGACTCAGACAAGAGCTTCTGGGGCTCACCGCATGCTTGGAAAGCTGCCTTTTTTCATAAACTAGGCTGAAGTTCCAAAATGTCTCTTGTCACATCAAAAGGGTCCATTATATTTTATTAAATATATGCCAGATCTGGGTAAAAGCTTTTGGATACAAGTCACTTGGTGCTCACAAAGAAGAAAATGAGACCAGCACTTTCCCTTGTAGGATGTTTCACTCGATCAAAGCTCACACAGTCTTCCTGACCTGAGAGAGCCACCCAGCAAATCATCTCAGGTGCACTACTCTAGCTTGAATCCAACATTGCTTTTCATCTAAATTACTCCCTTTGACCCCTTTGACACTGCAATGCAGTCTACCAACTACAGTCAGAGAAATCTCTTCAGAAGTCAAACTGAATTAGATCTAAATGACTCCATCTACCTCATTCCAGCCATTTGTTATTATATTACCACTTTACTTTCCTTGCAACACTTTGGATCTGTTAGGTCCTTAAATTACTTCTCATTATCGTCTCTCTCTGCCCCAGTAGATCCTGAATTCCCTGAGAGGAAAGGTACTGTTACCTTGGAATTCCCACTTCCTAGATAAGTTTGTCACCTTTATATAAGCTCAATGAATAGCTATTGAATGAAATATTGATGTTAAAATTTAAACATAGAGGGCAGATTTCACTCAAAATCCCAAGTTTCAGCTCAAACTCGGAATAATTTCTCTCCAGCTTGTTAAGTGAGGGGGCAAACAAAATCCTTCTTGATTTAATCTTAGTTTGCTTATACTTGCTCATCTTTGGTACCACAAGTCTTAGCATTTTCAGCACTTTCTCAGGCATGTGAAATTTACAGAATTTTTACAATCTGTCTTTTCTCTGACTTATACTCACAGACTCTTGGTCATCTCTATCTAGCTTTCATCTTGGCCTTGTTTCAAGTCTTTGAAGCCTAAACATCTCCATACTTTATAAGTCCATTAATTTTGCAAGAATTCTAAATAGTGTTCACCTCTCATCTCTGGCCATTACATCCTATGGCTTCTGATCTCCAGCTCCCACCTTCTCAGATTCAGCTTCTAGCCAGGTGGTTTTCTCACTTTTGTTTTAGCCTTGAAATGCATGGTTCAAACGGTATTTGTTTATGAACAAACAGGTAAGTAAAATACATCATGATGCATTTTCTTGATGACCGTGTAGATGTGAGGTAGGTCTGCCATAGACCCATCACTAGCACACACAAAGCAGTACTTAGGTATAGGAATTCTTACTGTGTTACTTGTTCCCTTCTGCCCCATAAGGCTCAAGGTAAAATGCAGAATTGGGATGGAGGGGAACTAGGCGGTGAGAAGTGCTTGTGGACATGACAGGCTCCTTGCACCCATGAACTCACTGAAACTGTGTTTGTCTGTGTAAGTTTGCACTGATGACTATTTCCTCATGGAAAGGGGAAGATCTCATCTGTAAATAATGTATTTGGATTATATCTACTCCCTCACCTCTCTTTGCAATCCCAGACTCCCTTTATACAACATGTCTTCCTCCCAACTTCATGTCTTCTGTTTTTAAATGTTCAAATGAGTCCCATTAATGTTGCATGGGTAATGTACCAGTGAATACACTCCCCAAAAGAGGTGACTCTCCCCAATAGCTCCTCAGCTGGGGGGGAGGGGAGCTTGGGAGTCCTTTCCCAGTCTGTTATGTAGTTTTTATCGGCTTTAACTTGTGTATGAGAATGCTGAGGGTTAATGGTAGCTGTGTAGAGAGCCACTGTCTATAGTGGTTATTGTCACTAGCATACTGTCCATATTCCAGCAAGTATCCAGGCATGCAGTAATGCAGTTAACCCTTACTCAGTATGATGCACACATGCGTGTACACACACACACACACACACACACACACACACACACACACACACACACGGCAGGAGGAAGATAAGATTGGTTGGGAACAAGAAGGATTTCAATAGAAGTAAGGGGGGACAGGATCAGGAAATATGGGGTGAAATGACTTAAATTCATTTTATAAACTACCAAAGAATAAAAATAGAGCAGAAATTTTTAAAAAATGAAAATCAAAATGATCTCTCTTTCTCTCTTTCTCTCTCTCTCTAAGAACTTTGTTGTGTAAGAGGGTTGACTGGCTCTATTTTAAAATTCCAAGAATGGGAATAATTTATCTTTTATGGGCAATGCATGTCTTTCATATTTTTTTAGCATAAACACTTATTCCCTTGTCTTAATCATCTCTACTGTCCTTAAATGATCACTGAGATAATCAGAATTTCTGGGATCCAACAAAAGGGACATCTCAATCAACTCAATTTGAGAATAATGTGCCACCAAGAGACAACACGGCAAAAGAGTGTCCCATTTTGACAAAGGCCAGCACCTATTCTTTCCAGACTTATATATAATTTCTCAGGATTCAGCATGTACCTTTTTTCCTTAACCAGAGAGAAGAGAGCAATCACAATGCTTGTATGAAGTTGGATTCATTTCAAGGTACTTCTGTAGGGCCATATAGGCAACCACAATCACTAAATATCAACAAAAACATATTCTAGATAGGTAGAAATGAAGTTAATTGGAGACAGATTGTATGCATGCTGATTAAATTGCTAAATCATCAAGGATCTGTTAAATGCAAATCAAACAAGAGAGCAGAGACCACTCACAAAGTTGTATAGGTATGAGGATTTCTGTTTTTACATTCTTTTCACGTATCTACTGTTTTGGGTGTACTTTAAAGATCTACTCAAGTTCATTCTCTTCACAGTGTACTAAGGGACTTGAGAGAATCAGTCTCTCCACCTCCTTTGTTAGTTTCCTTGGGACCTGGGAACGATACAACTATGAGATGGAGAGGAGTGTTATCTAACTCTGTCTTCTGGACAGGATAAGACCATTGCACACATGAGCTCACAGAGCATAAGACATACACAAGTTAAAGCCAATACAGCTACAGAACAGCCTGGGAAAGGACTCCCAAGCTCCCGCCCTTAGCTGAAGAGCTATTGGGGAGAGTCACCTTTCTCTGGGAGTAGATTAACTGGTACATTACCCATGCAACATTAATGGGACTCATTTGAACATTTAAAAACATAAGACATGAGGGAGACATCTTGTATAAAGGGAGTCTGGGATTGCAAAGAGAGGTAAGGGAGTAGATATGATCCAAATATGTTATTTACACACATGAAATTTTCAAAGAATAAAAAATTAAACCCTCAGATGTATTGTTGCAGTTTGCCTGTACGTTGCTGGTAAATTCATGACCAAAGAGCTTAGGGGAACAATGGGATTTTATTCTTTTTACTATTCTTGATTTTAGATCAGCTTGTCAAGAGCACTCGCACCAATAGCAGGAGCTCAGGGAACTGGCCATGTCATATCCACAGGGAAGGCTAAGAGGGGCGAACCTCACTTACTATACTACAAGTCTGCCAAAATATGCTGAAGAATGCTAACATACTGAGCCAGGTTCCTTCATTTTATCTATCTCCTCAGAGAATGAGCCCACCCACTGTGGACTGGGTCTTCCCATACCAATCAATCTCCTGCAGGTTTATGCTTATGCAGTAATGGCTGATTGGCTACTTTTTTACAAATGTGCCTAGTTCTCGGCCTTCAATCACCATGTTGATTCCTATATATCTAACTAGCACAAGAATGAATTATTTCACAAGTTAAAAAAAAAAGAGAAACACATCTCACACTTTCCTCTTTACTTTTTACCATGGCATGAAATGTTAATAAGGTCTGATGAACCAAGTGTAGCCGAACAGACTAATGTGAACTCTAGAGGAAGTTGGCATTAGAGCACTAAAGCCAAAAAGAGGACAGGCCCCACCATCCAATGCCTTGTAACCTGGACTACTTGCTTTGGGTCTGAAATAAGAAAGGGAAATATGGTCTCTTGATTAGGTACTTTAATTTGGAGTTCTTCTATGGCTGCAGCTTGGTCAAACTCCAATCATAAACAAGCTTAAAAGGGTCAGTTGTCAATCTCAAAGTGAAGATCTCAATGTGAACAGTTTATCGATGCACAATCTGGCACAATCATTGTAAACATGGGGTTTTGTCTGTTTCTCTAAATTGAACCTGCCTTTTAATCTGTAATTAGAGGAAGACTACTCCATTTTTACCAAACTTGACTTCTGGATATTGGGTATGTAGCCATGACTGAAATTTAAAATGTTTCTAATTTTAATGCCAACAAAATTGGTTGTAATCGAATTTTAAAATAATAATTTGGCCTTCCCCTTAAAAAATTCTCTAGGAATCAGAAAGTCAGTGTGAATCAAAGAGTCCTCTAGCTGCTGATTCTCCACCCAGACCTGGAGAACAAATGTTCTGTCTTCACAAAGCAACTACAACATAGTTCTGGCTAAACACTGTGGCCTTTTGCAAATGTGGTTAAGGTTTCAAATTCTACTAACCTAGCAAGGAATTTGTATGAACAAGTGAAAACTTCCAGTTCTGCAACACATTGACAAGTAATCAAAATATAAAATAAAGCAAAACCTTGCAGGTAAAGCAAAAAAAAAAAAAAAAAAAAAGCCTCCATATTAGATTCAAGTGCAAAATGGCCAGTTTGTAAGCAGTTCTAGATTACATGCACACATTGAAAATAAAATGCACACAATATGAAATCAGCTTAAAAATCTTTTTGAAGATAAAAAGAAGAAACAGAGGGGTTAGTGAGATACTTCCATAGATAAGGCACCTACTTGTAAGTTGTGTGACCTGAGTTCTATTCCTGAAAGCCCAGGAGAGAACTGACTTCCAAATGTTGCCCTCTGACCTCCACTTCTGTCATGGCATTTATGCCCTCTTTCTCTCTTTCTCTCAAATAAATCATTATAAATATTCAAAATAAAATATTAAAAAAGAAGAGACTTTATTACGCCAACTATCAGATATACCTTCATATCAGAAATGTTAAAATGTGAAAAACAAACTATCTGAGGATCAGGAAAAACTGATAGCTTATAAAAGCACAGCTGTAAATATGAAAAGCATTTCAGCTGATGATAATAACACAAGACATGAGCCAAAATTCCTCATTCACTTTTAACTTTGGAACAGGAAACAGCTGGACAGTTTTGAAGCCATTAGTTGCAACCCACTTAGTAATGAGATCACTAAGACATCCCAAATCCATTCAATTTTCTGTGTTATTAATTACGATTTTGATATTGTATTGTCTTTTCCTTTATTTCAATGTTGTGTGTCCACTTAAAAATCTTATTCTATGCTGCTTTAACTTAAAATAGATGCAAATCATAAGCATGCTCAGCTTATGGATCATCAAAGGTAAACTTATTTTTGAGTTACAAAGTAAATTATAAGTCAAACATCTGGAGAACAAACACCTTCTCTCTGATATCTAATAATATCCATACTGTTTTGCCTACTGTTGCTCCTTCCATCAATATATCCACATCAGCAAAGGCACATATGCTTGGGAGACAAGAAGAAAGCATTTCATAATGGCCTGGCTAGCCAGCAACTGTGTGACATGTGGTGCCCATGGTTTAGGTGGCAGTGTTAGAGCAGAGGGTGGGCGCCTGTACCTGCACAGTCCTCCTAAGGTCGAATCAAATAGCACTGGATGGGTTCCTCCCTAGACCAATCAATCCCTGGCCTTCATGGATACTGCTATTTACTATGACAAATATGATTTTTAAAAAATATATACAATTTAGATGTGAGGGAGAACACTCAAAAATCTACTTTTCAGAGTATATATAAGATTTAAAGACTAAAACGGAGGATATGAATAAAGAACTTCAGACTTCTTTGTTCATTTCACCTTTAATTGTGCTATGGAGAATTTTCATTCTGTCAAAGGTAGCATAGAGTTGTATGTGACTGTGTGACTTCATCAGTAAAGTACACAGGAGGTTATTTATCTACGACTCTAGTGCCTTTCATTTCATGCTTTATAATTTTGCCCAGACGGTTCTGTAGTTTGTTTTCTGCTCCTCCCTCCATTTACCCCTTGCTTTTATTTACCTCTTTATATATGCCTGTGCATTCATAGTAGTCTCTAGAAGGGAGGCCAAGACGAGGTTGGTCAAACTATAAAAAAAAAAAAAAAACACATCAAAGAAAAGAAACATTTAGCAAGTATGAAGTACTTGGAAAAAATATAAGTCTGCCTGCGTATGCACGTGCCCAGACCCACTTTACCTGTAGTCCAAAGAACAGCAATCAGGAATTAAAAAAATACATAACTTGGAGTTTGTTTCTACACTGCTCCTAAGTGCTAAATGTGGGGGCAGTGAAATAATCTGGGAGATCATGTTGTAGATATTTGAGGGAAAATGAAGAAAATATGAATCAAACAATATGCTTGGAATGACTTTTAATTCAGAACAGAAGGTGCAAGCAAACAAAAGATGTAACCCTAAACTCAGACACTTCTAAATTGCACATTTATATGACTTCCCCACTTCCTGACATTCAAATATGTTCTCCCAGGGGATAGGCCTGTCTACTCTCACCCTTAATTGGGACACATTCTTGTTGGGAGAAGTAGGTCATTTTCCTCATGTTTATTTGGATGCGTGGTGGTGGAGGCATAGAAAACCTCTGCAGTAGTTCTACAACCTATTGGCTCGCATAAATCTTGCCAGAAAATTTGAGTTCCTCTTCTTCCATAGAGGGATGCAGAAGACAATCACTTGTCTCTCCCTGGAGCTGCATGCTCACTACTTCATTGGGTGTAGACAGTACGTGAAAGGAGACCTGTTGCTGCTCTGCATTCATACTTCATCTTAAATGTTCCTGTTGGGAGTGAGCGAGATACACTCACAGCAATGTGAGCTCAGAGCAAAATGGATGCAGGAGCCAACCAGAGCATTGATAAGATAAAGGGCGTGGTCCCAGGAGCTCTGAGGAGGTCAGGCCAATATAGAAGAACTATAAAGGAAAGCTTTAGAAAGATCTATGTGACCTCTCACAAGAGAACCCTCACTGGTTTTTCTCCATCTCTAACACTCAAGGTGAACATGCAGTATACAAGCATTTAAGAGTTGACAGAGAGTTTTAAAAGGGAGAAAAAGAGTCCATTAAAAAATGAAATTGGCTTTATTGTCCTTAATGATTCCCATGAAATGGGTCATAATGATTGGCACAATTTTGACATAGATACAACTTTTAATGTGTGTCTTTTACAGGAGAAGAAATAATATCTCTAGAGAGTACACCTCTTACTCCATTGTACACAAATTCACTAATGTTGTCACAGGTACCTTCTAAACAAATGACTTCATATTTAAAATAATCTAATAAAACAATTTTAAGAGTGGCATTTTATTTACCTTGAGATGATATGTGTACATTCTTCAATGAAAGAAAAACCTATTTCTTACACAAATGTGCACATATATGTGCATGTGTGTTTATGTGTGTAAACACAAGGGTGACTTTGGAAATCATCCTGGATGATTGCTTATTGCTCTACCTTCTAGAGCTGGAATTACCGGTCCCTGTCATTTCTGTCAGGTATGTGTATGTGAGATCTGGGGATCTGAACTTAGATTCTTTTGTCTGCAAGACAAAGGCTTTAACCCCTGAGTCATCTCACCAGAACTCTAAGTACTTTTTTTAAAGGAATGATGAGTTTTTTTAGTTTCTATACCTACATTACTTATACAAACTGAAGCATGACCTTTTCTTGCATTAAGGAACCAGGGGCTTTCTCAATAAGAGATATTTGAGGCAGCAAGTAAAAGAAGAATGTCAAAAACACAGTAGTAAGAAATTCTTTCCAAAGGTAGGACTTCAGGTACAAGGGACAGCATGAACTTATCACCCCCTTGTTCATGCAAAAACACAAAGAAAACATGAATCCCTTATCAGCCTCATTAACAACAAATTGTATTATTGTTTAAAGACAGATTTAGCCTCCCATCATACAAACTTACATGAATTATATGATGTGTAGAATTCTTATCATCGGTGCCCACAAAAAAGTTAATGAGTACTTTTTTCCCATACTTAGAATTCAATTGTGCAATAGATTTCTCAGCTGTCCAAGAACTACCTAAAACAATGAAAGTTGAAACATATTTTCAGAAGCTTTGGTCCATTAACACTGTCAGGCATTTTATGCAGAGGTTATTTGCTTACAAATTAGAAGGAAACTGACTTACCATATACTTGTTCCCAGTTGTTTGTTGCTACTGGCCACCCGTATATATCTGGTAATAGTTTGAGTAGAGGCTGCCCACCTCTATTATCAATAGCAGCTTTTAAAAACAAGGAAAATAAATGCGTTATGAAGAGTATGTGTTTTTTGACTTCAATATATATACATATATAATTCCAATAAAGAACACTTACATTCATTTATACAAGACCTGTACAATGTTTTTGCTTTTTGCACCGCTACTATATCTTCAGTTTTGGGCTCCTGAAGAACATCTGAAATGGGGTATTTAGTAAAATGCATCAGTAGAACTGCTGATTTCCAACTGTTATAAAAAGTTTCAACATACATTCATTAAAAATTTCACTTTTCTCCTTTCTCATTCTAACATATTGTGGGAAAATTAAACTCCTTCTAGATCAATCATTTCTAGTACAGATCTGGAGTTAGGTTCATTAGCCACATTAGATGAAGCTCTTTTTTGACTGGATTACCTTTTTGTGTGTGAATAGTGATGTGCATAAACTCTGGTACAGGAAACAGTTTGCTTTTCTTGAAATTGAAATTTAGAAAGCAAAATAAATAATGGAAAGCAATTTGGGATATAAGATGGATAGTCCTCTTGATGTCTGGAAAATAACCGCCTTTGTGAAATTGTGATGTTTCTGTTCCGAATAAATTGCTTTACTTATTGAAATATTAAAAGATAGTAAAGTTTTTATTTTCTGCAAAATAACTTCAAGAAAGGAAGCAATGAAGATGGAGAGTGTAGAAATGGATTGCAATATTCTTCACTTTCCAGGGGAGGTAAAGTGTTATAGCAACTTTAATATGGTGCTGAGGTAGGGGGAAGGTGGAAAAATCTTCTAGTGGCAATCATTTAATCTTTTCCTTCTGTGAAATGACATGAAGATATCACCTCTGGGGATAAAAGAACTTTATCCCATGAGTATCTACAAAATGAAAGTAGTAATGCTAGAAGATGCCAGCACATCCATTTAGGTGTCTACCACCTGGAGTATAAATTAACTCTCATCTTTTGCAGCATTGTCTGTAACGTCTAATAGCTGTATCTTAAAAACAAGAAGGATGTGTGAAGAAAGAAATTTTTGATACACAGATGCAATTAGCACGAACCTTTCAAAATGACTTCAAGCTCATCTCTTAAAATGTCAAAATTACTGTAACGGGAACTGGTCTCAGGAATGACGTTGCGTTTCAGCCAACCTCCACAGGCATATTTAAAAAAGTCTGTACAGGGCTCAACAGTGGCGTCCATGTTCTGGATTAGTCGAGCAGCTGAAGACCAGAGAAGAGATAAAGTCTAAGCCACATCTTAGGCTACAAGGGAAAAACGAGAATCCTCTTTTTTTCTGTGATGCCAACTTGTTGCACTTTGTCTGCACCTTGCTGATAAATTCATGATCAAAAGAATGACTTAAGAAAACAAGGGGCTTTTATTTTGGCTTACTATTGTCTGGGTACAGTTACTTGTCCCAGCTTAGCAGGAGAGTCCACACTCCTACCAAGGGCTGAGGGAACTAGCCACACTATATCCACATAACAGCTGAGAGAAGGACAATTATACAGAAGGATGCAGATTTCTCTAACCATCTCCCACTATCTTATCCACCTGCCCAGGAAATAGCCCCACCCACCATGGGCTGGACCTCCCCAACAACTAGACAATCTCCTGCAGTCACCTGAGGCTTAATTCACTAATTCTTTACAAATGTGCCCAGAGCTCCACCTCTCAACCATCCTTTCTTTCATTATGCAATTGTCCATCCAGCTAGATACTACACTACACTACACTAGTCTGTTCATTTATTCCTGAATGTTCTGAATCCTCTCATCTTGTCTCTTAAGCCTCCCAATATGTCTTCCAGAAACTTGTCTCTAGTAACTGATTTCTTACTGGTCAGTATTCCAGACAGAAAAGGAATTTCAGTTTTGTCATGGCCATCTTTGCCTGCAGTTAACATAAAGTCATTCTTCACTCCAATAACTTTTAGTTGTTGTTTTTGCTTCCAAGGTGCTGTGACTTTCAAAAGAACCTGAGGATGAAGGGCTGCTAATGGATTCTTATCAGTTTCTTAAGGATCTGAAGCCAGCTATTACTCCTTACATTTGCTTATAACATTTTTTGCAATTCAAATTCACATCCAATTTGCATTTGTTTATGTAGAGACTGTTATTATAAAATTGACTGTAAGCTTGTTAGTTTTTCTTATGTCCACTCTTTTATCTTTGAGAACTGTGATAAAAATGTAAATTAACCAGCTCTGAATACTTATAATATGTAAGACAGAGACTGTGCTCTGGTAACTGAGAAAATAAGAATTAACACACTCTGAAGACTAGAATATCACCTGTGGCCAATAATTCCTATACCCAGGAAAGAGAAAACCCTACCATAGTCCTCACTTTCTATCTCACAATAAATTGAACTGTTTGGCAATAAAAACAAAGGAGTGATTGAGAATTCCTTCATATCGAGAGAATATATGCTCTCAAATGAGCGTGTGAAGGCACTTTCCTTTGTGAACCAATTAATTAATTAAAAACTTCAAAGAATCTCTGGGATTTTTCCAACTTGGTGTGGTAACTCTGTTTTGCAGTGGAGCTTCCAGCTTCCAATTTCAACCAGTTTCTGGACGTGTTTGCTTGCTAAAGACCTCAGGCTCTACCTTTTATGGTTACTCACCCCCCCCAATAAAAACCCCAGTCCTTTCTCAACCTTCATGCACATGTACATATACCACAACTGTTAGTAGATTCCTAGGCTTGAGAGCTTTGGTGAAACTGTATTGCTTGTTAACGATAGAGTTCCTTTGTCTGTTTTCTTAACCTCTCGTTCCATGATCTGGGCCATCCTCCTTTATACTTTTATTTTCTGCTCTTTAAGCCACGCCACTAATTCCTAGAAAGCTCTGTTCTCCTCTTTTTTTATACATGTTCTACTCACCTTGCAGATTTAAACTTGCAAAAAGGCCCTTTTGCACTGGTCAAAGTCTTGCTCAAGAATATCAGTGTTTTTTCATTTTCAGATTAAACTATAGACTGTTTAACCTATTCCTGAAGTCTTTGCCAGACACATCACCAATAGGAGACTTTCTTGTCTTTAATTTTGTTAGTCTCTCTTCCCAGCATACAGGCCTGCATGGCGTGTCAGAATACACATCCTGAACTTTTGCTCCTGATCTTACTCCCCATTTTTAATCCTCTTTTATTCTTTCCAGAGTCCATCCATCCTTAAAGGTTCCGCTCTGGTGAGTCCACAGTATAGGGGACCTCCTCTGCATGTGTTCCTTGCCTCACTCCATATCCAGTGCTCAGATGAAGATACTGTAGGTTTTTCATCATGACCCCTTCTCTGCCTGTCTCATCATTGTGTTGATGTCATAAGCTCCTTACATACCATCCCATGGAATTGCCTGGAATCACACCATCTAGTTCCACCTGTTTTTCTCTCTGCATGTCCCTGTCTTTCTGCGGGTCAGCTCTGCTTATTCCCACGGCCTCTGAAGTCCACTCTACCTGCCTGCTCCCTACTCGGTGTTGGGGTGTCCTTCCACTCCAATTGTGGCCTTAGTGTCTGCCCTGCACTCTGCACGCAGATTAATATTTGAGCTTACTATGTTCTACTCATAGTCAAAAGTCTTTCGTATCTGTAATAAACTCCAGATCCTACAGCTCATTCTAACGCTGATATGGCCGACGATCTTCCATCGTCTCCCTATATCCTCATATGATCTCTCAGCGCAGTCCAATGACTCCATTCAACTTCTGCCATGAATCACATCTGCCTCTGTCACTTTGACCATCTTGCCTCAAGCCCCAAACCAGCTATTATATTTTTTTTCACTTTTTTCAAAGCCCAGCTCAAATCCTGAATAACAACCATCTTTGCAAAGCCCATGTCTCCTTGCCTCACATTCATTTGCTGGGTATGAATTCTTTTTGTCCTCACCTACACCCTAGCAGGATAAAGGTAGGAAATGCATTTCCCAATTCTCAGAGTTCAACACTGTGCTCATTCAACATTGTCAAGAAACATTCAAGTCTTATCAGTAAACAGTAGAAACAGTAGAGAGGAAAAGAATCCCCTGGAACTAGAGATCAATAAAGTTACAATAGCAGAAGTAAAAGTTACTACCCCAAATACAAAAGGCCTGACACCTGAGATATACTAGCTAAGGGCCTTCTAAGACCACACGTCACATGATTTTACATAGCTTTTCTTTTTAAAACGTTGAAAACAGATATTATAAAAGCTACTGTCATTTCTACTTTTTTTTCCTCTCCAGGGACTCTTATACCCTAGAGCTTCACACATTGCTGAAGAGATGAATGAAAAGGTAAAGAATGAGCAGCATGACTTAGGAAAGCAAATGTAAAATCTTACTGTCCATCTGTAAGCTCCATGTCCCCTGTGAAAGGCTCTGAATCAAAAGAACGGGTGCTGATTGATGTCAGCCCTGTGCTCAGGAGTACTGCATCAGTCAAGTGAGTCCCTCACCTCCTCATAAGGGAAAAGGACCAAATGTCCTTCTCTGGTCAGCTTTCCTGCCTAAACCTCACGAGAGTTAATCTTGCGAGTACAGAGCTCACCGAAGAATCAGCATCCAGAGACATGCGGAGAACAGAGAAGAGGCATCTTTGCTAACTCCTTCCCATCCCACTATGCCACTTGGTAATTTCCGTTGAGCAGAGATCTCTCTCTGAGCATCAGTACTTCTAATCACTTCAAAAAGAACTCTGTTCTGATGAATATTTGGGGGCCATGGGCCAAGACAAGTCCCAGGCTAGCACTTTTAAGCTAGGTCTTTGATCAACCCTCCTTTAATCTCTTATCATAGGCCGATTTTTGTTTTGCACCTTATCCTCCGGACCTCCTCTGTGCTGACTTTTCTTTGAAGTCAGCGGCAGACTTGTGGATAGAAGGGCTATAGGAAACAGACATACAACTGTCAGACTGGTTGTAATTGTTTTTATGTTTTGCGCTTTGTTTTGAGTTACTCAACCTTTCCACACAGCCCCACCTGGACTCCTCAGATGTTTCCTTATCTGTGGGTTTCTAGCTTCTGAGCAAACACATGTGGTTGAAAAATCAAATAGAATTATTTACCTTAATAAGTAATAATAAAAATAATGTACTGTGGGCAAATGTATTCACATGAAATGTTGCTAAGTAAGTGTAAAGAAAAGAAAGTTCTTACTTAAAAGTTCTATATGAAGCACAGAAAGTTTAGAGGGATAAAGTAAGGTATGTACCACAGTTATATTTAGGTGGCAGGATTAGGGTTATGTTTAATTTGGTATTATTTGCTTATCTTTATTTTCCAATTTGTATTAGATGAATATGCATTCCCACTTCAATAAAGAAAAAAGTTAATTTTTAATTTAAGAAAACAGTCACACAAAGACAGGCAAAGTAATCTTCTATTAATAATGAGCTTATTTCTTATAAATGGCAATTTTGAATGTTCTGAGCTGATAACAAATGACACACCATTTTTCCCCTAAGTAATCTTCTCATAACATTCTCCCAACTTATTTGATGAAGGGAATATAAAACCAAGCTCAGCTGGTATCTGGGAAGTCATTAATTACTGTATTCATTACTGAAGGTATATTGTGTGGGCATGAATTAAGAGAGGCTATGTAAGCTGGGAAAATATTTTGGTCCTTAAATTAGACAGACCTGCCTTGAATTCCAAAGTTCTAGGGATCGTATGTGGGTATGTATTTGTTTTCAAGACCAGCTGCTAGTAAACAACTAAAACTCAAGACCTGCACTTTGGAATATGGGCAGCTCAGTGCGTAGTTCTCCCTGCATGACATGAGCCAGGAAGGACCCAGAGCATGACCAGCTCTGCCATCGCTTTCCCAGCATCCCTCACTCTGTCCTTGCTCCCCTCTTATTCACTTCCTCTCCTTTATGCCAAATCTTCAGTCACGGCTTCCTTTCTTATTGGGGCAAAGGCAGGACAGAGTGAGTTGATAGAGGGAGCACCTGAATGAAGTGTCTGAGGCAAGAGCAGGGGGCTAGGCCCACAGAGACTGCAGGATGCGCTGGATGAAAGGGAGTGAAAAATGCAGGAATACATGGGGTGTGGTAGGGCTTTCCAACCCTGCTAATTGCCTGAACTGTCTGGCAAGACTTTCAAGCACACAGATGCACATGATCTGGCCAAGTCAGGGAATCCAGACTTGGATTTAAGGGTTTGTCATTGTTTCTCAGCAGCAGCAGATTTGACACAGAGAAACAGGGACTTGAGGGCCACAGACTTGAGTGTCAGAAAAGAAACAGGACCTCATAGTTCCCTGAATCACAAATATTTCCTCTTACCTTTCATCTGTAATGCAAATGAGCTCTTCTTGTAGCAAGACATTCTTTGTTGGAACCTCTGCTTTCTCTGAGTATCTCTGAGTGGCGCTGACCCGCATCTCATGAGCAAGCTGTTTTCCTGCAAGCATGCTTCCCTTACTCCACTGTTAGTATCTCCACTCCCAGACCACATCTATGATCCAGTTTCCCTGGAGTATTTGGGCCATGTGTGGGAAGATGCTCCCCTTTACTTCACTATCCCCCATCTCATTGATGTGAGTCTCAAACAGGGCTTCCTGGGCCTCTATGCCCCCAACAGCCACAAGCACCCACTGGTCCGATACTGAAGAGATTATAAGAGCAAAAACCACACCGTATTTAAAATCATGTCTCTTCACTGATAAAGAGACAGTTTTGCTGCATCTCAGGAGGATCTTTGCTCTTCCAGAAACACTTGGGTGTAGCAATCCATCAGTTTGCCAGATGATGATTAAATATAATAGAATTTCAGCCATACTGGCCCTACCTTAAGATTAGGCAGGGATGGATTTACAGCTGGGTGGTGAGAAGCTTGTATAGCACCAGGGATTCTGGGTTGCAACCTCAGAATCACAGGGAAAAGAAGAGGAAATCCTTGGTCCGTTACCAGATCTCCCCTTTTTTATCTCCATATCCCACTTTTCCAACAATTCCAACAGAGTGCTAACTGAAAATAAAATTTTGTGCCTGCACACGACAGATATTTGAATGTTCACACATAAACATTTCTTGGAAGTCAGTTTTCTGGTCTTATGTAGGCATGTGCATCTTAAATGCAAGCTCTATACTTGTTCTTCTGGGGCAACTGAGCAAAACAGGGGCGAGAGGAGGAATTGAACACACCAGATAGCACTGCAGTACTTTATTCATAGCATAGTATTTAAACTTGATTCTGACACAGCAGGCCATTGATGCTTTTTCACATGAATGGAGGATATATTCCTGAGAATAGCAAAATGAATAGTGGGAGTTTTCTTTAGTAAAGTCACCAATATTGAATCAGTGGATATTGAATCTCAGGAAATACAAAATGATCAATCCTGAAGCTTGTTTTATGTGTTTCTGTTTGTTTATTTACTTTTTGCGTGTGTAGGTGTGGTGTATACAGACGTGGGTGTGTGAAGGTGTGGATGTATGTAGGTGAATGTAGAAGTAGGCCTTGTGTGTGATTGTGGAGACCCTGAAATCATCCTGGTTTTCCTCTGGAATTGCCAAGCTCTATCTTCCAGAGCCGGAAGTGCAGGCAGATGCGATTTCTGTTAGGCATTTTTACATGGGATCTGGGATTTGAACTCAGGTCCTTTGGCTTGTGAGGAAAAGGTATAGCCCCTGAGCCATCTCTCAAGCCCCTATATTTTTGCTTAAAGACACCTGACTAACTATACTGATGACTCCTTAACATTGAACACATGCCAACAGCACTGTAAGTCATGCCTAAACCAAGTTTACCCAGCCTAGAAATGTTCTCTGTAAAGCACATTGCAACCCTCCTAGGCTTAGCCACACTGGATAAAGCATCACTCTATGCTTGTGGACCATTATGAGTAATGAAATCCCCAAAGAAATGCACAAAAATGGGAACCATATAGCCTTAATGGTTCAGAAAGGGTCTTTGATTACAAGCGTCCCTGTTTGGTCTGTAAGATACACAAGAGATTTGTTTCAGTCTAAGAATCTGTGACTGACTAATGAAGGGTGGAATGACATGGACCTATTGTGTATGAAATCCTAAAAGAATATGAATAACTAAATGAACTTTTAAAAACTCTGTGAAAGAGCCTCGCTGCTGACTTTTGGGATGCAAGCACATTTTAGTGTTGGAACAAATTAGCAAACAAGGACTTTACAAATTGTGAGGAAATGTGCCCCCCTTTTGGGAAACATTTAAGAAAATGTACAAAATAGACAAAAAAGAAAAAGCCCTTAGTAGGACTAGAATGTAATTAATTTTGTCCACAATTATTACTCTATTTCAAAAAGATTTTTGCCTTGATATATTAGATGCATCTTTAAAAGGTTAAGCATCTACTTATGACATGTTTCAAATAGATACACTGTCAAACCTTTGGCAAATATCTTCACTGACAATTCTTATTCTACATGGGAAAGAGGTTTGATAAACTGCATAGGTGCAAGACTGTGTTCAGCATATTTTCCCCCAAATCTCTCTAAACATTCTAGTACTTGCCCCCAAAGAGAACATTTTGATTTCAGTATCCTAAAAGAACTGACTGCTCAGAAAGTGCCCAAAAGCGGGCAGAGGGTTGCTGGCACACCTAACAGCAGACGCTTCCTGTGAAATACTCAGGACCTTCAATTTTGACCCAGTCTTCTGCTGTAATGTAGGCAGCATTAAGAGACACTGAGATACTTGGGAGACATCTTCTGCCTCAGAAGTAATCTCCTAGAAGGATGCTGAAGGTACTGGCAGTCTCTGTCCCTTGCTGCCGCCGCCAACACCGGCCACATACAGTCCTCAACCAAAATGAAGGCAAAGTCATAACATTTAGAAAGAACATAGGAAAATGCAATGTAATCAGAATAGGTCACAGAGGAGTCCATTTCAAAGGCAGCAACGTGGAAACTAGAATCTGGAGGACCATTCCTGAAGAGAAAATGACTGAAATTAGCAAGCGATAGACTCAAGTGCTAATAAAATCAAACAGCTTTCATTGCAAGCATTGTGGGCTCTTCCACAATCCGCTCTTCATTTTTAAATGAAGATTGCTTCAGTTTTTGCTCAGAGATGGTGTAAAAGGTGGGGAGTTTCAGACGAGGAATGTAATCTGTACTCTGATTCATCACTTAATTCAAACCTTCCATACAAACTACTGTTTATGCTCTATTCCAGAAAAGCCAAGGTGAAGATTTCCACTGGCCCAATTATTCAGCACTAAGGAAAGACAATACTTGGACTGGGGGATGGGGTTGCAGTTCAGTTAGTAAAATGCTTGCCTGATAGGTTAGAAGCTTTGATCCCCAGCACTATATCAACCTGGCCCGGATCAGTAATACCAGCTCTCAGTAGGCAGAGGCAAGAAGATCAAGAGTTCAAGGTCACTGTTAGCTACAAAGCAACTTTAAAGATAGCCTGGGATACATAAAATCCTGTCCAAAAGACGGGATGGAGAGAAAGAAGGAAGGAAGGAAGGAAGGAAGGAAGGAAGGAAAGAAGAGTGAAAAAGAGAGAGAAGGAGAAAGGGAGTGAGGGAGGGAGGGACAGGTACTCCCTAACTACTCATATGCTGTAGAAGAAGAGCAGAGAGAAGTCTCTGTATATAGTAAATTTGTTTTGTACAGCAGGGCTTCCAAGCAAAGAGATTTATTTTTGGTATCCTGGATTGAAGAGTAATTAGTTCATAACTATGTGTCATATACAGATGTTCCCTGACTTACAGTAGCATTACATCTGATAAACCTATCATAAGCTTAAAATACCATTCAGCAGCAAGCATGATTAATACATCTAATATACTGAATCATATCTTAAGCACACAGCACACTTAAGAGCATTAGTTGTTCATGATCACATGGCTGATGAGAAGTGAAGCTCATTGCTGTAGCCAGCATCTTAAGAGTACTCAACCTATCACTAACCCAGAAAAAAACCACCATATTCAAAGTATAGTTCTAAAGGATACATTATGATTTTGCACATCTGAATGTCAAAAACCTTAAGTTAAATGTTCATCACTTAGGACCATCTGCATTCATGTGATTCATTTACCACAAATGTACAGGTGCCAATTGATTATTTTTTCATTGCTGTGGCCAAAATAATCTGAGAGAAATAATTTAAAGGAAGAAACACTTATTTTGGCTCCCAGTTTCAGAGGGTTCAGTCCATCATGGTGGGGAAGATGTGACAAAGCAGCTCAGTTCATGGCATGGTGGTGCAGGGCCTGATAGCAGAAGACAGGGCGTTCTGGCATTCTGCTTTCCCCTTTTTATTCTGTCTGGGTGCTCAACCTATGAGATAGTGTCAGACAAGACCTTTCCCCTCAGTTACCCCTCTTTGGCAGCACCCTCAAATAGATATCCAGACATGTGTCACAGTCCACTAGGGGATCTCAAACTCAGTGAAACTGGCAATGAAAATTAACATCACAGGCCTTACTTCAAATATGCATCTGTGCACACAGCAGGAGTCTATACACAAAGAATCCAGAATCCATCTTCATTAGATTTATAGACAGAATAGAAGCTACAGGGTTTTCAGTTGAGTTTAGACAAAGATGTTTAAATGTAATCATTGTCTAGCAATATGGAAGCCAATATGTGCCAAGTTCCCATATTCATGCTGTGCACTCTTGAAAATGCTTTCAATTTTGTTTTCACTTAAACCCTTGTCAACTATATTTTTTTTTGCCATTTTGAGATATAAAAATTTCAGTTATTTGTGGGGGTGGAGAGGTGGCTCAGGGGTTAAGCCTCTGCCTTGCAGGCGGAAGGTCCAGAGTTCGGATTCTAGATTACCATGTATAGACGCTTGGCGGAAGCGGGGGGGGGGGGGGGGGGCTGCATTTCTGATCCTGGTAAGGCGGAGCCTGTGAATCCCGGGCAGAGTAAACAAGGAGAAGGTGGAGGTGGTCCATGGTGGTTCCCGAATTTGTCCGTGGTTCTACACACACACACATACACACACACACACATACATACACACACATACACACACAATTGAATAAATAATAAATAATAAAAAATTTAAAATTTCAGTTATTTGTGTCCAAAGTCACATCATTGGTAAGTGAATTCAAATCACCCAGGACCAGAGGGTAGACCTATACATATATACCAAACTACTTCTTTGATGCTAATGACTTTTGTTACCTGAGGTTACTACAGAATATAGAATATTACTCCAGTTTAAAACACTCAAGATACAGACCAAGGTCATTAGGGAGAACAGAGATCCTTTGTCTAATTTCATATAATGTTTTCAGATTGGTATTCTGTTAAAACTTCAAATAACAGAAAAGAAATCTCAAAGGTTCTATACGAGAAGGAAAAAAAAATCCAAGCCAAGTTATACGCAAGTTCTTTCTTTCTTGACACCCAATTATGAATATAATTGCTCCATAACATGCACACATATAAATGAAATTCTTCTCTTGTTTGGTCCTAGATTTTAGACCTCTTGTGGCTAATGGACATACAGTGATAATCTGCAGTTGCTCATTCCCAGATCAGTGAAATTCTTCATTTTGATCTTACCGTCTATTCAATGAACAGGCCACTCTCAAGTATGGGTTTCTCCAAAATTTACAATCAAAACATGTTCTGACAATAAATGAAAGCAATATACTAGTATTACAGTTAAACTGAAGAGCCATAAATCTAAAAATATTTTTTTCTTTTTCAGGGCCAATTTGCATTTTCAATCCTAAGAGACTCTGCTGACTAAAAGTTATAGGGGTGATAAAATTTACATAAAATATATAACTTAACTTAATAGGTTTGCTGTTGCTTTACAATGACAAGGAATAATAATGTTTCCTTTTAAAGCTAATGCTGTGAGAGATCATGAGAAGACTACCTCTCTTGGTAACGCTCTTGGGGTAGATCCCAAACTCCTGGACCCCATGGACTCCACTGAAGAGGGAGTTATGAAATGACACACTATGTTCTTCCTGTTCAAAGAGGTTATTAAGAATGGTGTGTTGGTCAAGAATGATCAGCAGATATCAATGATGTGCATTTACTGGAAGAAACTAAAGGCTCTCTGCCTTTGCTTCAATTTTGGTTAGAGAGTGATATCAAAAGAGATCAAGAAAGGTCAGGGTGCTGGCAGAGTGCTGCTTTAAGATGGAGTCACATGCAAAATGACTTCTCTGTGAACACTGTTAAATAGTGTCTACTAGTAAACCAAGCATCTAGTGATTTTAGACAGTATTTAACTTCACATATTCACAGTTTTTTACCAAATAAATCATGTTTTTCTGTTATATTAGACCCAGAGGACCACATTATAGGATTTGCCTTCTCTAAAAGATCTTCTTCTTAAGATCTATGAACAGACTGAAGCTTTTCATTGTATTTCTACATATATTTTTGAGTACCTGTCTATACATGATACTCTTTGGAACTGAATACATCATGGTAAATCCAGACACAAGCCGCCAACCCGTACTTACAGAGTTTGTTATTCTTTTTTTTTAATTTTTTTATTATTATTATTTATTCAATTGTGAGCATGTGTGTGTGTATATGTGTGCGCGGGCGCGTGTGTGTCTGTGTGTGTGTGTGTGTGTCTGTGTATGTGTAGAACCACGGACGAATCCGCGAACCACCATGGACGCCTCCACCTCCTTCTGCCCCGGGATTCACAGGCTCCGCCCTACCAGGACCAGAAGCGCAGGCCGCCCCCGCTTCCACCTGGCGTCTATACGTGGGATCTGGGATCCGAACTCAGGACCTTCCGCCTAGCAAGGCGGAGGCTTAACCCCTGAGCCACCTCTCCAGCCCCAGAGTTTGTTATTCTTGCTAGACCCTTTCCTTTGTTGTGTAAGCAAAGTGAACTGCAATGTAATGACAAATAAATTTGAAGGATTCTTTTATTAGACTCAGATTTCATTTCCACTTCTCAAACTCCACCAAGGTTCCACAGACAAGAAAAACTCCCATGTATGGGAGTTTCCCTTCAGCATGCTTCCATCAATGAGTTAAATCCTTATACACATGAGCCAAGTAGATATTTAAACCAGAATTTTATGAGCAAAGCAACCAGGGACAGAGAAGCCCTAGAGGATTATAGTTGTTGAGAGCAGCAATGCTTAGCTAAATAACGGTATCCAAAATAAGAACACAGGGACTTCATTAGAAGTGAGCAAAAACAGTACCGAGAATGGCGAGGCTTGGAGAAAACTGGAGTTGAAGAAGGAAAACTAGGGTGGTAGAGACTGATCCTCAAAGAGCTGCCAATTCTTACACAGGTAGGAAATTAGATGCAAAGTTTCTCTAAAAGAAAAGAACCATGGGGGAAGAGAAGGCATGGGAAAGGAGGCAACAGAGAGCAGAGACAATAATTCTATTGCTAGCAAAGGAAATGATTGGTTAGGAGGAGGCCGCACCTAGGAACATTGTGAAGAAGTGCAGAGCTGGGAAACCCACTCGCAGACAGAAAGCATCAGTTCACCACTGTATTTTTGTAGCAGGTGTCCTGATGAACACCCTTAGGCAGGCGAGCGGTTTGTAACTTCATATACTCAACCAAATTTTAAGAACTTACTCTGTGCTAGACATACATTGTTGGTCGTTGCTGGCAGCAGAATGATGGCTAAGGTAGAAACTGAATGTTTTAAACTGATGTTTTAGTGGGTATCAACTAGACACTGGGCAATTAGTACCAAGTGAGATGCAACTGATGGATAAAGGGCAGCAGGTAGTCTAGGTCTAAAGAAGTTGTTATTGAGGGCAGAGGCCAGGAGACCATTTTATTCATCCATCTGTTCATTTCCTCCTTCAACCGTTCACAGGTAAATACCCTCAGTGGCATCAGTGAATGTTACTCCAGGTGGCAGGAGCAGATGACGGACATGGCAGGAGAGTCAACCACAGCATGACTGACATATCAAGCAGCTGCTGTGAAAGTGCAGCAGTCAGTCAATCACCCTCTGCAGAAAGGGGGATGGGCTTGGCCTTCCAGAATCCCTACCCTCCTGCCTTTGAAGAATATAGAGGTTGACTTCTGTCACCAAAGATGCAGCATGATCTGGTCATGGAAAAGAAGACTATTGCTTAAGGTATAGAACATAGCCTGCCCTATCCTAGAAATCCTTGTTCTTGAGAAGAACCTTTAATGGAGGTTTTTCTTTTATCTGAAACTGTCTTTATGGCTAGTCACAAAATTCAGATCTTCTCTTTTAGCAACACATACCACTCCACATCCACTTGTTTTCAAAAGCCTGGCACGTTAGTGACATGTTATAGTCTTCGCTGGCTAGATAAAGGCTACATGCAGTGAGTTATCAGATTGGTACAGGATGCACGATTTATGAGAAATAACTCAAAACATATTTCAGGGTGACCCAAAGGATATAAAAATAGGATAATGGTTAGAAATATACTCAGGGAACAATTTGGATATCACCACTTAGCACAATAACTGGTCCATAGTGGACACTCCCAAAAGATCATTTGTTCTGTGCTGAAACTTCTTGTAGTAAATTATCAACATCTGTAGTTTATTAATTATAACCACACACATCCATTATCAGAATCTTAAAGTATTTGGGCACTGATTTCTTTCTTCTGTTTCTGTTCTAAAATTTAAAAACAAATACTTTTGACTGCTCACATAAAGTTAGGCAGCATCTCAGAAATTCCAAACTTTTCCAACAGAATTATATTTTCTTTTAGTGAATAAAATAAGACAAAATGAATTTCTCCCATCTCCAACTTTTTTTTTTTAAATTAATAGACCTAGAGGCAGTTTTCTGGGTGACAAAGAGCATCCTTAGTTTTCTGCGTTGGTGTGCAGAGAAAAGCTGGACCCGCTCCACTGAATGAAAGAATTCTTCTTCCAGATTCAGCGTTGGTCATTTATATGAACAAGGCCCAGGAAGACAGCATCTGATCATTCTAGGGAGACCGAACCCTGTTTCGGACAGATTGTAAGAGGCCAGCCCCAGAGGAAGTTCCCAACTAAAGCAAAGGACAAAATCTGGACAGGGAGTGGGCAGCCGGCGGTCAGGAGGAAAGAGTTACGACCAGCAGTCCACGTGGGGAGACCTGAGGAGGCTTAAGCTCTGGCTAAAGGTTAAGAGGCAAGGAGTCAGGCTAGATTTAGTCCCACGGAACAGGAAAGAGAAGCACAAACTCGCTTGCCAGATCCAGGGAAGGAGCCAGAAGTGCAATCCTCAAGGGAGGAGAATGAAACGCAAGGATGTGAGCAGGGGTCAGAGGCAGATCACCAGACACAGGCCTGGCTGGAGGTGGAACATCCCAGCCCCTGACCTTGGCCCCAGTGAGTGCCAGGCTCAGGGGGCGGCTGACCCTACCCTTAGAACTACATGGAACACAGCCATGGTGTGTCACCCTCTCAAACCTCCCTGCTCCTTTTTGATGTTTTTGTGTTACTACCTCAGTTGGTATATGCCGCACAGTTTCCTAGTGGCTGCTGCTAATAGCTTTTAAAGTGGATAAGAGTTTGTTTAAAGTCGATCTTGAGGGTAGTTTGTGTCATCGCTCCACATATTGTCAGATTCTTGCTACACAATATTCTCTACAGTGTTTCAGTTGTGCCCATGATTATGTGTGTATTGTAGTACTTGATTTTGTCTAATATGGTTAAAATAAATTCTCAGTTTATATATATATATTACTATTTTGCTTCTTGGCTTTAAACATAGCAAGATCATTAATTGTTATAGAGATTTTCTTTTGAAATAATGACGTCTTTTTAACCTCAAACTAATACTAAGGGTCAGAATATCCTAATTTCATCTAACTAAATTCATTATACCAGCAAACTAAATAACAACAACAAAAAATAGCAAAGTCTTGAGAGGAAAATATTTATAACTAACAACTTGGTCATCAGGATAATCTTATTATAAGTCTTTGGCAATTTGATAGTTCTGTAATAATTTCTTTGGTTCTAGCTAGAGGGGAAATTGAGTTGGAACTGTGTAGTGTTCTGCACATTGGAAATCTGACCTGAGCTCAGTGGGACCCACTGTGAAAGAAGGATAGACCCTGTGCTGGTAGAAAGCTTGCTGAATGCCCCATCCAGTACTTAGAGGGTCAAAGGCAGTACGGTACAGTGCTCACAGATGTACAGTTCTAGATATACAGTACTCACTGCCTGGCCAGGAACCACACACTCTCGTTATATGACAAACACAAAGAACAATTAAGAAAGCAAAATGCTAGAGATGGTCTTCTCCCATTGGAAGATATAGACATGCATAGTCAGAGAAGGAAAACAAGACGGAACAGAGATGAACTCCATGCCACCAAGTCAGCCACAAAGAATGCAAAGTCAGATCTCTGGCCAGAACTGTGACACACTGAAAGCTCTGCCCAAGGACCCAGGAAAGTGGCATCCTGAGGAACAGGAAATCCATCCTCTTCGTCTGCACTTTTAATTTTCTGCTACTGCTGTGATTTTTATCTTAATTAAAATTTTATTTTTACTTTTGTTCTATCCTTCTTTTTCCATTTTCTTTGATTAAGAGTTTTTATAGAGATTTATATTTGAGTCAGACTGATTAAATAGAGAGAACAGTTGCTCCTGTGTTGTACCAATAATAATTACAAGTCTTATTCTGTTTGTTTTCTTTCAATTCCTGTATACTAATACTTTAGTATACACTGTATTATCCTTGCTTTGGGGGAGAGGTGATAGTTTCCAATGGACTATCACAGTATTTTCATAGCGGGATTATCCATCTGTGACAGTTAATATTGGGTATCAACTTGACCACATCTGGCATTAACTAGTATCAGCTGAGACCACCTGAAAAGATTTTCTGGATCAATACATTTAATAGAAAGATCAGCCTTAGATCTGATTTGAACCTCCCTAAATCTAATTGGAACCTCCCAGTAGCAGACCAGATAAAAAGGAGCCATAGAACAGAAGACTAAGAAGAAGAGAGCTCTCCAGGAATCCTCCAGCCTTCAGCTGTCACCCACCAGTTTACTGGATGTCTGCAGTGACTCAGCCTGCCTCCAGCTTCAGCCACCAGCCATGTCGCCTCAGACATGAAAGACTGTTTTTTCCCTCTGGAACCATAAGTTGGATAAATCTCCCTTTCTCCTTAAATTGATTGACTTTGAATACTCTCTCACAGCAATAGTTAAGAGAAAGTTACACTATCAGTTGTGTTTGTTTCCATAGTTAATAATTCACTCGCAGAGTAGTACAGAGACCTGAGCACACGGGCTGAGGTCAGTTACTGAGTCATACCTCTTGTCCAGAGTTGAGAAGCTTTGCTTTAGCTGCACTGTAATCTACCCTTAGTTAACATTGCAAATACTTCAACTGAAAGAGTGCAGGTGATTGAAAACCCAATGAATGCTGTCATCCCAGGTACATGAGTCTAAAGGCAGAAGAAACAAGAAAAATATGCAAAACCTTTACAACTTTTTCTAAAATTACCAACTTCACAGTCCAGTGTGGATTCCAGTGAGAATAAATCAGAAATATGAAAAAAAATTTTCACTTTTTCCAAAATTACCAACTTTACAGTCATGGATTACAGTGAGAGTAAACCAGATAAAATCAGAAGAAAGAATTCAAAACAGTGATTATAAGAATGTTCAACAAAACAGAGGACACAAAGAAAGTCCTAAATGAATTCAGTGAGTGCAAATAAACAGCTTCCTGAAATAAGGAAGAAGATACAAAGAAGATAAAGGAGATGAATTCAATAAAACAATAAAAATGCTGAAAATAAAAGTAAATCAAGAAGAAATTTTGGAAATGAAAAACTCACTAAGACAACAGAAAACCTCAGTAGGAAGACTCACCAATATAATGAATCAACTAGAAGACATAACACCAGGCCTTGAAGACAACAAGAAAAGTGAATTAGAGTATATGGACAATAAAGATGAACTAATAATAAAGCACAAACACAAGGAAAGATTCAGATCATGCTATTTAAAAGACCAAATTTCTGAACCAGGGACAAAGAAGAAAGAATACTATGTTTAAGATAAAAGCATATAAAATAAAAAAGCATATAAAATAAAATCACAGAAGGAAATTGATCAAATCTAAGGAGACAGCCATCCAGATACAAGGAAACATTTAGAACAGTCAACAAATTAGATCAGGAAAGAACTTCCCCATGCTGTACTAGAGCTAAAATACTAAATATTACAAAGAAAAACCACTGAAAGTTCAAAAGACAAGTACCAAGTCACATATCTCAACTTCACAGCAGAACGCTCAACAAAAGTTCTCAAAGTCAGGTGGGCACAGAATGCTATACAGGAACAGTCCATTCTGATTACTATATATAGTAAAGTTATCTTCATAAATAAAGGAGAACAAAAACTTTCTATGATAAACTTAGACTAAAGAAATTCATGACCATTAAGCCAGATACTACAGGAAGAAATTCTACATACTAAAGAAAAATATAATCGCATCCATGTGGTCACAGGAAAGAATAAACTGTACTAGAAGAGCAGGTTAAACACTACAGATTAGGAAAATATAAACAATTTAAAAAACAACAAAATAACAGGAATTAATACATTCCTGTCAATAATATTTCTAATCACTAAGGTTTTCATGTCTCTAATCAAAATATATAGAATAACAGATTGAATTTAACAATAGGACCCATCTGTTAGGTTTCATATAAAATCTCCCCAGAAGGGCTAGTGTGTGTGAACAATTGGTTCCTAGCTTTGGGCACTATTGTTGAAGCTTTGCAAGGTAGAGCTTTACTAAAAGAAGTGGATCATTACAGGGGGCCTTCATATTTATATAGCCTGACCCTGTTTCTCTTTTGTTCTCTACATCTTGGTCTAGGTGTTTTGAGGTGTTGCACTACTCTCTCCAAAGCTGCCATGTGTTTGCTGCTACAATGGACTGTACCTTTGAACTAGGAGACAAAGTAAACACTTCCTGTTTTAAATTGATGCTTCTTCAGTATTTGTTGACAGCAACAACAAAAGTAACTGGTGCTGTGGCTGTGATACCGTGGTCTAAACCATGTATTTGTAGTCTCTCTGAACTTTTTTAGAAGAAAAGGTGTGTGATCAGAAACACTGAGAAGAAATTATTTGGGTAAGGACTACAGAAGCCCTAGATGCTGTATAGAGTAGTTAATGACCATTCCAGCATGAATGCGGGAGACCAAATACCAATGGAAAGACGCATAGTAAAGACAGTGACTATGAAGTTTTAGAGTGGAACAAGGACTGTGATAGGAACTGGATAGCAGGCCATTTGTACTTTCTGGGGAAAAAAAAAAAGGAAGGAGGGAGGGAGGGAGGAAAGAAAGAGGGAGGGAAGGAAAAAGAAAAAAGAAGGAAAATAAGTTAGTCTGATTTCTGTCCATGTCCAGATAATTTGAGTGAACTTGAATTTAAAAGTTGTGGTCTACACTGTTTGGTGGAGAGAATTTCAACATAGCATAACATTCAAGCTGTGGCTTGGCCATCTCTGACTGTTTTTGTTGATGTTTATAGTTGGAACTCAAAGTAGAAGAATATTAAAAATGTGCAGTTTGGTGAAGAAGGACACATTTAAAGTTTGGGGCAGTTAACAGTTTGTGATAAGTAGGACAGACACATCCAAAGGCTAAAGAGATTGGCAACGTTGTACTGCTTTGCACTAGGATAAGGGGTAAGGTGCCGTGAGTGCAAAAACTGTCAAAGGCTCCAGCTCAAAAAGAAAATGCAAATGTATTTGAAAGGAAAACTAACTGATCTGAGAATTCTATCACTTGGGTTCCCTGCACCAGATGGAAGCCTAAAAAAGTATTTCCCCAGGTTCAGCAGCAAAAGCATTCAGGGGCTCCTGCAGCTGTGTTCCAATTATGTTTTGAACTTACAATGGACTCGATAATGTCCACAAAAGGCTGATTTTGGAGGCATGCAGGACGCAGGAGTGAAAAAGCTCAGCCACTTGTTCCCATGTTGGCATGATTTCCTGCCATGATGTACTGTACCCTCAAACCATGTGTCCAAGTAAGTCCTCCACCCCTTATGTTGATGCTTCTCATCTATGTTGTCACTGGAGGAGAAATGTAACTGACAGACTATCTGCGTATTGGCTGAAAGAAACACACACCAGTGGAACTTTGAGTTGAAAGGATCACAGAAGACACTCCAAGCCAGGTAAATGTAAGCAGCAAAATACACAATTAGACAAGGTGGACATTAAACCTAAGTTAGAAGAGATTTAAAATGATGGCCATTTCAAATTGATCAATCTATCAAGAGACTGTAACAATCATAAACATATATTCACTAAAACTGTGCTGATTGTAGTGGAAAGGGGAGGGAAGATGGAACCGGTGATTAAGGTGTAAAAATGTCATAAATTCACTGTATTTATGCATGAAACAATAAAAGAATAAAGTGTAATTTAAAAACATTGCTGCTGTTTATGAAGGCACAGGTTAACCTTAACACAGTTATAATGAGTGACTTCAAAATCTTACTCCCATCAATATCTTTCTCTCTCTCTACATATATATAAAGAAATATCCGAGTTAAATGACATTACAAATCATATGAACTTTACAGAATTCCACCCAACAACTGCAGAATGGATATTTTCACTGCAGCCTATTTATCTTTCTCTAAAAGGTCATATTTTAGAATAAAAAGCAATTGAATAAATACAGGAAAGCTGAAATAACTTCTTGCATTCTGCCTGACCACAGTGGAACAAAACTAAAAATCCATGGCAAGAAAAGCTACAGAAAATTCATAAACCATGGCTAATAAATGAAGGGCATCAAAGCAATTGAGAGGGAAATTGTAAAACTTCTTGAATGGAAATGAAAATACAACCTTCTAGAACCCATGGGACACAACTGAAATGGCAAGATTATATCTGAATGTTCACCTTAAAAAGTTAGCAGTCTTCTCTAAATAACAATGACGTACCACAAATAATTTACTATCTAAAAAATTAAAGAAGATTGACAAGCTCCTAGTCAGACTAACCAAAAGAAAGAGAGAGAAAAACCAAATTGATAAAATGGAGATGGAAGGAGACATTCAAATAAGTGCCAAGAAAACTGAGAATTGTTAGGGCATTTTTAAAAAGTGATATTGCAATAAATTGGAAAACCTAGAAGAAACTGGTAAATTTCCCCATGCATGTGATTATCCAAATTAAATGAAGATGGTGCAAGTAACTGAGAGTTGTAATGACTAAGCGATAGCAATGAAACCATAACAAGTCCTCCAACTAATAAAAGTCTTGGCTCACATTCTAAAAGACCTTTGAAAAAGAATACCAGTGTGCCCCAAACTATTACCTAAGATTAAAGGAAGTGCTGTGAAGTCATGTCCATACAACTGGCATTATCCTGATACCAAAAGTAGATAGTAACACAACAAAAAGCAAACTATGAGCCAACTGAATATGGATCCAAGGTTTTTCAAATAAATACCTGCAAGCTACACTCAACAGCATATGAAAATGATCATTCATTATGATCAAGCTTTTTCACTACAGGGATCTAAGAATGGTTCAAAATATGCAAATCAATAAACACAGCAGGTACAACGGATGTGGATACAGAAGTTACACAATTATGTCAATAGTAACAGTAAAGACCTGTGACAGAGACCAACATACTTTCATTATGAAAATTATCAAATCACTAGGAACAGAAGGAACCTATTTCAATATGTTAAAGGCCATTATATGGCAAATTTATAGTTAACATTAAATTAGAGGGAAAGTTGAAAATATTTTCAGTAAATCAGATCACCTTTAGTCAATATAATGTTTCAAGTCATAGCTAGAATACTAAGATAAAAGGAGGAAATAAAAGATTACTTACATTTCAAATTATTCCTATTCATGAATAATTCAATCAAATAATGAAGAGATCCTGAAGCGTTTACCAAAACACTTTCATCAAAGTGAAAGAAATCAGTAAAAGCAAAAAAAGCAAAAAAAAAAAAAAAAAGCTAGGAATAAACTTAACCAACCCAACCAAGGATCTAAAATACCACTACAAAGGGCTGGAGACGTGGCTCAGGAAGCCTCTGCCTTGGCGGAAGGTCCTGAGTTTGAATCCTAGACCCCACATATAGATGCAGGGTGGAAGCGGGGACGGCCTGCATTTCTGGTTCTGGTAGGGCAGAGCCTGTGAATCCCGGGGCAGAGTAAACAAGGAGGAGGTGGAGGCGGTCCATGGTGGTTCCCGAATTTACACACACACACACACACACACACACACACACATACATACACATGTACATGCATGATTGAATAAATAAAAAAATTAATAAAAAATGTTAAACACCACGACAAAAGAAAATTTTAAAAATAAAAGAAGAAATTGAATGTATTACAAGACTAACAGGCATCCCATGTTAAAGAGTTGGCAAAATTAATTTTGAACATAGTTATGTTACCAAAAGCATTGTATGGATTTTATGTAATCTCCATCAAAATTCAACTGATGTTTTTCATATTAGAGGAGGAAAATTTCTAAAATTCTATAGAACTGAAACAATCTTGAACAAATGGGAAAACTGCATATCTATATGCAGAAGAATGAAACTACATCCTTATCTCTAATCATACATTAAAAATCAATTCAAAACAAATTGAAGATCTTAATGAAACCTGAAACTGTCAGAGAAAAACATTTTAAGATATAGGGAGAGGCAATAACATAGCAGGTGCTGAAAAGAACATCTGTAACTCAGGAAATTTTCCAAGAGCTGATGAATGGAATTGCAAGACATTAAAAATTTTCTGTACAGTAAGAAAAATAAGTAAGCAGACATGTTATAACATGTCGAAAAGTCTTTGCTAGATATACATCTGAAAGAAAGTTAATATCCATAATAAAGAACTGAACATTTACCCCTAAATAGGAGCAATCCAAAACAACCCAATCAATAATAAGCAGATAAAAAATAAGACAGTCCTCAAAGCATAAAATAAGAATGACTAATAAACATTGCTTCAATTCCCCAAGCCCTCAGGGTGATTCAGATCAAAGTTACACTGAGATTCCATCTCTTTCCAGGCAGTAAGATTTCTATTAAGAAAACAAATGGTACCGAATGCTGGTGAGGGATCAGGGATGGGAATCCTTAACACTGTTTTGTGGAAACGTTCATCAATATAGTCTGTTGATCACTATGGAGTTTCTTCAAAAAGATAAAAATTGCAATACAATACAATCCATCTACTAGCAACTCTGGCACTATATCCGAAGGAACTGAAGTTAGTACAATACAGGGATACTGTCCTGTGATGGTTTGTCTCCACTGCTAACCTGACTCCTAGAAAGTAGGCCTGTGAGCATGCCTATGAGGAATTACCTAGTTAAGACCTGATTAAGCCTGTGGAAAAATTGTCTTGATTGTGTCGTTGATGTGGGAAGTTCCAGTCTACTGCTGGCAGGACCCTGCCATGGGTAGGCAAATAAGCCGACAGTTTCCTTGTGCTCTTGATGTGATGTGACCAGTTCCCCCAGGTTCTGCTGGTCTGACTCTCAATTCAGGATCAACTATAACCTGGAATTGTGACCTGAACAAGAGGCCCCTCTCCTTCTAAGTTGTCTGGGCCAGGTGTTCGTTTCGACAACATTACAGGAAACTAAGACACTGCAATGTTGCTTGCTGTAGCATTATTCACAATAGCTGAGACAGACATGAAGTCTGTCTCTATCTAGGTGTCCACCAATAGGCGACTGGATAAGGGAAGGTGATACATCTGCAGGATGGTTTTTATCTGTTAGCTCATTGCCCCTGCGTTTCCTAGTCTCCACAGGAACCCTTGCCCCTTTCATTTTTACAGCTGAGGTGTTGTCATCAGCGTCCTCTAGTTTGAGGACTAGGAAAAAAAATGACCAGCTGACTAGTGAAATACAACAATTCTTTTGGCTTTACCTTTTTGATTCTCAAATGTAACCATACCCCTGAGAAATGATGAAAGAAAACATTTTAAGCACTCAGTGACTCATTTTGTTTTCATCCAGGGTGTAGAAAGATAAATTAAAATGAAGCCTTAAGAGTTCTGACATCACGGGGTTCCCTAAGGATATGCCAGACAGGAACCCTGCCAGCATCCCCTTACCCTGTGGCTGTTTATGCTCTTGAGTGGCATAATCACACATGGCAGCACACGAACCAAAACCCCTAATCAGCGTGAACTCAGCCCTAGACGACAAAGCACAGTCCCTGTGGTGCTAGTGCCTTAGTCTCGACGCAAGCATTTCTCTCCTTTCAGAAAAGCGTCTCCAACAAACCCACTTAAAGGAAAAAGGGAAAAGGGCTTGGGCTATGAGAAATAACAGAATGAGAAGAGCATTGTTGGAGCCAGTTTCTGGAATAATTCATAAGTATATGAAGTCCTAAGCGCTTTCAGAAAGCTCTTCCTAGTTCTCTGGCTCAGTTGAATATCCTCCTCTTAGGACTCTCCATCTCTCCTGTGTTTTTTCTTATCATCCATCCAGAAAATCAATAGGAAAAACTCACCCTCCACTGTGTGTTGAATCTGCAACAGCACTCCCTATATACTTAGTACTTTCTTGGGCTTCTGCCAGCCAATCATCCCTGCTACCATCATCTTCTGCCTCCAGAGAAGTCTGTCTCTATCTCTCAGGAGTCCTGACACCTCCCTTACAATCTGGTCTTCCACACCAGTCTTTCCAAGTAGCACCACAAATATGTAGACAACTACAACAATCTAATGGAAGAGTTCCTTAACTTTGTGAACTCTTCTGAACTTCTACTTCTTTGCGCATTAGAGTATATATTGTCATGGCAATACCCTAATGCTTTCACTCAGAACACTTCCACCCCTCAAATCTGCAACTCAAGGAAATCTTTGATTCGCCTCTGCACTTCAGATTCTCAGAAGCTCCCTTTTTCACACTCTCTGTACCTGCTTTTTATATCTACTGAGAACTTTCCTACTGTATCCAGTTTTTAATTTATCTTTTCTGTCTTTGACCCTGCTTACATCTTTCAGTGTTATCTGAAGACATAAAATCATTTCAACAAAGTATTCAACTTCCTCATGCCTCAGGAACCAATCCTGAATCTATCAAACTCCCTTCCTTTTCCCTTCTAAATCCAGCTTAAAATATTTAACAACAAATCTTACATTTATCATGGTTTGAAATGTGAGATGGCCGCCTCAGGCTCATGTGTTTGAATCTTTAATTGTTTGGGAAAGCCATGGCATCATAGGAAGTTGGAGGAAGACAATCACAGGGAGCGGGTCTTGAGCACCACCCCTCTTCGGTTAAGTCAGTCTGCTCTTGCAGTTTGCAGAAGTTCCCTCGCCTCCATGATATCTGCAGTGACCTAAGCTGCCTCCAGCTTCTGACAGCCAGTCATGCCTTTTCCATCTCAATGGACAGTATCTCCCCTCTGGAACCATAAGCTGAATACATCTCCCTTTTCTCCCTTAAGTTGTTTGAGCCTCAGTGTTGTCTCTGGTTTGTCCCCTGTGCATATCAACTGTGTCATTTTCATTCCTGCATCTTCAGCATCTAAAGCAGTGCAATCAAAGATGCTGGAGAAACCACCCTGCTTGGGTTACTGCTATTTCCAGCTTTGTCCTTCAACTTTTCCATGGCCAGGAGTAGGACTTATTCCTCATACAGGCCTTTTCCAGGGAACATAATCCCCTTGGTTTCTCTATAACCCACTTCTAGGGTTATAGAGACTCTTCAATTATGACCCAAAATCAGAGGAGTGATACCCGTCACTTCCTGTGCTTTCAAGCCCACGTGCACCTTCATTGAAAACATCACTGTTCCTCTCACCTGATAACAAAGGAAGAGCAGAAGAATAGATGAAAGAAAGCAAGATGAGGAGAGGAAGGACCAGAAAGAGAGAGAAAGAAAGAGCAGAGGAACAGACAAGAAGAACAGGGGGAAAGAGAAGGAAGAATGGAAGTAAATCCATCCTCAGAGGATGGTTGGCTTGTTTGTTCTCCATATGTCCTGGTTTGAAAGTGAAATATCCCCCAATGGCTTGTGTGTTTAAATATTTGATCTTCAACTGTTTGGGAAGATTGTGGAAACCAGAAATGAGGAACCTTGATGGTGGAAGTATGTCACTGAGGGTGGGCTTGAGGCTCTATAGTCTGCCCTGCTTCCTGTTTCTCTCTCTCTCTCTCTTCTTCTTCTTCTTCTTCTTCTTTTTCTCCTTCTTCTTCTTCTTTTTCTTCTTCTTAAGTGTGATGAAATGTGAGCTGTCAGCCTCCTGCCTCTGCTGCCATGCCTCCCTTGTCATGATGAACTCTGTCCTCTAGAACTGCAAGTCAGAATAAACTTTTTCCTTAAATTGCTTCTGTCTGGATATTTTGTATCATAGCAACAGAAAGGAAACAGCGCAACATAGATCCTCTGTCTTGGAAAAGATTTATCAATTGTGTCATCTTCTGCTTGACTCACAGACCCTGTTCCCTCTACTTTTCAGTACCTATCTACTTCTCACTGCAATGATCACTTTATTTTCAACATTGCTTCTTCCATTTGAATGGACTACTTCTTGGTTCATGATTTTCTTTCTACCTTTCTGATTACTCTTTCTCAGGCTCTTTTTTGTAAGAGTTTCTCTTCATCATTTTCAAATGTGACTTCATCTGGCATTTTTTGTCCTCTTCACCTGTAGACTGAAGGACCATGCCTTATGAATTCTACCTCCTGCAAAACATTTGGTAAATCTATTCATTTTCTTTGTACCTCATGTATATTCAGATCTTTGCAACTTAACCTTTATCCACACAAGTACTGGAGACCACTCCCTGGTCACACCCATTCTTTTGTTACAGCAAAGTGCTACTGTGATTTCCTTTTGTTATAGCTTCAGACTCCCAAATACTTTAATATGCACTACAATATCCAGCCCCTTTGCACCCAACTCTCACATCTGCAGATGACTTAGCTCTCCAGACATCCTTTGGGTTCCTTGGGCTTTCCTCTAGTGACTTAGTGTTCCAGAAAATCTTTTAGTTCCTGAGTTTTACAGGCTCTCCTCGCTGAAACACTATTCCATTCTTTGAATAAATCTTTGCCTTCACTTCACCTCTGCTAAGAATCCTTTGCATAGTCCTTTAATTTTATCTTCTTTGGACTTACCAGGGTCCACACTTACTTGTCAAGCAGTCCGCCTGGCTGGCCTGGTGCATACTACATTCCATTATCATCCTGAACTACTTTCAGCCTTTCAGTTCAACAGCTCTCAATTCCATTTAGAATAAGACCATGTTGTCTTCTGCTCTGTGAGTTTGGTAATCACTGCCTATTGCTCAAAAGTTCCAGAGTCAAGTTTGATCTTTTGAGTGCTTGCCTTCTCTTATTATCATCCTTCCAGCTGCCTGCTTCTGGTTTGTTCTAGCTCAGATGATCTTTTTTCTGAGTATCTACAACATACTATTTTAATGTCTACCACAACACTTACCAAACTATACAGTAGTTTTATAGTGGTCAGTTACACTGTCTGGACTATGATTTTCCTAAAAGTAGAAGGTTTCTCCATTCATATTTCTCATGTTTAGAAAAGTTTCAATCATACAAAAGATAACATAACCATTATTAGGGGAAAAAAGTAAAGTAAATGAATAAGCAGGGAATGAATGGATAAGAAAGATTTTTTTCTGATGTCTCTGTGGGTCCATGTATATATCCCACTGGGTAAATTCAACAGGGATGTTCTCTTTTAAATGAAGATTTTAAGATATAGTGGACAAGTCACTAGCCTGTTTCTCTGACAGTTCTTTTAAGAATACTAGTGTACAGGCAATTCTTGTACATTTTGGTTGATTATGTACTTAAATTGCTCTTCTTTCTAACATACAGGGTACTACACTGAAAAAAATAGGATTTATAAAGGAAAGAAGTGTTGGCAACATGGATGTATTTTAAAGGCTTCACAAATTATTCTAATAAGCAACTATAGTTGGAAATCATGGATCTTTAGTCTTTTCCAACTTCACTGTGTGAGCTAGCTTCATGACAAATATAAATATAGATTCATTAAATCTGAGATATAGCCTGAAAGTTTGTATTTTTGGCAGTACTCACTTCATACAACTGGTCCAAGGACAAACTTTGAGGCAAAGATCTAATTGTTTTCTGCAGCCACGCACTTCTTGCACTACTTGCTTGCAGAGTTGCATCAGAGAGGAGGAAAGGGCTGTGTTAGGCTCAGCATAAGGAGTCACCAGGCTTTCTAGTCAAGGCATGTTTGCTGGAAAGTTTTGCTTTAGCAGAAAGATGGATTCCAGTGTTCATTTCTTGCTGTGTTTGTTTTACCTGACGCAGACCCTAAACTGAATGTGGCAAGTAAATTGTTAATAATGGACTGCACATTTTTAGTCAGAAAGCACTGAAAGTGCACAACATCCCTTCACTCCCATCTTTTTCTCTTGCTACATTTTCCTCCTTAAAAATACATCTTTTAATTTGATTTTTAATAAAAATATTTAAAAGCTATATTTGTAATTTTCATGAAAGAAGATGTCAAATGAAATATATCTCTGTATTATACCTATGGTGTATCTTCCTGAAAGACAAGTAATATGAATTGGGCTGTCCATGGGCTTTGCTTTTGCTCTGTCAAAAGAGACCCTTTTAATTCCAATTTTGTAGATAAAGAGAATGAAAGGCAGAAAGCTAAAAGGACTTAATTAAGATCTCACACCAAAATCAGAGAACGGAGCTGAAATTTACATTCCAACTCTCTGATACTAAAAGTTTCTTAGCGGAAAAAGAAGCAGGAAGCTTTCAAAACCCTGTGGTTTAATAATTCACGACACAACTTACTTCTGTACATAACACTTGCTGGAATTGATTTCCATCTAATTACTAATTGGTATTATTCCTAAACAATGTTTCAGGAATAATCAAAGTACATTTCAGAGCTACATAAAATAAGTTTATATTTACTAGAGGAGAAAGAATAAGAAGACTAGGGAAAATGCTAATTACTCAAGTTAATATGAATAAATCTTAGAGCTACAGATTAAAAGCAACCTGGCTGGGGCTGGGGAGATGATTCAGGGATTAAGACCTTTGTATCACAAACAAAAGGACCAAAAAAAGGACCTGAGTTCAGGTCCCCAGATCCCACATAAAACACTAGGGAGCCATGGCAGAATCCTGCAATTCTGGCCCTGGAAGGCAGAGCCTGAGAAACCTCAGAGCAAAGCAATATGAAGGTAGAGAGATGTAGGATGATTCCTGGAGTCACCTTTGGGCATCCATTGCCCCACCCCCTTACCTCTTTCTCTTTTTTACACACACACACACACACATGCAAAAAAATTAAAACAAACTGGAAACTCCTTCACAGTACCCACAGTACACTAACACCTATTCCTACAAAGACTATCCCCAGTACTTCCTAGTAGCACACCATCCGGTGTTCATTTAGATCACCAAATTACAGATGCAGATCATGCATGCCTCCAACACCTAATCTTGAAATAATCTTAAGTTTCCAGTTGAGTTACTATTTGCATCGATTTTGCATCAATATGATCATTTCATCAATACAATCACATAATGACAAAGATACATTGCAAGAAATGCATCTTTAGAGCATTCTGGAAACACTAGAGAACATGTTTGTACAAACCAAGCTGGCTCTAGTGGTACAAGCTGATATGGTCTTCACAGGATGTATGTGCACAATATCGTTCTGTCACTGACTGAAGCACAATTACACTACATGTGACTGATCAAACAGTAGAGCTCACTCCAACTGGGATAGTTGAGCTAATCTTTTTTAGTGAAGATGTGTTAGTTGAAAACTGCAAATAGTCATGTCAACTATAAAGCAGAATTCATTGAATTCAATACTTAATAGCATGTGTAAGATCAAAACATAATTTTTTAAAATAGAGAGATGGGAAAAAAGACAGGTGATTTACGGACATTGTTTTTTGTCTGTCTGTTTGTTTTAATCAGTTTTGAATTTACTCAATGATTTTTCTGAATTTATACAATTTTGCAACTGTCACCACAATCCAATAGTTGAACATTTTTGTCTTTTCCTAAAGTTCCATAGAACCTAAACTTTGTTCTACCCCAGATCCTCTAGCCACTATTCTTTCTTAGTCTGTAATTTTGCCTGTTCCAGAAATCTAGAATGAACGCAATTATAGTATAGAATAGGTAGTCTGCCTCATTTCGCATGACACAATGTTCCCAGAGTTCATTCACATTGTCGTATATAGTAATTTGTCTCTTTTTCTTGTTGCATCTCACATCATAGCTGCAACTCATCTAATTCATTTGGGTTGTTTACATACTTTGGTACCATGAACAATCACACACAAGTCTTTATGAGATCATGTTTTCTTTTCTCTTGATAACACAGAAGAGTGGAATTGTTGCATTAAAAAGTATACGTTTAACTTTCTGAAAGAATTTCCCAGTTGTTTTCCAAAATTTTTCTTACAATCTGATCAGAGATGCATGAAATTTACAATCTACCAGCAAAGCATGATGTTCAATTTCTGTAGATCTCAATAGTACTTGGTAGGTTTTGTTTGTTTTTTTTTATTTGTTTGTTTTTTAGTATAGCCTAAGGTGGTTCCTTTTAGGTTCAACTCCACAGGGTTAAAGGATATGTGAAGAACCAATAAAGTAACTTTTTCTGAGTATGTTAATGAAGGTATTTCTAAAAGAAATCCTTCGTATCTTGAATCAGGGAACTAAGTAAAGAATAACGCCTTCACCAATGTGTGTGGGCATCATTCAATTCACTGAGGTCCTGAATGGAACCGAAAAGCAAAGGAAAGGCAAAGACTCTTTCTCTTATGGAATTAGACATCTGACTTCCTGGTCTACTGGGTTCTTCAGGGTTGCAGTCAAACAGTTATCTTGGCCTTTGGGACTTTGAAGGAAGGATGAGAATGATACCATCAGTTCTTTTCTTTCTCCAATTTGTAGCATATCATCGAACTCATCTCACATACTCATCTCACAAAAATCCTTTGTATCTCTCTCTCTCTCTTTCTATCTCAGAGAAACTATTAATTCTGCTTCTCTGGAGCATATCAATATATAATCTTTTTAGTAGTTATGGGATGAGATTATTTTACACAAGGAAATATAAGAACTTAGTTTATAGTCAATCTAGAAATAGAATCAATGCAAAGTTAGCCACTGTTACTTCTCTACTCTCTTTTCAAAATGATCTTAAAGAATGAAAAGGTCTAGGATCTAAGGACATGCAACTTTCTTCTCATGCCCTTCTCAGTGTTATTTTTTAATGTCTTTTAAATAATCTATTAATTTTATCAATGTGAGTGCGTGTCAGAGGCTTGACAAAGACAACCTTGTATCCTCTGTTGAGCAAGACAAAGAAGGACCTTTCAACTACTATAAAATAATTTTCCCTATCTATTAACTCTCTCCAAGTGTTAAATATAAAACTAGAGCCTTAATAACAGCTCAGGCTATGGTTTACATCTAGCATCAAATACACAGTTTCAATCGCTTAAAATTTTTTTGACTCAATAAGCCCACTAGGCATTAGTATTTTTCCCTCATTAAGTGTTTCATTAGCTTATCTAAGTTTTTTATTCCTTGACCACACATTAAGATGATGGTATAGCCAATGTTAACATTTTTCCCAGAAGATAAGGAAATCTGGCATGTATATGGTATATATGGTAAAATATGATATATATAATGTATACACACACACACACACACACACATAAATATATATATATTTTTAAGCATAGTTGTCTTTCTTTCTCTGAAAAGATATGCTGATTTTGACTGAGACATTTTAAGGCTAGTGAGACTACAAAACTGCCCTCAGAGATATGTCAGAGACATTGCCCAAAGTCCAGTTCTCTGTGCTATGTTAAGTCAACAAAGGTGCTATGATGGCTTTCCATTAAGATACCTGCTGTGTGTTCTTACTGCCTGCAAGATTTTTCCAAACTTTATTACATGATTAAGCAACCTCAGGTTGGATTCTGAAAGGCTGCTAAGGGCTGGCAACCCTCTAGAGTCTGCCATCAGTCCTTTCTCTATTCATCTGCTGGTGCCATTTTTCTTGGCAAAGGTTTAACTATCTTGATGTACAAGAAGGGAGAGACCGACACCAGGATGGGCATGCACAGATACACTATTACTCTCTGGGAAAAGGCCAGCTGATGCCAAGGCCCTTCTTCTATAGAGTGCTACCCGGGGCTGGACATTGAAATTGGTCCAGATATTGGGAAGCTCATTTTATTCCACAGTCATATAGAAATGATGATTAAATCAGAATGTGAATACATTATCTCAACATGGTAAGTATTCCAAATGAACAATGACCTGTCCCTTGGATTGAAAATTAAATATTCATCAAAAAAGTTTTCTTTATAAGCACAGAGATAAAGAAAGAGTCTAGATTACAGTCTATCTAGAGTTTCATGGTATTTTTTTTCCAGTGTTTTATTCAAGTCTTTATGCATCTCAAGCCTGTCTTTAAAGGTGATCAGACATTTTTGTGCAGAGTCTAATCTTTACAACAATACAGTTATTTCTTGTGAATTCCATTGCTCATGTGTGTTAACCTGACTTTTCTAGACCCTGTATACTTCAGGATCGATGCTTTAGATCCTGTTGTTTTAGATATGTTTATTTTTATGTTCTTCCAGAGGTTAATGTGTTAAAATGTAACCCTCATGGTGAGGTATTAAGGAGTAGAAATTTAACCCAACTATGGTGTCCAGAGTGGTACCTTTGGGATTCAGTGTCATGGTTTGAAATGTGTCCCCCATCGTCTCATGTGTTTGGGAAGGTCATGGCACCTTTGAGAGGTGGAAGCTTGAGGTAGATTAGTCCTATCGTACCTCCAGGAGAAGTCTGCCTTTGTAGCAAGCAGTCTGGCAGCTCTCAACCTCTCGGATGGGTGTGACATATCCTGTCTCAAGCTTCGGCCACCAGCCATGCCACCTCCGCCATGAAAGACTGTATCTCCTCTCTGGAACCGTAAGCTTAATAAACGTACCTTTCTCTCTTAAGCTGATTGATTGTGGGTGCTCTCTCACAGCAATAGTTAACAGTAACCATTACAGGTGATTAGGATCTAATATGATGGTAAGGTGATACTCACATGGCTGAACCCTGGTGGCTTTATGATAAAGTGGAGACTTCTCTGATTAAGGCCAAGGATGATATTTGTCTATGGCTATAACTATAGATATTTAGAAAGCAGTGTGACATTATTTCAATTTACATAAGCAACAGTAGTTTAAAGTTTCCTGCTTACTCACTTTGCTTAAGACTTCCCCAGATACAGGTTTTTTCATCAGGTTAACAGTAGCAGACTTAGATTCCCTCTCACAAAGTTGGCTCCAAATCCAACCAGAGGGCAGATGTGCCGCAACAGCGAGTACATCTTGCCTGGCAAGTTGGTATTATGGTTCACAGCTGAATAAGACCTTTAATGCCTTAACTATCCCAGCAGCATGCATAGCACCTTCCAGTACTTAAAAACTAGCGGAAAGGGAAACAATTTCCAGTACAGTTTCACAGTGATTCTTCCATATCTTGCATCCAACGTTTGTGGTGTCTTTAACAGTGTCATCAGCTAGTTCTTGTGGGCAACTCAGAAAAATGGAAGAGTCTGGAATGTTTTGGGGTCCTCTAAAGACTTCCTTACCAACAGCTTTTATGGAAATTATCTCACACCTGGTACTGGGATTATTACTTATTATACTACTACTTCTAGGGCCAATATTAACAAGAGATACAAAGTAATTCCCTTACATTATTTAATTTGATTACAAAATGTCAGATTTCCATATGGCTTCCTCATCCTCCCCTATTTGATTGTTCTCTTCTTTGCTTTGTTCTGGAGTTTCTCAGGCTCTGCCCACCAGGGCCAGAAGTACAGGCCACCTGGAATTTTTTAGGCAGAGTCTTAACCCTTGAACCATCTCTCCAGCCCTCTATCTGGATATTGACTCTCAGAGTCATCTAGCTCCACCTTCTACCAGGAGGAGAGGAATCTAAGCTTCCAAACTGTATAAACAGGTATTCAGTGCTGAAGTTTCAAAGATCACATATCTCTGTTGAGACAACACAGCGAGGTGAGGTGGGAATCCCAGTTCCTGGAGGCTTCACATACCCCTCTGGTTTATTATCTTAGGGTTCAGGAGTCTAAACAGCTTGGAAGAGCTGTATTTCCTCTGAGGAAATGCACTCCCTGAGTTCTCCAGCCCCACAGGGGTTGCACCCACTCCGCAGCTTGTGTGCTCGCAAGTCCTTGGATCCTGCCGCTGGCTCTCTTGTGAGGACCCACCCGAGTGATTAAGGCAAGCCTGCCAAGTCACTCAAAGTCATCGTGCCACTTCAAAATCTTGCACTTAGTCTATTTTAAAGGCTCTTTTGCAATTTAAGGCAATGTGTTATCAAGTTTGGGAATCGGAAGTGGATGTTTCTGGAAGACTGTTATTTCACTGACCACAGAATGAAAGGCACTGATGACTTCAGAGGGTTTAAACCGGCGCCACCCAACCACAGTGATTTGACTGTCCTTATGGGGGCATTTGGTAATGTCTGTGGACATTTTTTTGGTTGTGACAGTAAGCCAGTGGCAGTTACTGCTGGGCATCTCGTGGCTAGAAGCCAGGGATGCAGCAAGACATTCTATGTCAGCATCCACAATCGACAGTGACCCATCCCAAAATATCTGCAGCAATGAGACTGAGAAACTTAGGTTTAAAGCATGGAACTCCTTAAAGTCAGAGTTAGGTAGACCGATAAATAAAGGGAACCAGGTCTGGAATTGAAAGTTCCACAGGGAAGTCTGAAGAATCACTCACAAGTTCTCTAACTCCACATTTTTGCAATTCTTAGAAGGCAAAGAAGTGATAATAACATACTTCAATAATAGTTTTCAGCCTTGTCTAAAATTGCTATTTGTTAAACAACATGTGTTTTATTTAGATCTGGCCAATCTCAAGTGTTTCTTAATGTGGTTATGGATATTATAAAAATCACAGATGCTCAGATTCAAAATATATAATACACAACAGACATCAATATTTTGTTTTTGCCTCAGTGTGGCTTGACTTCTATTCCTTGAAGCACACTTGTCAAGATGTTTCCTCCCACTGGAAGGAAGATTCAAGTTGGAGTTTAATTTCACTTACAGTAAGCATCTTATCTACTTTCTAAATTCACAAGAATTTCTTCAGTCATGTGTACATTTTCTCAGTCTTTTAAAGAGACTTTAGAATTGCTATCATGAAACTTTACATTTTTACAACACATTTCTTCCTGTCTTTTCCTTTTCTTTCAACCTACTCTGCCCATCTCTTCCCACTCTTTTTTATGACGTGGTTCAGTCTACGACATTCTCTGAAGATCTTTCTAATTTACAGAATAATAAAGAAAAATGTTCTCTTTTCTCTAGCAGGAAAAATTATAATTAAATAAAAACCGTGTGTGTGTGTGTGTGTGTGTGTGTGTGTGTGTGTGTGTGTGTGTGTGTGTGTGTTATACAAGTGCACATATGAGAGCAAAGAATATAGACATTCAGAATCAAGCATACGTGGGGTGTGAAATCTTCATCTAGTTCCCCAGGAAAAATAGTAACTATGAATATGAAAGTGTTCCAACAGCTTGTGGACCAACAGAGCAAAATGAGAGAAAGCACAGCTATACCACAGAACCTATTTCTGTTGCACACATTTCTCTGCCAAGAGAATGCTCTTGAGCTGAATTACATTTGTTACAATTTCTAGGTTACAATTAAAGAATGCAGGTTAAATATATGTTAGTGAGTTGGGATATGCTAAATATTATTTAAAGCCCATATTTCCTAAACATAAAGTCACACGCAAAGCTTCAGATACCAAATGTTATTCCATGTAGTGATTACTATTATAGGAACCTGCCAGATCCCTAGGGTCAAAAATCACCTGTAGAAGTTTATAAAAATATGCCTATGTAGTAAAACAATTTAATTTCTTCAAAAGCAAAATGCAAGAAAAAGGAACAACAGATGAGAAGAAAAGAGCTATAAATTAAGAGACTTAAGAGTCATGGCAAGTGTACTAAGGACAGAGGAACTAATCATTACCGGTCAGAGCATAATTGAAAGTTTCTCAAAACAGGACAAGCAGAAGCATATCCCTGGGCAGCTGGCAGAGAGAGGGGGAGAGGGTGAGGGAAAGAGAGAGATGAGGGGTGGGAGCGGAAGGATATGGGGAAGGAGTAAATGGTAATTTGGCAATCTGGGCTCACATACTAACTTTTCCAGAGTTACTTTTCCCTCACCATCTCTCAGCCATGGTGTTTGTACAGTCATTTCCCTAGACAATAAGGACATGTATTTGCTTTACAGAAAGCCCCAGGTTGGGAAAATGCATTGTCATGGTTTGAATGTGATTTGCCCCCCTCACCCCCCAACTCACCCCACCCCACCCTCACCCCGCCAGGCTCAAGTGTTTGCGTCCTTAATGGTTTTTATCTGGGAAGATTATGAAACTTTCCAAAGACAGCGCCTTGCTGAAGGAAGGCAGTTGACAGAAGACTGGACTTGAGATTTGTAGCTCAGCCCAGCTTCCTCCGTTTTCTCTGGCTCTCTCTCCTCTAAGATGGCTGTGGTGATCTGAACCTGCCTCCTGCTGCTTCTGCCTCCAGCCACGCCTTCTGCTTTACAATTCCCACTGTAATGGAATATATTCCCTCCAGAACTGTGAACCAAATAAATTTCTTTGTTTCTTAAGTTGTTGTACATGCATATTGTCTCAGCCACAAAGAAGAGTAACTTCAACATATATATTATGAAGTTGAACAGCAAAGAGCTATAACCCAATGTGTAATCAATTCTTCCTCAAGCTTTCTGTGGTATATGTTATGTCTGAGCTTACATGAGCCTCACACAGGAGGTCCAGAGCAAAACACCAATGAAAAAACAATGTGGACAATCAATGTGTGCATGCTCAGCACTTTAGACTACCACCCAGAAAGAAAGGTTAATTCTTGTCCTTATCTTGCTTGTTAGAGTATAGTAGAAATCCTGATAAGAACAGCCAAAGGTTAAAGAGCACATCTACTGTGTTCACATCCTGAGGTGCTGCACCCAGCTACATCTTTCTTTTTGAAGGAATAGCAGCGCTTTTCTTGTTGTCTCACAACACCGCAGTGGATGCAACTTAAATAAGAGCGTATGTTTTTCTATTGCTTTCTCTTTTAGTTTCCTTCTACCTTAATTATCAATGTCTCCTTGAATTCAACCATTCTTTCTCTTCTTTTCTTCTTTTGGAAGCTCAGATATTCCCAAGACCTTTGCTATTACCCAATAACCTGAGAGGCGCCAAAACCAAACTGGTGTGGAGAACTTATCTGTACCACCTCACCGTTATCTCCACTTGGATGCTCGGAATGACCCCACTCATTATCTGTGATAGCTGACCAACCGTCTTAGTCTTTAGGGTTTTAAAAAGTGACACCATATTCAATTCATTCATACACCTCATTTCATCTAACAAGCATTCTATGGAGTTACCCGACTCTTCTTTGCTGCTCAGACACTGTTCCAGCACAGGCTGAGCTCAGCTCATTCCTGACATACAGCGACAGCACTCACTTACTCTCCCCCTATCATTGCTCACTCAACCCAGCATTCCCAGAATCATCTTTCAATTTTTGCCTGATTATTCCCCTATTCAAGACAATATCCGTTTCTCTTTATTACACATTAAGACCCATGGATTTTTTCAAAGCTTTTTATAATGTGCCTGTCTATCAGGCTTATAGTTATTGTTTCTTAATATCTTGAAATAGTATGATGGTTCAAACCCAGAGCCTCATGCAGGCCAATCAAATATTCTACCTCTAAATTATATTCCCAATCCCACACTCTTTTTGTTATTTCTGCCTGGCTAAATCCCTCTTCATTTGCAAATCCTAGCCTGCTTTGTGGCCCTTTCCCAAATCTCTTCTCCTCCACCTCTCCTGACATGAGTGCATGCCAATTTTTTCTTTATATGCACCCATCTGATTATTTATACTTAACAGTATACTCACCATTCAGACGTTCATAGTTATTACCTTCAAAAAGGTGAAGGTGAGAAACTATTTAAACATATTTGATTTTCCTTGATTCTAAAGACAGGTCTGTAGTAAATATGATTAGAAATGAAACAAATGTAAGCATGTCTATTGACATCTGCTTTAGAATGTTTCTAAATGTTATAAATTAATTATGATACTATTAAATATAGAAACAGTTTCTTACCTGATTTTATGCAGTCTGATGACTTGCAAATACCATCTAAAAAAAAAAGGAGATGTGTAAATATTTGCAAGAGATGTTTCCCAGTTTATTTTTACATTTTCTTCTTAATAAAAAAGAAACCTGTCAATTCAATAAATAATTCCTTTTATACAAGGACTAACCACTAAAGAGTATGTATCATTGTCAATAGATTAAAAAATGCAGAGAAAGAAAATAGGAAAAATCTTAATTTAAGGAATGATTACAAAGGCAAAAATATGCTATTGTATCATATCCACCAACAAAGCCCTGTGAAAATTAAATTGAAACAGCTAGATGCTTCATTTATCATTCAGTAATCATATTTTCCCATTAAAGAGCCAATCTTTAGTAATCCCTATTGTGAGAAACTTCTAAGGCACAAATTAGACTCCATAAATTCCTGTTGAAGCTTTTTAGAATTTTAATGACACAACAAAAATTGATTAATGACTGTTACTGAAGTTGGCCATAAAACTATACATATTTTAATCAAATAGAATTATACATTCAACTTCTCATAAACATGAGTACCCTGAATACATCTGGCAATTACTAACCTAGCTTTAACATAAAGGACATTGTACTTTATTGTTTAGATATACTGATGTTGCATTTCATAAATGACTCTCTGCATCTCTCAAATATTTCTAGTGGGTGGAAAAGCCATGAGATGAAGGCTTCATTCTCTTTTGTGCTGATCCCACAGGTGTGGGACGTACTTACCATCATAGGTTGCATAGAGAGCGATCATTGTCACAGCTATGATAGTCAGGAGCAGGACGAGGACTGAGAGACTGATCTCCAGTGGAGTCCATCGCTGTTTCTTCTTTGGCTTTGGAGTGTTGATATCAGTTATATCCATCTGACTTTCTGATCTTCCCATCACTTAGAATCTGCAAAATATATCAACGAATATAAAAAAAATCTTATGAACACCTAACTACATATATGTATCCATGAAAGTGAAATATCAACTTATTTTAAATTAGAAATGAAAATGAAAGTGAATATCATGAAAGTGATGTATCAACTTATTTTAAATTAGAAAAAAAATTGTTGAAAAGTCAAAACATTTTTTGCTAAAAGCAAAGACTATATAGCCATAGAAATTAAATAGGTCCTAGGTCTAGATTTCTTTCCTTCTGTCTGTCTTTATTTATTGCTGTATTATTGAAGATCACAGAAAATGAGAAAGACTTAGTTAAAAAAAAAAACTCACTTACATCAGATGTCCATACAGAAATAACTGCTGTCGCATTATTAAGAAAGTTTTCTACTCATCCTTCTGATCTTTAGACTAGCATCAAAGGTTAACTTTACATCGTGCTCCAGTGGTTTTTAAGTTCATAAATCAGTGACTAATAATCTTGATGTTTTGACTAAGCAATTTTCAAATAGAAATACAGATAAAAAATCAAATAGGAACAAACACTTGGAGTAGTTTATTTTACTAATGAAAACAAGTTGTATTTTCACAGCTCTAAATTACTACTCCTGTTGATTATGGGTGTCTATTAACTGATTAGATGGCATTCTAAAAATGGTCATGTCTTGGATGAAAAGCTAGTGGTTTCTCTCTGAGGATGAAAGATAATAACCATATCAGTGTTTATGCAACTGAAGGAGGAAAAAAATGATTAAATAAATCTTCCCTCTCTGGTCAGGCTGTGAGCTGTTAAAAGATATATTTGACTTGTATTTAAATTGATAATATTAACACTTCCAATAATAGCTGGCGTTTATGAGTTCTTTCCATGTACCAAGTATAATTCTTAGTGAAATACACAAATACCTGTTTATCACTAAGAATATATATAATTCATTTAACCTTTGCAGTGAGGATATTAATATACAATTCTATACTTCGGGGCACTGAGACTTCACTAGGTAACTTGTTTAAGATGTAAGAGCTAGTCGACATTTTTTGCAAGAAACATACTTGGTCACTGTTTTAAATCTATTATAACAGTGCGAGGTGAAAGCTATTTTGAATCTTCTTGCAAACATTGATTGTAGAAAATTAAGGGCAGTTAAGCCTAAGCATTAAATTTCATTACTTCTTTTAGAGGCCTAGTGATTCACGTAAAATCACTTACCAAAGCTTAGAACAACTTTAACTTTTCTACATGACTGCAAAAAAGAATACCTTGAAAGAACAGATTAGCTCCTTGTGGTTCAATAATGAATTAACCAAAGAATTAGTTCCTTGAGGAAGTGACTTACTTATCAGAAATGATCTCATCATTAAAGGTTTTTGCTGAATATACACTAATATGCACAGATATATTTTGTGGAAACTGAGGCATCCTACAAAGTAGAAAATACCTCCACATTTGAAGCCTGGCTGCGGAGAAACTAGTACGTATTTCCTCTATGGAATTATTAATAAGTAAACCACCTGGATTTTAAGGTGCTGAATACAAAGGCTTGATCACATGAGGCTACAGGCAAGGACAAACTATCAAATAAACACATTTTATTGGACAATGAAAGCCGTGTCTGTTCAATAAAAGTAGAATGTAATGTACCTGAATGATGAAATGTCTCATTCAATAGTTACATAACTCCTGTTAGCTTAGCCTCACAGTCCCTAGGTGATGATGGGGAACTGCATTGAGGAGAGCCCTATTTTAATAGAGGTGGGGGTTGGTGAAAAATGATGGGAACAGATTCAAAACTTTAACTCTTTACAGAGAAGTAAACAAAGAGAACAATTTTTCCAGTTCCCTGGATTTCAAGCACATCTAAATATTAATCCCATATGTTTGAGAATTCCCTTAAAATACTTTTCTCCCAATTGTCCTTAAGTATTTTTACTGGTATAAAACCCTGTTTCTCTCTCGCTCTCTCTTTCTCTCTCTCTCTCCAGGTCTTTCACACATATGTCAGTCAGTGTCTCTGCAAAGCTCCAGGCAAAGAAATCAGAACAGACACCTGGTTAAATTCTAGGTGCTCTCTGGCACCACCAAGCTTTCTTTCTTCCTCCTTTCTGGATTGTTCCTTCCTCTTCCCAGCTGCCCCCTCCCTATCTTTATGGAAAACACCAAGCTAGCTGGGTTCTTAGTGGCTGGACACCTCAAGCTTGCAGAAATAGTTACAGGGAAATCAGACAGGAGCTTAAGCTAATATTTAGTCTCCTCGCCTGCATCGAGAGCCATGCTTGAATCGCCACCATACTCTTTCTGCATCTTCTCCTTATAACGGCTTTGCAGACGCTCCAGAGGAGTTTTTCTGCCTCCTGAAGTAGTGCTTTTCAACATGATTGAGCAAAAGCAGAGATACTGTTAATTTAACCTCCTAATTAACTGTCATCCATTCCAGTTAATGATAATCATTGACTTCTTTTAAGGAAACAGAGGCCAGAACTAACCTTCAGGGTAGAACTAACCTGTTATTCTGAACATCCTTTTTATAACTAACCTGTTACCTGAACATCCAATTTAATCACGCCCAACCACCTTTTAACAGACAGGGTGACAGGGCCAAACCAGTAAGAGAATACCAAACATTGTATAAGGTTGTTATTTGAGGTCTCATATAAAACAAGATATGTAAAAACACATTTCATCTCAGCTGGAAAGTGAGTTAAAGAGCTCAAAGTATAAAGTAGCTACCAACATAGCAAAATCAGGGAAACAAGAGAATCACTTCTTACTTAACAGGCACCCTACAAACTTCAACTTGGCAACATCAACGAAAGAATAAATTATTATTTTGCGTAAGTACAAGTTAAATTTCAAAGCAAAACGTGAATCATTCTGTCAACTTCCACATCACGAACCTGGAAGAGAACTGATTGGTTTAAGAGAAATGTGAGGCAAAGCAATTTCCATCTTCACAACACATTACAACACTTATTTCTCTAAGTCTCTGGGGCTGTTAGACAATTACAGTTTACATTAGTGGAAACTGAGGCAGAGGAAGGAAAAGCACCTTCTGTGTTCAGATTGTGTCTGTAGACGCTGAGGAAAGAAGCACGCGGGAGAGAAATCGTCCTGTTACCAGGACATTATCTAGTAGGTGTTTTCCAAGCTTGTAACTGAGTTTGGACATGAAGTCCCAACACAATGCTCCTATGCGTAGCGTAGCTATACAACCGAAGGCACAGGATCAAGTAGAAAATACAGACAGACAAACATGTTTAAGAGCTCCAAACAACTCGCTCTTCCCAGTACAAAGGAGCGAAGCTGCAAGCTCTCATGGTCAATTTGCCTGTCTGTAGTAGCTTCCAAAAGCTGACGCTGCAAGTCAGGTACTAGTTTTCAGTTTAATAAAATCCATTTGAATCACATGCGGAGGAGGGATAGACTTGCTGGAGAGGCTCAGAGGAATACCCGCTTGCAGTTACCCTTATTTTTAAATAGATGGAGATCGGTTAAGTCTGAAAGGGTCTCAAAAAACTTCCACGTACACAAGAACACCCCCACCCCGCGCCAGCCAACCCTGATGAGATTTAAGCATGAATTATATAATAGGAAATCAAGGTTCAAAGCGAGATAAAGAGCTAGGATCGTGAAAAGATCACTAGGTGCAGAAATTTGGGGGAGGGGGAAAACTAGAAAAGTGAGTGAAAGGAGGAGAGAACCCGAAAGAAACTGAAATGCAAACAAACCTTGCTTTTAACAAAACCAGTGTCTTTGCAGCGGAGTGGCAAATTCCCAGCCCCCAAAACAACCCCTATGCAATTTGGTAGCGTTGCTCGTGGTCACCAAACATTACTCCCCAGGCGGAGGTTGCAGGCGGCAGTGAAATGAACCTGGAGATGACCTGACATCACTCGCAGAGCCCTCCTCCAGGTCGCCCTCCCGGCCCCTTCCCCTCCCGTCACTTAGGTCCCAGCGGCGGCTCCTTCCCAGGACACGCCTCCTTCGCCCGAGGCGACCGCGGGTCGCCCGCGTCGCACCGGACCTCAGCCGCCGACCCTGCTTGGGGGCAGCCCGCGTCCCCGCCGGTCCTGTGGTCCTGGGGCTGTCCCGTGAGCTCCCCCGCGCCCCGGGCGCTCGCGCCCTGGGGAGACCCTTGTGCCCGGCTTCCCGGTGCCTGGCTACTCGCTCTCCAGGGACTCACCCGTGGGATTGGGGAGAAGTTGGCGGCTGCGAGCAGACACATCCCGACCAATGAGCGCGTGGGACCCCGGCGGCGTGCAGCCCCGAACCCCGCTGAGCGCCGGGGCGGTGCGTGCGTCCCCCGGGGTCGCCCCCAGCGGCGATCGGCCGCACCGAGCCCAGGCCGGACTCCCCGGGAGGTGCCGGAGACCCGAGCCTGCTCCGGGTCGGGAGGGCGACAGAAAAGCCCGAGCGCCTGCGACCTTCACCCGCGACACTCACCGCTCCGCGTGGTCGCTCAGCAGGTCCCGCGCGGGGACTGGGGCGGCTGCTCCCGCCCGCGCTCGGTCAGGCTTCGCCACTTGCTCATCTCCGCGGCCCGCGCGTCTCGGGGCGAGCACCCCCCTGCCTGGCCGCCGCGGTACCGGCGACGGGAGCAGTTCCCTGGGTAACCTGAAGGTTTCCGCTAGGTCTCCCAAATCCTGTCACGGCATGCGGAGGGGGTGGGGGGCGGTGAAAAAGTCCCTCCTGCTGGTCAGTCCCCCACTTTCCCACTTAACCATTCCCAAAAAGGCTTTGCCAGGCATTCTTGGAATTGCTTAGCTTTGTAGCTTTCTAGACAACAGTACAGTGTCTCTTAGGGTTCTGCAGTGTTGATGAAGGTTCCCCCCCCCCAGAAAGATCATGTTTCTTCTAGCACTCTTTCTCCCTGCTTCCTCCAGCATATAGGACTTTCCTTCCTTCCTTCCTTCCTTCCTTCCTTCCTTCCTTCCTTCCTTCCTTCCTCCCTTCCTCCTTTCCTTCCTCCCTCCCTTCCTCCCTCCCTCCCTCCCTCCCTCTCTCCTTCCCTCTCTCCCTCCCTTCTTTCCCTCCTTCCTTCTTCTTTCCTGATTCCCCTCCCTCCCTCCTGATTTCCCTCTCTCTCCTTTTTTCCTTTCTTTCCTCTCTCCTTCTTATCCCCACTTCATGCTCTTTCTGTTTTGTTGGTCAGAACAACATGAGAGCAATTATACATTGAAATGCTCCATTTCCACCTTGTGATTCTGGGGAAGCTCTTAACTGTATACCTGGGGTGGAGCAGAGAGTGGTGAACTAGAATGACAGATAAAATTAACTAAAAAGTGTCTACTAAAATTAGCTATAAAGTGTCTGGATCTTTGTCAATTTCATGCAGACTAGCAACAAAACATTTTTCACTCAAGACACTGAGATTCCTGCTAAAGTGGGTTAAAAAGGAAAACAAAAAACCACTTTGTGCACAAAGGCAGCTCCTTTCTGAAAGCTTTCTTTAAGCAGCTGTTATGGCTAAGGAGTTCAAAGAGTCAAAGTTTTCACATCCTTTTTCTTTTTTCCATGACTTTTCTTTTCAATGCAGAGTACGTAAGTAGTTCTAGCTTTGATGCTGCTCCTTGGAATCACAAATTGTAAATACACCACTGCAGACAGATAGACAGAAAGGCTGCTTGGAATCAGTAGTTTTTCATGTTTGGGGGCATGCATGTTTGTATATATGTTCTCATGTGTGTGGTGCACATGTTTGTGCAGGAGGGTATGCACCTATTGAATCCCAAGCCTGATGTCAGTAGCCATCCTCCATTGCTCTTCCATCTTACTCTTTTGAGGTTGGGCCTCTAATTAAACCCAGTGCTCACCAGCAGGGCTAGTCTTGCCAGCCAATTGCTCTGGTTATTCCTAGTCTTTGATCTCCATCCACCAAACTTTTTTTTTTAATTTATTATTATTATTATTATTATTATTAGTTATTCAATTGTGCGTGTGCTTATGTATGTGCGCGCATGTGTGTATGTGTGTGTGTAGAACCACGGACGAATTCGCGAACCACCATGGACGCCTCCACCTCCTTCGGCCCCGGGATTCACAGGCTCCGCCCTACCAGGACCAGAAGCGCAGGCCGCCCCCGCTTCCGCCTGGCGTCTATACGTGGGATCTGGGATCCGAACTCAGGACCTTCCGCCTGCAAGGCGGAGGCTTAACCCCTGAGCCACCTCTCCAGCCCCCCACCAAACTTTTTATATAGGATCTGGGAATCAGAAATCTGGTCCTCACTCTTATCCTCTTGCTTGCATGGTGACCACTTTAATTGCTGAGCCATTTTCCTAAACCTAATTTTTAAAATTTTTATTACATTCAGTTAAATTATCGAAATGTTATCTCAGCTTCACATAATCAGTAATGAATTAAAATGAGTTGGGCAAATATTTTCATATATACACATACATATGTATAATTCTCATATGGATCCATGAGCATTAAGCATTTAATACATTTCTGATTAACATAGTAATGGATTTTAGTGGAGGAGGCTTGGCTAGAATACTACAAATTTCGTGTTTCAATTGGACATGAAAATTAAACTCAAATGACTGGTCTTAGCTTAGTTGAACTTCTCAAGTAAGATTTTGTTTTTCAATTTGCATAAAAAGTTTTAAACAGATAATGTCCTTTGAGAAGGTTATCTAGCATATCCACAGAGCTCATACATACCCACTTTACCTCTTTTGTGGAACTTGAACCTAGGACTTTAGTGTGCTAGTCCTGTGTTCCACCACTGTGCTACACCTGTAGTCCTCCAGGATGTTTTTGATTTCAGGAGAAGGTGGGAAAAAATTTATTCAGCTGTAAATTTAACACTTAAAACTGAAAATGTAATTGATTTCTATTTTTTTCTCACTTAAAGTCATTAATGAAAGGTTTTCAGACTAGTTAAGAACAACTGTCATGGTTTTATCTCAGATCTATTACAAGAAGAGAAAAATTCTGTAGGGAATCAATTCAAATATTCACTCTTGGTGGGAACATTTTGTCTGGAAAAGAATGAATTTAGAATGTAAATCAAATGGAGAGAAAAATCTATGACTTTGAGCTTATATTCAACAATATGGGTGGATATCTTAATTTGAGTCTAATCTCATTAGAGCTCATTAGACAATTAAAAGTTTTATCAAAAATTCTAAATCTTTTCCAGAAAGAGGTTACACAAGTTTGAAATTATTTCTCTTTTAAGAGCTAAGCCTTCAGGTTCTTCTAGTAAGTAAAAATCAGAAAAAAAGAAGACTGACAGAAATATCCAAGTTTGCTCAAATATCAGGATAAGGGAGAACTCAGTCCTGGTGGAATGCATAAATCATTAATGGTTGAATGCATCAGTTCTGGCAACATGAAGAGAACTTAAAAATTGTCCCTGTCTGAAACTTAAATGCTTGATAAATAATATTTAGAGATACTTTAACTGCACCTGTAACAAGAAAATGAGAGGACATTGCAAAATTAAAATCAAGGGCAGCAGAGCAGGTGTGTGCTGTACCTGTCTCAGAAGGTTCGCCAAGCATCGGTGGCCCAGAACATGCTTTTAACAGGACTTAAAAGACCCAGAGGCTTCACACAAAGTGTCATCCAGAGGAAGGGAACACTCAGACCAAAGATTCCTACATGAAGCTGGATTCTGAGAAACAACTTCTGCAATGACAAGTGAGCCAAGGGGAAAAAAAGAAAACTTCAGCTCCACATCTACCATTTCTGGTCCTCATCACACACTCAGTGTAGCATTGTTCGATTCTAGGTCATGTGATTCTCTAAAATTTCCAGAGACCCTAAAAGTTTTTCAAAATTATTGCCAAAGTGTAGCGTTTTGTTTTCAAAGCTAAGTATTTTTTTATTAAAAATTTAATTATACATTTTAAAATTTTTTACCAGTTCCCTCCCTCCCCCCTCCTCCCCCGAAAATCCAAAAATGAATGAAAGTCAATGTGAAATAAGATGACAAAAGACATCCAAAGTGCAAAATAAGATGGTAGAAATAATTAAAATGTATTAATCATAGTAAATTAACTGGAACAAACTTTCCAGTTTGAAAACAAGATTAGAATTTTGTATGAAAGACATACACCTTAAAAATAGGGCTATGGAATAAAGAAAAATGAACTAAATAAACCAATCACAGGTAATCAAAGGTTTGTTGATATAGAACTATTTTAATGAGACAAAATTTCACATTTCTCCCTAAGAGCAGTTATTTCAGCAGGATGGTACAATTCTAATCCATATCAGTAGCACACAATTAAGTGTGTACTTCAAGAAATTACATAAGAGGGCTGGAGAGGTGGCTCAGGGGTTAAGCCTCTGCCTTTCAGGCGGAGGGTCCTGAGTTCGGATCCCAGATCCCACGTATAGACGCCAGGCGGAAGCGGGGGCGGCCTGCGTTTCTGGTCCTGGTAGGGCGGAGCCTGTGAATCCCGGGGCGGAGGAAGTAGAGGCGTCCATGGTGGTTCCCGAATTCGTCCGTGGTTCTACACACACAGAGACACACACGCGCGCACACATACATATGCACACACGCACAATTGAATAAATTAAAAAAAAATTAAAAAAAAAAAGGAATTACATAAGAAAAAACTGAAAAAAAGAGATCAATAATTGACAATGGTAAGATAATTTAAATGCACTTTTCTTGATATTTGATATTCCAGATTCATAAATCAGTAATGATATAGAAGTTCCAAAAATAATATTAAAAGATTGCTTAATGGAAATCTATAGAAAACTTATCAAAATTCTAGAATATATATGTATTTTCACATATCCATGGAATATTTATAAATATCAATTATATATCAAACTATAAGTTGCAATAAATTTCTAAGACAAGTATAAGTAATATGCTATTTTACTTTAAAGCAATTAAGGAGAATAAGTTAAAAAACTTTCTAGAACATAAAAATATTACATGGAAATCATAATGAAAGTTAGAAAAATAAATTGGGGTTCTAATTTAGTGGAAATGTTTGCTTAGAATATGTAAGACCCTAGATTAAATCCTCTCAGAAAATAAAGGTTAGAAACTTATAAGTGAGTGTTATTGAAAATATTACATATCAATATATATTAGTTGAGACAGATAAAAAAGTCACTTTACATGCCTTTAATGGGAAAAAGCTAGCATCTATTGAATTGTATCTTTAACTTAAGAAATTAAAAAGATTAAAAGGGAACTATTTATGTAGCTCAATGTTACAGCTCTTGCCTAGATTACTCAAGAAACTGTTTAATCTTCAGCATTGAAAGGAAATAAACATAGAAAATTAGAAGTTGAAGAAAGAGGTTAGAAAAATAACAGAAAAAGCAATAAGCACTAAATAAATAAAATTACAAGAGTACCCCAATGCAATCCAGATAACCATTAGGGGATACTACACAAATTTATATTACATATGCTAACAAAACAGCTCACCAGTCCCATGTGCATGCTGTGCGTGCCTGATGACTTCAGTTCAATCCCTGGAATCCAGGTCAAGGTGGAAGGAGAGAACTAACTTCACAGAAATGCTTTCTGTCCACACACATATGCTATAGTATGTATGTGCATGCACACATATACACACATATTAAGTTATTAAAGCAACTTATATTCAAAAAATCTGGAAACCCTACATGAAATGAAGAAGTGTCTAATGCATACGACTTTCCTAAATTAAAATGAAATATTAAGTAATTTAAGCAGACCCAGAATGAGCAATGAGATTGAGGCAATAAACAATCTCCCTACAAAGAAAACAAACAAATTCTCCCTACAAAGAAAAGTCCGGGGCTAGATGGATTCATTGTTGAATTCTATCAAACTTTTCAGGAAGATCTAAGACTAATAGGTCTCAAACTGTTCTATAAAATACAAAAGGAAACAATTTTATCAAATTTATTCTAGGAAAAAAATTTATTCTAGGAAAGCAATATTATTCCTATATCTGGCATAGAGAAAAGATATAATAAGAAACTCCAGACAAATTACCCTGACTGATATAGATACAAAAAATCTCAAGATTAAAAAAACTTCCAAACTGAATTCACAAACCCATTCAAAAAGATCGCACATTAATTACATTACATATATACTTAGTAAGTTTTATCCCTAAGCTGCAAGATTGATGTAGCATATGTAAATAAATAGATGTTATTCATCATTTAAATAAAATTAAGGACAATTATCACAGGATCATCTTCAGAGATGTAGGAAAGGCATTTGAAAGAGTTCACTATAAACAAAAAGCATACCTCAAAGCAATTACAGATGGTAAATTTATGGAATGATAGAATTAAAATTATGAACATGGCAATCTTGAGAAAAAGTGGAATGGATTATACTTACTAATAATATTTGTAAAGTAATATTAATAGAAATTTAGTAAGTTACTTGTACTCTTTGATTAGTTCAGGGAAAATAGGTAGACAGAATATGCTAAAGATTCAAAAAGTAGACTGACACCTACAAGAAAACTGCATGGTGAAAGCTGTCAAGGTAGGCACCCTGATAAAGACAAGAGTCTTTGCTGGTAGCTTTGCTTGATGGGGAATGCCTGGAAAGGCATGTCCACAGACCCAGCTAACCTGTCTTTTCTTGTGCTGAGTTCTGATGAAGCATAGAGGGCCTGGAGGAAATCAGATTGTACAAGCAGTTGATAATCGAACCCCGGCAAAACAATCCAGGAAAGCCAGCAAGGCCTGCCTGTTCAACTTCTGCTGCATTCTTTCCCACAAGGCATGGGCCAGGCCCTTCTGGAATGAGCTTCGTAATGTCTGACAGAGGGGAAGAAGAATTCTAGTGCCTATGGCTTGCTTTGGAAAAGAATGAGAGACAAGAGGCAGGAGGACAGAAGAAACGCCCAGGGGAAATTCATTTCTGAGTGGCTTTGGAGTCTTTCCACTTTAAAATACTATTGTATGAGCCCAGTAGTTCATATATGCAGAGTTGGCACTGGACATCAAATTTTTGCTGTCAAGAAAAGGAATTATGTTGTTTCTGACTATCTGAAAGCATATCCAACTAGTAAAAATCAGGATTTAAACTTGATTAAATTAAGCTCAGATCTATAGATTGGGAAAAAAATTTTACATTCCATCATCATTCAGAGACATGCACTTCTATATGAATTTAGGACTTAAATATAACAAGCAAGGCTATTGTTCCTTTTCTTTAAGTGCTGAAAGTGCTAGAATTATCTATTAGGAGATCCAGGGATGTGGCTCAGTCACATACCTCTTTACTTAGCACAGAAAGGCTGAAATTCACTCCCAGCACCAAAATCAGATCCAGCAATCAACAGTTACCTGTCAGCAAACTATTTTGAAAAACATTTGTACTCTCTACAATATCTGCCTTTAGCCCAAAGATTTCGCAGTTGAATATGCACGTATACCTGGAGATATGTATAAGGTTTTCCAGAAGCATAGTCTAGAGTAAATTTTTAATAAGTGAAAGTACAAATGTGCCTTAATAGCAGAAATGATGAACTCTTATAATACATTTCTGAAATAGAATACTCTATAGAATCCAAAATAGGCAAATGTACTTCAACATATAAATTTGGGTAATTCTCAGAAAAAAAATTCAGAGAAACAAAAGGGAAGCAATTGTATAATTAAAAAAAATCAAGATATCCTACTTCAGTGGATAAGAAAAGTACAAACAAGCATTAACAAGCAAAAATCACTGGGACAAATTCATATTCTTGGTTATTTTAAAATGCTTCACCAGACTTTCCTGTGTTTTAGGAAGACAGAATCTTATGTACCCCAGGATGGCCTTGAGCTCATTATGTAGCTAACAATGACCTTGAATTTCTGATGCCCCTCCGGAGTGTTGGGACTACAAGTTTGTACTGCCATGTCTGTTTTACTTGGTGCAAGGTGTCAAATCCAGGGTCTTATACATGCTAGGCCAGCACTCTACCCACTGAGCTATGTCCCCGATCCTATAAAACATTTGATCCTATAAAACATTTGATTTATTTGATTTGAGAAGTGAACAGGCTTTGCCAGATCCCTCAAGAAAGAAACCATGGTGAACATGCTTCAGACTTGAATACGTGTAGGGTACATCGAAATGTCCTGATGCCTATGAATAAACTAGGAAAGAAAGGTATTGCTGCAATGTGAAAAGTATAGGGAATGCGGAGAGATGGAATGCAGTTTCTTGAAAGAAAGCTTTATCACTTCAAGACCATGGAGGTATGTGAGTGTGATACCGAAGTGCTTGCATTTTGCTGCATGCAATCAGAAGTCATGGTGGAGTCTTGTGCAAAGTAGCAAAGTGGACAGAGGCATTTGTCCAGATGTCTGTGTGGCACTGAGGAAATGGACAAGATGCATAGAAGGGGAAAGACATGTCAGGGAGATCAACTACAAAGCTAGTTCAATCATTTCTAGTAGATACAGTTTAACTATGAATAAGTGATATGAGATATTTTTGAGATAGAATTCGCAGGGCTTGGTGACTTTTTTAATATAGAAAAAAAGAAGAAGAAGAATCTAACAGGACCCTGAGGTTTTGAACATCTGGATTTTGCTGTCACTTCATTGAAATGAGAAACATTTGGTGGTAAGGTGCGGATAAGATGTTCGACATGTTGTTGAAATTGTAGTGTTTCTGTCATATGAGAGAATATAGCAAAGAGATGCTTGTTTCTGATAACCTGATACAATGTCTAAATATTTGTTCCATGTCAGATGTAATAATTAACTGTGATAATGAGACAAATCAGATTCTAAAATATTGTAACTCCCATGCAAGAAAAATGTTGGTGAATAGCCTCCAAATGATTATTTTCCAAGCAGTCACTTATCGAGCACTTCTTTGGTTGACTGTAATTGAGTGACTAAAAATTCAACTTTGAAACATGGAACTGAGCCTGTTCTGTGGTGAAACTTTTCCATGTTTTTTGATGCGACCGAACAGAAAAGTTCCTATTGGAATGGACTGTATTTTCCTCACAAGAGAACATGACTCAGTTTTACTGTAGTGAGACATGGTCATCTCATATCCCTCAAATGATTCTGCGTCTCATCCTAGTCACATGCTCAAGCCCCTGTGATGCATATAGGGAGAGGAAAGAAGTGCAATGTCAGCACAGTGCATAGACTCTTGACATCTATAAACCTGGAACTAATTCTCCCCTAGCAAGAAGTCAGACTTTGAGCTCTGGATATTCCCATCGTCACATACCAAAGTACATGTGCATTTGATTTACTCATATCAGTCTCTTAGATATATACCAAGGAGATCTATACCTCTGACAGAGGAGGCAAGAGTGAAGGTTTCATACTACACATCAGCAGTCACGAGGAAGCACACCAGGATTTTTCTTCCTCAGGGAAATAGCTGTAAATTCCTCAGCAATTCTGACTCTACACTTGGGCAGAGCTGTTGATCCCAACTACTCAGGCTTTGTAACCACCAATGCAGAGAAATGAATTGGAAGGTTTGTATCTCACCTTTGAAAAAAAAAATCATTCTCTATTTGTAATCAATTCCCAGTCTCTTGACTCCATAATGTTTCCAGGAAAGATGCCAAGTGAAATAGAATATCTGCATTTTAGACTTATGCCGTATTTATTTATTTATTATGTGTTTGCAAGGCTGAAGTCTAGCTTTAACTCCATCATTTTAAACCTGTCAGCAATTCCTCCTACCAGTTCAGGCTATTATTTTTACGTACATGAAATCTAAATGAAAAAAAGCATTCTTATGGTAAATCTGATCTACATATTCAAGCATCCATCTCTGATGTCTGTTAACATTCTTACTATCTCTTGGAACACCAAATTTGAAAATGTTCAAGTCCCCTATAGAAAACGGCATGTTTTCATTTAACCTACATACATCATTCTACATACTTTAGATTACTTATAATACCTAATACATGCAAATGTTGCATTTTTATTGCACTGATTTTTATAGTTAAATAATATTTACCTATTTTTTATCCTTGATTGAATCCATGGACGTAGAATAGGAGGTCTAAAAGATTGGCTATATTTCTTTAGACCAAATTCTAAAAAAAATAATTATTCACTGTGATAAAATACTCTTTAATATAAGAAGTCTTTTTCAGGAGAGTCTTTTCAAACACCATGAGTTTATCTCACTAGTTTATCTAATGCATATTAACATATTATAAATTTTAAAACCAATTAGGCCAGGATTTTATATTAAGAACAATTGAATAGTACATAATTGTGTATAATTGAAAGTTAGTGCCCAAAACATGCAGCTGTATGATTTATTTTGCTTTTTCCTTAACTGTTATAGAAGGATTGTCTATCTCCGTGGCCTACCTGTGATTCTCACAGCTACAGCTCAGAGAAGCAGGCATATTCTGACTTAAAAGTCTCTCCCTGGCCCTGATCACTTCCTGCAATTCCTGAAGCTGAGGAGGGAGGGTGTATGCCTGCTCTTCTACAAAGCCTCAGACAATGGAAATGGAGTCTTTTCTGAGTCCAGTATTCGAAGTGGAATTACCTTTTTTTGAAAGCTCATTCACTTCAGAAGTGTTTATTAGGCACACACATACATGGTAGTCACTTTCATGGAAGATTAAGACATAGTGATGAAAAGAGAACATTTGTTCTTATGATGTTTACTAATAAGAGAAAGAACAAGATTGTACAATAGTAGCTATAGGAGTGGTTGTATGTGTCATGATGAAGCAATGTCAAAGTAGCAATGACCAAAGAGGTTATAAACACCACACAAAAAAGTTATCTTTAGGTAAATCACAGGGGATATACTATCTGTCGAATGGTATCTTCCTGAAACTTTTTCCCTTCTTGAAACCTTGGAATATGACCATATTGGGATTTTAAATTTTATTTATATTCTTTAAGGGTTTCGTAAACAGATGCAATGGATTTATGTCATTTTTCACTCTCTCATTGGATATAATTAGCTAAGCAGAACCAATGCCAGCCTGTTGACACTTATTCATTGTGACTCATGTTCTTACAAGAAGATACATAAGTGAGCTGATACACAAGGAGAGGATGGGACGAGAGGACAGGGTGATGTACCTATAAGCCAGGGATACCAAAGGTCACTGACAACCATCATAGGTTATAAGCTTCAAAGGAGGATTGTCATCTACAGAGCTCTCTTCAGAAAAGAGTTGTCTAGTCTTAACTGTCAGTGAAGTTAACACTAAAAAGTTTTGGCTCAGCATCATGGCTAATGTTGTAATGTTCTTTTAAACTATTTACTAAGCAATATTTTCTTTTCCCAGTGTGGAAGTTAGGGACAAATGCCTACTAGACAGTAGAAAGCCTGGATGCTGATTGGATCTCCAGAGGTCTGCCCTCATGAACAGAATTATGATCATTAAAGAGGCAACTTGAGGAAACAGTGTTTGCCTTTCCCATCTCAGAACAACAGAATATGTCATTTATAAGGAGCAGGCCCTTATCAGACACAAAATCTATTGGGAACTTAATTACAGAATTTGTAACCTTCAAAACTGTGAGTAATACATTACTGTATTTCTAAATCTTTTCTAAATCGCCGTCTATGGAATTTTGTTATATTATGCCTGTGTGGATAGAATAAAAGATAAGGAAAGGAGAGATTAATTTGTGGCAGAGCTAGAAATTAAACCCAAATGTTTTCATTGAGTAACATCTTGTTTTTGACTACCACAGGTACAGACCTTGCAACCGTAGACTTTCTATTTTTTCTGTACCTCTTAGTTACCTCACTAACAGGAAAGTCATCATACTATAAAATGTAATTCTAAATGACTTGCTATTAAAGACTATTTTATTCTTTGCCAATTTTTGTCCAAAAACAGTAATTGTATCACTAATAAAACAATGATCTGGTTTAAAATGTCACTAACATCAATTTTCATACCAAAATAAGTTATATTGTAAACAAAAGATCATTTTAGTATGCTTTAAAAATGAGCATCTCTGTACTGAGAACTAGAAGTGCAATTTAAAATCCTTTGACTTCTTTTAATCTAAAATATACAAATTATTTCCTTGACAATTTGTCTGTAACTTCTACTCAGCCCTCTCATGATTGATAAAAATTTAAAAATAGACAGATGATTATCTTTGATTGGTTTGTATTATTATAATAAAATATCATAGATTGGGTCAATTATAAGAGTAACAGTGTATTTATCTCATGAATAGAAAAAATAGAAAGTCTACGGTTGAAAGGTCTGTACCTGGCAAGTTCCGTCAGTATGTGTCATGCATAAGCAGAAGGCAGAATGAAAAGTCATCAGATGTATGTATATGTATGAAAGAGATTGAACTTCTACACTAATTTTTAAATTTTATTTATATTCTTTAAGGGTTTCGTAAACAGATGCAATGGATTTATGTCATTTTTCACCCTCTCATTGCCCAATCCCTTTCTTTTCCTATCACTAACCTTCCTCCTCCACATCAGTCTTCCCTGCTGTTTCATCTGGGTTTCTGTTATTGGCTTGTGCCTGGCCACTGCTGGAGCTTGGCTGACACATCAATGGGTTTACCACTGGGGGAACTTGCTCTCCTTCCTCATTCCTTATCTCACATCAATCACTAATCTCCCAGGGAGCTGTGGAACCTCTTGAAGTCTTTTCCTTTCTGTGGTGAATGTTGATAGGCCAATTTTTGTGCGGGTCTTATGAGAGTAGACACAGCTCTAGTGAGTTCAAGGGTGCAGTGGCCCTTATGCATGGAAGATACCGGGAAAAAAATGTTGGTCAAAGTAAAACGCATGGAAGTTTATACAATCAGCATTAATTCATCCAAAAGCATAAAGTCATTGTGACCCAATGCTTCCCCCTCTGGACCTGCTTCTCAATATTGCTGCATTGGGGACTAAGTTATCAGCACACATTTTGGGGACTGCATTCAAATAGCAATGACCAAAGAGGTTATGAGGACTTAGTAGAAAGAAGTGTTTATCAGACTACTTCATTTAGAACAAAACTCCCACTGTGAAAAACAGAAGATCAGAAAAAATAAAATAGTGAAAAGCTAGAATGTCAAGATCCAAGACACAAAGTAAACTTGGAAGCAACAACTCTACTAGAATTTTCTTCTTTAGTGTTGTCTGTAAATTCTTGAATAAATACATCTCACCTGAGATTTAATGGTAATTTGATAGCTTTGTACAGTGAAAGAAAGAAAGAGAGAAAGAAAGAAAACAAAGAAAGAAAGAGAAACAAAGAAACAAAGAAAGAAAGAGAAACAAAGAGAAAGGGAGAGGAAGGAAGGACAAGCAAAATGAAAAGTCATATCTATATACAACAGAGTAAATATTTTGAAGACTAAGGTCAAGTAGAAAAGCTAACTGTGGACTAGAAGCAGGGTAAGATTGCTCTCTGAATGATCCATGTTATCTATTGTTTCTGCATTTTGTTTCTGCTCTTTTCTCCTCATGTAACTGTTATTTTCTGTTAAGTGCAGGAAGTAATCTATAAAAATTTCTGTATGTCCCATAGAAAGTTACTCTTGCTTCTTGATAGTAGTGAGAACAATAATAGTCTTGAATTTTAAAAGCTTACACGTTAACAACCAAATTTTCATGAAGATTGGATATCTGAAGATAACTGAAAAGCAGTATTCAAAGTTTTGGAAAAACAAGGGCATAGTTTGTGGGTGTGAATTTCCTGTGCTCATCTCCCTTGGGTGGGGAGAATTTCAAGAATGAAGATAAACCGAAAGTATTTGTTACCAACAGATATAGATCAAGAGAACTATTAAATGGTGTTCTTACAGATGGAAAAGATTGTGGGAAATAACTTGGAACAGGAAACAGATTAATAAACAATGCCAATGACTAGGTGGGTAAATGTGAATGAATGTTAATTATGTAAAACAGAGAATTAAAACATAGGGCAAGAATACTATCTAGCACCATTCTACTTAAACATGAAATCCTAGTTAGTGAAATAAGGCAATAGCAAAATGATTTATTCTTTGTTTATATTTTGATTTGTATCTAGAAAACTTAAAAATATCCTGTAGGTAAATTGTTAAAAATAGAAACTTGCATAATAAGGTTGAAAACTGTGTGTTCAATGAAATAGACAGCTTTATTTTCACAAACCATAAGCAAACACATGTTTGTATTATGATAATATCCTTTTTCATAGTTCACATCCCAGGACAAGGGTGACTATTGTTTGGTTTACTGATTTTACTTACCCTGCTTCTAACTTGACACTACTTTTTTACATATACATGCAACATGATCTTCAGATCTTACAGAGCTTAAAGAAACCTTAGAGAAAGTTTGAAAATATTAAAAATTTGAGTGGTGTTATGGATTAAATATTTGTGACCCCTCCTCCAAGATTTTATTTTAAGTTTCTGATCCATAGGATGGTATTAGAAGATGGGGTGTTTGCATTTTGGGTGGTGGTTAGGTTTAGAAGAGCCCACGAGTGTCGAGTCTCATGATGGCCCTCTCTCTCTCTCTCTCTCTCTCTCTTTATCCTTCTCTTCATGTGAAGATAACTAGAAAACTGGACAAATCTTGTGCATGTGTGTGTGTTTATCTGTGTATATCAGAGGGTGTGTGTGCCTGTGGAGAACCCAGGGTGACTTCCAGAATCATCCTGCATTCCTCTACCCCCACTTGCTTTGCTCTGGGGTTTCTCAGCCCCCACCCTCCAGGGGCTTGAAGTACAGATCTCTGCCATTTCTGTCTGGCATTTCTTTTTGTGTGATCTGGGATCCAAACTCAGGACCTTCTGCTTTCAAGGCAAAGGTTTAACGTTAGAAAAATCTTTCTTGTTTAGTTCACCTTGTCAGTAAGTTTGGTGGAACCTTCTTAGAGCTACCTGAATCGAGATGTCTTTACTAAATCTTGTTCCATCCTGCTGTTCCACATCATGAACACACTCTTGAAATTCCTTAACTTCAGAGCATCTGTTGCATTTCAATCATAAGCAGTACTCTCTGGTATCAGCTGTGGGTGCCACAATTGTAGAGTTGCATAGGTGACAGGAATCCTGGATAATTTGATTAATCCTTCTTTTATGAATAAAGGAACTGAGGACTAGAGAGGCAACAATTTCCTTAAATACCTGTGCTAAAAAAATACTAGTTGCAAATGAGTAAATCTTCTTAGTCATATATCCTTCATTCAGTACATTAAGAAGGCATCCAACTAAAGGGAAAGATCTTTAATAGGAAAGATCTTTAATACTCAAGTTGCAGCTTTCAGCAAACCTAAAGCATCTTTTCGGCAAGAACACCATCTTCCAACTGTGAAATCATACAATTTTCCTGTCTGTTCTTGAAATGTTAGTCTGGTCTTGAGATTCCTAAGAGCTAGTATGAAGAATTAATCCTAAGTCAATAGTTTATAATCTTCTATGCCAAAGTACTTTTGAGTAGTATATAAAGTATTTGTGGTCCCTTTTACCTTTAAACCTACTGTTCAAAAGAACATACAATGGATTAAGTCTACTTTTTTGAGACTTTGGGTTTAATTGCCTGTCCACCAAAAGTCTTTTCAACAGTCCTTGTACTGAATTTTCATGCTATTATTTCTTTACATTTTATTTATATGTGATTATTACTCACTTGTGAATAATATTAATTTTGTTCATGTACTTTTTTTTACTATAGGTTTTTTTCTCCCACATTTTATTTTTTTCCCAATCATACAAGCTCAATAGGTACCCCTGTCCTCTCCCTCCCTCCTCCCCTCCACAGTTCCCCCTTGCACTCTCCCCCCCTTTCCCCTTCCTTTCACCCACTTTCCTCTCTCCCCCTCTCCTTCCCATCCCCTGGAGCATCCTTCTGTGTGAATGCCAAACCTCCCTCTGAGTCCTCCACCCTAATAAAGGGTAAGGACTCAGTGGCATAGCCTGTAGTCCTTTGTTGACCTCCCCGTTAATATGGGAATTCTATTATGGCTGTTAATCCCTTGCTTCTAAAGATCCTACTGCCTGGAGCTTTCTCTCCTGTGATCCATGCTAGACTTTGGGGAGTCCTCAACATGTCAGACATTGTGCAGGTCAGGCAAAGTCCAATTATGGCTACTGCAGCCCTAACTTGTGTGGAATATCTTGCATATTGTTGGTCCTCCCCATCTTTAGACTCTCACAACCTTGCCATCCCCTCTTCTGCAAGGTTCCCTGAGCTCTATCATGGGGAGAGATTTGGCTGGTCTGGTTCCAGGTGATAAATGTAGGGTCTTTGGTGTTCTGGTTTGTTGTTTTCAGGTTTGCTTTTCCTGCACTGCCCTTGGCTGCATCCTGATTGGTATGGAAGGCCACCTCCTAAACAAAGATAAAAGAGTGTTTAAATGAAGATCTTAATATAAGAGGAGACTCAAAGGTAGGTGGAAAAATAGGAGTAGGACACAGCAGTGGGGCATGGGGGGGGAGGTCAGTGTCCCATTTGTAAGATGGTTACTGTCTATCTGCCAGTCCCTATACCCTTCCTGATTGGTGAGATCAAACCTGTTCAGTTGCAAGTGACCAGGAAGGGAAGTGAGAATGAGCTTCACCAGATGTCTCGCTACTTATATGCAATACTTGACAATGACCTATTTTCTCTACTGAAGCATGATCCCCTCTCTCCTTTTTTGGGGGTGCCCTCCTTTCCCTTCCCTCCTGTTCATAATCTTTGTGATTATAGTAGCTATTACAGAGATTTACCTTTGAATATTGTTCATGTACTTTTCATATGATACTATATATTTCAATGTTTTGACTGAATGAACTACATAAAAGTTTTAATATGTCTGGTATTTAAGGATTATATAAATATTTTAATACTATTTTTATCATTGCTTATTTTCTCAGTTTTTTTTAATTAAACATGCAAGTAGGATATGATCTTCCAGGATAGAGTTGCCACTCATAAATGAGGTAAGTTTATTACCTCATTTAAAATCCTACTTTCTGTATACCTTGTAACTATTAATAGCTTGTCTTGTTACTGCTACCTGAGTTCTACTTGTGGGAATTTGCAGATGTTACTTAACCTCTCTGTGTCAAAGTTTTCTCATCTGTAAGAAAGACAGTCCTTAATCTCATAAACATGCTGTGAGAATTGAAAAGATTTTTTAGTTCTAGAAAGCTTATAATAATTATATGCATATAGCAAAGCTCTTTACAAATATCAATTATTTTAAATGTCATTACTGCTATCTTTAAGTACCAGTATGCTAATCTTATAAGATACAACCTAAAGGAGCACTTTTTTTTCTAGACCTGGAAGAATTTAAGATACAGGAAAAATTTTAAAATAAATGTTATGTATTCGTGTTCTAGGTGTACTGTAACAAAATACTACAAACTGGGTGACTTGGAGCAACTGGATTCCCCACACTAGTGAAGTAATAATACTTCACTTAATAACTACTGACATTTTGACAACTTTGTCCATTCACGGATTTATGAAATTGGGAAACAAATCATCTGTTTCCCAATACAGTGTTGGGACAGAATAGGATGGGGCCGGGGTCCGACGCCCATATGAAGTAATTGGAATAAATAAGAGCCATAAGTGTCAAATAAGTTTAAAATCAGAAGGACTATTACATTAGGTTCAGGGTCTGAGCATTAATCCCTGAGACTTCATGCTCTGTGCTCTGGGTCCAAGTATATGATCTTGCCTGTTCTAACTTTGGTCTTTATACCTCTAATTCTGTCTTCACATTGATGCTTCCTTTTTTGTAAAAGTTAATAAATATCTCTAGATGAGAGTCTTTTGACATGTTTGTTGGTAATGAATTCTAGAAGCCAAGAAGCCTTCTTTTCAGGTGGTCTTAATGTTGACTTCTTCAGTTCAGGCTGGCAGTGTTTCTGTTGATGTATCCATTTCAAAAGCATGATTGGCCTCTTGTGCCTCTCACACTATTCCTTGCTACCCTGTCTCAGCTGCCAGCTTTTCTCAACTGAGTTGCACATGTAATCTCCTTAGCTTAATGTGGGTTCAGACCTTTTTTAAATTTTATCTTTCTATCTTTACAAACATATTGAGTATTCATCTCAGCTTCATTCCCTTCCCCTCTCTTCCATCCCCTCTCTTCCATCCCCTCCCTTCCATTCACCATTCCTTCCCACTCCATCCCACCCTTCCACCTGTATGCTTGTATGGACACTCTGGCTTGTCTACTCCTGTGGGGGCTCAGGCCTCCATGGTATATCAAGTTACCTTTCTTTAGGCCACCTCACTAATACATGCATTTTCCTTCACTCATCCAGCTTACTCAAAGGTTTCCATTGTAAGTGCCCAATTCTATGGGTATAATAACAGCTACCTACGAAGCAGTTTTATGTCCTGTCTTCTTACCTATAGGTTTATTGTCTGTCTTCCCTATTATCTTTTTCCTTCTCTTTCTTTATGTTCTTATTCTAGTTTCCAGTAACAGGGATGTGTACCAAGACAAGTAGGTCTTGAGTCCAGTCAGAAAGCTGTTGGTTGTCTCCTTGATACTCTTGGCACTATTACACTGTTGGTCACTTGTTACTATGGTAATGTATACTATAACTTTCAGATCTCATGCTGTTGATGGGGCTTGTGAATATCTCTCTCCCCCAGCAACTTCTACAGTATTCCTTGGTACTGTGTAAGCTATCCAGCAAGGCAAAAGTCCACAGACCAGTTCTAGCTGGTATCTTTTGTCATGTTCTGTGATCTATTTTTGTTGCATCTTCAATAATAGGGTCTTACTGATTGTTTTTGGAGAGCTACCAAGAACAATGGCAAAAGCCTATGATGTTTGGGGGCCTTCAAGACCTCTCTGACCAACACTTTATCAGAAAGTATCACATTCCTGTTATTTACAGTATAATTTTGTCCCTGAGTTCTAAGTGGATTGGCTCAAAACATTTTTTTCTGTTTTCCTCACTCTATGTTTTTCTGCATAGGGACTAACCACTCTTGTTCCTTTCTTTAAAAGACATGTTTTTTACATGTTACTAGCATAGGATGTTCCTTTGGAGTAACTTCCCACAATCTTAGGGGTCTTCTGTAGGTCCTTCTGTCTTGCCTATCTCTTATGTTCCTCCTATCTCCCATCCCTCATTCCCTATATATATTTTTCCCAATTATTCCTTTGATCTTATTTCTAAAAGGTGCTGTTTGATAAGTGGAGTATTTCGAGTCCGCAAGTTTCTGGGGCTTATTCTATAACTGTTCCTTGCAGTTTATGTCTTTCCTGGCATGTTTTTACCAAAAGCAGCATGGAGAATCTAAGTAGAATCTCTCAGAGTCTGTTTGTTGATAACCTAGGCTATCAACATTTATCCCTTGCATGTTCTAAATTTCTTTTATTTATTTATTTGTTTATTTGTGTGTGTGTGTGTGTGTGTGTGTATCAGAGGGCATGATGTGTCCCTGTGGAGGACAAGGGTGATTTCTGGAATGATCCTGAATTATTCTTATCTCCTTCTTGCTTCACCCACCATGGCTGGAAATACAGGCCTCCGCTGTTTCTGTATGGCATTTTTACATGGGACCTGGGATCTGAAATGACCTTCTGCTTGCAAGACAGTCTTAACCTCTGAGCCATCTCTTCAGCTCAACATTCTAATTTCTACCCAACTGTAGAACACAATTCAGGTAACATTTCTGTCACTTCATAACATGGTTCAACTTTCTGCCAGTTTCCAGTGCATTCCTCATTTTCTCCTGAGAAATCACAGAAATGTCTGAAGTGTTCACCTTTCTAAAGCTCTGCTTGTAGTGATATGTGTATGCTCTTGGGTAACAGAAAGAACTCTGGATCACTCTCTTTACTTTCATTTGTGCTGTCACTGAAACTTCCTTTAGGGTAACAGAAAGGACTCTCCATTTTTGTTTGAGCTGTCACTGAAACTTCCTTTAACATCCTAATTTTAAGCCAGACATGATGAAATATACCTGTAGCATAGAATCTATGGAGGCAGAGTCAGGAAGATTCATGGATGTTTGTGGTCAGACTGGTCTATTTAGTGAGCTCCTGGCCAGTCAGGGCTATATTAGAAAATAGAGATAAATAAACAAATGGAGATAGGCAGGCAGGCAGACAGATCCCTATAAATTGATAATTATACAAACCATCTCTTTCAAGTGAAGTGCCTAAAAATTTTTCCAGTTTTTATTCTTTTCCCAGTTCCAACTGCCTTTCTAGATTTTTAGGTATTTATCATGGTATCCAACTCTGCACTATCAATATTTGTAGTAATTTCCTAGTTTTGTCATAATGAATTAAAATAAACAGGACAACTTTAAGACCCAGAACCTCTGTGGTACTGTTTAGTGGCCAGATGTTCAAAATAAGTGGAAGAAACATCTTCCATGACTTTCTCCTAGCTTCTGGTAGGTGCTGACAAGTCTTGGCATTGACTGACTGACCCTATCATTGTGGTTTTTTACTTCTACTTTCATGGGCCTTTTTCAAATATCTTTGTCCCTTTCTATTTCTTCTTAATGGGACATAGAATTTATCTGAATCTAGCATGAATTTCTCTTAATTCTTTGTCTGATAATTATTTTCAGATTATTTCCAAATAATGTCCTATTTTGAAGTTCTAGGTGGGCATGAACTTTGAGAGAGGCACTTCTTCATTCATGAAGTAGACCATGGAAATCCTCTGTATATAGTGTTGGAAAAATACATGGATTCAGTAGAAATACAAATAAAAACTAAATAATGAAGCAGCAGAGAAAAATGAAATGAGAAACTTCAAGAGCAGGGAAACTGAACACCGAAGCAATGAATAAATTAGAATTGCTAATCACTAGGATAGACATAGTAAAGAGCACTTTTGAAATGAAGAAAAAGTTTAGACTAGTAACAGTGAGTTAATATGAAAGAGACAGAAATTAAATAAGTTCTGAGGCTGGTAATCAGGTAATCAATATGGAGAACAGACTCCTCATGAAGAGTTTCAGGATCATGAGTAAGAAAAACTAGACATGGGAATACAGAAAAGGATTTGAAGACAAAATTGTTATTTTTAAAGGAAAAAAAGAAGAACCTGAATAAGTGACAGTGTGCTCAGCATAAAAAATCTTCTGAAGAGTTTGATGAACTTTGAGAACAAAACCAAACAACAGCCATAGCAAAGTCCTGTGAGAAAGTAGGTTGGAAAAGGTTACGTGAAAGTGACTGCAGATCATTTGAGACTTCCTCTGGCTTCCTCTGAAGTACGTCTCCACGGCACTGATGGAAAGAGCTAATATCCAGTACTTACTCTCATTTAGGCACACTATCGGTAACCACCTTTAAACAAATGCAAAAAATCTCAGAAAAATCACATCTAGGCCCATTTACCCCATGAGTTACAGTGTGTAACTCTGAACAATGACCACAAGCATTTGGACTCATCCCAGTGCTCTGAAAAGAAACCAAAGATGGTAAACTACAGAAGAAGGCAGAAACAGAATGCAGTTTTCAGTTCATTTATTAATTTATTTTTCCTTGGTGGCTTTACCATAAAAGTCATCACCAAAGACTCAAGCACAGTGACCTTCACAAACTGAAAGTACAAGTAAAGGGGGAAAAATCATGAAAGAAAAATGCTAGAGATGGAATTTATAATATTGTATATAGACTGGCTAGATCTCATCCCAAGTACATCCAAGCACATGACAACCAGATGTAACCCAGCCTATGATAAAGGCTCTGAGCAGAGGTAGTCTTTGAACATGTGTACAACTCTCTTGCTTTAACTTGGGAGTATTTCCCCTGTAATAGTGTTTGCCCAGGAAAACTCCAAGCAAAGTCTCTAAGGTCTGAACTGATAAGAACACTGAAAACATTTTAATATGAACCAATGAACTATAAATGCATATCCACATCTATCACCAAAGGCTCATGACATAGAATTGTCAGAATGATCATCCACAAATAAGATAACTTGTATTATCTCAATCAAATTAATTTCTTTGGAAAAACCATGATCTATAAAAACAACTATAATTCCTGTGAGGTTTCTAGATATCAGAACTACTTAACATTTCAAGTCAATGACTACAACCTTAACACATGAGAAGGACTAGAGAAAACAAGACTGAAAAGAATAAAATGAAAGAAAATCTCTTAAAAAAAAAGACCTATATTGAATTTTTAAAATGATGAGTTAAGGGGCTGGAGAGGTGGCTCAGGGGTTAAGCTTCTGCCTTGCAGGTCCTGAGTTTGGATCCTAGACCCCACGTATAGATGCCAGGAGGAAGCAGGGGCAGCCTGCGTTTCTGGTCCTGGTGAGGCGGAGCCTGTGAATCCTGGGGCAGAGTAAACAAGGAGGAGATGGTGGTTCCTGAATTCGCCCGTGGTTCTACACACACACACACACATGCACATGCATGCACACACATGCACGCACACACACGCACAACTGAATAAATAATAAAAAGGAAAACATCTACTCAAAAAAATTTTTAAAAATGAATTAAAAAAAGAAATCTTTCTTGACAGTCTTATAAGCTAATTAAAGTTGACAGAGAAACAAGTCAGTAAAATGGAAGATAAATAGAGAAAAGTAGCTTAATCTGATAAATAAGAAGGAAAATGCACACACACACACACACACACACACACACACACACACAGAGAGAGAGAGAGAGAAAATTTCTCTCTCAGGGAAACCTGGGAAAAAGCAGAGTTCTAATATACATGGGTAGGAATCTCAGGTAGTCAGTATAGGAGATAGAAATATACAAAAATAAATCAAAGATAATAATCCTGAAAATAGCTAAATTGTTAAAAGAAATAGAAATTTACTAAATCTAAAACTGATAAATTAAAAGGGTATCACAAAAATCAAGAGAAATTAAGCAACATTCTGAAGTAAATTAATATGAAGAAACAATGAATTAAAAGTTATAAGGTAAAGCTGAACTCATCAGCAGAGGAAAACATTTTACACCTTTTAGTGCTTATATTAAAATAGAAATATGTAAAACCGATGCCTATTTTTCACCCTACGCAACTAGTAAAGAAAAAAATTAACCTAAACTTGTTAGAAGAAGACAAAGAATAAAAGTAAGAATAGAAATAAGCAAAACTTAAAGTACAGCATGGAATTTTTTAAAATGCCAAAGGCGATTCATTGAAAAGAACAAGTAATCTGGGAATCTCTCAAGTAGTATGAAAAAGGAACAAAATTAAAAGAGAAGCAATGGAGAAAAATGGGCAAAGGCGACAGACAGATAACAGAAAACATCGTGTAGATGGCCAAAATATGAAAAGATTTTGACCATATCCATAAGTAAATTAGACAAAAGCTGAAATAAAATTCTAAAATAATTGTGAAAATAAATATTTGAAAAAGATTTTTTTTAAGGAGGAGATAAATATAGAGAAAAGGTAACTACAACAGAAACTTACCATTTTAATCTTTACGGCAGTGGTACAAATCAGCTTGCAGGGCACTTAAAGAAAACCAACCAACCTTTGTTTAAAAGCTTCTATTTAAAAAGAAATTCATAATGTGATTTGAATTAAAAAAAATAGACAGCCCAAGTAGAATGAAATGCTCATATAACCAAAAATCTAACATTAGGGCTAAAGATGTAGTTGAGTGAAAGAAACTTTCATGCAGCATGCAGGAAACTGTGGACTCAATCCCAATATCCCTTTCCCCGCCAAAAAAATCCATTATATTTTTGGGCCTGATGCAGGAAAATGGACACATGCATGTCCCACGATGGGAAAATAAACTTTTGAAGGATAATTTGGCAATGAGTTTGATTTCAAAAAATATAAAGATTCAAACATTCTTTGGCATTTAATTCAATTTGTGGAAAATGTTATACACATGAAGGAACCTTTATGTGTGTGTAGTATTCATATGCACACACCTTTCCCCTAATTTCTGATAAAATCATATAAAGCTCTCAATTCATGACTTTGGAACAAAAGACAGAATATGAGCCAGGAAGAGAAAATTTCGTTTTCATTGCACATTTTTGTATTAATTATTTTAAAATTTTAGCTCTACTACACTTAAATAGAAAAACAAATTTGCTAGGAAGAGAAGAGCACACATACACACTCAACACATTTGAATCAGACCGATGGAAAAGAATTCTATTGCAGAAATTAGTCTGATTCAGTTGCAGTAAACCTACATGACAGGGGAAGTTGGCAGGGGTGTTGAGAGACGCTCTCAGTGCATTATCTCAGGGAAGGCAAAAGCTGCCTGGCCATTAGGGCAGCCGACTCCACGCACAACTTCTCTAAACTCCTGTATTAAAATGCACTTTCGCTAAAGTGATATTTCAAAACTAAATAGAGTCCTTTAAAGCAACAATTTCAAAAAAATGACAAAAATGATTTAGTTAAAGTTTAGAAACATTTAAAGTCATCATCCTAGAGTTCATAAGGTTGACAATTGCTTTTCCTAATCACCAACCAAGCTGATAGCATAGACTGGGGTCTTTAAGGAATGCTATTGAAAGAATGATACTTTGAATTTAAAGTTTTCATATTCTCCTCTTTTCTTTTCATCTTCAACTCTTTGCCTTTGATTATAATTAGACTCTCTACATTTTTTATTCCAGTTAAATTATGCACTTCTTTCTAAATAGAAGCTCTGGACTCTAAATATCATTTTAGCAGTGTTTAGGCTATTTGGTATTCTTTAAATACCTGCCAAATGATCTGCACTATCATCTCAAAAATTGCAGGGACAAATTTCTGTCCTTTTACCTTTCTTTTCAGTTTTATTTATCTCCTGGAAAAAAAATGTCTTTTTAGAAACTGATTTTTGGCTAGAGGAGAAAATTTTTGTTTTCATTTTACACACACACACACACACACACACACACACACACACACACACACAATTCACACACACAAACCAAACACACACATGCAAAAAAAATGACTTTTACTAATTTTCTTAAACTTTGTTTCATCTTATGACAGTTACATGGAAATAATGGATTTAAGTTATTTTTCTACCATATTATCAAACTACACCTGCAACTTTCTCCCTATATAAACCTTCTTCCCAATCAGTTTCCTCCTCACCTGCCTGCCTTCTTGCGAGTGTAGTCCACTAATGTACATCTCGGCTGCCTGTCCCGGAGTGCACTGTGCTCTTGCTGGAGCACAGACCTTACATCAATGTGTGTACCATTGAGGAAGTCATTCCCCTCCCTCCCTCTAACATACACCCTTAATAGTCTCTTGAGGAACAGTAATATATCCTATGTTCTTGCTCCCTTCATGATGAACTGTTGATGGACAAAATCTTATACAGGCCTTCTAGAAGTAGACACAACTACAGTGAGTTAATAGATGTCTAGAGAATTCTAGCTGGCCATACCCCTCTTAACCATCTGGCTCTTTCATTTTCATTGCCTTCCCTTCCACAGTATTCCCTGAGCCCTAGGATGTGTGTAAGTAGTAGACATATATATTCTACTTAGGACCAAGGAGCCCACAGTCACTTATTCTCTGTGTTTTGGGCCAGTTGTTCTCTATATTGAATATTGAATTGGGGAGGGAACTGGTCTACCTATTAAGTTTGTATGAGTGGAAATAATAAAAAATGTATTAAAAATAATAAAAAATGTATAAAAAAGAAATTGTATTTTATAAAAGGAGCATAAAAAAAAGAATGAAGAATTGTTTGTATTCATGAGTATAATGACATATGTATAGTTGGCAATTTGGTTCCTCAGTCTTATAGTTGTACAGAAGTAATTTATACCTTATAGGACCTATGGAGCCTCATCTATAGGTTCTTGGCCTGCTTTCCAGCACCAGATATGTGTGCCCCTTTGAAAAGTGAACCTTAATTCCAATCAAAGAGCAGCTGGTTACACCCATAACATTTATGTCACAGTGCAGCATCATCATATCAGTGGGGATTTTAAGCCAGGGTGTTGTTGTAGTGCTCAGAAAACATATCTGGGTGAGATTATCTCTGACTTTTCTTCTTCAGAAAAGTTAACTTCTGGTGCTATGAAAACTCTAGCAAGGACGAAGTCTCCAGATCAGTTCCAGCTTGTTTTCCCCATGTTCTGCAATCAACATATGCGGTGTCTTTAGGATTTTATTTTATGTTCTGGTGGCAACCAATAGCAATGGGAAAAGCTTACATTGTCTTAGGGGTTTTTTAGACCTCTCTGACTACACTTAGAAGATATTGAGAATTGTATTTGTTTGCCTATAGCTTCTGGGAGGAAGCTTGGGAAGTTTCTGTTATTCCTTTTCTTCCCCTGTTTGTACCATTATGTAGCCTCTCTCTGTTCATAAGCTTTTTTTATTGTATTTTAAGATAATTTAGGATATAGAAGGTTTATGATTTTTACAGCTATAAGACAGCTGTTTATGATAATAAATGCAATACAGACCTTTTCATTTAATTTTACTCTAATAACATTTACTATGAAGCCCACCCTCTTGATAAGTTTTTAAGTGGACAATCCATCATTGCTGATGTCTTGTAATGTTGCACAACATATCTCCAGAGCTTGTTCATTTTGTTTGGGTGAAACTTCACATCTGTTTCCACTTCCTCATTGCTCCTAGTGACCACCATCCTACTTCTGAACTATGAACTTGGACTGTTTTAGAGACCTTACAAACTGAAATCATGCAGTGTCTTTCTTTCTGTGACTGGCTAGCAATTTTATCATCACCATAATATATTCTAGGTTCATCTACATTGTGGTATATTGAAGAATTTATTTCTTTCAAAAAGCTTGAATATTTCATTTTATGTATGATAAACTTCTCTTGTTATTTATCTCTTCGAGGACATTTAAGTTTTACCTAAATATTCAGTAGTGAACAACAGTGCTTCTACGGACATGAGACTGGTGATACGTCTTTGAAATTCTTGTCTTTATTTTTCTGCATAAATGTCTAAAGGTATGGACTTGCTGGTTCCTATGACAGTTTTCTGCATTTAATATTTGAGGAATCTCCACACCATCTTCCATACTGATAGTACTGTTTAGCTCTCCTATCAATGATATTCTCCATATGTTTTATATTTTTTATTAACAATAGCTATTATAAGATGACATTCCACTGAGATTTTGATTTGCACTTCCACAAAGATTTGTCATACTGAACATTTTTGTAGACACTTTGGCCATTTCAATGTTTTCTTTGGGAAAAAAAACGTCTAGTTAGGTCCATGGGCTACTTTCAGTAAGATTTTTAGGTATGTTGTTATTGAGTTGGAGGTGTTAGTTTTATATTTTGAAAAAACATAACTCTAACCAAATTTATATTTGAAAAACATTTCTCTGTTCTGTAGGTTGTCTTTTCATGCTGTTCTTAATTGTTTCTTTTTGTTGTTGCTGTTTTTTCTGAATAATTTTTTTGTTTAGTATGTTTCATGTAGTTGGTAAGTTTCTTACTTATTTTTGCTTTCATTACATGTGTTTTGGATGTCATATGTAAGAATCAATGCTGAAACACAATCTACTTGTAAGCTACCATAAATATTTTTAATTGCTCTAGTAGATAACAAAATAAAATACTTCTGCCCTGGAAGGGAATCCAGTGACATTCAGGTTCCTAACCTTTCTATTGCCCCATGTTCATGTGCTGCTGGAGTTTAGGAAAGTTGGTTAGTATTTGGGGTGAGCATGAGCAGATGGGCTGTCATAAAGCAGGTATTTATATTTATATTGCAAGGTACTTAGAGAAAAGAACCCTATAACTCTAAGACCTTCCCATGTTGGTTAAAGTTTTTTCTCTCATTCTATATAAATGTTTCCTTTCACAATTTAATTTTGTATTCATAATTGTGTAGCATTTTAAAAATTATTATGTATTATTTAAACTTCAGAATCTACAAATTCTGGAAGCATCACTACTTGGATTGTAAACCCTAGGGTAAAAAAGAACTGTGCCTGCTATTTTCACCACTGTGGCCTTGGAGCCTAGAGTGTAAGAGGCGCTAGCTCTTTGCTGAATAGATCTTGAGCTGTGGACAACTGGAAAAGGGTGTCATAAAAGACTGCTGATCTATGAAAAGACATGACTTTGTTCTGAGAAGTAGAAAATTCACTACGCTTGATGCATGTGGAATGACAAAGAGATGAGAAAAGTAGTTTTCAGAAAATCATCTTGCATCTGAATATTTCAAGCAGTTAGACAGAACTAGGTGAAACATATAGCCTTGGTGTTCCCCTGTAGAACGTGGACCTGGGAGGGCAATGGTGAGAGCAGATCTCTAGGAGTGTCCAATGCTGGATGGATGATTATATGATGGACAGAAGGAATATTGATATGGGAGTGAATTCGGCAGCATTCTCTGATGCGTCAAGTATGGAGAGTGTGAAGAATCAATCATGGCTCCTAAAAGTTTCTATTGAATAAGATTCGGCAGCATTCTCTGATGCGTCAAGTATGGAGAGTGTGAAGAATCAATCATGGCTCCTAAAAGTTTCTATTGAATAAGATGTTCTTTGCTATGTGACAAAATCCTGAGGCAAATGCAAATTTCAAGGGAGAGTATAAAACATGCTTGTAACAATGCTCTTCCTTTGTAGTAGAAATTCAATCCTTGGTGACAAGTACCTCCTAATGCTGGCAACTACAAATTAAAAAACAAACTAGTACCAATTATCATCTTGACCTTTTGCTTAAATACAAGTTCTGAGTAATAATTCCTTCACTTTCTGCAATTTAATTTATAATATAGATCTAAAAATAAAACAGAAAGCTTTAGTGATTTTTCACATATAGGTATGAAAATACTTAGCCATCTTTGCTGTTTTTATTTATTTTTAACATTTTAGAAGTATTAAAAGAATAGCGTAAATAAATCCTAAGTAGTTTCTTTTCTTTTTTAAATTGCTTTTTTGCTCTTTGACATTTTCATACCTGTATAGGAAACCTTCCATTTATTCCCAGCACTGTCCTTCCCAACTCCCCATCACACCTTTAGTCTTCTTTCCACATTGTGATGTTATGTGTTGTGTATAGTGAATTTAATCAAGACCTGCTGTGCGATTCTGGAGTTGGAATCTTCTCTTGGAGCCTAGAATGTACACTATTAGATATATGTCCCTGCCTCTCAAATCTGCAGATTTCCCATTGTTCAGAGTAATCTATAGGACACCATGATACATTACAATATACATTGAAACAAATGTACTGGTTTCCAGTAGTTTTCTCTTGGCTGGGTTCTACAGCCATTCTCACTTGCTTCTTTGAAAATTTGAATCCTGAAGGGCTTCTTATGGTTAAAATGAGGAGATGATTGGAGTACAATTTCATGAAACTCATGGGTTGTTTTCATATATAGAGAAAGTAGTGGGCTTCTTGCTTAGCTAGAGAAGAATAGTAAGAACAAATCTCACAGGGAATACGCCCAAGAGAGATAAGGTTCATTATCCACACAGTGAGCTCTAATCTCATTTAGAGACCAACATGAAAGTCTAATTGCTTAATCAAAATTGAATTAGTCTTCTATAGACATAAAATCTTGTGCAGTTTCAGGTAATCCTTTGCTTTTAGCAATCCTCTGAAAACATGATCTGACCAATGTAGCACAGATCCAAGAGAACAAACAAAATCCCTGGAGGCCCATAAGTAGCCTCAGTGCTTGTTGGTTGTTGAAGCTTAGGAGACTAGTTGTGAGAGTTAACTATAGGTATCAACTTGACAATTGAAGGCTCAACTATGGACACATTTGTAAATAATTTGTAGTTGATTCAAGCTCTGAATAACCCTGCAAGAGATTGTCTAATTAATGAGGGAAGACCCAGCTCACAGTGCGTGAGACTTTTCCCTGGGTAGGTGGATAAGATGGAAGAAGCTTTACTCATGGAGTTGGCATTCATGGACATATTTGGAGGCTGTCTGGCAAATAAGGTTTACCCAACCTACTCTCAGCAGTCCTGTGGATGTGGTATAGGCAGTTCCCTTGGCCCCTGGTGTTATATGAGTTCTCCTGCCAAACCTGACTAAGAAATGCAACCAGATAATCTTAAACAACTCAGAATCTTAGACAACAACAGAATGCAACTCTTTATTTCCTTAAGTTGTTTGGTCATGAATTTATCTGCAACATGTAAGCAAACTACAACACTAGTTCAAAGGCTGGGTTGAGAATGTTCTTCTATGTCTATATGAAATCTGAACTTTGAGTTTTCAAGTTCAGTAGTAGAGGTGAACAACTCACACACATGTGATCTGATAAGGTGTGACATGGTATTCTTGTAAGAAAGAGGGTTATACTCAGTGTTTTCATGAGAGAAAAATGTCACTCATATAGTAGATAATGTAATCATTTACAAATATTTCAAAATTATATTGCATGTATTTTTCATCTTTTCCCATATTGATATTTTTCTTCAGTAGATTATCTGCTTTATTTAACAAACCTGAATCATATCCTCATCCTCTACCTAAACTACTGCGTATTGTGCACTTAACGCATCCATAAAAGGCCAGCTAAATTCACCATTCTCTTTCTTCTTATTCTATGAACACACCCAAAATGAAGTGTATCTTCCTTAAAACTGTTCTTACCACGATTGTCAGTGATCAGTGTTGCCAAATCTAAGGACCATTTTCCAAGGTTGGTTTCATCTGACCTGCCAGCAGCATTTGAGATTTCTAGTCTCTACCTTTATCCTGATTTTCCTCCCTTACTGCTTTTTTACTGTATCCTTTGTTGACTCTTTCTCATTTTGTTTCTTTTTTGTTGTGTTTTGTTTTGCTTTTTTTTGACTGTAAATACTGGAGTGCTTCTGGGCTCAGCCATCTGACATCTTCACACTCACATTCGTACATGATTGTGTCCAGATCCAAAGTCTGAAAGTGATGTTTGTTGACAGCATAGCAGCTTACAAACAAGCAGCCCAGGAACAGGATTGCCTGGCTTTGACTTTGCCCTTCCCCATTTACTAGCCCTTTAAATATGGATAAACTACTCTATCCACCTCAGAGAATCAAGGCTAACTATAGTTCCTATATATCAACTATGCGAGAATTCTTATTAGTCAGATTATACTGGCAACATAAACTACTTTAAATTTTAATAGAAGAAACTTATTGTACTGAAATATTAAGAGAGAAGCCAGACAAATGATGGCAAGAAATCTCAGATATAAGTAACAGTATATATCCTCAGATATAAGTAACATTTCTACTGTTTGGAGAAATAAAACAGAAATTATGTTCAGAGTCTACAAGATGGGGTGATGCTAACAGGAGAATATGCCTATGGGTCCATTTATCAGAATATAGAGCCTAGAAATAGGCCTTCATGTCTATGGTAAATTGGATTTTGAGAAAAGTCCCAAGCTACTTGAACAAGGAAAGTAAATGATTTCAACAAATGATGCTAGGGGAAGCTGGATATGCCTTTAAAATGTTTTAAATCATATCCAAAAAAAAAAAAAAGGATTGAACTAATAAGATAGAGATAACCTTGAAAGCTAAAACTGCATAATTCCTAGTAAAAAATGGGGTTTCTTTTTCTGTAACTTTGGGGTAGGAAAGTTTTGGGAAATAAAAATGTGAATTCTAAAGCATTTCAATAAATTGAGTTTCAGGAAAATTCAAAGTACTAGGCCTCTATATACTACACTTCAGAAGACAAAGCAAGCCAAGAACTGGGAGAAAATATTTATTATGCATATATCTAAGAAGGAAGATATATATATATATATATAACTCAATAAACAGGCAAACAGGGGCTGGAGAGGTGGCTCAGGGGTTAAGCCTCTGCCTTGCAGGCGGAAGGTCCTGAGTTCGGGTCCTAGACCCCACGTATAGACGCTAGGTGGAAGCGGGGGGCGGCCTGCGTTTCTGGTCCTGGTAGGGCGGAGCCTGTGAATCCCGGGGCAGAGTAAACAAAGAAGAGGCGGTCCATGGTGGTTCCCGAGTTCGTCCGTGGTTCTACACACATATATATGCATACACACACACACACACATACATGCACACACACACATACACGTGCACAATTGAATAAATAATAAAAAAATTTAAAAAATTAAAAAAATAAACAGGCAAACAATGCACATCATCAAAATAAATCAACTACTGGCACAGAAAACTGATGAACCCGTAAGAGTATTACTCTTAGTCAAAGAAGGCAGTCTAATAATCAATTTCATATTACACGATCACATTTAAAGAAATGTCATGAGAAAGAAATCTAAGCTGCAAAGTCAGCAAAGATCAGTTGCCTGGTAATGTAACTAGGACAGGGGGCACGGGAAACTTAGGGAAAATGATAAAAAAAAAAAAAAAACCAAACAACTATGATGTTTTGAACAGTAGTTACACAAGTATATCAAACTAACACTAATTTGGAGACTATTTTGGAAGTCGATTTATAGACTTGACCGGTTTATTAAGTAATCAACTTCTTAAATAAAGTTGATTTTAAAAATTAAGAACTTAGCATGCCAAGATGAATTATTGATTTCTCTTTAAACCCCCTGCTCTCACAGTCCTGCACATCTCCATACATGGGTCATGAATTCTTTCTGGATCCTTCCCTTTCTCTGACAGTGCACCTTTCCCCTGGGCTCAGTTTCCATCAGCATGACCTCCATGTGTGTTGAATGCGATCACTTCTCACCTCCACCACAGCTGTTGTGGTCCAAGCTGCCACACCTTTTACCTGGATAACATCATAGTGTCTTTGTGGCCTCTTGTCTTTCACTCCCTCCTCCTCTGCGTGTCACTTTTGTCCACATGTCTTCACAGGGGTAGCCCGACTGTTCACAACACTGTTCTTAGAGTAAGGGATAGCACCGCTCAATGGCACACTGAGAAGATCTTTATTGCCCACCTGATACCTCCACTCTCCCCAACACCTTCCATCTGGCAGGGGCACAGAACCCCTTCTGTCCCTCAAACACAGCAAGAGCATCCTTGCAGAGGTCTTTAGACTTGCCTCTCCACAAGGGCTTGCCCAGTTTACCACTCTACCCAGGCTCTCAAGTACTGCCCTCACCAAGGCCCCTCTTCCCTGGTCATATGGTATGAAATGAGTGTCCTCATTCCTCCTTCTTGCTTAAGTATTTACTCTCACTATATAACCACTTATGCAAGAAAGTTTTATTGCACTTTTTTCCTCACATGAAATTTTACAGTGTTGGAAATTTGCTTCCTGTTACGTATCTGCTCCTGAAAACATTTTAATATGATAACATCTTATTATATAAATATAGCACATTACTCATGGTAATTTGTTCTTTAAGTCTTCAAAAAGAAGGCCGTCCTGCCACTTCTGACATAGATGAATCTGGCAGATTTATGTTGCAGATCTCAATTATAGGTCATTGGTCCTGAAATGTCCCTAAAACTCACATGTTGAAGGACTTGTTCTCAAACTGATGGCACTATTTTGGATTTAATGGAAGCATTAGGAGGTGAAGCCTAGCTGGAGTGAATAGGACACAAGAGGCTTAGATTTAAATGATACTTTCCTGGATCCTGGCCCCTCATCCCTTCCAGCTTCTCGGTTTCCAGTACATTTTGCTGGACCCCATAGTCCCTGCCTTGTACCTTTGCCTTATTGTGCACAGGGCTGAGAAGCAATAGGAGCACGATATTATAGGCCAAAATCATGAGTCCTCAGCTATAGAAATCTGATTGATACATCCGTGGAGTCTTCATCATTTAGATTCATAGAAATCAAGTGAAACAGAGGTTACCAAAGATTGGGGATGGGGTGGGAGGTTGGGAAACTGTTGCTCAAAAGAAACACAATTTCATTCTGGAGGGTAAGATAAGGAGAACTAATGCACATCATGGACACACTATAGGTAACAATTATATATTGGGTACTTGAGGATGGTGTCTAAACTATTATATAAGTGAACTTGCTAAATTTAAGCAAACTGCAAAGCACAAAAACCATCATGGGGACTGGAGGATGGCTCAAGGGTTAAGATTCTACCTTGCAAGCAGACAGTCTTTAGTTCGGATCCCAGGTCCCAAGTAAAAATGCCAGAGGACAGTGGTGATGGCCTTCAATTCTGGCCCTGGTGGGCAGACCTGGGAAATCCCAGAGTAAAACAAAAAGGAGGTAGTAGCAATCCAGTATGCTTCCCAAATTCACCCTTGTTCCTCCACAGGGACATAAAGTATCCTCTGATATACTCTCACACACTCATGCAAAAATAAATAAGTAAAGTTTGAAAAACATCATGTATGGAGTTTGTTTACAAATTAAAGACATTGTATACAAATGAACAATACGTATTTATCGAAAGTGTGAATGAAAAGTTTTACTTTGGAAGCATTTAAAATATATATTCCAAATATTCATCCCAATCACATAAACACACACATACACACACACACACGCACATGCACAAACACATACACTACATCATATGCACATCTATTCACACTTCACAGTTTCTTACTTCGAGGTATGGAAGTTTGATTTTTTCCTGCATCAAAATTCCCTGGAACATTCTTTATATCTCTTTGGATTCCTTGAGCTTTTCTTCGAGGGTCAGCAAGTACATGCACAGTGTGAGCGACACCAACTTTTCCTTCCCCACCCAAGGCAAAAGGGAATGATCCACCAGGCTGCCTGCCACCGTGGCAGAGAACCTTGCTTTTCTTCTTCACTCAGAACTCTGGGCCCCCGCCACTAATTGAGTGGACTAAGCGGGAAACATGAAGCCTGTTTGTTATCCTGGATGAAATTTCAACTTTCTTTGGTTATTGTTTTAGGCTTACTTTCCAAACTGACCAACAGACATGGACCCGGGGGGTAAAACAGCAATTTCATGCTCTTCAAAGCTCCTCCAACTTTGTTAGGAGGGGGCAGGAAGGCAGAGTATGTCAACTGATGACAGCTGCATATTTTATTAAAACCCCAGGGGGGCCGTTTAAAACCCGAAACCCTCAGTTCTCCTTCATCTGTGCTTTTATAAAGCCTCAGCTTAATTGGGTCATATTCCTTCTCAACCTCCTGAAGTCTAATCAATCACAGATCTCAAAGGCACATACCACAGCACGACAAATTGTTGGCTTCCTTGCTAATAATGAGAGACTTTTGTGAGCCTAGCTTTGCACCTCTGTTGAAGGGAGGCAGGCAGCATGGCCGCCAATCTCTTGTCCAAATTAACTCTACTCCACATTTCTAATGAGGTTTGGGGGCATAAAGAAGGATATTTACTGTTGCTAGAGGATTATCCATTGGGCAGGAAACATGTAACTGGAAGGATAAATAAATTTTAGAGAACAATTCAATGTACTTTGTGTCTAGTGTCTGACACTAGACAGGTGATGAGTTTCCTTGATAATGAGAAAACTCACACGGCCAAATTCTCTTTATGATTTCTGGCTACATTGCTAAAAAGGGAAAAATTTCTATGTGAAGTCCTCTCTGAAGATCTGTTTAGACGCTGAATCTGGCTACCGTGGGGGAAAGGACATTTTCCTCCTTGCACATTTAAAACCTCTAGAGTGTGATTCTTTGGGACAATTGACATATTTGTAGCAAACATTCATGGAGATAGTTCTTTTATGCTGAAACCATTGTTCCTTAGTGTTAAGAAATAATTCCCAGTATACCTGTAACTGAATTCCAATCACCTCAAGTTTATTCTAGCCTAAGGGAGAAAGTAACATTGGGATTTTCATTAACATTTTGATTAGTCTATTGGTGCTTATTGACCCCTAATGGATTAATTAGTTAAGTAGAACAAACAAAGGTGTATCTGTCCATTGTGTTATTCACTACACATGTTGTTCTTTTTGAAGGATTCTCCATTTCATGTTAGTTACATTATCTGATTTGTTTAGTATTCAGTTTAAGCCTTGAAGATCTGATAGAATGTTTTAATATCAAGTGAGAAATGATGGTTAATGACAAATATTGACTTGTAATGCTGAAATATAATTTTGTTTTAATCTCTAAACTTAAACATTTAGAAGTTTATATTCCCAAACTAACTATGCTGTTTTATTCTTACTGAAATTCATATAAACAGACATTGTAATGATCTATTAACACTATATTCTAATTAATCTTTTTTTATAATATCTGCTATCACTTTGAATAGATAGAAAAAGGTTTGAGACATAAGCTGTAAGTAAAGAAAAGCAAGTATAATGGATTTAACCTTCAGGATGGGCTAAAATATCCATTCTAACACCACTTTAATAATGATATGCTAATAGATGATAAAGAGATAATATTTCAAATCACTTCACTCTAGCCTGGCATTTGATCTTGAGCTCCTGAGATAGTCAGAATTCACTTAGAGTAATTGTCCTTTCAGCTTCCTAATATACAACTTAGGAAATTATCTCATGCCCGGATGTTCAATCTGTTCATATTTAAAATGTGGATAGCCTACTTATGAGGATAAGATCTTATTTAAGTGGAGAGAAATGAAAAGAGAGAGAGAGAGTATCTTAGTCATGGAGTCTTGCTTCACCAGCAACGTGAACAACTCTTACCATCTTGCTTCTTCCTGTCTGTGGAGTTCTCTGTTGCTGTCCCTCTGTCCCCAGATTTTTCACATGGAAGCCTTCTTATGTCCATCAATCCTTATCATCTATCTAAAGTGACAGCCAACACCAACCTGATTCAGTATCCATATCAACCCATCTTAGAGTTTTCTTGGCACGATTTCTTGATTTGCCTACTCTTCCATATGCATGGGACTAAAGATCCTGTAGTATAAGAACATTGACTTTTTCCTCTGAATTCCTGATGCCTGGAACAGTATCCAGCATAAAATAATTATCAAACAAATGAATAAATCTCATCTTCTTTAGTTAGGTCCACTGGCATTTCAAGAAGACAAAACCATCTTTTTAGGTTGTTAGATACCCAAGAACAAGCATGTTAATAGAAATCAGTAAATACTACAGATAATTTCTAGCAAGGCAAAAACGTGCATCTCCCTGTATTTGTTTGTGTTAAGCAAAAAAATGAAACTATACATACTGAGACAAGAGTTTTATTTTACTTATTCACTCAACAGACTTTTTGAGTACTCATTCATTATATACTAAGGTGTGGCCTAGTAGCTGAGGTTAAGATGAATTAAAAAGAAACTTCATCTGTATTTGAAAGTACCTGATGGACTCAGCACAGGAAGCTATAACCTTAATGGTTCTTAATATGCTAAAATGTTACAGACGCCCTGTGCTAAGGAATTCTGTGGAAGGAAACTTAAAGCAAGGAAACTTGACGTCAGTGATATTAGAATCGGGCTATAAAGATTGAGAGAGTTTTGAGACCAGAGGAAAAAGAAACATTAAGGGAAGTCAGTGGAAGTGAACAGAGGCACTACTGTGTTTTGGGAAAAGAAAGGTGACAGGCAAAAATTACCAAGATCCTTCAAGACTGAACCAGCCCAGTAGGAAGGGGCCAGGTGGGAAAGGCGGAGCTGTGAAGTACTTGCAAATGCCTTGATAAGGTCTCTAGACCTTCAGATGTAGGCAATGGGAATATAAATGGATAAAGTCACAGGGAAGAAAGTGTGACTTTCTTGAAAGCTGAGTATGGAAATCCAGGAAAAAAAAAATGATAATCCCTGAGCCGGGGCAGTTTTATAGCTCTGCAAAAGAAAAAATGGGTTTCAGGGAAACTCAATGGGCATAGCATCCTGAGCTGTATGTAATTCTGAAAACAGCTAAAAATGTTCACAGTTGGGACTGAAAAGAGAAGATCAAAACTTCAGTTGAGCAAGGTAGAAGTTGAGCCTGAAAGATATGAAGACTGAAAAAAATCTTTGGGGTAGTTTAGTATTTGAACTTGTGCTTGAGATGTACACAAAGAAGGAGGTAGTAAGTATCAGTTACATGCCCTGAATATTTGTATTTCTATAACTTTATCAAGGATTACGTCCAGTTTCCAAAATAACTAGATTAGGTTATTTCAAAGTCTTACTTTGCATAAAGAGAATCAGACTTGATCTCTAACCTTTAGGGTCGGATGATAGCAGTAATTTGAAATCCAGATATTAATCTTGATTATTAATTGCTGTCTATGACTAAGCTGAGATGGATTATTTCTAATAAACTAACTCATTTAACTCATATTTTATGAAACAGGCCCTTTCCTTATCAGATATTTTGCTGAAATCATATAATCCCTCACTGGTGGAAGTAAGAGCCTACAACCTCACTGAAAAGTTCATTCATTTTTTTCCTCTCCTATTTTCAGTGGTCCTAGGAATTGAAGCCAGAGCCTTGCACAGACCACACAAATATCCTACTGCAGAGCCCAGCTGCAATGTTCAGTTTTTTTCAACAATATGAATCTTCTAGTTGAAAGATGCAGGTACCTCAATAAGTAGGTACAGGACTAGGATAGTGTCCTTCTAAAGAATTATACCAACAACTAAAAGAATAAAACAAAACAATCCAACTCCTTAAGGCTTTGGACTCCCCAGAGAAAGACTAATGTAATGTGGTACACGTAGAAAACTGTATCTGAGTTTTGCAGATAAAATCCTCATAGCTACACAGGCCAAAGGGAAGATTCTGTCACTTCCTTCCTGTATACAGCCTTCTCTTTGGGGCCCTCATTGCATTCTGTGAAATCCCGATACCTGCCATTGTTTTCTGCAAGAAAATTATACACACACACACACACATACATATATATATATATATATATATATATATATATATATATATATATATATATATTATATGCTTAGTATCTATCTGGATTCTGTTTCTACGTACAAATTTTCTCCAATTCTCTAAAATTCTATTGCTGTGTCCTCTGACACCAAACAACTCACGGATTTGAACATGGTGGATATTATATGGCATTTCCCCCTCTGGATGAACCTTAATGCCATCTTGGACTTTGCCCCCGTCTAAGCGAAGGAAGACGTTGTGTAACAAATCGAAAGCATCATCCTTATGGAAGTCTCAACAAGTGAACAATTTGTTGGGATCAGGAAAATCCTGAAACTGAGAAGCTTGAATGCGGGGGCACCTTCCTGGATGTGGAAAAGCAAAACAACAGTAGAAGTAGGAGACCCTCCTGCCAGCCAGGCAGTTAAGAAAAGGGAACACTGAATAGCTCAAGTCAGTCTGAAGAAGACCCTAGAACAGTCAAGTGTGAAAGAGACTGATAGGAAGCCAAGTAGTCTGGAAGAAGCCAGTGAACAGTCCAGTGGTGTGAAAGCAACACGGAGCAGCCAAGAAGCCTGGAGGAGACCCTCCTAGCGAGTCATGCAGCAGAAAACTCCAGGGTTGCAGCTTCTGTGGGTCTCACGCATGGTGCAGTGGGCTTTCCGGTGATGTAGTTGCCGTTAGCTTGTCCCTGTTCCTATCAGTAGCCCTCACATGCACTCCTGTAAGCAATCTCAGTAAACTCCTTTCATCAAGTTGAACTTTGGCACCATCATTACTTTGGTCTGTTGTTGAACTCCTATCTGAAGTGGATAGAAGGCCATTTTGTGGCTTCTGCCAAGGAAAAGTGTTCACACAACAGTGGCACAATCCTGTGACCCCCACACTTGGGACGCTGAGGCAAGAGGATCACATGAGCAGCATAGCAAGACTCTGTTTGGAAAGCAAGAAGAAAGGGAAAAGGGAAAAAGAGAAAGGGGGGAAAGGAGAAAAAAAAGAAAAGGAACAGAAACAAAAAAAGAATGGAAATGAAAGAAGAAGGAAAAGAAGAAAGAAGGACATGAAAAAGAAAGAGGAAAAGGAAAAGAGAAAAAAACAAATCCAAGCCCACGAGAGCTTCAGACCACCAGATTCTGCATGTATCTTCTCTATGGACAAGTACATGGTGGCCATGGATGGGTGGCGCGTGGGTGATGAATTCACTCTTGGAATCTGGGGCAGAGATGTGTGTCACTGACATTCTCCTCTTATCTTTCAGGACCTGAGTCCCCTCACTCTCTTTCCCGGAGGCCTTTTCTAAGAACCCCGGTCATCCTGAGAGCCGCCTTCACATATTTGGAGACAGATTACAACCAGTAGGTCTATTTTCTCCCACCTGAAAAAATCCCTGGTGTCCAGCTGTCTCTCACATGGCCTGGTTTTAAATTGCTTAAGGTCCCTGTGTGCTTTCAAGAATATGTGCACATTTCCCTTCAACTTCCTACACTAGTACCCTCCCAAGAAAGACCAAGTCTATTCTTTATTATGTAACATGTTCTTCTTTTATAACAGACATGTGTATTAATGTGTATTTTTGAAAGAGATGCATATTCCCCTTTCTGTGTCCTAAAAATTCCTAATTTCACTAACCAAAATCACCATTAGGGCTTCATCAGCACAAAAAGTACAACAAAAGTCACAATGTATCAATAATATGTGCAACATATAGCAGAGAAAAGTTAAATAACATTTACCTATGTAAGTGAACCTTAATGATATTCATATCCTCCTTTCCTTACAACTTACTGTTCTCTCTTCAGACTTATAGCCTTAATTTTTCTTGTGCAAACAGCATAAATCATTATAGTATTTGCTATTAAAGTGGTTGAGGAAAGGATTAAGAGCAATATAAAGTGAAATACTACTAGTGTAGGTTCTTGGGCAGATTTCGGCTTCCACACTTCAAGTAAATTTAAAAAGTCAATTTAAGATAATTTTTAAAAAGCTGCAGAAATAAAGTACTCACAGTCAATAGCAGGTGCAGTATGAACTCTTCCAAACACAGACACTATAACCTTGAGCCGCCTCCTGTAGCAGCAAGTCATAAATGCTTCCCAGCGTGTCTCTGACCATAGCCGGCAAAACTGCCTGCTGAACAGGAAATCCCACTCCTCTATGTCCAGCAATGACAATTGGCTATTCAAGCTCAGTGGGCTCAATGGGCCACCCCAATGTTCCCAACACTGAACCCACAAGTTATAGCCACATTCCAGGGAGCCTCAACTCTGGCTTTCAGGGTTGTCTCCCGGGATGCCTTTGTGTTCTTATCGTCGCAGTATCCTCTGAGGTTGTAAATTCACTGTCCAGCACGTCTACTCCCACCAATCAAAGGCTGCAAGTCTCTGGAGAAGAGTTTACTTTGCTAGGACTTTCTGTCCCTGCCGTCTTCCAGCTGCCTCAGTGCTACGGCAGTTATGCCTTGCCTAAAGATCAATGTGTTCTTTTCTTTGCCTTCTCTCTGGTCTTTTCACTCTGCTGCTGAGAGAGGGCACACAGTTGTCCACTTTCAGAATCCTGCTTTGGCTGTCAGCTGTCTCCTGCAAAAATCACTCAAAAGTTTCCCAGTGAAATGCACTGTAGAGCAGGGGTTTCAATTTTATCGTAGATTTTTGATTTGCAGCTTTTTTTTCCTAAAACAATCTTATCTCAAAGCTCATAATATTAAATTCATAAAATGGAGAGACGGATATGTCCAACAGTGATTGAAATCTGTATCTGGTTTCTCTGGTCACCAAGTCTGCATAAAGCAGACCTCCTGTTCTGGGCTGAAAATTGTATTCCTTCCAAATATGTATGTGAAAATTCTGCCCCCCTGCCCAAAGGGATGAAATTAGAATAGGGGAGTATTGAGAAGTAACTAGGTTAAGAACAAGATTAATGTCTGCTGTGGTCTGAATGTGGTCCCAACTTCCTAAGTGGAAGTGCTGGCCCCCAAGGTGACAGTATTGAAAGGTTGGTACTTATCGCTGGAATTAGCCCCTTACAAAAGAGACCCGGAGAAGTGATCTAGGCAACATGCAGAGACAGGAACATGGTCCTTCACCATACTACCAGCTACAGCTTCTTGATCTTGTATTTCCCAACTGTGGAAGAAAGGATTCTATTGTTTAAAGAATACTCAGTTTATGATACAATTGGTTTTCCTTGTTCTCGGACTCTGCACTGCTATATTAGACTAAACGGATTTTAAAAACTGTTTGAAAAAAATCTTGCGTGTATTCTGAACATGAACAAGGATTTTTATTTTTTTGTCATTGTTCCTGAACAGTATAGTGATCTGCATAACATTAACATCTTATTTGGTATCACAGGTCATTCACATTCAGGGATCACTTGAAGTGTACAGAAACACGTGGATAGGGTATGTGTGAATACTGTGTCATTTTACACAAGAGACCTGATCATCTGTAGAGTTTGGCAAAAAAGCTGCTGAATTCAGCTAATTTCCCCTTATGTCTTTAATGAATGCGTACTAAATACTTACATTCTAAACACTGGGAGCAGAAGCACCCAAACAAAAATTCCTGTACTCACAGAGTTCCCATATAAACAAGACTAAAGAGTGAGTAAAATAAATTATTCCTAAGTAATGCACATTATAAGGAATGGTAAATTATTGAGTGCAATACAGAGTGTGAGAGAAGGATTATTTCAACTGAAAACTGTGCACCTTGAAGAAAGTGATGTGATGTCAGATATATATATATTTTTTTTTTGGAGGGGGGAAGCACTCCAGACTGGGGCAGGCTGAGGGACAAAGTCTTCCGAGTGACTGTGTATCTGGCTCTGGATAGGACAAGAAGTGTGTGAGAACAGGGTGTAAACAAAGCTGAGTGCAGCAGCTAAGTTTGAAGAGATGAAGAAGCTAATCTTGCAGGGACCTATGAATTGTTAGAAAAGCCTTGACTTGTACTCAGAGGGAGACTGGGAGACACAGAAGAATTCTGCTGACATCAAACTTTAATTTTTACTGTGCAGTGGTTACTTGGATGCTGGATGTGAGAAGATCACGGCAGATCGAGGTTGGAAGCAGGAATCCAAGGGCAAGCCTATTCCTTCACATGGACCTTTCTCCCCATCAGAAGGCCTGCTTCAGAACTCTTCCCCATCCCCCGAGGTAATTGATGAGGGAAACAGTCCTTAATGAGGCTGAGAATGCTTCAGTAGATTTTATTCACATCCAGACTTCTTGCTAGTTACCACAGCATATAAAAGTATATGGTTGCAATACACATTCGAAAACCATAAATTTTATTCTGTTCTTCCTCCTTCCAAAGAAAAATTGATATCTAATTTCTTTATTCTTTTTTTAAGATTAATTAATATTTTAATACATTCAAACATTTTTTAAAGAAGTTCACACACCTCTTTTAAGCATTTAATGACATTTGACGGTGGTAGTGAAATGGTATGGAAGGAAGTTAAGTCTCTGTTTGTAGTATATCATCCTAGAAAGTTGCCTAATAGAGTTGTCAGAAGATGATTTGTTAATTGGCAAAACTCATCAAGTTCTTACTTTGTCACTCAGAAGGAAGCATGACATCAGGGAACAGTTTCAGTGCAGTGTCAGAGAATTGGTTTCGTGCACTCGCCGTTTATTTTATTCCAAATTTAAACTTGCTTCTTTTGATTTTGCCATGAGAAAGCTTAGGTGTCCTTGAGTCTTAGTGTCATGAGGGATTTGGAAAGAACTCACGCTCTCTCCAAAGGAAGCAGCACTGTGGGAACGTAAAACTGAGCGAAGATATCCTGACCTCTGGAGAGCCCTCAATTCAAGTCACTCTCATTCTTTACCAAACCGTTAAATACCTAAGTGCATAGGTTTGGGAACTGCCAAGTTTTTTTGAGCATTTGTGTCTAGTTGGAGTTTTTCTTCCTCCCTCCCTCTCTCCCGCTCTCCCTCTCTCCTTCCTTTCTCCTTCTTCTCTCCCTCCCTCCCTCCCTCCCTTCCTTCCTTCTTTCTTCCTTCCTTCCTTCTTCCTCCCTTCTTCCTCCCTCCCTCCCTCCCTCCCTCCCTCCCTCCTTACCTCCTTCCCTTCCTCCCTCCTTACCTTCCTCCCTCCCTCTTTCTTTCCCTCCCTCCTTTCCTTCCTCCCATCATCTCTCCTTCCTTTCTTTCCTTCCTCTCTTCCTTCCTCCTTTCTCCCTCCCTCCCTTCTTCGTTCCTTCCTGTCTATCTGTTTGTGTTGTTCTTTCTTCCTTAAAACATGGTAGCCTGGAACTCATGGCAATGCTCCTGTTTCGGTCTCCAAAGTGCTAAGGGTACAGGCCTAGCCAGCACATCTAACCAGTCAGTTTTTTCTTCATCATCCTCAGCATGACTCGAGAGACACTTCCCATTTGATAGTGGCAGTTCAGACCTTCATTCTTGCTAGTGACGACGGCAAGTGAGTCCCTACAGATGGAAGCTCGACTCCTCTGGCCGAAGTCCACAATCCGGTGAGACTGACTGTAAGCTGCTAATAGATTCCACCGAGATCCTCAAAGCTGCCTTTAGAGTTTTATCTTCACAACCATATTTCATCCGGATGGGAACAAGGTGCCTGTGGGAAGGAGAAGGGGCCATGCCAGGAGAGAGGTCTTCAGCCGCTCTTCAATCAATTAGAAGAATAAGTACTAAAGGCACAGTTCTCAGATCCATAGATTTTTGAGGATTCTTGTGCAGTGCTACAAATTGGAGTTTAAGCTTAGTTCCTCATGTCTGGACTTTTGGCCTTAACTTCCTGTGATTTGAACGAACCTAATTAATTTAATAAGAACTTATCAGTCCTCCATAGGGAGCACCCACTTCTATACCAGACTTGATGGCAAACATCCAAATGATGATTTGAGATTCTCAAAATTTGTAAGTTGGAAATCTAACCACCTATCTCAGAGGGTGACTGCATTTAGAGACAGTGATTTGAAAAAAAGTGACTAGGCCTTGGTCCAGTATGACCATGTCATTTGTCCTGAGAGGAGGGACTGAGATGCAAAAGAAGAGAGGCCCAGGGACCACACAGCACCCACAGTGCTGTCTGCCAGACCACCAGGGGGCTTCTGAGACAGCAAACCTGGGGCCACCTTGACCTTGGACTGACAGCCTCCAGAGCTGCCAGGAAATCAGTCCCTGCTGTTTAAGCTGCCCTGCATGGGATTAGTTATGACAGCCCTATCAAACCAATTCAATACAGCAAAGTAAAACAATCAAGCACTGAGGACATTGAGTATATATCAAATCAATTAAGACTGAAGCAGGGGCAGGGAACCAGAAGCATATTTATTTGCTCTGTTCACTATAAAATATATACATCTCAAATATGCAAAGGAGACAGCAGAGAGGTGAAACAACTTTCCCCATCATTCAGCAAGCAAAAGGTATGACCAGGGCTGACACCCTCTCTGCCCAGTCACCCTCCCAACTGGGGTCTAGTATTGTCTCCTCTCTTGTCTAAACTGAGTGGTGAACTTATATACAGCTTATGCCTGTCATGAGGAATCATTTCCCCTGAGACAAGAGCAATGAACAGAAGCAGAGAACCCAAAAGCTACTTTCACCCCATGCGGTGGTTTCTGAAGGACTTTTAGGCGACAGAAATCCTAGCTTCCTACACGATCTTGCCTGACTAGTCTCATTAGGGGACTTTAGAACACTTTTTTCTCATACCTTCTGCCTTCCTGACAAAGGGCTGAATGTGAACCTTTGTTTGAAACAAAGTCTTAAATATATGTGTGCGGAGGCGAGGGATTTGCAAATCAAATCACATAGTTCAGCTAAATATAGCTTTTGTCAGCCGAAGTAACTTGTAAGCAAATAGTAAGTAAGAACTGGGGCCCACAGTGGAACACGGCTTGGACAGTGCAAATGTTCAAGCTGTGGCCATGGTATGTCAGTGCCAACTGACCCAGGGCTGTGTAAACTCTCAGCAGAAATCTCCAAAGAGCAAAATGAAGCATCATTCTGCTTCATAATAGGGCCTTTACAAGGGTAAAAACAACATAAACTTATCGAGCTTCAAAGGCTTTGAAGTATGATCTAGAAGAAGAGAGGTTAGTGCTTTGTAAGTGACCCGATCACATTTAATGCCAATAAAAAGCAATTGCATCTGTTTTCTGGCCCAGGACAGTGTTACTTCCATGGCGTGAGGACACCATAGGGAAACTATACTCTGTGTTCCAGCCCCTGGTTTACCCCAACTTAAAATCATGTTGTGCTTTGCAATCATGCTTTCCTCTTCAGAACCTCAGGATCTGAAGTCTATTTTATTATTTAATTGAAGCAACAATCACCTTGATTGTATATTCACACTTACGTGCACTGTACATACATGCTTGATTATACCACTCTAATACTTAATATTTTAATAAACTACTAATCAATGTTTTCCTGGTTAAAATTATTGTATAGAAAAGCAGACAAATGATGTACAAGATTCAGTTTTTCATCTTATCTATTGAAAATGCAGGGCACATCTATGACCTCAACAGGTGCATAAGAATTTCTCTTTTCAGACTAGTAAGCAATCAGTTCATCAGCAAGGTGTCTTCAAAGTCAATTCAGATCTGACAGTATCTACCAGGATGAGTGCTGGACTCCACAGGATGGCAGCTGGGGGTATAGCACTGCCCGGCCCCTAACTGCACGGCAGTCACAGCCTCAGATTAATTTACTGCCTGACAATCGATCTGGTCACCCAGCTCCTGGTGTCTGGTTAACTTCCTCCAGAGGTTTCCTCACTCAGGGAAATGTTTATTTCTGTTGACTGACTTACTAAAAAAGGACATAACTCAGGATGCAGATGGGGAGATGATTAGGACAAAGTGTGGGTGAAACCCTTCCAGAACTTGTCCAGAAGCTCTCTGACATCTGTCCTGTGGGAATTTCATGGTGACTTCATTGCACACTGCAGAAATCTGTTCAGATTCTTTTTGGTCTCTCTCTCTCTCTGTATTTTTTTTCTCCAGGGTGGACACACTGGGACTCCGAAGAGTCTTATGACTTGTTATCAGACAATGTTAGATCAGAGAATTTTTTTATGTTCAGTTTGAGGATAGGAAGGAAGGGAAAATCAGCATTTCTATGACAAACTACAAGGGAGGAGAAAGTCCTGTGTTTTAGGTTCAGAAGGAGACATAGGAATTTTTAAGCTAGGAACTGTGCTTGAAAATCAAATACGTATATCATTATATCATAAAATGAAAAGTTTTCAATTTGGGCAGAAGAAAGTATCCCACACTGCATGCCACAATGAAGACCACCCCATGGGTTGTTCGCATGTGCTATGCGTTCTTATTGAGTGACGTTAGCACTATTGTCAATAGTTATAGTACACCAATAAGCATGATGTACTCCTTTAAATTTGAATATGTACGTTCCACTTTCTATCTCATAATAGACTTTTAAAGCCTGAAATTCCTTTAGGATATATTCATTGAGCCTTCACTACAAACAGGATTAGGAGAAGTTCTGGGTTCTCAGTGGAGAATGATGTCTCTTTTGGGTCACTAATAAAATAGACAAAATAAGAATGTAATGAAATGAAATGATTACAATGTTTAGCATTCTCTGTGAAACAAAGATCCAAAAGTTCAAGGTTTAGATTTATATTTATAGAAGGCATTTGTTTGTTTGTTTATTCAAATTCCCAGTAGGTAGTCCAGGTTGTTTTTGGACACTCAATCCTGTTTTATCCTTTCCAGTACTGGGTTTACCAGTGTGTGCCAGCAAACCTGGAAGCATGGAAAACTTTCATGTTCAAGATATGCTCAAATCTTAAGGACCTTTCCCCTATTTACTCTCTGCAGTAGTTTACAGCTTTGAAAAAAAAATTAATACAGAGGTTGGGGACATGGCTCAGTTCTTAAAGTGCTTGCCATAAAAGCATGAATATCTGAGTTCCATCCCCAGCACCCCTGTAATAGCCAGGTGTGGCAGGGCTCAACTATAATTTCAGAGCTGCAGAGGAAGAGACAGAAGGATTCATGAGATTTGCTGGCTGGTTTGACTAGCCAAGTCTATGAGCATCATGTTCAGCAAGAGACCCTATCTCAAAAATAAGATGGGGAATAATTAGGTAAGACACCCAACATCAACCTCTGGCCCCCACATGCATGCATCCACACATGCATACTCAGGAAGAGAGAGAGAGATAGAAAGAGAGAGAGAGTAATTTGGGTGCCCAATAATTTCCTGGACTTAGTTGTTCCTGAGGGATAGAAAGGTGCACACAAGTTCCACAAAATACTGAATCAGTTAATCAGTTCAATGATTGCATGTGGTAGGAGTAAGTGTAAAATATGAAGACATTAGGGTCACCTTTTGGAGGTCTGGCTTGATGACAATTGGGTAGATGCGTCATTCATTGAGACAAAGGAGGTTAAAGAACATGTGTCTATGGTTGATGGACATTCTAAAGTTGAGACTTCAATCACAAGTGATGAGCAGGTGCTGGCAACATAAAGGAAAAGTTTCCAGGTCATGACATGGTAGAAAGTTATGGTAGCTAGCTACTAGTATCAACTAGTATCTGAAGACTAGAGCTTTGGGCACTTTTATAAAGAATTAGTAGTTGAGTTAGGTCCTAAGAAAACTTTCAGGAGGTTGTTTAATTGATGGAGAGAGACCATTCCATGGTGGGTGAAACCACTCTCTGGTCAGATGGATAAAATGGAGGGAGCTGGTTAAGTAAAGTTGGCATTCTGCAGCAAATTTGGCTAGACATGCTGTTTGGCAAGGGAAGCCTGGCCTTTTCTCAGCTGACCTGTGAATATGGTGTGGCCAGTTCCCTTGATCTCTGGTTCTAGTATGGATTCTCCATTGTTGAAAAAACACAAAGCACACAGGTCTCCTAGGCCTTAGACGCTTATTTTAAAACATGGATGCATTGTCTTTGCTTCAGTGAATCTTTCGTGAGGTTCTTAGGACTACACACATAACAACTGAAATGTGCAGTCATTCAACAAACTTTCACTGATTGTCTGCTGTGTGGAAAAGACATTTCCAGGTTTTGGGACATTGATGTGAGCAAAAGTCTTTGATAATTTGGATTAAAAGGGAGGGTGCATTGAGCAACAGAAAGATGATAAACAGTCAAGTAGTAAGAGAGCCGTAGTGGCTGGTGAATGATTTGAGGCTGAGTATTTAGGATGTCAAAGAGTGAAGCCTGCTTATATGTGGAGAAGCACATCTCTGAGGGGGTGGAGGCCACAGGTTGGGAAAGGAGTCTTCCCACTAAGAGTCAGAGTCCAATTTTCCTTGTGTTAGCCTTGGCGCCTGCTTGCCCAATATAATATAGCAAAGGCTGGACTTAATAACTGCAATTCAGGTAAATTGAAAAGATTTCTTGGGAAAAGTCAGCTGCCATGTAAGAACTCTAACTATTCCCAGGTGTCCAGGATTGTGAGGGACCCCAACCTACCACATGGAGAAGTGTCACGATGGGAAGATGGGCTGAGAGAGAGAAGAAAGTATGAAGGAGGAAGCAAGACAGAGGGGTCAAGGAGGGTCTCTGGATGTCCAGCACTTCCTGGTCTGGACATGAGTTAAGGGGTCTTTAGTATCCTACCATAGATGCTTTGTATCACTGATTAAACAACCGTGTAGCAAAGTTTATGGTCTTCGAAATAGTGAGAGAAATTAATGAATGGTGGCCTTAAGGAGAAAGGACAGGACGTGTGTTGGAGTAAGATCCCTTGTAAGTTTTGCTGAGACCAGTCTTTGAAGGACTATGAGGACCTCTCCAACACCTGACTGAGCAATACAGTCAGAAAACAGGGCTACAAAGAGAGGAGATAGTTTCTGCTATGAAACAAATGGGGAAATGGTGTGGGATGAATCACCTTAGTCTTACCTCATTATTTCTCATCTGCAAGGATGAAAAGGATTTAAATACAGCAGTAAGAGAATACTGTTAGGTATTTTTTTTCATGGAAGGAAATAATAGAACACGCACATAGGCTGATGAAAATGAGTAGGAGAAAAGGGGATGCTTGTTCAGGGAAGGTAAGGTAGAAGTGAGGGAGCACATCCTCATGATAGTGAAGGTGATGGAATCCAGGATCAGAGACTGCCTAAGTTTTCACAGGGGACAGGTTGGGAAGGAGGGAGCGGTTGAGAATTTGTGCAGTAGTAAGAAGATGAAAGGCTAAAAGGAGTGGGGAGGCTTTCCTCCAGTAGCCCCCACGATTGGTAGATAGGGTCTTCTCAGCAGCTGACATGGAGGGGAGGAGGGGAAAGAATCTTACAGGTATGAGGTCTGAAATTCTAGGTGTTCCAGCAGTGTGAACTCTTGATCCTCTGATGCTGTCATCTACCAATAACACATCATAATGGGGCTATTAATCCCAGTTATGGAGTCTTGAGAGGTTTCACAGGGCTGATACAGTCACAGAAATAATGGACATTTCAAAGTAAGTTGGCCTTACTTTGTCCTGGGTGTGTGATTCAGAGGATGCCTATTAATTTTAATAGCCAAAGGAACTTCTCCATTTGTTATACAATTCTTTCTAAAATGTGTTTTTATCGTGTGTGTATAAGTAAGTATATGGACATGTATTCATGACATTTATGTGGAGGTTAGAGGGCATCTTTGTGGTATCCGTTCTCTCCACCTTTACTGGGGGGTTGAACTCGGGTTGTCAGGCAGCAAGCACCTTTATGTTACCAGCAGGCTATACAAAGAACACATTAGCAAAGTTTGCTTCATTTGCCTGTCAATTACAAAGGAAGAACAAGAAAATCACATCAGTATGGAACAAGCTCAGAATATGATGAGACTTTCTCCTGATCAGAAAGAGAAAGGATGCTGAACTCATAAATTAGCAGCAATTATGTTTTTGCATTGTGTCACCAGATTCCATTGGATATGCAGTCTTCAGAACTTACTCACCGACTCACTCTTCACTGTTGGAAAGTTTACCAGACATGCAACCCAGACCTATCAAGGAAGGCACTTTATTTTTCCATTTCTACACTCAAAAGTATGTAACCCCACCTTTTTTATTTATGTCACATGGAGAAAATTGAATTAAGTACTATAAATTGACCCAAAGGGAGTTCTGAGCACAGTTAGAAATGAGAATCAAAGATGGAAAGCAGATCTGTGCTTACTTATTCAAACTAAGTTTTTTTTCAGTTGTTTTCCCTAAATACCACAAATGCAACTTATCATTCACTTCTTTTGCAAACTCCATAAAGTTTCTGTGTTATCTCTCCAACCCTATGACATCTAGTCAACTTTGAACATGAAGTATATGCATCATGTATTACAGTGCTTTCTTTTCTAAGTTGACTATTCTTGACAACACTGAGTGAATGAGTGGTTTGGAGAGTGGGCCAGGGGTCTGATTCTTAGAAGCCTGCTATTTGAGGGACATAGTTGCCTGAATTCTATTCAGGAATCTCCACCAGGTAGCCAGAGTCCAATGGAGATGTGAGGTCAGCAGCTAAGGTGCCAGGTCATGTGAGGAGTACATCTATGGGAGCAAGAAATGATCAGGCCCTCAGAGAAGAAGGAAACAAGCAAGAAAAACTGGGGCAGTAGCTCCTGTGTCACTGTAGGTAACAGTAGGATAAGGACCAGAACTCTTGGCTAAAAATGTTCAAGTGTAGGAACCAGAGCAGAAGGTAAGGTTGCAGAATGGTCAAGAAGGATGGTTGGAAGGATTTCAATTCAGGGACCACATGGATGCCTGATCAGCTCATGGTCTCGATGGATTGTTTTGGAAAGTTGCATGATTTTGGAAAGTTGCATGATGCACGAAGCCAGAGCCCAGAAACTTCTGTTTTGAAAGTCCCACCCCCCTGGTATGCAGACAAATCATACAGAGAGAGAATATAGTTACATTCCCTTTCTAAGTTTATCAATTTGTTTATTGTTCTGGTTTACTTTTCTCTGTAGAGAAATAATATATATTAAGGACCTGCTATGCCCCCAAAGCTGTAGGTTACCTGATTGCTCTGAATCCTACATGTGCCACTTTCATTATATGGAAAAACCGAGGTCATAGAAGTTAAACGAATTGTCTGAGGGGATGAGTTTGGCTGTGGACCTAAGATTCAGAACCATGACATATGGCTATGACTTTTCTGGATGCTTTCACTTGGTAGCTTTTTCTCCCTCACATCTAGCATGCCTGTTAATCTAGTTTGCTTATTGTAAGAATTCCTTTTCTGCTATTTGGATATGCTGGAACCCATAATAACCAGGGTGCCCTTGAGAGGAACGGATCATCCTGGACTTTCAGTCTCACAGAAATGGGCCCCAACCCACATGGCTGACAGGGTCTGACGTGGCCACACTTCAGAGCAGTTGACAAATGGCTCGCAGCTGTCAGAGGTTAAAAACTCATTTCTGCCCACAGAGGCTTGCTCATCCCCCTTTCAAGAAACAAGCATGCCTCCTTTTCTTCTGCACCTGTGGCCATTCCTGTGCTTTAAAATAGCCCCTGCCTCCTAGAATCTCCATTCTTGTACTACTCCCAGCTTTAACTTCTATTTTCAACACTCTAAATAGCTTCTCATTCAGTCTAAACCATTTCAGATGAAGCAAAAGAAGAGATACATTACAAACAAGACACTCCATCCCTTAGAAAGGCCCCCAATTAGAGCACTTAATTGGAATCAGCAGTGGTGGGGGTACAAAAGTGACTTAGACATGAAAATGTACTGTGAATTGCTTAATGTAAGTGACTTAACTAATGATTGAGGTTAACTAATGTCAATGGTTTTCAGAGCCTTAGGAATTAAAAAGAGAGCTATCCTTACAGAGAAACATATTTAGTAAATAGACAAGAGTTTTGGATATCACCATCTCTAATGAACAAAAATGCAAGGATGTAATTTCATCCCTGCCCAAGGGCTTAAACTAATCTTGAGATGTTATTGATAAAGGTATTTATGAAAACATCTGCAAAAACTTGCTTAATAAAAAGTTTGCTGATTTGTATCATTTGTATGTGTACATGTGTGCATATGTGCATGTCTGATGTATGCATGATATATGCATGTGCATGTGGTGCATTCACTCATACATGTGTATGTAAAGGCCAAAAGGCAATGTCAAGTGTCTTCCTCTATCACTCTCCACTGTAGTTTTTGAAACAGTGTTTTTCATCAAACCTGGAATCACAGTGCTGCCTGGTCTGCTGGGCCAACCAGCCCCTGGGTCTGACTTGGTCTCCAGTACTCTAGAGTAACAGATGGGTGCCACCAAGCTGAGCTTCTACATGGGTGTTGGGGATCTGAACTCAGGTCCTCACGGTTTCACAGCAAGCACTTTCTCTAGTGAACCATTCCCTAGCCCTTGTCATCATTTTGTTATTATTGTCATGGGAGGGTCTCAAATATTATTTGTGTTAAAGTTGTTACAGAAGATTTAGTCCTTAACTTATGTTTGATAAATAAAGCTTCAGTATCCTTAAGATGCTTGCTGCAGGAGAGTCGAGATCTCCTGATCCCAGGTGAAATACAAGATGGGTGTGGGGGTCTAGTTGTTATTTCAGTTCCCAGAGGAAGAGCCTGGGAATACTCAGAGCAAGTTGGCTAGCCAGACTAATCCTGTGGTGAGGTCTTGCATTTAACTAGAAACCAACTTCAAAGGAGTAAGATGGAAGAACAATTGAGGATAATTTCTACTTGTATGCGTATACAGAAACATGAAAACATGTGAACACACATAAACATATACCCCTTCACTCACCTGAAAATGGAAAAAGATAGAAAAAAAATTCACATAATGATATTTGGATAACTGTCATATTGTAAATTTCAAAATTTAGCAGCTTGCTTGTAAATATGTGCTTAAAAGTAATGTTTGTACTACACCAGTTTCCTGTTCTTTGTTCTCCATGAATAAACTTTTAGGAAGCCAAGGTAACCTATAGAAATAAAGTCGTAGAATTTTATCAGATTATAATGACTGTAAGTGTGTTATTAAACTATAATTCTAGGCAAAATAATTTATCTTGCATACATGAACTCATGTGTTAGTGTGGTGCAATGAAAATACACCAGCTTCTTAAAAAAATTCAGTTTTCTCTAATTACTTTTTTTTTCAAGGGGTTGGTATCAGGCAATTTCTTCACGACAAACAGTACTGAGGAATTTTACTTGCTGAAATTCTATGTGATGCAGAACCAAAAGAAGCATTTATAAGCCATGTATTTGCTGGAATGCATGGCAGAAGTGATAACATTTTAAATACATTTTGTGAGGTTTGGATCATAGCATTTCTATGATTTCTATGATTCTATAGTTTTCAAACAGTTTGATTATTTCATAGTTTATGCATAAACTTATCCATGCACCCACTAGAAAATTCTAATCAAGCATTGGTAGCTGAGCATTTGGTAGACACTGTATCAAAATATTCTGAGTCAATGAAAGATTGCTTTCTGAGGCACTTGTAGGTTGTTACTGTGGAGACAAAATAACTGGACACAGTTTTTATGGTCAACACACATATGTGTGTAGAAAATGAAGCATGCAGGCTGTTGGATGTTGCAAAGTGAATGTTAAGGGTAGTGTAAGTGAGACAGAGAATTGCTAAAGTTCGATAAAAGGTGCTACCAATTGAAGCTTTGTTTCTCCTCAAAATCCAGACCCTAATCCCATCACTCTGGTATTTGGAAGTTAAGACCACTGGAAGATGCAGCTTCCTTTCAATATGTCTGTGGTATTGATTCCAAGCCCTTCCACACCTGCTAAAATGTATAGAAACTAGCGTGGTATGTATAGCTGACCTATGTAATCCTCCTTGCACTTAAAATCATCTCTAGATAATTTGTAATATCTAATATATGCAAATGTAGATTATACTGTACTGTTTGAAGAGGAATGACAGGAAAAAAATGCATGTGCTCCTTATTTTGGATGCATAAAGCCCCAAAATATGTAGGACTAATTTTGTTAGGCCATAAGAATGGGACCCTTAAGAAAATGATGCTTTGCAAGAAGACAGTGGATTTCTACCTAGATGTTTGTTTCTGCTCTTAGGATATGGTGAGAAGCTGGCATTCTGCAATATAGAAGTAGGCTAGCTCCAGACACTGCCACGTTGGCTGATTTTTGACCTGCCAGCCTTCAGGACTTCCAGAGTGAAGAGAAATAAGTATTTGTGGTTTAGATGCCTCAAAAATTTTTTTCTCTCCATTTTCTCCCTTTCCCTTTTCCTCTTTCTTCCACCTCCCGCCCCACCCCCCTACTTCACTCCTTCTACTCACTCATAGAAGGAAAGTCAAGGGAAGACAAAATAAATAGACAACTCTTTACAATTCAGGAGGAGAGTCCATACTAGAAAAACAAACTCATAGTACCTTGGTCTTCTATTTTCTGTAATATTAAGAAAATAAACTTGTGTTATTTAATCTGCTGACCCTGTGCTGTTTTATTCAGCAATCTTTTTTTATTAATACATTTTTTATTATTTCAGCTCATACAAACTTAATAGGTACACCAGTTCCCTCCCTCCCTCCCATACCCCCTGCTCCCCCTTCTCACTCCCCTCCCTCCCCATCCCCCAGTGCCTCCCGCCCCAATTCCCAGAGAGTCCTTTCTTGTGCATGCCTGATTGTCCTCTGGGCCCTCCTCTCCGATGACATACAAGGACCCAGTGGCCTTTCCCTGAACCCTTTCCCGTGTTCCCCTTAGGTATAGGAACACTGCTGTGGCTGCCAATCCCTTGCCTCCAAGGATCTTGGTGCCTTTAGCAGATGCTAGACTTTGTGAGGTCAATAGTGTGTTGGACAATGTGCAGTGCATGTAAAGTCCAATTATGATTGCTTCAGCCCTAACTTGTATGGAGTATCTTGCAAATCATTGCTCCTCCCATCCTTTTGCTCTTACACTCTTACCGCCCCCTCTTCCGCAAATTTCCCTGAGCTTCAGGATGGGGAGAGATTAGGCTGGCGTAGTTCTAGGTGGTTGATATAGAGTCTCTGAAGTTCTGGATTGTGGTTTGTTGATTTTCTTTTGCAGTTTTGCTGCTCCTGCAACGCCCTTCACTCCATCCTGGTGGGCATTGTATGTCACCCCCTGTCCAGAGACAAAAAGCTTATTCAGCAATCTTAACACACTAATATAAGGTCTCACAGCAGTAACAGTTTGAATGGTAAGTAGAACATGCTCAGCAAGTTGGATTACAAGCTAAATTCTGGGAACCTGATGGGTATAATCTAGCATCCACTGCATTTCGACTTTTGCTGGTGGGATGGAGAGATGTCTCAGGGTTAAACCTCTGCCTATGCCAGCAGAAGGACTTAAGTTCAGATCCCACGTAAAAATGTCAGGGCAGAAAAGATGGTAGCCTTTACTTCCAGCCCTGGAAGGCAGGGTCTGGGAAACTTGAGAACAAAAGCCAAAAGATGGCAGACCAATGCAGGATGATTTCTGAAGTCCCCTTGAGTCTCCCCAGGCACACACAATGCCCTTTTACACACAGGTACACGTGGGCACACACACATGATGCAAAAAATATATATATATATAAGAAGGATTTTGCTCATTTTAGATTTTCTTAAAACAGGAACAAGTGTCAAGCTTTCAGAATTGCTATTCTAGAAAGGGGACAAAAAAGATAGCATATAATAATCAATAGTAAAGGAAAAGAATAAGATAAGGAAAACTAGTAGATGTTTGATTATGAATGAAGGATGACTTATGCACAAGATATATGATAGAACAGATAATTTATAGTAAACATGCTAAAAACTTGTTGAATAAGTAGAAGCCTAGAACCTAATTTCTTTCTAACCCAGTGGACTATCATCAATGGAAACATTTCTGTACATTAAATGTCCATAGTGATGGTTATGAGTGTTTATCAAATGTCAGAATTTGAGCCAGAGACTTTTATACATTTGCTCATTAAATCTTCACACAAAGTTCATAAGTGACTTGTTCTCATATTTGGTGAGGCATTTGGATAAGGAATTCATTTAATGCTGCAGTATTTCATGATAGGGTTAGCATTGAAGTCCAGATTAGACTTCAGATCTAAAAGCTTAGATTTATGTGTATATCATAGTGCATATTCTTCCAGAAGCAAATGCAGAAATAATGAATAAAATTAGTATTTCAAAGCTTCTCCAAATATGGTGTTAACATTTAACTTATTACCCACTTTTTCTTTGCTCTATGACATAGAACTAAGAATATTTTTCTGCAGTACTTGGATGACTATGATATTTAGTGATCAATTTTTCTTTCCCCTCTGCCATTTTTCTTCCTTTTTTCATTTTTTCTTCTATTTTGTCTTCTGTTCTTGAATTACATTCATAATAGTTATTATTATGAATTAATAGCAGTAAAAATGTTTGAGTGCTACAAACCAAAGGAAAACAAATAAACTTGCCAGTAGGAAATCTTTTAAGGTTCTTTCAGGTTTAGATATTTCACCAAATGACTTATGGGCCATTATTTTAAAGCTCCAAGGCAGAGTGAAATAACTTTCCCACTTACCAAAAGAAATTTATGTTAAAATATATCTTTTGCAGAAAAATCATCCTCTGGAAAATAACATTTCTAAATTTCCATTTTAAAAATTGGCTTGAATGGTTGATCCTCAATATTTCTTTGAATACTTTTAGATTTGTTTTTCTCTTGCCTCAAAATGATGTTGTTACTAACAGTCCTTAAGCTTTCAGCTGAACTTCATTTGAGGATTTATCTCAATAAATCTGTCAAATTTAATTTTACCTACCCTGGGAGTCTTGTCCAACTAAGAGAACACATGACCTGTCTCCTGATTGCCCAGAAAGGAAATATACAAGTTGTCAATTCCTTTATAGTACATTGTTGAAGGGAAAGAGACAGCTAGATACAACAGAGAGAGTGGGACGTTATCTACCGTTGGACTCTCTATCCACAAACATACCACTGTTGTGATTTGTGAGTATCCCAGTATCAGTGTAGCATTTTTATGTTTGCTCAAATCTGAACCCAGGGGCTGGAGAGGTGGCTCAGGGGTTAAGCCTCCTCCTTGCAGGCTGAAGGTCCTGAGTTCGGATCCCAGATAACACGTATAGACACCAGGCGGAAGCGGGGGCGGCCTGCGCTTCTGGTCTTGGTAGGGCGGAGCCTGTGAATCCCGGGGCAGAAGGAGGTGGAGGCGTCCATGGTGGTTCGTGAATTCGTCCGTGGTTCTACACATACACATACACACACACACACACACACATGCGCACAGTTGAATAAATAATAATAATAATAATAAAAAAAAATTAAAAAAAAATCTGAACCCAACAGTATTGAGGGATGGGATTATTCTAAATTGACAGTAGAAGCAACTACCTTTGACTCAACCTCTATTGCTACTTAAAAGTTGCAAAGAAATACTGAAGCACCAACTGTGGAAAACACATACAGCTTGTATCCTTAAGTGTATTATTTAAAAAAAAAATCTTCCATAAAGCAGGAAAAGCATTCATCTGTAGTAGAGAGATTTCTAGGTTCAACAAAGTTGGAGTAAAATACAATATATCAACCCTTCCATTGAGATTCATACTCAGAGGGCCTAAGAAACTGAGAAGTTTCCTATAGCATCATTTAACCTGAGTTTTTAAATTTTCTCCCATCTGAACTTTTGGAATTCTCTGTCAGAATTTCTGGATCATGCCTAAGGGAAATGAATGCTTCTTTAATCTCATCTTTTACTGTCTACTGGGAATATTAGATTGCAAAAGTAAGTTAGCTTAATCAAATATTTTCCTTTCCAACTCCAGTGATTTTTGATCAAAAACTGACCTCTTGTGAATATTTGTCAGAATCTGGTTTTCCAGAGAACTTCATTCAGTTCTAAAATTATGTGTAAGTGAAGGAATTTTTCCATGTAAAGAATTTTTTAAAAATCATGGAAGGAAGATGATTCTGGGGCTGTGGATAAGAGCAGATGTCCCAGGTATTTTTGAGTAATAAGACCATCTTTCTGAGATGGTGACACACATTGTTCTTTTGCGATTATGAGCCGTGTTTATTTTTGCTCTAAGAATCCTGATGATTTTCTCAGATGCAAAGAATTCCGACTCTGGGAGTGGAGCTAGGGAAGCTACAAACCTGAGGCCTCTAAAGAAATTCTGGAGGAAAAAGTGAGCATGTTAAGTCAAGTCCACTGTCAACAAAACAAATAGTCAAGAGATAATTAAGAGAAATATGCAGAGCACAGAGAAGTTAGGAAGTTTGTTAAAGTGCCAACAGTCCGGGAGTGCTGTTTGGGGAATGTGTTTGTGTGTATCAGGCAAAATGTGGCTAGAAGGTCATGAAGTTCATGTGGTAAGGACTAAAGGGAGATGCTGAAAAGAAAGAAAGGAATGTGTCAAAGAAACTCCACAGACTGAAACTCTGTGGTACCACAGTGATGTGGTAATGAGATGTTCAGGAGGTGGCAACTGCAGTTGGACCCAACCATTGCTAAGAGGAAACACAGCATGTGGTGGAAGGTGAAAAAGAGGACGAGAAAATGGAGATTGAGATGCAGAAGCAAAAAGACCCTTCTAGACCAATGTGGAGAGCTCTCGATGTAGACAGTACCCAGCAGATCAGAGAGTATCCAGTAAGGATAATACCAATGTGGATAGTACACAGTGTGGACAGTACTGATGGGCAGATTCCAACACAGACAATACCCAGCATGGACAGTATCCAATATGGACTGTAGCACTCAGCACGGACAGTACTCAGATTGGACAGTACCTAGAGTAGGTATTTCCCAGCATAGAGGATACCAACGTAAGACAGTCTCCATGGAGAATAGTACCCAATATGAACAGTATCAACGCAGATAGTATCAAACTTGGACAGTACCCAGAGCACAGAGTATCCAGTGCGCATAGGACTCAATACAGGCTGTAATACCCAGTATGAACAGTAACCACTGTGGATGATCCAGAGGCAGAAAAAAAGGTTAAAAGCAAAGTGAGAGAGAAGAAGAGGAAATGCAATGTAAAGGCAGCACACAATTTATTCTGGAAGATTCTAAATACTGTTAAAGTTCTGCATAGGATAAATGCTTGATTGGACTGTATACATTGACTTCACCTCTCACTAAATGGAAGCTCTTGTTTCCATATTTTAATTTGGCTTTATTTATACAGCTTGAAACCCAATTTATTCTTCATACTTGTTGAGGAGCCTGGATAAAATATTTTTCTTAATAAATGAAGCTATATTTATATACAATTGGTTGCTACCCAATGGCCAAGTGTTATTAGAGATCAAAATCCTGTTACCTGTCAAGTATTGATGTAGGCATATTTGTCTGATCTTACAACTTGTCAGTCATAGGTAATAAAGGTGGAAACAAATCATTCTGACAAAGCTTGAGTATAAGAACTATTATATAGTGATATTTAAATGGGACAAACAGCACTTATTTGTAATTTTTATTTTATATAATTGACAATCAGAAAGGATGCTTTGAGTCAAAAGAGAAAGAACCGAGAGACTGAATGGTGAGGGTAGTGATTGTACTCCAAATCTGGATTTCAATGAGTACATCTCGAAACTTGCACATCGACAATATACTTCTATTTTTCTCTATGAGCTTGTGTTACAAGCAAATGATTAGACATGAGACAATGGCTTAGTGAATAAAATAGTTGCATTGCTTTTGATCCCCAGAACCCACATAAAAACTAGGAAAGTGTGACTGGTACCTGTAATCTCAGTATTTAGAAGACAGACACTGGGGATCCTTCCAGCAAGTTCTCTTCTTAGAATTATCCATATCAGTGAGTTTTGGGTTCAGAGAGAGACACTGCCTCAATATGTAAAGTGGACAGCAATCAAACCTGGTACATGACATCAATTTTGGGCCTCCGTATGCATGTGTACAAATGTACATGCTTGTCTTCATATGTACATATAAGTAGGCATACACATTATAGTAAATAATAAAAAATAAAAAATGATCTGTCATCTTTTTTACTTGCTCGATGCTGTGAAGATGGTCATGCTTCAGGTACATTGCACGTTGGTATCGATCCTTCTGGATCCCAACATTCTGCTTCCTTCTGGATCCCAGCTTCCTAAGACTATTAAAGAGTTCTTTTCTTTTTTTTGTCAGAAGAAAAGTTCACTAGGAGAATGGATTCCATGAAACTTTCAGGAGTTAATTCCATCTTTGTTTTGGGGAAAATATACAGCTCCTCTATGGGAAACCTTTATCTTGGCTTAAGTTTTATGAAAACTATACAAATGGAACATTGAAGGAATTCTTTGGCTGGATTTGTCCTTCACTCAGGGTCATAAAAATGTCCATGACTTGCTAGTTTTCCGAAATTAAATTCATAGAAGGCTTGTTCTGGGGCTTCTGTATTGGTTCTGCTTTGTGCCAATCCAATCAGGAAGTTTTTTCTTACTTTATTTATATATTTATTTAATGTGTGTGTGTGTGTGTGTGTGTGTGTGTGTGTGAGAGAGAGAGAGAGAGAGAGAGAGAGAGAGAGAGAGAGAGAGAGAGAGACAGAGAGACAGAGAGACAGAGAGCACTGTGTGCCCTTGAAGAGGACCAAGGGTTACTTTGGGAATCATCCTGGCTTGCTTCTACCTCCTTGCTTTGCTCTGGGATTTCCCAGGCTCCACCCAACAGAGCCAGAAGTGCAGGCCACTGCCATTTCTGCCTGGTGTTTCTATGTAGTACCTGAGATCTGAACTTAGGACCTTCTGCTTGCAAGGCAGAATCTTAACCCTGAGCTATCTTTACAGCCCAGGAAGATGTTTAATGTCAGCAAGTCATGCATGTTGAAGAACATGCATTCAGTTATTCAGAGAAATGAGCATGGTCCTAGAGATGACACAGATGTTCCAGAGCTGCCTTCAGTGTGTCTGGGGTTGTCCCCCTCTCTTCAGTGCCCAGGGATTGTCGCCTGGGAACTTGAGCTGATGACTTACTTGGCCGTCTTGGTGAACAGTCCTAATTATCAGTATTTGCCAAACATCATTCCTGTAGATGAAGTACATCTTTTAACAAACAAGGGTTTAAAACACCTGTCACAAAGCCACAGGGAGAACGATATTTCATTTCCTTAATTGAAAATATGCCTGTCAGACTGTGTCTTGTGCCAGAACTTCAATAAGAAATACAGTCAGAAAAAAAATTAAACATCAACACATCAACCATCTGAAAGAGCATACCTCCAAGTCATTCTCTCTTACCAGAGTACCTCCAGATAGACAGGAATTCTCAAGTCTGTCTTGTATACTTGTGCTTTAGGCATAGTTCATACTCCATCTTTGTTCTTGCCTAGACTATTAGAATAGTTTCTAGCATTTTTCACTGGGATCCACTTCTTGATGTCTAAATAGAACTTCTAGAATTTCAGAGGAAAGGTTCTCTACCAACTGATGTGATTATATATCTCCTCCTATTTAAGCAGTTCACATTGTGACCATTATATAATTAAAGGCATTTAGCACATGGTTAATTCATATATAACTAAGAAAATGTGTTATTCCCTAAGGTGCTAGATAATTCTTTGTTATTATGTAGACTTCTTTTCTTGTCTATCGTCATTTTTAGACTTGTTTTGTCAGATTCTTACTCCGTGCCACTCCAGCAGGTGTAGATAATGACAATTGTGTCACAACTCCTGCTGTAAGACTGTGCATGAAAAGATTCATTGTCAAAGATGAAAATCAAACATATTAGAATAAATAAAATATGGTAGATATTTTATTTTTATGCATCCCATAATCTTTGATTATATGGAGGATAAAGTGTGAATTCCTCCAATGATAGTCGGCGATTTTCATAATCCAGCCTCTAATTTTGCTTTCATATATATATTTATAAGTGTGTCACTGGCACTTCATGCCTATGTGCTTTATGCCCCTTTTTCCTTCTCTCCAATTAAAAAACCACAGATTGCATTTTTCTCCTCATTTTCCATCATGCTTCCCATTCAGGAAGTGCTACTTCCTTCATGTAAGTACCCTTAAAGAATGGTCTTCATGATCATGTCGTCTTCAAACTCAGTGCTCTGTGCTTAGATGAATACGCATTCATATGTTCCTGACTTTTCAGGATATGGGTAGCAAAGGAGACGCTTCATAGATATATTTGGAGCGAATCAAACTATAATAAAGTTAGAGGGCATTTCCAAAGCAAAATAGTGAAACAATGTGAAGCCCTCAGTTTTGTCATTATTCCCTTCCTCCTGCTCATCAACAGCATCTGCAGACAAAACCACTCACTTGTTGTTGACAGTGGTTAGCATGGAGTTAAAGAATCGTCTTTCAGGTAATTGTGACATAGCTGGTATGTGATGTTGCATCTTTCTCTTGAGGAAAATTTGATAGATGAAGAGTAATGCTGAGAGCCCTGAAGTTGCCTTAAAAGACAGATTGTCTTTAAACTTAAGCCACAAGAGTTATTTTTTCTTGAATATTCAGACACTAGCAGATCACTTTCTATTAATGAACTTCCTCCAAGAATAGCATTTCCTGCTTAGTTTATATTTTTATTCCCTTCATGATGCTTTTCTAATGGAGAGAAATAGTTCCTATGACTATAGAAGTTTGTAAATATTTACTGTTTTGTTTCTTGAAGTAGTAACATTATGCTCTTTCTTTTACTTAGAAATACACAAACTAATATTACATAACTGAAAGCAAAATAACATTCACCTGTAGTTACCATTAACCATGGGAAAAGATTCTTTGCATTAAGTAGCTTAAAATTATAGATCATGACTTCACTCATGCATCCTTTAATTTACAGAGAATTGTCTGAGGATTTGTTGGCAATATTTACTCACCTTTTGATTATTTATGATGCCATGAGGATTCTTGGCAATTTTTACTCACCTTTTGATTATTTATGATGCCAGTTATTGTCTTTGTCCAGATGAAATTTCATTCCCAGTGGCACTGGAAACGTGTTCTGAATAAATCTCAACAGGAATAATGGAATGGTATGAACACTTGAAACTTGGTTTATCCAAACCATAGCTGCATTCTTCAATTGGGAACCTGTGCACAAGGGCAGTTTCAATCATTACCATGCTACTCTCCTTGTTTCACAGAGTTGATTATTTTCAACGATGAAGCAAGGTAAATTTCAAGGCTTAGCTAGCAATGTTCTGGTTATGCTTAATGAGCCAGGCCCTCTCTCACTTATGTAGCCATCCAGGTCCACTGACAGCCACATGTGGAATTGGTTTCTACGTCACTCCTCCATGTTTGACTCAAGTCACTTATGTAAAATGGCACAGCATATGCATATAACCTATGAAGTCCCTCTTGCACATTTTGTAATATGTAGATAATTTTGATACCAAACACAATCAAAATGCTACATACATTATAGTACTATATTGATTAAGAAATCATTTCTCAAGGAAAAGAGTTTAGTGTTGGTGTCATAGTTAAGCACAGGTGTCAACTTGACTCTTGAGGGTTTGGACTCTGGGCACAGTTGTGGAGAGTTGATGGTTGAGTTAAGCCCAGAGCAAACCTGAAGGAGATTGTCTAGCTGGTGGGGAAGACCCAGCCCATGGCGGGTGGGATTAGGCCCTGGATAAATCACAGAGAGCTGGTTGAGAGAGTTGGCATCCTTCTGTATACTTGGCCAGACATACTGGTCTGGTAAGTAAGAATTGTCCATCTCTCAGCCATTATTTGGTGTCCAGTTCCCTTGGCCCTGGTGTTGGTGTGTGCTCTCCCATCAAGCTGGACTATGAACTGTAACCGGACTATCCTAAGAAAGTAAACTCCTTGTTCCCTTAAGCTGTGTTCTGGTCATTTATCAGCAACTATGCAGGCAACTGCAACAGTTGGTGATTTATTTATTTTCCTATCTATTGTTTATTTGTTTGTCTGAGACAAGGTCTCATGGAGCCCAAGCTAGCCTCAAACTCCTTATGTAACTGAGAATCTTTTTTCAACTTCTCATTCTCCTGCATACAATTCCTGACTTCTGGTTTCTGTGGTTGGAGATAGAACCCAGGGTTTTGTGTCTGATAGAGAAATTCTTTAAAAACTGAGATACATATCCAGCTCTCAATGCTATTTAAACATGCATTTTAAGTCCATAGTTTTTTTTGAATCACATTCATATTTACATGATCAAAGTAAGAACAGTTACACTCAAATTATTTGTTGCTGTTTTGAGACAAGGTTTCATATTATAGCCCAGATTGGCTTTGATCTCATGACAATCTGCCTGTCTTAGCTACCCCAGTGCTAATATTTGGCATCAGTTTTAGTCTTAAATAAATCTTCACACTATTTCAAATGTAATTATTTGGAATTTTTTGAAAATAACATACTTTTAAAAATGTATATTGAAAATCTTAGCAAATCAGATTCAAAAACATATCAAAAAGATTATTCACTGTGATCAAGTAGGCTTTATCCCAGGCACACAAGGTTGGTTCAACATACGCAAATTAATAAATGTAATTTACCATATAAGCCAGTCCAAAGTCCAAGAACACATGATACTTTCGATAGATGCAGAAAAAGCTTTTGACAAGATCCAACAGCCTTTTATGATCAAAACCCTAGAGATGGTAGGAATGGAAGGAACCTTTATCAATGTAATAAAAGAGTATACAAGGATTATACTCAATGGGGAAAAACTTGAAGCATTCCCGCTTCGATCAGAAACTAGACAAAGCTGTCCACTGTCACCACTTCTATTCAGTATTGTACTTGAAGTCTTAGCTGGAGCCATAAGACAAGAAAGGGAGATAAAAGGGATTCAAATCAGCAAGGAAGAAGCCAAGTTGTCTCTATTTGCAGATGACATGATCATATATCTGAGTGATCCCAAAAACTCCACCAGGAAACTCCTGGAACTAATACAGATGTTCAGCAAGGTGGCAGGTTACAAAATAAATGTGCAAAAATCAATGGCCTTCCTCTATGCCCAGAATGAAAGAAGGGAGAAAGCCCTGAGAGAAACAATCCCATTTACTATAGCCCCTAAAAAAATGAAATACCTTGGTATAAACTTAACTAAGGAAGTGAGAGACCTTTACAATGAAAACTTCAAAACCCTAAAGAAAGAAATTATAGAAGACACAAGAAGATGGAAAGACCTCTCATGTTCCTGGATTGGCAGAATCAATGCCATAAAAATGACAATCCTACCAAAAGCAATATATAGATTCAATCAAATTCCCAAAGCAATTCTTTAAAGAAATTGACCAAACAATCTCACAATTCATATGGAAGCACAAAAGAACCAGGATAGCAAAAACAATCCCGAGTAACAAAAACACTGCTTAAGGGATCATTATACCAAACCTTAATCTATACTACAAATCCATAGTAATAAAAACAGCCTGGTACTGCCTCCAATATAGATGCATAGATCAATGGATAAGGGTTGAAGACCCAGATATAAGCCCACACAATTTGGGCCCTTTTGACAAAGGGGCTCAAAAAATCCAATGGAAAAAGAACAGCATCGTCAACAAATGGTGCTGGCAAAACTGGATGTCCACATGCAGAAGATTAAAACTGGACCCGTACTTGTCACCATGTACAAGACTTAATTCCAAATGGATCAAGGACCTCAATATAAGACCAGAGACTATAAAAACCCTAGTTGAAAGGGTAGGGAACTCCATTGAGCTGATTCCGCTAGGCCAACAGTTCCTAAAAAGAAATCCAATAGAACAGTTTCTAGAACCAACACTCAACAAATGGGATCTTATGAAATTAAAGAGCTTCTGTGCAGATAAAAAGATTGTAAACCGAAGAAAAAGGCAACCCACAGAATGGGAGAAAAATCTTCACTAACTACATATCTGATAGAGCTCTATTATCCAGAGAGCACAAAGAACTTAGAAAACTAAACAACAAGGAAATAAATGGCCCAATCATAATAAATGGGTCTGGGAACTCAAAAGAAACTATTCCAAGGAGAAAATTGAAATGTCTAACAAATATCTTTAAAAAATGCTCCACATCCTTAGCTATCAGGGAAATGCAAATCAAAACCTCCTTGAGATATCATCTCACCCTGGTCAGGGTGACAAAAATCCACAATACAAACAACACCAAATGCTGGAGAGGATGTGGCGAGAAGGGAACTCTCCTACATTGCTGTTGAGAATGCAGGCTTATACAACCACTCTGGCGATCAGTCTGGCGATTTTTAAAAAAGTTAAAGACTGAAATGCCCAATGACCATGCTATTCCACTTCTGGGAATATTCCCCCATAAAGCAAAAATTCACCTCAATGACACAAGCACAACCATGTTCATAGCAGCACTATTTACAATAGCAAAATCATAGAATCAACCCAAATGCCCAACAGTAGACGAGTGGATAAGGAAAATGTTGTACATTTATACATTGGAATACTACTCAGCCATGAAAAATGATGAATTAATGAAATTTTCCAGGAAATGGATGGAATTAGAAAAAATTATATTGAGTGAAGTATCCCAGACACAGAAAATTAATCACTGTATGTACTCCCTAATAGGTGGATCGTAGTACCAAAACCACTTAGTGACATATTCAAAGAAAAATCCCTATAATATCTACAGTAATTGCAAAGATTATAAACAGGAAGGAAGGGGAAGGAGGACCCCCAGAAATAAGGAGATAAGGGATCATGTTATAGCAGAGAAAATAGGTCACCATCAAGTATTGTAAGTAGTGAGACATCTGGTTAAACTCACTCACGTTCCTTCCTGATCACTTGTGACTGAGGGGGTTTGATCTCACTCATCAGGGAGGGCATAGAGACTGGCAGATAGATGGTAACCATCCTGCAAATGGGAGACTGACCTCCCTCACTGCAGTCTCCCACTCCTATTCCATTTACTTTTGAATCTACTCTTATAGTAAGACTCCATTTAAACAGCCTTTTATCTCTGACTTCCAATAGCAATCAGGATGGAGTCAAGGGCGGAGCAGGAACAGCAAAACTGAAATCAACAACCACCCATAATTCAGAACATCAGAGACCTTACATTAATCACCTAGAAGCAGACCAGCCTAATCTTTCCCCATCCTAAACTCAGGGAAATTTGCAGAAGAGGGGGCAGTCAGATTGTAAGAGCTTAAAGATGAGGAGGAGCAACAATACGCAAGATACTCCACACAAGTTAGGGCCTCAGCAGCCATAATCAGACTTTGCATGACCTGCGCAACCAGTGACATGTCAATGACCTCCCAAAGTCAAGCATGAATCACAGGCACTAGGATCCCTAGAGGCAAGGAATTAACAGTCACAATAGTGTTCCCATACTAAAGGGGAGCACAAGAAAGGGCTCTGGGCAATGCCACTGAGTCCTTACACCTCATTAGAGTGGAGAACGCAGAGGGAGGTTTGACTTTCACACTGAAGGATGTTCCAGGGAATGGGATTGGAGAAGAGGGGGGCACTGGGAGAACAGGGGGGGGTGGAAGGAAGGGGAAAAGAAAGGAGGGGGTGAAAGGAGGACTGGGGAGGAGTGAAGGGAGGGTAAGGATCGGGGTACCTATTAAGTTTGTATTATTGGGAAAAAATAAATAAGCACAATAAAGACTATATATATATATAGAGAGAGAGAGAGAGAGAGAGAGAGAGAATTAAAGTCCTATTCAGTTATGGAAAGCAAACACTAAATCTTTCCCCATGATTATCTCAAGGGTAATCAATGATATATCTGGAGTTTGAGTTTATTTATGTACTTATTTATTAGGTTAGGTATGTCTTGTATTTTGGAAAGTTAGATAGAAAATGGCAATAGTGCAATAGTTCTTATTCCTCCCCCAATGAACTGGAAGCAGATTCACAGATGTAATCAAGATTTGGTTTACATCAATTGGATAGAATATATTTTCTTTTAAAAATTATACAACTGAATTTAAAAAAGATCTCTTTGTTCCTTACTTTCTTGAAATCGGGCTGAAACTTGAATTTAAAAGTTAGAAACAACAGATAACTTGTCCTTGTGCAAAATCATGGTAAAGTCATTAAAGCTCTGGAAAGTTGCTATCACAATGTCTTAGTCTGTTTTGTGTTACTGCAATAGAACATACCTAACACTGGGTTATGTACAAGACAGAGTTTTACAGAGGTTTATTTAAGTCACTCTTGTGACAGCTGAAAAGTTGAAATGTTATAGTTCCTGACAAGGAATCACGGGCTGTGTTGAAACATGGTAGATGACAGCACATAGAAAATGCCCCCAAAATCAAGAATAGAAGTGTGCAGAGAAAGGGCAAAAACATGGGTGTCCTCTCTTAGGAGACCTGAGATAACTAACCTAGTCCAGTGAGATGTCTGTCACCCATACCTATGACATTGGAGTCGTGGGTTGACTGTGATGCCTTAATGAGGTAATGATCTTCAAAGTTTTCACCGCTTCAACCTCTTTCATTGATGAGTTAAAATTCAACATGAGTTTTGGTGGGAATAGCAACATTCAAATTCTGGAAGTTCATTAAGCTGTCTATGTGGTGCTCTGAGTGCCACCAGGCAAAGAATGCTCTTTGCTGGTGACCCTGAGCCAATCAATGTCCCTCAGATAATGGCCACCAGCCACAGTGCTCTCCAGAAAAGACTAAAATTGCTTCTTAAGAAAACCTGATCTTTTGACAATGGTTTAAATAAATTGCTTTTTTAAAGCAAATTTTTGGTTGATTTTTCTTGTAGTCAGATTTATTTCCAGTTGTTATGAATATTGTCACCTAACCTAATAAATATTTGATGACACATTTTTTATTAATTTATAGATATACACAATCATGTCTTATGTGTTTTTGCATGTGATATGTGAAAGGTGATTGAATGAAGTTGTGTGTGCCTCCTTTTTCTCATTTTTCACCATGCCAACTCATCTTTGCTCACTTTTCCTTCCTCATTCCCAGTATGTGTGCGTGCATGCACATATGTGTGTCCATATTTGTGTATGCATATTTGCACATGTACAGGTGCTTATGCCTCTGTTCATGTGTGCGTGTGTCATGAATGTGCATGTGGAGGCCAGAGGACAAACTTCAGTGCGGTTCTTCATGTGCTGTCTCGCACTGACTTGGAGCTCCTCAAGTTTCCTGGGCTGCCTGGCCAGGAAGCCCCAGGATTTACAACAAGCAGCACCATGTCCTCTTTTCTGGGGTTCTGGGAATTGAGTTCAGTTCCTCATGCTTGCAAGGCATTTTGCCAGCTCAGCTATGTCCTCAGCCGTCTTCATTCTTATGTTTTTTTAAGTTCTTCAAAGCCGTGCTGCCGACTGCCTTAGTTTAATTCCTTCTTCTTTCCCCAGCAGTTTCACAGGGTAAATATATAACATGCTAAAGGATTTTTAAGTAAATTCCAATTAGTTACATAAATTCCAGTTATTTAGTATTAATATTTTAGTCTTGTAGCCTCGTCAGCGGCAGAGAGAAACCAACTATGTGGATTTTCAGCTCGTTTGGCACTTCCTTGTGTCAGCGAAGTAAACAGGCTTGTTGACCAGGCCAGCTGCATCTGCTCTCCTTCTACATGGCCAGAGGCTAAGAGAAGAGAATTCAGGAAATAGCTTCCACCTTAGTGCAGAGTGGTGTGGCGTTACCTACAACACATACTCTAAGCAGCTGCAGCTCAAACTACAGGACAATGACTCAGACACAAGTGATGAATCTGACAAAATTAACCCAGGGACAGGTACTTGTCTGGACTTGTCATGAGATTCAATAGTTGTATATCTGGTAATTTGAAGGCAATTTAAATGGATGCTCCCTAAATAGCTTTTTTATTTTTTTAAGTTTTTTCCTAGTTTTACAAACATATTGAGTAATTTTCCCTGTTCCCCTCCTCCCTTCCTCCCTGGATGTTAGTCCCTCAGTAAATAGTTTTAAAAAATGAAAATGTTTTCAAACCCTGCTGGATACTCACTATTTTCAGAGCTTATGATTGAGTAATGTTCTTGAGCATTGTATCATATATTCAATTTGTTTGAGAGCCCATATACCATATCTCCACTGTTTTATCTTCACCCAAACTATTTGAGAGTTGCTATTCTTACATGAATGCATGCAGACATGATATTGAATACTTTATTAAAAGTTCTCTAGGAATTCTGACTGATTGACATTGCAAGACCTTAAGAATTTTGAGGCAATTGTGATACATGTACATATATACAAATAAGCTTGTGTGTATAGTCATGTTTATTTATATTGATCCATATATATTAATAGGTGGATTATTCTCAAAAAATAAAAAAGCTTCAAAAAAACATGTTTAAAGCTTAATATTCCTCAAAGGTCCTGTAATGAGAAATGCATAGATTTGGAATACTGAATCCTGATTTTTGTCATTTAATTAACAACATGGCCTTAGGTTACTTACTTATATCCTTGCATTTCACTCTCTCATCTAGTATGACAGTTCTTATACAGAGTTATTCTTAGGATCTTTTAAACAAATATTGATAAGATGTCCAAGTGGAAGAGACACCAAAGTAATTTTTTGGGTGACTTTTTTCTAATCCATCTATGTAACCTTCCTATGCTCATTCACTGCAACACACCTAAGAAGATGTCGTGTCATGATTTTTATCGCCTCTGGGAAAGAAAATAGCTGACCCATGCCAAGTGAAACCCAGAACTCTGACTTCATGAGCAAACAAGAAGCAAGCTGGTTCCCTGCAAATGAATGTCTCATCATTGTACTGGTTAAGGAAGCCATTGATTTCATCCACTTTCCTTACAGATCTGAGAAACGGATGTACTGAGATTCATCCAGACATTGTGTTCTGCCCCGTTTTGGCATTACTGTGGCCCAGTCCACTCAGTGCACAGGGAAACTTAAATTCATTAAACACTTGAAAACAAACAAACAAACAACTATGGACTCTTCTAGATTTCGCCTTTGGTTTTGCTGATTGAAAGTACCTACTAAGGAAAAGATTTGATTGTACACATAACTGATGTAAATACTTTGGAAGAACATTTAATAGGAAAACTTCCCTGTAAGTTATTGATGGCTCTGATGAGTTATATGTGGGATTTTAGCCATCAATGGAAATACAAGAGAACTGTTGCTGTGTAATGAGACTGGAGTGATTTTTCTGTCTTGGATTTCCTATGCATGTTTGTATGTTTTTCAATAATAAAAATATAATGGGGACTAGAGAAATGGTCCAGGGTATGGGAGGTATGCACTCTTATTATATAAGCCTAAAAATCTAAGTTCGAATATCAGAACCAATGTAAAAGTGGGAGGAGAGAAAAGAACTCCAAAACATTGTCCTTTAACCTCCCTTTACAAAATTTAATAAAAATATAATAAAGTGATAGCAGCTGAATCAACCAATTATATATGCATAAACATGGGAAAGAAATACTGCATGGTGACTAGTTTGGAACTAGAATGCAGATACCTTCATTACATTCCTAGGAACTGATTCTGCCAGTAGACATTGTCCACGTGCTCAGTCTTTTGTGCTCAGAAGCAACATTTTCTTTCCCTGAAGCAGCTCTTTCTGCCCATCCGTGGTTCTCATCAGTGCAATCTGCAGGGTTTGCGTGCAGCTGGTTTCCCTGTTTGTACTTTTGAATGGGTAGCATCTTTCTTTCCAGCAGTGTTTTTGAAAAAAAATTTTTGATTGACCCAAAATGGGTGCAGATGTGGTAAACAAATGCTGCAAGTCATTGAATATTATTTTCGCCCTGAAGAAAAGCCCAACATAAGCAGTTTCAGATTGCATGACTTCTTGATTTCACAGTGGCCTTCTAACACTGGCTCTGTTGCCAGTGATAACAGAAACAAGGGAGAGACCTTGTGGGGTAAACCACACACTGGCTTAGCTGCCAACCCCTGGAAGTCTTATGTGTTCCTCGTTTGCGATCTTGTGAACTATAGTGGTAATAAAAGAAGTTTTGCTTTTTGAAACAGGCACTAGGGACTATGTCTCAATGTGGTATCTTACCTATATGTTTCAGTGCATACCTATGGAAGACAGTTTCTATTATTTCTTACTTATGACCAAGAATCTTTTGGTGTCAATTCTAAGCTTTGAATTTTCTTTTGGTCCTTGAGGATCCGGTAAACTGGGGTTAGTGAATACACTGTCCCTTGCAGTGCTTATGGAAAGGATGGCATCAAGTACAGTTAGCTTAAGTATGTGTTTATGTATGTGTCCTTGATCACAAGATGTGAAAAAACAAGTTATAACTGATCTTAAAACATGCTCCTTGTTGCAGTTTGCCTGGATGGTTGCTGAGAAATGACTATCAAATGGTTTAAGGGAACAAGGGGTTTATTTCCTTATAACAGTCCGGTTACTGTCTAACTTGACAGGAGAACATGCACCAACACCAGGGCCGAGGGAACTGGCCACACCATCTCCACATAACAGCTGAGAGAGAGACAATCCTTATTTGCCAGGCCAGCATGTCTGGCCAAGTGTACACAAGGATGACAACTCTCTCAAACACCTATCTGTATTTTATTCCAGGGCCTATTCCACCCACCATGGGCTGGGCCTTTCCCATCAGCTAGACAATCTTCCTGCAGGTCTCCTCTAGACCTAACTCAACCACTAATTCTCTACAAACATGCCCAGAGCTCAGACACTCAACTGTCAAGTTGACCTATACCCAACTATGACATCCCTTGCTGGCAACTTTCAAAGTACCAGAAGGTACTATGTAGGCTGCTAGAGGAGAAAAACCATCAACAATCTTACCTGGCTATGATTTCTGCCAGCTATAGTAACAACCACCAAGGCAAGAGGTATCCATTGGTGTAATAGTGGCATGAATGTTTCAGGGTTAAGCAACTGCTTTCTGATTGGATTTAAAGTCCATTTTCAAGCAGGAATACAAACTAGTACTGTAAACTAGGCTAAGATCCTATGGATGAAGAGGTCATAGGTGTTAGGGGAAACAAATTACCATTGTTTGTTGTAAGGACATGATATTAAACTACCTTCTGAACACATCACTGAATTCACAGATTAGAGTATCTCTTGGCTCAAGAAGTTTCCTCTTACAATAGATCTACACTGGCCAAAGTTCAGAAAATGAATGATTGTGGGGTGATCATCCCTAAACAAGATATCTGTTTCTACTCAAAAGACTCTGGGAACATTGTGAAAGAGGTAGCATGATAAGAATGTAAGACTAGAGGATGGAAAGGGCTATTGCACAATTATGTCTTCTAGACATGACAGGCCTTTTTACCCATGAACTCACCACAGCTATATTTACCTGCACGAGTCAGCCTATCAATTTTTTTGTCATGGAATGGCCAAGATCTCAAGAGATACCATCACTCCCAAAGAGACAATTGGAGGTCAGTGCTGTCTGTAGCAAGTGGAGCTACATTCCTCAGTGGTATACCTGCTCATGTAATTTCCCATGCTTCAGCAAGTGCTAAGGCACACACCAATACAGAAAATGCAGATGAAGCTCAGTTGGTCACATATGCAAAACGACATGAAAGGAGGGAGACTGTATGGGAAGAAGAAAGCGTGAACGACTAGTAGGAAGGAGAGATGAATTGGGATAATATAGCATGAAAATGACTTAAAATCATTGTGTTCATGTATGAAAGTGTGTGTGTGTGTTGGTATGATATATCTGTCTTAGATCTAAAACTAATCCTTCCAGAAGTCTTAAGGAAAAGTTTCATTTGCTAACAGATGGGTATTTTTTTTTAACCTGGGAAAATATGTCATTAGTGACTTCTTTCTTGATAGAAAATAGCCAAAGTACTGAAAGTTAGTATGTTTGCTTTTATTTCCAACCTCACCACAAGGCTTAACATGCTCATTCATTTACTTATTTAATAAAAGTATATTGCAGACCTACCACACACCTGGGAGCAGAGGGAGAGAGGCCAGTGAGGCAGTCTCTGATGTCATGTCTTCTTAGATTTCGGGATTTGTGTGAAGGAGAGGAAAAACGGAAGAAGGAGAGAGAACTCCATAAGGATTTAAGCCAACATTTGGAATGACTTAAAAATGACACTAAAAGCTGGTGAAAATGCATTCCATGGTCACCTTTAGGCTCTTACAACTTCCTAGACAGTTTCAAAGTTTTTTTGTTGGGATACCTAAAAAGAAATTTCCCCAGGGGGTGGGAGAAAGTTAATCACTCTAGAAAGGTTCTAATTTACCTCCCATGGTTCAATTACTCAGAAAATAAGAGGCCAACTGTGATGCAGGGGCCATTTCAAAAGCTGGAAAGTAATTCCACAAGAGCAAAGTTTTCCAGAAAGTGTCAGTGTTTGTTTCATGTGCTAAAACTCTAATTTCTCCTCACCCTCACAGTTTACTGTCAGGTGAAAAGAAAAGAAAAAAGAAATCCTTCAGATGGATTATGATTTGCATTCCCGGCACAATCCTCAAAGTGTTAAGCTGTTTGATTTGATGAGTATCAGCGTCAAATCGATATTTGAGAGGAAAACCTGGGAACATCTTAAATTTCTTCTGTCACTTCTAGATGACTGAGCCCTGTTGACATCATTCCACAAGTCGTATCTGAAGCTAATCTCCTAATTCGTACACAATGTCTTTCAGATTCTTTGGTATATTTCCCAAGTTTTCCAAATGGGCTATTGTGCAATATCACTTTCAGACGTCTCAGATCATGCATACGTAGCGGAACTGATTCTATACGCCATATGTCCCTTAGTGCTTTGTTGAAGGTAAGAATAACCAATTCTATTTTGAAGCACCCTTGATTCTGAAGTTCTCTGGTGCCTTGAACATGTTTAAAATTTCAACTCAAGGACTGGAACGTTAATTAAGTCAAATTATAGAAAACACAGAAGTTGCCCTTGAGGGGTTTATCCTTTAAACTGGGCTTTATTAGTTCACTCCAGGTTAGTTAATGAATTCCTGTTATGCTTCAGGTACTCTTCTAGGTATTACAATGTGGATGAGGCCCTAGACCTAATCAGGACTGATTTATAATTTCAATATTGGGAAAGAAAATTCCACCAATACACATGCAATAATAATAGAAATAACAAGATAACAATGTCACATTTTAAAGAACTCTGCTTGCCGGCTCAGTAGCTGTGTGAACTTAGGCAGACTTCTTTTTATGTGTATGTTGTGATTACCTCACTTCTCATCTGTTTCTGACAACATCCAAATTTGACAGAGAACTGGAAAAGACTGGACATGGCAGGCTGAGTGAAGGGCAGGCAGCTTTGGCAGTTCTGGACTCACACTGTTTTCGAGTTAGATTTCATATTCCAGGGGTCAGCCAAGCCAGAGTGTGTCACTTGATGAACTTACACAGTGTTTTCCAGAAACCTTCCCTGACACTCTCGGTAGACGTCCTTGACAAGACTTTCCATAGAGCCCCATGTCTTACTCACCTCTACATTTAATCTGTCTTCTACTCTATGCTAGAATCTGTACTTCAAGAGGTCAAGGAATGTGTTTGTCCTGTTTTTTATTTTGGCTCCAGTATTTAGCGAAGTTCATTCATCATGTTTGACTAAATGGATGATGTGTGTCTGTGTCCTGCAAGGCTTTAAGAGTTTCTGAAGGAGAGGAGTTGAGACCATGTTCGTCTCCACTAGTTGTTTGTGCACAAGCACAAAGCAATTTCATTTAAGCCTCAAAACCTTTCTCTTGTAGAAGGACACACATTCTGAACTTTTGTGTTGATGAGAGTGTGATGCAGAGTCTAAAGTCATTCGTACACCTTTGTGTTGCTAACATATATAAGGACTAGAATTGGAACCTGGTTCTGCCTGATACCAAATCATTTGTTCTGTCCATTAAATCAGATTTTTTTTTTTTTCTGTATTGTGAAACTATTCTGGAGCTCACAGTAAAGGTTAGTGGGATAAGAGTCACCTGGAATTTGATCTTTGTAGATGGCCTTTCATTTGATTTATTTTTCATTTCTATCTGGTACTGTGTTCTTATCAAATAAAAATAAACAGCATCTGTTACTGGTGCAGATGACTGGGATTTCTGTTTAAAAATGAAATTTGGGACATCTGTTCTCCCTGTTATATTTCACAATTTAAAAAGGGAATTGTATTTTCCCTAAAGGCAATACATGTACACAGTAAAAATGTGAATTTTTAAAAGGACATTCTTTAACATATGGCAGCATATCATGGCATCTCTGTGTGCTTTGTTTTGTCACTGAATAATTCATCAACAATAATCAAGATTATGCTGCTACATAAAATATGTTTCACTATATTATTTAATGATTACAAACCATTTTCTCTGACTGTAACACATTAATGGTAAGCTTAATAAATAAAAAAAACAATCTAACAGAAGTTAGAATATTTTCCTGATGAGCACAAGAGAATAATTTTAACATGTCTAGGTTAGTGATTGGTAAAAATAGAATTCATGCAGAGTAGACAAATACAGCATTTTTTAAATTGAAAGTAGTAAGTAAAAAAAAAAAAGAAAGTATTAAGTGTCTTTAAAAGTTTCATTCTTTTGGTTGAGAATTATTTGTGGCTAAGCATCACTTAGAATCAGTTTGAGAGCTAAGAGTAACTTTAGGAATGAATACAATGATTTGTAGAATTGTATGTTATTTGGATATTATGAACATTTTTACATGATTATCTATTTATGATAATCTGAGAGATGTAAAATACATAGTATTATATTTATTTTACAAGTGGAATTCAGAAGTGAAAACTCCAATTTCAAATCTTCCATTGGTAACTGGGGTTATTTTTATTTATTTTTATTATTTATTTAATATATATTTTTGTCAATTCTAAACATGTCCTCAGAGCTCACTTCCTAAGTCTCGGTCCTCAATTTTTAGAACATGAAAAAGTTCTTACTATGTTTTGGTTAATAATCACCAAAATGCTAACCGGTATGCTGTACCAGTTTTGAAAACATTAAACACTTCTGAGTCACTTGATAAACATCCCATGACATCCAGTCGTTTGATATGCATGATATAAGTTAAATTGTGTCCATTGCTATTCCCATGTTGAAGTTACCATCACCAAGATCTCAGAATGTGACCACGTCTGGAGACAAGGTTTTTCAATATGCTACTAATTTGAAATGTGGCTACAGGGTTGGTGCCCTAATCCAAAAGAACTTATGTGTCTAAGAAAAGCAGAAATACCAGGGATGAATGTCCACCAAGAAAATACCATGCAAGGGCTGCAAAGAGAAGAAAACTGCCTAAAAGCCAAGGAAAGAGGTCAAGCGAAGAAACCAAACTTGTCAACATCTTGATTTCAGACCAACGGTCTCTAGAATTGTGAGGAAAAACACATCTGGGGTTTAATTGATCCAGTCTGGTATTTTTGCTATGGTAGCCCAAAAAAACTATTAATATACTGGATTGCCTCAAAATCTGGAAACCACAGAGAGAGAGTACCTGGAACATTCCCAGCCCCTCCCTGAGGAAATCACTCTGGTGAGTTATTCCAGGGAGCTGTGGACATTTTTTTATTTGTCTATTTCCAACTATCTGTGATAAAATGAATTTTATAATTATTTTGTATGTTCAACGGGGATATTTTGAGACATATTTCTAGAAGTAAAATCTCTGAGTAGATTAATTTGAAGAAGCGCATATATTTTAACACTTTATAAAATATATCTTTGAAAACTTATCCAAGCAAAGCTACATTTATGGAAAACACTATAGTTTCTATGCTTACTTTGATTGCTCCTTGGCACCTTACCTACTTTGCCAATGAGGGGAAGAACATTTCACAGTAGAAATTATTTTGTGTGCATTTAGGACAAGATTGAAGATTTCAATGATTCGATGAAACAAGCCGAAAAGGGAAAAAATGTCCAGAGTTTTCTGATAATGGTTTTGGGTGGGAAGAAGACCACAAAGCGTAACACTGACTATCTTGTCAGAAAATGATGCCTTTCCTCTTGGGCATCTATTGCCCACAAAACTTATCCAAGATGACAGCTTACATTATGTTCATTCCTTCAGGAATAATTACTGTGCCTTCATGTGGAAGCTTTCTCATTCTAGAGAAGCAGGAACATCCATCATATTAACATGGTTTTGCTGGATGCCAGATGAGTTAGTAAATGGTACTCATTGTATACATATATGAATTCTGACCAGTGTTTAAATATTACAAAGATAATCATTTCAAAAATACTGGTGCACGTTGAAGATGTTTTAAAGCATTATCCAGACAGATATAAGGCTGTCTAAGTTATTTAAAAAATTGGAGTTAAAATTGCTTTTCTCAAAAGCTAGCTATCTTAAAAAGCAAAGAGAATAAGACTAGAAGAGAAATTCTTTCAAATCGAGGAGAATAGAGTCATGTGAAGAGGGTAATAAAACATCAGATTACTGGGCCCCATGACAAAATTTTGGATTCAGTATGACTGAAGCAGGCTCATGGCTCCGCAGTGCTTACAAAGTTCTGGTTGATACAATTGATGCTCTTGGGCTGGAAAGTGTGAGAGGATCTTTGATCTTGGCATGCTTTTCACAAATTAAGGCACTTATCAATCACATAAGACTCATTTAATCTACATTTAAATAAATGTAGACTCATAGCCACAGGTCCTGGGTGGGATTCAGATTCTGTGTTTTAAGAAACTACTGAGAAAGACTGATTCAACTGATCTGTGCACCATTTTCTGAGTATCAAGGGTATATCTTGTAGAGCATGTGCTAGATGGATGGCAATTTGCGGTCCTCCTGATTAAAAGATAAAGGTGGTTCAATTTTAACTTTTATTTATTTGTTTATGCTATCATCATTTGGTTGGATATCAAATCCAGGTCTTCACAAATGCTCATGACCCCCTTACCCAGCAGATTTAATCAAATTGATCCATACTTTCTACCTCATAATTTTGCTGAGGAGGAGCTTGATGCTTCTAAGAAGCAGAAATGGGTCCCAGAATACATTGAGTCATTGTAATGATGTAGATAGCGATACAGAAGTTCAGAAGAGATAAGTAAATTGCTTATGATATCAAACTCAGGGCAAGTGTATCACGTCCTGATTTATGATATAAAAGAGGCAATGTCATACAGGATTCACAGCAAGGAGGTATTTGATGTCTTGATGATGGTGGCAGTGTTCAAGAGACCTTGTCTGGTGGAGTGGAGGCTGGAGGTGGAGGGGGGCACTCTTCTGATTTCCTGCTTTAGTTCAGACATTTGGGTTGAAACAGTGAAATCTCTCAGTTTCTTAAGACAAAGAGACTTTATTCTTTGGTCAGATTCCGGCATCCAGTTTTCTATCCTCTCACTCCACATGTAACTGGCAGGCAGAAATGACAAAATAGGCTGAAGAGATACACGTGTCCCTTTATCTAGGTATCTGGACTATTGAAATCAAGCACCCCAGAGAATTGCAATGTCTTCTGGGAATTTATGGCAGTAGGATAAGACCTGGTGTCAGCTAGAAGAGGAAGAGGCGCCACAAAGTGCTGAAAGCTTGCTATGTACTTACGGGAAAGACTAGGGCCAAGATCACATGAGGAGATGATAAACAACATACCTTGACCAGAACCGATTAGTTCTACAGACCTTTTGTTCTCTATTTAAATCTTGCCCTTGTGCTTGAACCCCAAAGATGCCCTTGAGAGAAGGGGGTCTATTGAATTTCTTTGTCCTGTTTTGGGTGTAGCCACATTGAATAAATCTCCTTTGTCCACTTTTAATCTTCTGTTTCTTCTTTTTCTGGCATTAGCATTTTGTAACATTTCATTTCATGAACATCACCCAAAACTTGTATCAAAGAATTCTATACTGAGGGAGAACATTAGGAATTATCCAAAGCTTCCCAATGCTGCCCCCTCCCTCCTTGAAACTGAATCAGAAGCTTGGAATTAATTAATGGAGTCAATTTGATTTAGAGTGAGGCAGGATTAGAGCAGCCATGCTGAGATGGGTCTCTCAAGGTCTTTGGAATCCCAGAAAGCCATCCCCCACTGCTGGAATCACCCTGAGGGAACACACTCCTGCTGAGGAACTGACTCCAATCCTCCCAGAGATAAGATGGCCAACTTCCCCATGAAGTGATTATGGAGATGAGCTCTCCACATCAAACAACTTGCTCTCTAGCCCACAGGGGCCCAAGAGCAACTGGGTTGGGCCCCGATGGGAATTAATGAATGGGAAAAAGCCAGTTTCCCTGGGCTTGTCTAGGTGTATAAATATACCTAGCCCTGGCAACCATTTTTGGCGATCTAGCCCCTCATGGCCTTTTAGTGCCATGTGTCTGTTTCCAGCTGCCTACTTCTCTTGGAGGCAATCTAGCCCTTCATCAGTGCCATGAGTCTGTTTCTTGTTCCTTGCTCCTCATGAATTCCATGCCTAGGCATTGTGAGTTCTCATGGGCTCCTTAGCCCCTCATGGCACTCAATTGCCATGAGCTCTGTTTCATTTCTGCTTCTCATGGAAGCGCCCTAGCTCCTCATAGCACTCCGGCTGGCACTCCAACCTTTTTCTTTTCTAATAAACTCTACCTTAATTCTCTACGGTTGAGACCGTTTTCCCTGCAACAAGAGGAGATGGGACCTTTGATGAGCAATCAACCAGGAAGGAATCTACCAACTAGTTTATTCCCACACCCTACAGATGAGACACACATTCCAGTAGGAATATCAGCTTGTAATACTTCAAAGAATGAAATGAAATTTGTTTTGAAGAGATAAGATTTTTTAATACCATAAATAATATTAATAAATAACTCAGTATCATTCAACTTCAAACAGACTGTGAGGGCTTACAAATCCAAGTTCATTCTTTAAGAGTCCCAAGGGTTATACCTCCTTGTCTTTGTTACTTTTTAAAGCTATCAAACCCACTCTAAGCAGATACAAATGTGTACAAGTGTGACATTTCCCCATGTACATTAATAAATATTCTTTGCTTATTTGTGTATGGAATATTTACTACTGTGTTTCTTTGAAGCCACAATGTCAAATGCAAGGATCATAAAAATGAATGAAGCATAGCTCCTACCCTGCGGGAATTCATTATCCTGTGGGGTAGATAATCATTCATTGTCCATCCCTTCATTATGGAGAGCATTGAATTGTCTTTCTGCTCTAGCTGCTGTTCTAAGCACTGAGGTCACATTCTGCTGGCAGAGGATGGAGGGTGGGGGTGAGACAGGAGAGAGAGATAGGTGATAAACAAACGAACAGACAAAAGAGAAAACACCAGTTCTAAAAAATATGTAAAGCCAGAACAATGAACAGGGTGGCCACAAAGGTTTTCTTTTCTTTTTCTTTTTTTGAATCAGGTGAAAGGTGACATACTGCTTAGACTCCAATGATACGAAACAGAAAAGCATGCACCTGGAAGAAGCTGGTGAGAAGAAGGTGCGAAGTCCAAGAGAACAACTACTGTCACTTAGGATGTTAGGTAAATCAGGAAGAGGAGTCACATGCTTGGAAACCCTGGAAGAAAAGATAAGTGCCAGGAGATAAGAAAATCTGCACTGTTTGTGAGCAGGTTGGAATCTGTGCAAAGGTAAAGTCCCAGGGTGTGGCTTCCGGAGAGACCTTAGCAGATTCCTGAAGAGCAGGGATCTTATCAAGGGTGCTTCTAAGACTCTAGCTGAAGTTGGAAGGAATGAAAAGAACTGGGGTGAGAGCAAAGGAACGCATGACTCCTTATCATTTTAAGGCATCTTTAGAGCAGCCAGGCTGGCAGGTCTCTGAAGGGCATCCCCCACTACTGGGATCACCCTGATGGAACACACCCTTTGCCAAATTCCCCCAACCCTTTGCTTATGAAAGGATATGGAAATTTGCTCTCCTTTACAGATAGGCCCCACCTTGAGGTAGGCAACAAGATCAACTGGGTTGGGTCCCATTGTGAGCTAACAAAAGAGGAAAAGCCATTTTCCAAGGCCTGCTTAAGTGCATAAATAGTCCAGACTCTGGCAGCCATCTCTCTCTCACTGCAGGAGTGCACTGAGTTTTTTTCTAGTTCCCTGTCCTTCATGGATTCCAAGCCAGGAGTCCATGAGTTCTCTAGGTCGCCCTTGCCCCTCAGGGGTATTCCATGTCTGGAGTCTGTGAGTTCCCTTCTTTCTTTCCTCTAATAAACTCTACATCAATCTTCTATATGTGTTCTGACTTCAATCTTTGATTCCAAACACAAAAACCCTACAACAGTCATCCTGCAACATTTGGTGACCATGGCAGGACATTTGGTGAGCAGAGGAAAGACTGCTCTCTGTGACAATTGCATTCATTCCTACAGCAAAAAAAAATTCAAACAAAATTTTTACACTTATGAGAACCCCTTCTTACTCATTTTACACTGATTCAATGTACTTTGATAGGTTTTTTCTCTGTGATCAGAAGTCCAAACTTAGTAAATTCTGCATCAATTAGGTTTTCATACAGTCATGCTCACTTGTCCAGAAAATTGAGATTTATTCAGAAAGTGTTTGCCCTATCTTGCTTCTACTTTTAAAAACGTTTATTCATGCAGTATGCTTTTATCTTGTTAATGAATGTGTTTATGAGTAAGTCTTAGTCTGAAACTTCATCTGGTCTAATCCTTCCTGATATGGGCAGATGTACTCTGTTAGTATTATTTTATTTTATAACTGGCAGTAATTTGATAATGTTAACGCTTTAAAATAAATTGAGATTCATACACAATAGGCTTCAAATCAGAAAGTGTGTGTGTGCATGATAAAAAGACAAAGATGCTAATATACATACAGAAAAAAATTGATGGAGTGAAAGAGACATTTTTGATGCAGGAACAGTCTTTCCCCTGTTCAAATGTCCCTTTTTGGTACCAAATGTTACCAGAAACAGTCTCGACAAATGTTACAGGGGCCCTATGCAGGGGCCAAAAGTTACAAGGACAACCATGTGTTCCACACTCAAAAATTGAAACCAGAACACGTGTAGAGGATTAAGGTAGAGTTTATTAGAGGAGAGAAAAGTTGGAACTCAAGGACCTCAGATGTGGAGTGTCATGAGGGGCTTGGGCACCCCGGAGAACTGAGAAGCGGGCAGCTAGAAAGAACTTATGGAATCCATGAGAAGCAGGCATGGAGCTAGAAACAGACTCATGGCATTAGAGTGCCATGAGGGCTGGGCATGGGAGGAATCATGGATTCCAGGCATGGAATCCATGAGAACAGGCAGCTAGAAAGAACTCGTGGCACTCCAAGTTTCAGGAGGGGCCAGGGCACCAAAGATGGCTGCCAGGGTCAGGCATATTTCTACACCTAGGCAAGCCGGGGAAACTGGCTTTTTCTCATTGGTTAGCCCCCGTTGGGGCTCAAGCCAGTTGCTCCCGGGCCCAGGTGGGGCTAGAGACTAGGATGCTCCTTGGGTGTGGAAGACTTACCTCTGAAACCTTTCATTGGGAAGTCTATCATCTTATCTCTGGGAGGGTTGGAGTCAGTTCCTCAGCAGGGGTGTTCCTTCAGGGTGATTCCAGAAGTGGGGGATGGCTCCAAGGCCTTCAAAGACCTTAGAAACCCATCCCAGCATAGCTGCTCTAATCCTGCCTCATTCGCAGTTTTGTTGACGAGTTATTGATCTGCCTCTGCTCATCAAAATGCTGCAGGTCTACTCTGGGGTCTGTATGTGTACAGGTTCTTGTGTTTGGGAGTCAAAGACTGAAACCAGAACATGAGTAGAAGATTAAGGCAGAATTTATTAGAGGAGGGAAAGAATAAAATTCATAGACAAGAATCTGTATAAGAGAGAGACCCTCCTCCCCCAAAGAGCTCATGGACTCCAAACATGGCATGAGGGGGAAAGGAAATGAAAGGAACTCACACACTCCAGACATGGAGTCTCATGAGGAGAAGGGAGCTGAGGAGATGGCACTGACAAAGGACTAGGTAAGAAACTCACAGATCTTAGAGGTGGAATGCATGAGGAGCAAGAGAGTCAAAAAGAGCCCACAGACACCAGACATGGAGTCCCATGAAGGAAGGGAAAGCCAAGGAGAGCTGTCAGGGTCTGCTTTTATATTCTTAGGGAGGCCCAGGCAAAGCAACTTGTCCTTATCAATTAGCTCCAGTTTCTGCAACACTCCTTGGAGCTTTTGGTCCTCTCCATCTCCTAGGTCTGTTCATATCCTGGACCAACCCAGTAGATCTTGTAGCTGATCTCATGGTAGGGTTTATCTGCAGTGGAGGAGTCATCTCCATATCCTTTCTGAGCCTGAGGATTGGGGAAAGTTGGAAAGGATTCTCTGTGGAGGATTAAAATAGGGTGTGTTCCTTCAGAGAATCCCAGCCCTGGGGGGATGACCTGCAGCACCTTCAGAGACCATCCCAGGAAGACTGCTCTAAAACTGCCTAATTTTAAGGGGATCAAGAATCAGGCAAGCCTCCTGGGAATTTCTGTGTTCATATCTTTAGATATTCTGCTTATCTGGAACTTTATGAATAAGATAAAAAATATAATGGAACCTATGTAGCATCACTGAGTCTGAATCATTTGAAATCTAAACTTCTCTCAGACACTCTCAAAAAGACATAATTCGGGCTGGAGAGGTGGCTCAGGGGTTAAGCTTCTGCCTTGCAGGTGGAAGGTCCCGAGTTCGGATCCTAGACCCCTAGATCCTAGCAGCCAGGCAGCTGCGTTTCCGGTCCTGGTAGGGCGGAGCCTGTGAATCCCGGGGCAGAGTAAATGAGGAGGTGGAGGCCATCCATGGTGGTTCCCGAATTCGTCCATGATTCTACACACACACACACACATACACACATGCACACATGCACAATTGAATAAAAAAAAAAGTGTCAACAAAAAGACATAATTCTAGATTTTCTTTTCTTTTTAAAATTTATTTATTTTCCACTTATAATACTGCTTGAGTCAGCCTCAGACATCATAGATGTAGTTAATAATGAAGTTAGTTTTGTCTGCTGCTGGCTCTGACACAAGCAAAGACATAATGCAATAGGATTTTGAAAAAAATATTGTGTTGGTGGCAGGAGAAAAAGATGAGAGAGAGAGACAGAGAGAGAGAGAGAGAGAGAGAGAAGGCATATTTCACAGTGTACATGTGGAGATCAAAAGACAACTTTAGAAAATCAGTCCAAAAGTGGACTCTGGGGACTTATTGAGTGACTAATTCACTAGATTTGCATGTAGGTACCCTTAACTCTCTGTGCCATCTCACTGCCTTGACACTCGTCTTGATAATTACTTAAAAATGCATTTATTTACACATTTTTGCACCCCTAGGTAGTTCTCCATATATGAAAATCTTTTCTTTTAGTTAGAATATTTCAAATCTGGATATTTTCAAGAATTGCAGTAGTGTTATCCTCTTAAAAATATATTCTTCTGTATAAGCAAAAGTTTCCCTTGTTTTATCTTTTAATAGAAAGATTAAAATAAGAGCACATTAAATTGATCTCAGATGACAGTTCTCATCAACATTCTAGAAATCACATTGTGTATTCTATCTTTTCTGTCCATATTTGAATCACTTTTAAAATTCCAGATTCACTATTTCCCAGAGGTACCCTGGTGCAGAATGGCACATTCTCTTGTTAACCTAAGTGATTACAATTGTTCAAAGCAATTTGTCCAAGGTTGCACCTGAATTAATGCAGTGAGAATTTTGTGCCTTTCATTACTTTTAAGATTCAAGACATAATGAAACCTTTTCAGGTATTCAGGGCCAGTTCAAAAATATAAGTGAGGGAATGACGTGATCTGTGCTTGGAGGGAAAATACTGACAGACTCCTTCCACTTCCCTTCCTTGCCTCCTCAGGGCCTAAAATTCCTCTGTAAAAAAGGCTTTGTGTATGAGAACAGAATGCAATACTCCTGAATAAGAGATTAAATGCCAAGCAGTGATTCATTTATGACTCCTTCTGGGAAGATGTAGATTACTTAGCAAGAACTGGGGAGTGGGGGATAATACTGCCAAGTATTTATGAAAATAGTGGAGTAGGGAAATTCCTGGTTTTCTTGTCCCAATTACCTTATTCAGAATGTGCAGAAAAAGCTGTGGAGCTCAAAGGGAAACAGGGATTATTTAAATGCCTGGCTGGCTGCATCGCATAGAGCCTGAGACGCTTACTGAAGTGACAGGTGGGAGGGCAAGGGCTGCTTGCCACGTGGCTGGTGTGCTCCTGATTCCATACTCTCTGCAGCTCTGCATCTTTGTTCTCTTACGAACAATGCCCTTTCTGACCCAAGTCCCAGCTTCCTAATGAACCTCTTCTTATCTTGGGGTCTCAGCTCAAAGACTCACTATCTCCAGCCTCCACCTCTGACACAGACTCCTGTTCTCCACTCTTCGATTAGTAAGTGTTTTCCCACCTCCTTTCAGAGGGCTACATGCCCTCTCTTGGCTATCATTTGCTTCTCTTAGGATGATATTTCTTGCCAGTGCGTGAGCTCTTCTATCAGCTGGACTGAAGGTTCTTTGTTTTATCTTAAAGCTCAGGCATGGTTTTTCTGACACCTGCACATGGTGTGCATTGCAGTGCTTTCCTTGAGTTTCTCACATATAAACTCAGACATTTCTAAATCACTTCTATTCAAATTCTTTTAACTTTCTTAGTCATAAGAAAACAGCTTCATTTTTAATCTTAGTTTTTCATATTCTCGATAACGTAGAAACTCTATGTGAAGTCCTATATCGAAGCCTGCACTGTCCAGAAGTCCTCCTATCCACACCACACCACACCCCTTCTCCATCTCACTCAGACATGATACTGGTCCATTTTCGATAAGGAAAGAAACCATTGCATTTGAAATATACCTTCCCTGCCTCTTTCACAGTCCAGGTTCTGCTTTCCTGTCCTTCCAAGCAATATTGCATTTCTATTTTTCATTATCTTCGTGCACTAAAGCAATAACCTTTACTTGCAAAGCAATCTTATTTCCAGGGCTAATCTCTCTACTGAATCCTGCAAATACTAGATGAGCCATGATCGTTAATCATTGCTGTAGTTCATTATTTAGTATCCCTTCTAACTTCTGTTGCATCTTACTCTGATGGCCAGTGGCTCCAGTTTTGTACCATCTTCCTCCTTGATGCTTAACTCATATACCTTGCTGACTTTCTACTTGCAAATGTGCACTCATTTCATTGAGTCCCTTTTTTGCTTAAGCAGAGCAAATGTTTAAGATTTTCTAAGATTCTTTGTGGTGTTCCTCTTTTCTTCTCACTTTACGTCAGTTGTCTTGGTTAATTTTCTTCATACATACAACATGGACTAGTAGCAGTGCCTGAAGGACTCGCAGATATCTATGTCCAATACAAAATTTCTAGGTGCTTAACTGGGAATACAAAAGCTGTTGACTTTTCCTTTTCTCACTCGCCCACATCAGCCCCTCACGTCTTACATCTGAACAGCAGAGAAAAGCTGAGGTAGAATGATTTCCTTCTCCCTGCTCTCTGTTTCAGATTAGTCGACAGACTGAAGCAGCTTCTTGTGTATTTCCTTATGAGAGGGACTGACTCAGTGCTTCTGCATTATAGCGCATCCCTGCTTTTCTCAGAATGTGAATGTCTGCAGTGAGGTCTTTCTTTTCAGGATGTATTCTTTCCCTCAGGAGCCAGCAGAGTCTCCCAACATCACTCCCACAAATTGCCATATAGTTCCTCTTCTTTCCTTCTTACACTCATACATTCTTCCTTTTCTTCCTTTCTTGGCTTCTTCCTCTGCTTACATTTCTACCACATTGGTGAGACATTCCTATCTATACATTGCTGAGAAACATTACATTATGGGGTCAACTATGCAGAGAAAGTGTCTTTCATTCTGCTTTTCTCTTGGACTTTGAAGCTAGGAGCACATGGCTGTGACATTTGATGTCCTGTGGATCACCAGGATGATTTGGCTGGTCTAGCTGGTTAAGATGGTCTCCCCTTGCTCCTTCACTACTTCGTTTCCCTCTCAGAGCCAAATGACCTTCCATAACAGAGGAGGATTTCAGTCAAGTTTACAGAAACAGCTGTACTCCTCTAGCTCCCCAAACAAGCTCTCAAGATTTAGAAGGCTGAATTTTGGGGCTGGAGAGATGGCTCAGGGGTTAGGACTCTTCCTGCAAGTAGAAGGACCTGAGTTTGGATTCCAGTAAAAATACCATATAATTTTAAAAAAAGATTCAGAAGGCTGATTTTATTAGTAAAAGGCATTTTTCTTGAAGACTTCTCTAACCAGTTTTTGACTCAAAATTCTTAGGTAGAAATGGACAGGGTTATTTTGTCTTGCTTTCTGTGTATTTGTTCTTTTCTGGAAATGACGTGAAGCCCCAGGGTTCTTCCTGTCTCTGCTTCACATGCCACATTTTCCTCTGCTTTTCTCACATGGGATTGATTTCAGGTCCTCACCATTGTTGCTGGAATGCGTGCTTTGCTAAGTGAGCAATCTGTCCATGCGCCTTCTCTTTTTAGTTAACATTGCCATTATACAAATGAATGGGGTATGTTGACAGATTTCAGTGCATGTGTACAGTGATTAATGATCAGATCAGAAGCAGGTGATACAAAGCGTCATCTCAAATATTTATCATTTTTTTGGTAGAGACCATTCAAAATTGTGTCTACTAGCTTTCTGAAATATAGTTACATGTTGTCAACCATAGTCATATCATAGTCATACTGTATCTGTTCATTTTCTCATATGACAAAATACCTAACAAATGCAACTTTGGGGAGAAGGGATTTATATTCAGAGATTATAGTCTATCAACTAGGAGAGGCAAGATGAGGTTATGGTCACAGGAGAGTATACCTGGGATTTCTTACATCATAGTAGACCAGCAAGAGGAACAATCTTAGGTAAAAAGAAGGACTCAAGGTCCACCACAGAGTTACACTTCTTCCAGCTTCCTCCTACCTCCTATAGGTTCCACAACCAAACAGCACCACCATCTAGAGGCCAATAATTAACATGCATGAGCCTGCAGGGACTAGTTCCCAAGAAAACTATAATACCTACTGTGCTGCGTCAACGGTTCTACCTTGCTCTACTCTTGCAGCAGTTAATGATTCTCTTTCTACAAAGCCCAGGGCCTTTCCCAGCATCTGGTTACTATTTGTGATGGTTAGACATGCTTGCCAGCTTGATGGAATTTAGAGTCACTATGAAAACATGTCTATGAGGAAGTTTCTAAACTGGATTAATTGGGAAAGACATGCTGTCATGGTTTGAATGTGAGTTGTCCCCATAGGCATATTCTTGAATCCTTAGCCTTTGTCAGTGTTTGGGAAGGTCATGGCATCTTTAGGAAGAGGTGAAGACTTGCTGGAGGAAGGCACAAGGGGTGGACTTTGAGGTTGCTTGGCTTTGCTTTGCTTCCTTAAGAATTCTGCTTTCTGGTTTACCAGTTTGACCTTTCAGATGATGGATGTGACCTAAGCCTCCTCCAGCTTCCTCCATGACTTCTCCACCGGGAAGTACTGTACCTTCTCTCTGGAACTGTAAGCCAAATAAATCTCCCTTTCTCTCCTTAAATTGCTCGAGTCTGAGTGGTGTCCCACAGTAGCAGAGACACTGCTACAAGTACCATAAATATGAGAGACATTATTCCGTTGATTGACATGTTGAACTGAATGAAAAAAGAGAAAGCTAACTAACGGATTCATCCCTCTATGCTGTGGGACTGTGGATGCAGTCCAGCTGCCTCAGGATTCATATCTCTCTCTCTCTCTTTTCTTTCTCTCTGCTTCCTGACTATGCATGAAACGAGACCAGCTGCTTCAATCTTCTGTTTCTATGGTTTTCCTATCATGGTGAATGGTTTCCTTGAATTGTGAGCCACACCAAATCCTTTCTTCTTTTCTCTGTCAGATATTAAGTCTCAGCAATGAGGGAAATAACTAATAAAGTATAGCAAGCAAGATCATGGTTATGGGGACTGGAGAGGTGGCTCAGGTGTTAAGCCTCTGCCTTGCAGGCAGAAGGTCCTGAGTTTGGATCCTAGACCCCACGTATAGACGCCAGGCGGAAGCGGGGGCGGCCTATGTTTCTGGTCCTGGTAGGGCAGAGCCTGTGAATCCCAGGGCAGAGTAAACAAGGAGGAGGTGGAGGCGTCCATGGTGGTTCCTGAATTCGCCCGAGGTTCTCCACACACACACACACACACACACATACATACACACATGCACACATGCACAGTTGAATAAATAATAAAAAAAGAAATTAAAAAACATTAAAAAAAGATCATGGTTATGATAAATCTATGTGGCTCTTTGTCCTTGGGGAGGAGATGGAAAAGTTTGGGACTCTGGGTTACAGAGGCCCTAGACTGCTACAAGCAGAGCTCAGTAGAATGTTTAGTGAGGATTTTGCAAGACTGGAATGGTGAGAGAAACATGGACAGTGAGGCCCCATTTGTGAGGTTTCAGAAGGGGAAAAAAAGAGATTCTGTAAGTATTCAGAAGCCATTTAAGCAAGGGGCCATTTGTGTGTTATTCTGGCAAAAAAAAAAAAAAAAATTGTGGCTGTATTATTTCCTTGTTCTGGGATCTTGAGGGAAACTGAATGCAGGAGTGATGGGCTAATTTGTTTGGTAGAAAAAATTCAAGACAGGCTAGCATTAAGACCGTGTCTTGTTATTGTTCTCTTCTGTCATCCAGGACTACAGCAAGAGCCAAAATGAAGTAGCAAGATAAAGAAAATGTAAAGTTTGCTGAAGAAAGATATGCGAGCAAGTTTCAAACTTCAGACAAGGAGAGCACAGATTCAAGCACCTGTGATCAGTAAAGCTGGGACCACAGAAGAGGGGTTATGAGAGCAAGATCTCATCCATTGAAGACTCCATTTTTCAACACATATGAAAGCAGAGAACCTAAACTGAGAATATCACTAAATGGTTCCTTGCATCTCTCTCTCTCTCTCTCTCTCTCTCTCTCTCTCTCTGGGTGTATAGGATGGCACTTTGAGTGTGTGTGTATCTGCGGAGGCCCAAGGGGGACTTAGAGAGTCATCCTCTATAGCCTTATTGCTTTGTTCTGAGATTTCTAACCACCAGGGCTGGAACTACAGGTCACTTCCCTTTTAGTCCAGCATTTTTATATAAGATCTGAGATCCAAACTCAAATACTTTTGCTTGCGGCGGGATGGGGAGCGGGGGTGGGGGAGAAGGCTTTAAACCCTGAATCATCTCTCCAGCCCCAAGTTCCATGCTTCTTGAAAGCAACTTGTCTAGTGGAGTGTTTCTCCAGTATCAGCACACAGAAGTGGATGTTACTCTAGTCCAAGAGGGCTGGGCTCCATCTTAAACTAGGTAAAAAATCTTGGTGGCATTGCTCATTCCATCCTGGTTATGGAGGCACAAAAGATGCAGAAATGAGAGTCGTGGAGTCTTACACCCACAGCTGCAGAGAGTCGCTGAGTCCAGTCAACAGGTGGCAGAGCTGGATTTCTGCAAGGAGACCCTGAAAGAACAATTTGTGAGCTCTGAGGGAAAGGTGTAGACTGCAGTGGAGATTTTGGGATGTTGGAGATGTTGGACTGTAGGACATTTGTGAGGAGAGATGAAGACAAGGAATGGAACAGGCCCAAGAGAAAGGCTGAACGTGCTGTAGGAACTCAGTGTATTCCATCGTGAACCCCGGATGCACAGTGTGGTACTGCAGATTTGGTGTTCAGTCTTACATAGGAGAGTGTTCCTTGCTATGCCCACATTTCTCCTTTTAGGATGAATGTTCACTCTATGACAGTTTATGTCAGGAGAATGTAGCTTGGTTTTTTGGTCCAAGGACTTAAAAGACTTTCTCAGTCTCAGATGAGACTCTACACTTAGGCATTTGAACTGTATCAGGACTGCTAAGGACTATCGGGACTTTTGAAGTTAGATTGAGTACATTTTACATCGTGAGAGATATCCATGAGCCTATGTCAAGCTGATAAGGGACAGAGTTGTGATGGATAGTAATGATTTTCCACTTGGAATTTAAAATCACCTTGGTAGTAATCCCTGGAGATTTCTTAAGGAGTTTCTAGATTAACCAAATTTAAGATGAGACAACCCAACCTAAACGAGGAGTGCACCATGCAATGGGCCATGGCCTAAATGTAATCAAAGAAAAAAGAAATTGAGCAAGAGTTATCTATTACTCTTTGCTTTCTGGGTATGTTATTTGGCCAGCTGTCCCAAACAACTGGTGTCATAATTTCTCTACCATGATGGGCTGAACTCTTCTCAAATTATAAACCCTTCCTTAATTTTTTTTAGGTATTTTGTTCTAGCAATGAGGAAAGTAACTAATAAACCATTCTTATACCCTGTTTCTTTGAGATTAACTTTTTAGCTTTCATGTGTGAGCAAAAATATACAAAATATGCTTTTATTTTACTGCTTGCTTTAATACATTTGCCATAATATCCTCTAGCTACTATTTCAATACAGGTGAGAATGAAAGATTTCCAATCTTTTCCATACTTAAATAACTTCCCATTGTGTATCTATACTTTATTTTTCTTTATCCACTCATTTTCTATCAATGAACACTGAAGTTGATTCCAGATATCAGCTTGCTGAACACGATTTTAACAAATCTTTTTCTTCTTACCAGGTGCTGTTTGTTCTTTTGATTCTATATCTCTGCAACTTCAGAGTCTGTTTCTAAGGTAGAATACAAGAATGATGACACTTCTTTAAATTTTGCATTAATCATTTTAATCTATTTCTCTGCTCTTCTGGTAGGACCTTAGGACTTGGTTCGTCTCACAGTATTAGATGTATGACACTGTGTACCTTGTGATATGGACCCCAAATGGCATTGTACATTCCTTACTTGTCTTGATCCTACTACGTGAATAATATCTGACTAACTACCAAATCGTGAGAACCCAAGGAACTGTGCAAGCTCTGTCACCTTAGTTTGACCGTTAGCTAACTGCAGACTCCTGAACCGGTGCATCAAAATCAACTGAGGTCAGCAGAAACTCACTGAAGCCCATATCACACAGCTGGTCCTCAGAATCCTAAGCTAAATGAACGTGTCTTTACCTGTGTACTGATGTTATTTGGACAGGGTGACTCTTGGAATACCGTCATTGACTGTGCAAGACATTTGCCAATGTCTATAGCAGTAACTCCTGGACACATGTAGCACTTTCACCTGTATATATTTTCAGATGTTGCCAAATGTCACCTTTTCTGCACTGGCTGAAGATTCGTGAGTTAAAAATAGCAACTGCTTTAAGGCTTCTGAGTTTTGCTGTATAGAACAAAAGGAATCAATACCATTTCTTTTCTTTTCTTTTTTTTCCCCTAGACCTATTCTTGTTGTTTTAGTTGCTTAACTAAGTTTCCTGCTTCCTGTGGTTTACTCCTTTAACCCAGCCCACACACTTCCATCAGTGGTTAAACAAATAAACATGAAAACACAAATCTGATCATCTCATGCCATGTTAAGTACACATCAGTGGCGTCCCATTGCTTCCTTGGCAAAGTTCCAATCTACTGGCATAAAAGGTCTTTCATCATCTTGTTTCCACAGGTTTTCTGAGGATGTTTGTGCATGCTTCTGTAAGACACACTGTCAAATCTTACAATTCCTCAGAATGGGTCACAATACAGTATGGTACGTGATGTTTTATTGAGCATTTAGTATACTATTTGTCACAATTTGGTTTAAAAAAACACCCTTCTCTTTCTGAGAAATAATCTTGTCTGTGTGCAATATTAATAGGTCTGTTGATGAAGGTATCTTGACCTTCCCAAAGGGATAGAAACTTGACCAAAAGTCTAGTCAGCATCTCCTTATGAGGTCCATTCTTGAACAAAATGAAGCCAACCCTTGAAAAACGGTTGTTTCTTCTTTATGTGATGATGGACAGCTATCCCCTGCACCCTATCCATCTTCTGATGCCCTAGTTACTGTCATTTTCCAAGCCAATTATAAGCATTTCTACCTGCACCATCTATAATCCCATATTTTTTGAAAAACGTTTTATCTATCTGTATGCATCCTCGTTGCTCTGGGGACTTGCAAACTTCGTCAATATATAGCAGATTCATCAAGTAGTTGCAAATTTGTTTATTTTCTATGCCTCTTTTATTGTATATGCACACATTCAGGCAGAAACAATGTTAGGAATTTTCTTCCTCTGATTATGGGAAATTTGTTTAGGTTTTTGAGAGACTTTAGGGTGCTTCATTTATAAGGCTATTAGTGCGGTTCTAATTACTCCCATCTCCTGTCTTGGGCTCGTGGATTCATGCTTGTGATCCCCACTGTGGGTCGATGTCATTGGCTTGGAATTGTAAATTGAGAACATACATTGCACATGTTCCTTCCAGAGCAATTATTTAGTATAAAACCTCCAGAAATTTCTTTTCTTCCAGAATTAACATTTGAATTAATGGGTGTTCCTTGAAAGAATATCATAAGCATTGGATATAGATGTATAAATTGAAGAATATCTTTTTGTTTGTTTGTTTTGGGCTTTTAGAACAGAATTTCACTGTTACCCAGGCTGGCCTGGAATTCACCCAGGTAGATGTATAAACTGAAAAAATAAATATTTTTTGTTTATTATGGTTTTTAAAACAGAGTTTCACTCTGTTACCCAGGCTGGTCTCAAACTCAAGTTAAGCAACTCTTTTTTTCTTATCCTCCCAAGTGTTAAGATTATAGGCATGAGCTAGAACACCTGGCACTTCCTTGTTTTAAGTCAATAAGAATTTGTTGTTATTGCAAAATATTTCATTTTCCTTTCTTATAACCTCTATTTCTGTTACTTTATCTTTCTAGAATCTGACTCTCTTCCTTCTTTTAAGCCATGCTGGATACATTAAAAAAAAAAAAAAGTCTTAAAGATCCATTGACTATCTTGCTGATAGCCCAGCAGCTATAACTTGGCTTTCTTATTGTTTTGTGGAATGTACACACGACTTTCCTACCTTCCTTTCTTCCTCCTTCACAACCTGTAAAATCTCTTGAAGTTGAAAATGTCTTAGATAAATTCCAATCATCTGAAACTCTGCTACTGAAAGATGGAAAGGAAATAGCCTCCTTCATCTACTACATTTCCTTTTAGCTTTAAGTTCCTTTCCTTTTATTAACGAATGTTCCCAATATTCTTGCTTGTTTTTTATCTTGTAACAAGAGGGGAAAGAATTATTTTTTAACAAAGACAGTCACGACTTAATTTCTTTTTCTTTCTTCCTTTCTTTCTTTCTTTTTTCTTTCTTTCTTTCTTTCTTTCTTTTTTTCTTTCTTTCTTTCTTTCTTTTCTTTCTTTCTTTCTTTCTTCTCTTCCTTCTTCCTTCCTTCCTTTCTTCCTTCTCCTTCCTTCCTTCCTTCCTTCCTTCCTTCCTTCCTTCCTTCCTTCCTTCCTTCCTCCTTCCTTCCTTCCTTCCTGTTAAAAGATATTTTGTTTATTTATGTATGAGAGAGAAAAACAGAGAGAGAGAAAGGAGAGAGAGCAACTTTCCATAGCAGATTCTTTCCTTCAATGGTATGGCTTATAACAATCAATTGTTCAGTGTGATCAGCTCTATTTGCAGACACCTTTACCTGCTGAGCCATTTTGCTGCCCAGAAAATAGACCTTTTTTTTCCTCCATTTTTTATTAAGAATTTTTCTACACTCAAACAAAATGAGTTTCTGTCCATGTCCCCTGTCCGCCTCCCTCCCTTCACCCACCCATGCGTGTCCCTCCTGCCCTCATGTCTCTGCATGTATGGACCACAGGACTGTCTTCTGGCTGTCTGTACTAGTAAGGCACCAGGCCTCTGCGGTAGTATAAGTGGTCCTTCAGTGGGTAAACCTACAGGGAAGCTCGCCTTCACCTGGTTGGCACCTACATCTAGGATTCCCACTGAGTATATTGTTTCCCGAGATATCCTTGCTGGGATCCCATTAAGGTAGTTATTTCCCCTGAGATCTTGTGCTGGTTCCTGGGGGGATGTTGCTGTGTCAGCCACTGTGTTGATCTGGTGGCAGCAGATCTCATTGTCTCATTGCCATGTACTTCTGGATGCAGCAGCCCTGTGGTGACTGGAGTGTCCAAGCCAGAAGTACACACCCCCTCCCCACCTTTAGGCTCTTACAGTCTTACTGCCCCCTGTCCCTGCAAGTTCCCTGAGCCTTGGGATGAAGTGAGATTTGGATTGGATCATCTGATTAGGACTGCACATGCTAGGGTCACCAGCATTCTACACTTTGGTTAGCATGGTATCCTGCCTCAATAATCTCATTGCAATAGGTTGCAATCTGATTAAGTGCTGAGATATTTCCTTATCTAAGGATGTAATAGAAGGTGTTTATATGGTGGGTTACTATCAAGGATTTATATTTAATGTTAAGACAGAGAGAGTAGATCTTGACTCAGGTTCAGTGAACAGGTTTTCACCTTCTTTGACATATGTAAGCTGGCCCTTAAGTAAGAGCTGCTAATTTGACTTTGCTGCCTGAACATCTCTATCTTAGAGAAAGCAGAGAAAAGGAGGGATGTGTATGTGTGTGCGGGGTTCTTTTTGTAGCATAAATCATGTTCCGAATTTTAACAAAATGCTGTTAGAAATGGGACTTTCATGAGCACATTCTGATTGCGTTTATGACATTTGGAGTGCTATGGCCTGTAGGTTTTATGATTCCAGAGGGGTTCTATATCTGCACGCTGACAGGTACTTTGAACAAAGCCTTTTTCTTCTACTCTTTTCATTTCACTTGAGTTGTGGCCCCCAATGGAGATCTTTGAAAGTGACCAGCAATTCAGCAGGGTCAGGTGATAGGCTCAGTGTGCACAGTGGAAGGAGCTTGGTCCAGCAAAGTCTGCAGCTGGACAGTTTGTTTTCTCTGGCTACAGTGGCTGCGCAGACGTGGCTTCTATTCTGAAAGCTGAAGATTGAACATGCTGTTCTTAATTCTGGAAAAAGGTATATTTCTCTAAAATATACTATTCTTTCCTTTGTGATTGCAGGGAACTCTTTTCTGGGACAGTGGGGTGTGTAAATAAAACACAGCAGTCGAATTTTCTCTGGTTTCCAGAAAGGCTGGAAGTGCTTGAGGGTGAGCTAAGGCTGCAGTGCAGCCTAGTGGTGTCAGAGCAGCCACAAAGTCCAAAGTCAGGACTCTAGAAAGAACCCAGGTAACATCTCTTATGTTCTAGTACTACATGCATAAATGGAAATATACTTCCTTATCAAAAATTACTGTTTCTTCCCCTTCCCCCACCTCCAGCAAGCTCAAGCACATTTTATCAAAAGCAGCCCAGATGAAACTCGCTGGGCCACACAAGCAAAAGGACATGAGAATAAGAAGATTGTTAGTGAAAAAGAAGAGTTGGAATGGGAAAAAGGAGGAGGATGGGATTGGGAGTTAATGTGTGAAAATATCATGAATTCACTGTATTCATGTATAAAATGTTGAAAGAATAAAAAAATTAAAAAAGTTATTTTTTTAAATTTTTAAAAATTTATTCAATTGTGCATGTGTGCATGTGTGTGTGTGTGTGTGTGTGTGTGTGTGTGTATAAGAGAGTAGAACCACGGGTGAATTCAGGAACCACCATGGACCTCCTCCACCATGGGATTCACAGGCTCCGCCCTACCAGGACCAGAAATGCAGGCTGCCCCTGCTTCCACCCGCAGTCTATACGTGGGGTCTAGGATCTGAACTCAGGACCTTCCGCCTACAAGGTAGAAGCTTAACCCCTGAGCCACCTCTCCAGCCCCAAGTTTTTTTTTTTTTTAAGAAGTTATCTGTTCATTGTTTACCATAACATTTCCAGAGACTGTATCTCATTTGGACCTTTTCATTTCTCATTGCATCCTCTGTTCAGCACACCTGAATGCTGAACTGGATGAGAACACTGTACAGTAGTCATGCACAAGCTGTTTCAGAAGAGATTTGTTTACTCAAATGTCACACATCTTTAGTACAAAACAAGTAAGAAGTGAAAGTATTTTGTTTAAAGGGAGAGAGTATTAGTTTTAAACCAATCCCAAAGAGCCTGTCCACCTTGTTCCTTGTACCCTTTCCTAGAGGCAGGACTTTATCAAACTCAGCAGAAAATTCCAGAATCAACAGTTATATCAGGTAGATTTCAATTTAAATACTTTCTTCAAGTTTTCTAGCTAGGTAACCTTGGACAAGTTGTACCAGAGCCCTGGCTTCTTAATTGACAAATGGATGTAACACAACTGTTGGCTTGGAAAATCACTGCGAGATTGATTTCAGATTGCTAGGTAGACACTGAGAAAGTTATTCCCCTCTATCTTTGGAGATAAATCCGACATTATAGACTGACACATTATAATCATTAAAAGCAATTTCCCTCATTTTTTCCTAAATTATTTCTAGATTGTTTTAAATTTTTCTTCATTTCTTTTTGTTTCCCAAAATGCATCCTGATTTTGCATATTTTTCCTTTTCAATGCACATTTATTTGAACAATAGATTAAATGTCTTCTCCTTTATTTCATATTTACCAAATTCTCATTAATGGTACTATTTGCTGATGCAAATAACTAATGTAATATTTTTAGAAATAGATGGCTGTATTTATTTAGCATGCTAATTTATTTAATAAGCATATTTTAGTGTATTTTTAAAAATTTTTTCCATGTAGTTTGGCAGCTTTTCTCTTTGCAATTGATTTGTTTTTTTAAGGTTTGTACTTTGTTTCCAAATTTCAACATTGATATGTCATGCATTCCCATGTTCTATTTCTTTAAAGGATGGAAGAAATGAAGAAAAGAAAGGTGGAAGGAAGGAAGGAAGGAAGGAAGGAAGGAAGGAAGGAAGGAAGGAAGGAAAGAAGGAAGGAAGGAAGGAAAGAAGGAAGGGAGGGAGGGAGGGAGGGAGGAAGGAAGGGAGGGAGGGAGGGAGGAAAGGAGAGGAAGAGGAGGACCACATTCTCGATATAAAAAATCAATGAAACATTTTTTATAGATAAGCTTACTAATAAGATATTATATACAATGACTGTCATTTTGGTTTTTTACTGTATCAGTTGGTAAACCAGTCCACAGAGATAATGTTTGTAAGACATTTCTTTCATCTTTTCATGCTCTACAGTTCTTGACACTTTCTCACAAACTATTCCAGATTATTTAAATTTGGCTTCACCATGTCTTAGTAGTATTTAACTGCACATCTGTTTTCTAACAGGTTCACATCTCTTACTGCATAAGTGCTAAAAAAAAAAAAATTAAAAAGTAGCCTGACCTGGTGGTGCATACCCATGATTCCAGAACTTGGGAAATAGAGGCAGAAGATTCTGGAGTTCATGACCTGCTTGAGCTAGCTACACAGCTTAGACTATATGAGACCTATGTCAAAACAAAACAAAACAAAAATTGAGAAAATAGATCCAGGGATTTAAATTGTGTAGACTTCCTTGTTTAGTCACAAACTAACCCCTTGAGGAGTTCAATTCTTTTAAAAGCAGGGACAGGCCGAAATAATGTATTCTACATGGCTAAAAATATTGCTCAGACCCAGTTTTACTTTATGAACTTCCTAAAAATACAGCCTCTAATGTTTCGTAGTTTCACTTTAAGGAGAAGTACATTCAAGAGGTTGATTTGGGTCACTCTCCTTTCCATGATGGTTACAATGTGGAATAAAATATCTCTTCTATGTAAAGCATCAGCAAGAGAGAGTAGAAATATGTCAGGCATCTAAAATGACCAGGGAAAACTGAGTGAGGAGAAAATAAATTAGATTAGATTAAAATTATGTGGTTAATAGTATCAAAATAAACAAGTGTTTACAACCAAAACAAATCTTAGTGCATTATCTGTTATCTAAATCTAGATAGGAGCTGAACTTGCTAATTTAAGTACCTTCTTGAAGAGTTTAGACAATTTTTGCTGAGTTTTAGATAAGCAAAAATTCCTGAGTGTAGTTTTTACAAGATTTTTTTTTTTTCTCTGTGATATAGTGTCTTCTGGGAGGAAAATAAAAAGCATTCTCTAGAAAAGCAGAGTCAAGAGGAATATATGTGATGTTGAGGGTTGTCAATAACGTATCCTTGAGCCAGTCTTAATACAATTTGATCAGTGTTTCCAAATAGTTACCAACAAGTCTCCATATCTCTGAACCCAATGAATGGAGGTTGTTAAGGAAACTCAAACTGGACCTAAGATGGCACAACACTTCCAAGTCACGTGATGCAGTGAATGGAAGGGGTCACAACCTCCTAAACAAAGCAGAGCTGAAGTTCTTATGTGGGCAACATTTCCTTGTCTCTGTGCCAAGCTGCTTTTGAAATACTGTATGGTAGAACCCAAGGGAACTTTGATTCGAGAATTGCAGGAAATGTTTTTCCTCCTTCCAATAAAATTTAAAGTTTTAGACTCTGTTTACCCAGATTTTTTTTTTTTTTTTTGGTAACATCTTTGCTTTAGTAATTTATCTCGTACATGAGAAAAAAATTTAAAATATGGAATGGTGAATGGATAGGGGTTATGCATGCATGTGATTTACATATAAATGCAACTTTCAGGGAACCTGTAAATATTAGATCAGAGGCCCTCAGGCCCGACCCACTGCAGTTCTAGTCTCTACCTCTTCTGTGTTCCATATAAACACCTCTGATAACTACCCGCAATGTGGATTCTCCATAACATGATGCAAAACTTATCACCACAACTCGGAAAAACTATAAGTTAGGAGCTGCATTTATTCTGTGGGCTCTGTGGATTTCCTCAATATGCGTGGTAATCTCTCCTATTTAAATATCCTTCCTGTTTTATTTCTCTCCCATTTTAAGGTCACAGCATGTACTGCATAGTCATCAAACTCTCTTTTTAAAGAAAAATCTCTTTGAGTCAACAGACCTTCCTGATTGTTCCTAATTCAGTCATACATACTCTTTCTGCCACTATGAGATAACACTCAATTATAAGTAACTTAAGGGGAGAGAGTGGAGATTCATTTGTTTTATGATTCTAGAAGGGAGATATAGTCCATTATGGTGGGAAAGGCATGGCAGAGGGCAGAAGCTGAAAAGAGGTTTAGGTCACTGTAGACGTTATCACAGAGGCTGAGAGAACAAGCAGCAGGCTACTAGAGTAGACAACTAGCAGAAGCAGGGTGGAGCTGTCCAGCCTCAAGGCCCAGCCTCTGTGCATGCTTTCTTCTAATAAAGTTCTACCTCCTACAGGTGCCACGACCTCCCAAAATACAGGAGCCTGTAGAGCACAACTTATATTCAAACTATGACATTCCCTTTCCAAAAGCTGAGAGTCACAGGAGCAAAGAGACACTTAGACTTTATATTTTAATGTCTTTTAATTAAACAGAATGTTGCTTACAAACGAATCTGCAAGAAAGTATTAGTGTTGAGGACTTCTCCTTGATCAAAATACAGATTTCTATTTTACTATTGATTAGAAACATCTGTGAAGTCTTTTCCTTAAACTTAAAGTTTTCTTTATTGCACAGACAAAATTTCTTTTATTTTTATGTGTACTAACATTTAACATTATTTTTAAAATATTTTATTTGTTTGTGATGGAGAGAGAGAGAGAGAGAGAAAGAGAGAGAGAGAGAGAGAGAGAGAGAGAGAGAGAGAGAGAGAGAGAGAGAGCAGGAAGAGCCACAGTGTGCAGATGGAAGTCAGAAGACAACATTCTTTCCTTCTACCATGTGATAGAACGCAGGCATCCAGATTTGCACACAGGCACTCTTAACTAAACAATTATCTTGCATTTAACTGCATTTAAATGTATTTTAAAACAGATTTGATCTTAGAATCAGGAGAGACCAGTTTGGCTGAAAACAGAAAAAAAGAAAAAAGGGAAAAAATTAGTCCTTTGAAGTTTGTGTCTTTTACCGGTCCTTTCAATATTAAACATTTCAGCTACTCTATAATTTCCACAGTCTTTTACATATGGAACTATTTAGTAACTGCATTGTGATGAATTATGGATATTCTGAACTGAAGATTAGCAAAAAGAACTGGTTTTAAACATTAAGAAACCACTCATACCAGAAGGACAGCAGTCATCTTGTAACATGTAACTTCATATCTTCACGATTAAAATACCTTGAGTGAATAAAACAAATATATACACATTCACCTGGTTATCTACCACATTATAAACACACACACAGCACAGCAATTATATAAAAATGTTGATGTGTGTGATGTATATATACCTGATGTTGTAAATGTCTGATGATATATAGAGTGGCATCCTCAGGGGATGTGATCACAGATAAAGAGAAATACAGGCCCTTTCTTTTGTTCTGAGGGTTTTTTTTCAAGGCTCTAGCTCTCTCTAAGGTGTAGGTGCAGGCAGCATGGTTTTTGAGGCATGTAACAGGAGAATCCTGGTAGCAGAGAGAGAGAGAAAAAGAGAGAGAGAGACAGACAGACAGAGAGAGAGAGATGCTCCCTTCCCTCAGCCCACAGAGTGGACCTTAGCACTCACTATACTCCTCACACTTGGCCTCCAAACTACAGACTCGGTGGGGCCAGGGTCTAGACACTAGCATGTTTCAAAAACCTTCCATGAGGGGCTGGAGAGATGGCTCAGGGATTAAGCCTCTGACTTTCAAGTAGAAGATTCTTAGTTTGGATCCCAGATCCCACATAAAACATCAGAGAGAAATGACGACTGTACACATTTCTGGCTCTAGAAGGAGGAGTCTGAGAAACTCAAGAGGAGGTAGAACAATTCATGGTAATTTCCGAAGTCACTCTTCAGCCTCCACAGGTACACATAGTACCCTCTCACACACACACACACACACACACACACACACACACACACACACACACTCATACAGATACACAGGCAAAAGCAAACAAACAAAAAGCCAAAAAAACTCTTCCATGGGAAATCAGTGTTTTGTAGTTGAGAATCATACTCTTCTAGGGTCTGGTTTGGTTACTGGTGGAGATTCTCAGAAGCTGGGATAGGGGAGAGTGCAACAGGCAGAGAACAGAATGGAAGGAGTGATGTGTTTGTTCATAGATGACTGCAGGGCAGGTGTATTAGTCAGGGGTCTCTGAAGAAACAGAATCTATAGAATATATATATATATATATATATATATATATATATATATATATATATATATATAAACAAGTTTAATAAAAAATAACTCAAAATAAAAATAATGTCTTTTAAGGTAGCCGCCCGCAGCACCTCTTTCCTGGCTGGAATGTTCTGCAAAGCCAAAAGATCCTGAGAAGGTCTCAAGCCTTTGGTCCTTTGTAGGGTTGAAGATGCTAGATTTTTGACATTGGTGAAGAACAGCTGGGCTCTGACATTGGCAATGAACAGTGAACAGCAGCAAGGCCCAGAGACCAGGCTCCAAAGGCAGTGGGAACAGCAACAACGTGATGGAAAAGGTGAAGCTACAAGTCAGCCAAGGACGGAGGCAGCAGCAGCAGCAACAAAGAAGGCCAGATGCTCTAAAGGTGAACAACGTGCACTCAGAATGGACTCCACAGCAAGTAGACACCTGATAAGGGAAGAGCAAGTCTGTCCTCCTTGCACCTCCTGTTATCTGGTCTACCACTGGAAAGTACCACCCACTATGGGCTGGGTTCTCCACAGCAATCAGTCAAGTACCTGCAGGCTTGTTCAGGGGCCATTCTAACCATTACCTTCCACAGCTGCCCCCAAATAGTCTGCAACTGTCGAGTTGACACGGAAATGCAACCACAACAGCAGGGGACCATCCAAGAGGGTGGTGCCTTGAAGAGGTTGCGCTCCTGAGTGCAAGATCCTGATGGCTTTATGGACTAGAATCGTTGCTTGGGAGAATGTTTCTGGAGCTTCGACCCCAATCGCACAGCCACTAATAAAGACTATATATTGAGACTCAAATTAATGTCATTCCTCTATCATTGGACCTTAAGGAAACTTAGATTACAGCATCAGGCTGTAATAATAACCAACATCTATGGCCAAGTCACAAGTTACAAAGCTCCTTTGTGTGTATTATGTTACTTGATCCCTGCTTCAACCCTGGGAGGTAGCAGGGTAAATGCTCTTGGTTCCATTTTGCAAAGGAAAATAATGAAGTTCAGAAATATTCCATATTTGTCTGAGTTCATTCATATAATTAAAGTCAGCACTGTAGTGAAGCTTGTCTCCCTTGACTCTCAGCCTTTTTTTTTTTTTTTTCTCAGTACTCGAGATGGAGTTGGTAGCCGGTATTGGGAGACACACAGAAGAGTTCTAGGGCTGTCTTGGCTACAGTTTTATTAGAAATGGAGTGACTCTCTTTCAGAGCTTGTTGTTTTTGTTGTCTGCTACAGACCGATTATTTTTAACTATACTAGATTTTAAAATGCCCAAATAGCCTGCACGTCTAGTCCTGGTGGGTGGAGCCTGGGAAATCCCAGAGCGAAGCAAAAAAGAGGTAGAAGCAATCCAGGATGATTCCTGAAGTCACCTTTGGTCCTCCACAGGGACACACAGTGCTCTCTGACACACACACACACACACACACACACACATTCATTGCATCCCCCACACACATGCAAAAAAAAGTCCAAATGCCCCTACTTAAGTAAATGGTTCCTTGAGTGCCAGTCCCTTAGCCATTCAAACATCCAACACTTACCTCTCCGATACTTTCCACAGAACATCTTAGATATTCCAACAATACAACAACTAAGGCATGACCATCGGACACAGCAAAGACCCTTTGATTTAACACTGAAGGGAGTTACTAAATATTAATATTGAATTTAGAATATTTATTATTACCCTTCCCTCTGTCCACTCATTTGCAAGTGCAGAAATTTTCTAAATTGATTTTTGTAAACTAATTTCATTGGTAATAATAAGCTATAAAGAATGAGTCAGCAAAACATTGATCCATCCACCCATCCGGCAGTTCAAAATCCATGATCTTTGTCTGGATTCTATCTTAATATCTTTCTTGTATGTGTCCTCTTGTAGGCCCACCAACTGCTTGAATTTGGATTTTCACCATTGTCATAGTTAGATACAGGAGTCAACTGACCTTTGAGGGCTTGAAGTCTGGGTACATTCATAGAGAATTAGTTGTTAAGCTGAGAGCAAACTTGCAAGAGATTGTCCAGTTGATGGAAAGCCCCGGGCCCCACCCAGCCCACAGCACAATAATAGTCCTTGTGCAGGTGAATAAGATGGAGGGAGCTGGTTGATACAGTTGACATCATTGGGTATATATGGCCAGACATGTTGGTCTGACAAGTGAGGATGTCCCTCTCTCACCTGTTACATAGATATGGTATGGCCAGTTCCCTGGTCCTTGGTATTGATATGCATTCTTCTGCCAAACTGGACAAGGAACTGTAAGAAAACTATTGTAAGCCAAAAATAAGTCATTTGATAGTGAATTTGACTGCAACAGTACAGGTGAAATGCAACAATGATCTTCCATTTAGACTATTTCTATGTGGTCCTCACATTCCTTTTCTAAAAGAGGTTTTCTCAGTGCCCATACCATGAATTTTAAGACTCAAATGTGAGTCCCTAACTGCATTAGCTACTTGTGTTGCTTTTGCAACAAAACAGCTCATAAAAGCAACTTAAGGAAGGATTAACTTCTGGATCATAGCACAAAGGACCTGTAGCAGTTATCCTGTAAGATTGCTGATAAAATCAGCATCAAACAGCTTAAGGGAACAAAGGGTTTATATTATTTTATGATTCCTGGTTACAGTTGTTTGTCCATCTTAGCAGGAGAGCTCACACCAACACCAGGGCCAAGGGAACTGGCCATACCATCTCTACACAATGGCCAAGAGAGGGACAATCCTTACTTGCCAGACCAGAATGTCTGGTCAAGTGTAAACAAGGATGACAGCTTTCTCAACCAGCTCTCTGTATTTTATTCCAAGGCCTAGTCCCACTTACCATGGGCTGGGCAATCTCCTGCAGGTTTGCTCTGGGCTTAACTCAACCACTAATTCTCTACAGCCCAGAGCTCAAAGCCCTCAACTGTCAAGTTGACACCTGTACCTAACTATGACAGGACCCATGTAGGTAATTCCACACAACAGGGAAGACATGGAGGCAGGAGGGCAAAGCAGCTGGTCACATAGTATCCACACAACATGCAACAGAGAACAATGAATGCTGCTGCTCATCTTCCTGAAACAGTCTCAGCTGTCAACTTGACACTTGTGGGCACAGGTATGAGGAATTATGTAGTTTGGGCAGGCCTCTGGAAAAGCCTGTAGATTATCTCAACAGCTTTGGTTGAAGCAGGAAGAACTGCCTTTTGTGAATGGCGTCCTTCTCTGCAATATACGGAATGTGAGCTGAGCACTGGCAAACTGGCTGGCATAGACTGGGTGTTTCTCCCTGTTCTTGGCTTTGGATGAATGTGGCCAGTCTTCTTGACTCTTGCTGATATAACTCTCTTGCCATGGTAGACTATAATTTGAAGTGGTAAGTCAATAAAACCCTGTTCACTCTGAATTTTGTGGGTGAGGGAGAAGTATTTTATTGCAGCAACAAGTTATGAAACTTAAACATTCCTTAGCTCCTTTTATTCCTTCCAGGACTCAAAGCCATGAAATATTACTGCCTGTATTTAGGGTGGGCCTCCCATCTCAATTCATCTAATGTGGAAGCTCCCTCATAAACACCCCCAAAGGTTTGTTTCCAGGATGATTCTGAATCTCATCAAGTCGACAAGGTTAAACATCTCACCATGTTTCAAGCCTTTGTTAGTAGAATTTTGCTTCCTTGTCCTGCACCTGCCCCACAGACTCTCTCTGAGTGCAGTTGTTTCTCCTGACACCCTCCCTAGACCTTGGGGAATGTTGATATGTTGTTGGCCATTATGTGGATCTAGTAGTAGAAGTTCTCATTGCAATGAGCTCCTAGGTACAGCACCCCTGTTGTGCCTGGAGTGTCCTGGCAAGCAGCTCACCTCTCCACCTTTAGGCTCTTACAATTTTACCTCCCCCTCTTCTGCAAGGTTTCCTGAGCCTTAGGATGGGGAAAGATTCTGATGGCCTGATTCCAGGGTTGTTGATATGATATTCTGCACTCTAGCCAGTTGTGATTTTCCTGCCTCACTAGCCTTCCAAAGTAATAGAGTGCATTTTGGTTACATCCTGAGAGCTATCCTTATTTAAGAATTAAATAAGAAGTGCTTAGATGGTAGTTTACTATCAAGTTTTTATAGTTAACACTAAGACATCTCTCATCTAGTGTCTATGTTCTTCCCTTCTATTGCTATTTAGACAAGTTTACAGTATAAGGCATGTGTTCTCTGACAGTAAAGGAAGGTTTAGAACCCATTCAGAGAGTGATTCATTACCCATGGGTCTAATCACTATTTCTCCCTTGGATTCTTCTTACCAGAGTTGTAGCTTATGGTGTTTATAGCTGTGTGAGGCTATTAATTCCTCTTTACCCCTATGATTATTATCTCTTTCACAAAATTTCAAATATATGTATTTTAAGATTTTTTGAAATTTTCATACACGAGTACATTGAAATGATACATCTTCATTTTCTCCTACTCACCCTATATCTCCCATTCCCATCCTACTTGTTCTCCTTCCCAACCAATCTTTCTCCAGTTCCCATGTCCCCTTGCATGTTTGACCCACTGGGTGCCATCTAGCATGTCTGCACTAACAAGTGCCCAGATACTCTCTGTGGCATGAACTGCCCACCAGTGGGCAAACCATAGAGCAAAGAATCTCCCTCTCTCCTGCCTGGCATCAGCCCTAATGTTGAAGATGGAATAAGTGCTTCCAGGATCTGTAACCCCAGCAGAAGAAGTGAGGATCTATTTCCAATGAACAAAGAGAAATGAACTTCTGACCTTTCTTATCTTCAAAGCACAAAGAATGGCATGGCTTTGATAAATGGACTATGTGAAATATCACACCTGTGAAAAGTATGTACATACCTGAATTTACTGGTATGCTATGGTTTTTGATGTAGGAATAAGAATGAACAAACACTGAGTTGGAATGAAGAAAACATCTGCAGTTGTTTCTTAACAAATGTAGTAATGTAACAAATTCTGACAAAAATTGAAAGTATTATAATACCATCATCAAACTACTGTACATGATTCTTTATGATGAGGAAGGAATGCAGAGGGGATGGAGATGCTCACAACTCTTATTTGTTATTGTAATAATTAGATATATAGGTATCAACTTGACAATTGAGGACTGAACTCGGCATGCTTTGAAGAATGGGTAGTTACAGCAAGCCATTGAGCAAGTTTGCAGGGGATTGATTGGTATGGGAATATCTAGCCCAAGGTAGGTGGATAAGATAAGAGAAGGTAGTTTTCAGTGAGTTGGCATTTTTCAACATACTTTGGCAGTCTGGCAAGTGAGGATTGTCCCTCTCTCAGCAATCCCTGTTGATGTGGTGTGGCCATTTCTCTTGGCATCTAGCATTGTGAACTCTCCTGCCAAACTAGACTAAGAACTGTAACCAGACAGTCATAAGCTCAAATAAAGCCCCCTTGATCCCATAAGCAGGTTGTGGTGAATTTATCAGCAACAGTCAGGCAAACTGCAACAGTCACGAACAGAGAAATGTAAGTAACATGCTGGAAAAGCAATCCAGAATAACCAAATGTCACATAACAGGAGCAAGGTTATTTCAGAGTGCACGTTTTAGGAACTTGTGCAAAGGAAAGAAGGAAGGCTCAAGTTGTATGATACTGCATCCCCTGTTACTACAGTGCTTCCCCTCACAGTTTCTCCATATGTTGAAGGCTAACCCGCAGACCACCTGCTGCACACTGGCTTCAGAGGCTCCCCTCAAAATCCTCTTGGACCTTCTAGATTGAAAAAAAAAAAAGACCAAATTCCCTGGCAAAACTTACTAGTATTCTTTATTTCATTTTGTTTTTTGCCTTGTGTTTTGCTTTACATAGTCCATTTTATACTTGCGCTGGAATTAATTCACGTTTATGTATAATAGAGTAAACAAAATCTATTTAGAAGAAAAACCAGTTAGAGAATTTTAAGTCCTAGATTGTGTGCCAAGTTTTATATTTTCTAATGTTCTCTCGACTCTTGGAAAATTTATGCTCAGGCATTAGGTGAGACTATTGGTAGCATCTCCGCACCCAAGGAAACAGGAAAATCATCTGTGTCCTCTTTGTTAGAAAAACTCTGGCACTTTGGGGTTTGACTATACCATATTGACAATAATGCACCCAATTATTGACTTCCCTTTATTTCTCAAAACTTTACCATAGAAACTGATGTTCTTTGGTATGAGATGAATAACAACAATTACAGGAGCACAAGTTATAAAATGTATTCAGTTTTAATTTTAGAATATGTAAACTCACCAGGAAAAATTATTCTGCTGATGTTTGTATTATCCACCGTAGCACACTGCTGAGATCATGTTTTTCAGATGATACACTACACTGGATCCAGCTTAGGGCTATGAGTGAATTTCAATTCTGATGCTTGATTGACTGCAGCATGATGCTAGACAGCCTCCACTTTCTTTTCCTTTTTTTATTTTTTTTTGTGTGTAGGGGGATGGCATTTGGTTATTCTGGATTGCTCTTCCACCATGTTACTTTACTCTGGGGTTTCCCAGGCTTTGCCTTCCAGGGTCAGAAATGCAGGCCAGGGCCATATACACCAGATGTTTTGACATGGGATCTGGGGATCTGAACTTAGGTCCTTTTTCTTGTGAAGCAAAGGCCTTAACCACCAAGGCATCTCCCCAACTCTGAGTTCTCGCAGAACTCAGTTTTTGTAGAAAAAAATATTTCATTTGTGTGTGAAAGATGGAGGAGAAAAGAAAGAGAAAGACAGAGAAAGAGAAGAGAGAGAGAGAGAGAGAGAGAGATTGAGCATAAGTGTTACCATATATGTATAGGTACCTAAAGATGTTTCTAGTTTCATCCTTCCCATCATGTGGGCTCCAGGGATCAAATTCGGGTGCCGACTTTGTGTACAGGAACCTTGAGCCATCTTTCAGGCCTCTAAAATAGGAGTTTTCTCATGTGTTAAAAGGAGTTTCTTTTAGGGCAGTTGATGGCACTTGAGCTGACAATGGACCTGAAACCATGCTGGTAGTTTAGCAGACCGGAGTAGCGGCTGTGGCTCAGCACCGTGTTAAGAAACCCTGCACTCAGGTTCTTGCTCCTTCACACTCACGTTCTTGCACACCTGGAGTCAATCCATCCTGACCACCTCCTCCCATGCATGCAGGCATGCAGAAGCCTTAGTTTGGCCTGTGGTTTTTATGAGTAATCCTGGTCTGTTGTACAGAGCTTTCATTGCCTGGGTATCACTTAACAAGGACTGAATTCCTGCACGCTAGCGTCTGCCTCTGCCTTTGTTTCTGCTGGTTATTTTGCATTTCTACTCAACAAAACTGCTGAACTTGGGCCAGTGGTGAGAGAGTTTAGCCAGCAAAGCTCATGGTAGCAAAAAAAGTGACATGAGTTTGACCCCTGGAAGTTCACATGATGCATGTAGGCTACATGTCTGTCTGTATGTCTCTCATGTACTCTCTCTCTCTCAAATAAATAAATAAAATGCAGTTTTGGGGATTGGACTATTCATTTTTAGCTTCCTTACACCAATGACCAAAAACTGTTCTATATATGCGTTTTGGTTAGAGAGTGTATCAAAACCAGAGTCTGTGTACCCAATCTGCTTGGAAGGCTTTACTGGACCAATTATTTCAGAATCTGCAAGAGAAGTTCAGCTGAAGTATATACTGTAAATATAAGAGATTGTGGGGGGTATGTAAGAAAGAAAATCTAAGGTAAATCTTTTTTTAGCTTCACTAGCATCTCTTATGTTCTTTAAAATTTCAGTGATTCAGTGGCTTCTTCAGTGCCAAAGGTCAATGACATTCAAAGCCACTAATCCATAAATGGTTGCTGGATGGAGGCAATAAGTTCAAAAGTGAGAGGAATTATGGAAAGCTTATCATGGAACAATTTTTTTATTTCTTTTTTTTTATTAATTAATTTTTTCCACTCATACAAACTTTTTTTTTTATTTCCACTCATACAAACTTAACAGGTATACTGGTCCCCCCCTCCAATCCCCCATCCCCCTAGGCCCCCCACCCCCTCTTCCCTTCCCATCCCCCAGTGCCTCCCCCTCTCATCCCTGGAGCCTCCTTTAATGAGCATGCCAAACTCTCCTCTGGGTCCTCCTCTCCGATGAGGTGCAAGGACCCAGGGGCATTTCCCAGAACCGTTTCCTGTGTTCCCTTTAAGCATAGGAACAGTACTGTGGCTGTCAATCCCTTGCCTTCCAAGGATCCTAGTGCCTTGAGCAAACGCTAGACTTTGTGGGGTCAATAGTGTGTAGGACATTGCGCAATTATAATTGCTTCGGCCCTAGCTTGTGTGGAGATTCTTGCGTATCATCACTCCTCCATCCTTGTGCTCTTACAATCTTACCACCCCCTCTTCCGCAAATTTCCCTGAGCTTCAGGATGGGGAGAGATTAGGCTGGCCTAGTTCCAAGTGGTTGAAATAGCGTCTCTGATGTTCTGGATTATGGTTCGTTGATTTATTTTTTTCAGTTTTGCTGCTCCTGCAATGCCCTTCACTCCATCCTGATGGGTACTGGATATCACCCCCTGGCCAGAGATAAAAACCTGTTAAATTAGAGTCTTGTTATAAGAGTATATTCAAAGGTAGATGTAATAAAAGTAGGAAACTGCAGTGAGGGAGGGGTCAATCACCCATTTGCAAAATGGTTTCTTTCTATCTGCCAGACTATATGCCTTCCCCTTCTGGTAAGATCAGTTGTAAATGATCAAAAAGGAAAGTCTGTGAACTTAACCAGATGTCTCCTTACTTACTTGCAGTCCTTGATGGTGGCCTATTTTCTCTGCTGTAACATGGTCCCCTCTCTCCTTGTTACTAGTGTGTCCCTCTTTCCCCATCCCTCCTGTTCACAATCTTTGCAATTACTATAATACCATGGAACAATTTGACAAGGCAATTTTGCATTTGTTGTGTATAATGATCTAAATGATTAGCTTATATTTTATGTTTTTTTAATTTTATTTTTTCTGTATTTTACATAATCCATAATGATGGATTAAAAATGAAAACAGGAGGGCTGGAGAGGTGGCTCAGGGGTTAAGCCTCTGCCTTGCAGGCCAAAGGTCCTGAGTTCGGATCCTAGAACCCACGTATAGACGCCAGCGGAAGTGGGGGCGGCCTGCATTTCTGGTTCTGGTAGGGCAGAACCTGTGAATCCAGGGCAGAGTAAACAAGGAGGAGGTGGAGGTGTCCATGGTGGTTCCTGAGTTCGTCCGTGGTTCTACACACACACACACACATACATACACACACATGCACGCACGCATACACGCACAATTGAATGAATAATAAGTGAAAAAAAATGAAAACAGGGCCTGGAAAGATGATTTAGGATTAAGCCTCTGCCTCCACAACAGAAGGACCTGAGTTTGGACCCCAGATCCCACATAAAAATGCCAGGTGGAAATGGCAGTGGCCTGCACTTCTAGTCCTGGAAGGTGGAGCCTGGGAAACTCCAGGTAAAGTGAAAATGAGGTCGAGCAATTCAGAATGATCCCTGATATCACCCTTGGGTTTTTACAGCTATACTGGTGCCTTCTGATATACACAGACACAGACAGACAGACAGACAGACAGACACACACACACACACACACACACACAGACATTCACACACGAAAATAACTAGGGCCAAAGATGTAGATCAATTACTAAGGTACTTGCCTGGCATGTATGGAACACCAGGTTCAATCCCCAGCACCACATAATACTGACATAGTGATGCAATCCTGAGGCAGTAGGCATGGGGAATTAATTTAGCCACCTGGAACTCTGCTTGGTTTGGGCTCTGCACATACCTGCCTTTCTAACAATTCTCTTAGTAGCCTAACTTATCTGCATATGAGCCCCTCTCTGAACAATGCACCTAGAAACCTGTTAGTGACATAATTTCTCACCTGTGCTGATCTGCACATACACAATTCTTGAAATATTGGAACAAGTTAGTCCCTTTGTCTACCTCGAGATAATGTCTGGTTTCTACTCAAACCTAGACTACAACACAATCTAGAAACTGTGGCAATATACAGATGTTCATTAAACTGGTTTTGGGTGGGTACACAATAAGATAAAACCAAGTAAATTTTTAGGGAGAATATCCAATATATCATCTAACAATTATGCATAATTGAGCATGCATATTAATGCATGATTAAAATCAGATGTATTATGAGATGACACACGTGTAGTTCTTATAATCTAAGCTTGTCAGTGAAAACATAAAACCAGCCAAAATCCTTCCTTACTAACCAACTCCTCCATCTCCTGAGTCCCATAAAAAGAAGTTCTAAACAATAATCGGGGTCTTAAGAATCTTCACTCATGTGACAGGCTGTCAATATTGACAGTATCTCTTTCTGACATGTTTAGATATCTGTGTTTTAACTAAAGTTTCCCTTCTACTTTGAGTAAGCCTGTATTTCAATTATTGGAATAAGAAGTCAAGAATTCCAGCCCCAGGGAGTCAAAAGTAGGAAGATGAAGAGTTCAAGGTCATCTTCTTCATGGTATGTAGTAAGTTTGGGGCAAAAATTTGTATCATTTTAGCATGTGCTATTTATCTTATAGCACCAAAGAAAAAAACAATATTGACACTAACCCATACATGTTATCACTGAGTTTAACATTTTTATATTTACTTAAAGATCTCTTTTTGACTTTGAATATAATTTTTAAAAGAAACCATGTATCACTTTCATCTTAGTTTATTTTACCCTGAAAAAAGTAACAAGAGAGAAAAGGTTTGTTTTGGTTCATATTCAAGGGTACTGTCCATCATTACAAGGAAGTTAAGATGGCAGGAGTTGGAAGCAATTAGCAGCATGGCTTCTGTCAGAAAACAGACAGAGGTGAACGCATGCATGACTGCTTACTGCCTTTTTCCACTTCATGCAGTCCAGGATCTGCCTGCCTAGGGACTCTTTCTGCCAGACATTAAGATGTGTCTTCCCTCATCAATTACTAAGGTAATCCTCCAAAAACACTCTTAGAGATTAACATTTATCTTGATAATCCCTCAGAGGAGTTTCTAGTCTTATTTTCTAGGTATCAGGTGGACAATTATTATGATTTTAACTCTCATATAGATTAAAAAAAGAAAAATACTAATGCAAAAATTTAACATCAAAGTTATTTTCATCCCACTTTTCAAATATCAGTTGTTCACGTGTTGCCCTGTCACTAAAAGAGTTTAAGGATAAGACATTTCTTTAAAAATTTCTCCAATATCACCCCCCAGTATTATAGTTCTAACTAGAATGTGTCCATGTATTTCAAAGACAAGTTGTATTATAAAGTTTGCTGACCATTAGGACCATCAGGATCCATGGGACCTGTGATTATTGCTTGGAGAGAAACAATCAAATCATGAATATGTATGTCTTCAAAGATAACTATCTCTTTCTCCAGTGTCAAATTAATATCCAATAATTCTTTATGATGTTTTCTTGAAATGTAATAATTTTTTTGGTTTTAAGACTGCAGTGATCCTGTAATCTTTGAGAAAGACACATGGAAAAGCGATTGAATGCAATGAGTATATAATTTAATCAGGCATTTAACTCAGTTGGAGGGATGATAATAAGAAAAGAAAATTACATTCGAGTTTGCCAATGCTCGGGCAGGGCCCAGCTAGCTGATGGCAACTGAAAATTCTAGCTTAGTGTCTCAGAACTGAAACTGTGGGGGGAACAAAAGGTCTTTAAAATGAATGAAATGTATTAATGTGTGACCAGACATTTTACTTGAGTCATTTAGAGGTACCCAGGCCCATGATTAATACTTATTCCTGTGAAAAGCACCAAGCTTACTTAATGCATCTAAATCTAAATCCATTGACTTGAGAAGTATGATCTGTTAGTACAGAAATTGCAGCAACACATTGACTAATTCAATTATTCCACCACAAAGTTTACTAATCATCTAAGTTATTTAATTTGTCAATCTATTTACTTCAGACACAGTGTATTTAGCATTCTGTAAGAAGTATTAGGCATTTATTTTGTGTAAGGCATTGTTCATGGCAGCTTTTAGATACATAATATCAGTGTCCCATTTGGAGGATCCAGGAACAGGACACAAGGTATAAGCTGTGGATCCAGGACTGAAATCCGTATGTTTAACCCAATACTCTAAAATGTGAGCCTTTAACTTATGCTGTTCTGTTTCTCAATAAGTGAAGTTATTTTGGCTGCACTTCTGCTTTTCAGAAGATCTTAGAGTTGATTAGAAAAATAATCCCCTAAAACTTTCCAGGTCATGAAATCACAGAATGGGAGGGGGAAAAAAAAAACAAACAAACTCTGAAGTAAAACAAACAAACCAACCATTTGCTCTAGTCAAGGTCTTAGGCTGAGTGGAACCAGCTGAAGAAAGTGTGGGCCCTTTGGAGCCTTTAGCAAGTCTTGGTAATGAATGCCCTTAGCAAACAAACCCAATCAGAACAAAAACTACTTTCCAGTACCATTGAGAGGAAAAAGCATTGGCAGGGACTATGGAAATGCGGTACCTGGTAATTACTCAGTTGAGGGAGGAATATAAACTGGGACTTACATAGATTTCAGATGCCAAACAAAACTATTATGAAATTCTAGGAGACCAACCTAAACCAAAACTGTGGCCCAGGCTGCTGCAGCATTTCTCTACTGTTGTATATATAAATATGAAAATGAGTCACCAGCGAGTCCTGATGCCAATGAGTTTCAGACTAAAATCCTACAAAACATGATATTGAGTTGTCTGAAACAGATGTATGTTGGTGGACTTGAAGAACAGATTCCTGTATACCTGAAACACAGTGTCTAAAATTGCCCCCTGGCCCAAAATGAATGAATCTTAGACTTCTGGGGACAAATTTAACCAACACAAAGTGAAAGATACAGCGGAATATTTTACATGCTGTAAAGTGCACAGTTACATTGAGAATTTAGTTTCTAACAAGAAGGAAGTGAAAATCATGGTTGTTTTCAAAGAGGTGTGTCTGAGGTTTCAGGGAGGGGAGAGAGAGAGAGAAAAAGAGAGAGAGTGTGTGTGTGCATCTTTTAGGGAAAGAATTTATTAGTGATCCAGATAAAGCAACAGGGTATTACAGTGACCAGCAACTCCAATAGGGAAGTTTCAACCTGCCAAGGAGGAGAGTAGAGTTTGTGTTTTACAGTTCCCTGTGCAAGAGAAGGGAGAGAAGGAGGTATTGTGCTATGAGGAAATGGGCCCAGAATTGGCTGACATCACCTAACTAGACATTATGCTTTATTAAACATTGTGCTTTCTGGTAGTTCTGGCCAAAGCAGATGCTTGAAAGAACCGGGAAAAGTCCTGGATAAGGGGCCCTGGAAGACAAAGGGCCTAGTTAGACTGTGACACAATAGTGGTTACTTGTTCTCTATGAAGTCCTTCTTAATTTATGGGCTTTCTAGCTGGAAGGGTCTGGTTCAGATGGGGGTGAGGGGAGCACGTGTGTGTGTGTGTGTATGTGTTGATGATGATGTGTAGTATTGTTGTTGCTGTGTTGTGTATGCAGTGTGTGTGTGTGTGTGTGTGTGTGTGTGTGTTGATGATGATGTGTAGTATTGTTGCTGTGTTGTGTATGCAGGTGTGTGTGTGTGTGTGTGTTGATGATGATGTGTAGTATTGTTGTTGCTGTGTTGTGTATGCAGGTGTGTGTGTGTGTGTGTGTGTGTGTGTGTGTGTGTGTGTGTTGATGATGATGTGTGGCATTGTTGCTGTTGTTGATGTGTTGCATGTGCAAGTATATATGGGTGTTGGTGGTGGTGGTAGTGTGGTTGCATTGGCTTACTGTGAGAGCTGTGAAAGAAGACCTTGTACCTGAAGGCATTCAGGGTTCTAACTGATGCTAGTCACTGAAAAGCTACACAAAGAGAGTTAGAAGGCTGATGTTATGGGTGTGTTCAGTATGTGAAAGCCCACGAGCCACACTGTGAAAAACGTGCCGCTCTCTGTATTCATGTAACTTCACAACAGAGTTGGCAGGACAAGGCTTCAAGTCTGGAAAACATATTCCTATATCCTGAAATCAAAGTCAGGGCTACTTGACATATACATCAATTGTGACTTGAAAGTGCAGCTACTTGCAGTTGAGAAGAAAGCAAGGGCTTCAATCGGACTGTGGAAACATAGCTGGAGCAGGAGGGTTTCCATCAGGTTTCCAGACTGGTTACCTGTTGTATGTTGAATCTCAGAATTTGGGAGGGTATCTTTCTTTTTCAGCTTTCTAAAGATTTGATCTACAGTGTGAGAAATTTATTCCTTAGATCTTTGGTGAAATTCCCCAAAGAAGTTTTTTTTTTTTTTTTAATATTAGATAAGACCAAAAGAGTTTATTTTAGCATGAATAATTCAGCATAGAGAATATATTTTCTTGTAAATATTTTCAAAGTATCCAAATTAAATAACAGTTTAAAAATTGTTTAAGAATAGTTACTATGTTCCTAGCAATGCTGTATATTTCTGTCAATTTGTCAAAGATTTCATATACAAATGCAATGAATTTAATGTGTCTTCCTCCCTTTCTACCCATCCTCTTGCCACCTCACTGCTTCTCCTTTCTAGCTAGTCTCCCTCCTGCTTTCATATCCCTCCGATGAATGACCAATTGGGCCCTTCCAGGATGCCCACATTGGTGGCTTGACATCCACAGGGCCATGAGTAGCCCACCAGTGGACAAATTTTGAAGTAAAGAAGAGTCATCACCAGTTCCAGCCTCTCTGTGTGGGGCCCTATCTCCTGAGACCCTCGCTCCTCAGTGAAATGCTGATAGGCCGGCTGTTGTGGAGGACTAGAGGAAGTAGATCTCAATGCATTGAGCTCTTGGGTACAGCGACTCTGTTGTGACTAGAGAGAGGTGGCTGGTAGAACCACTCCCCACCCTCGAGTTCTGACACTCTCTCTTCTGCATGGTGGCCTCAGTCTTAATATGAGGGGTGACATCAATGTCCTATTTAGGGCTGAGCTGTCCATAGTCGCTTTTACTTTGCATTTTGGCTAACTGTGGCCAAAGAAGTTACTTGAGCCTGTGGGGGGTGTGTGTGTATGTGTGTGTGTGTGTGTGTGTGTGTGTGAGAGAGAGAGAGAGAGAGAGAGAGAGTGAAAGAGAGAGAGAGAGATTGAGAGAAAGAGAGAGATTGAGAGAGAGAGAGAGAATAAGGCAGAAAGAACAGAAAGTGAGAGAGACAGAGAATGCAAGAGCACAAACTTTTCTGTAGGAAAATACAACAGCTACTCCTATCATCTCTTCCCTGACTACGGTCTAGTACTTAGTGCCATTTGAATTGGATTTATTGGCATAAAATTGTACATAAACAGCATTTGCTTAATTTGACTTTAATTTGTTTTTTGATTTTCTTAATAAGAAGCTGAGGTTACTCACTTGAGGCATTTTTCTTTCTCTTCTAATATAACCATTGCTACTATGGTATTCCAATAAGCACTACTTTAAGTGTATTTTGTGTTATTATAGAGTTCAACACAAATTTAATTGTTTCAATTCCTTTTTTTTTTAATTAGGAGCTCTTTAAAAATGTGATGTTTAATTTCCAAATATTTGGGATTGCTTAGATATTTTTTTCTTACTTATCCTGACTTAATTCCATGCACTTTTAGGAATTACACATTTCCTCTAGGCTATTCAATTTGTTAGTGTGTAATTGATCACAGCTGTGTGTTACAATAATAACAGCTTTTATCAGTTCTTGCTTTCATTTGTGATTCCAATGACCTCAAACTTTTCTCTGTTTCTTAGTCTCTTTCTCTGTTTTGTCTATTTCTCAAATATTACCTCTTGGGTTAGTTAGTGTTCATCCCATTTGTTATCTTTGCTAGCTTTCTTTTCTGCTTTTTATTATTTGTTTACCTTTTGCAACCTTATTAATTGGATTCCTTTTCAATCTCCTGGAGGCAAAATGCTAGGCTGTTTGCTTGAAATCTTTTTTAATGAATATATTTATCGCTATAAACTTGTCTCTTGGAATGCTTTTAGCTTTGTCTTATGGATTTTGATAGATGTGCTTCTATCTCAAAATATTTGTTAGTTTCTTTTTTGATTTCTTTGTTGAATTGTTCCTGTTTAGGAGTATGTTCAATTTTCTACACTTTTTAAATTTTCCAAGAGCCTTTGTAATATTGATTTTTTAGTTTTATATGGTTGTAGTGAGAAGCAATGGCAGGTATGCATTTGATTTTCTTGAATTTATTGAGTCATTCTGTGATCCACAGGTATTAGGAGTCGATGCACATTTTTTTGTTGTTGTATGAGAAGTTCTAATTATACCTATTATGTCCAGGAGCATAGAAGCATATTTAAATTGAATATTTTATTGGTAAGTTTATACTTGAGTGATTTAATAGTGATTTCTATTTTATTATACTTCAATCTGTCTTTTGTTTTATGCCCATAGATGCTCCAATGTCAGATACATTCATATTCCTGTTAAGTCTTCTTGATGAATTAAGCTCTGTGCTATGGTTTGAATGTGAGTTGTCCTCCTCAAGCTCATGTGTTTGAAATCTTAAATCATGTTAATGTTTGGAAAGGTTGTGGTACCTATAAGAGATGGAGCTGTGTTGTAGGAAGGGCATGTCCTGGATAGTAGGCCTTGTGGTTTGTTAACCTGGTCCCCTCTAGAATCATAAGCCAAATAAATCTCCCTTTCTTCCTTTAGTTCCATCCTAGTCTTTGCTCACAGTAGCAGAAAGAAAGGTAACGACAGCACATTAAATAACGGCAATCATTCTCTTGCAACAATTCTACTTATGTGTGAGAGGGTGTACATGTGCGCATGTATGTTTGCCTGTATGCATACAAGTGGATGCGCCCATGAACACACATGAATGTGGAGGCTTAAAGGTTATAATAGGAATCATCTTCAATTGCTTTGCCACTTTATTGTTTTGGCCTGGATCTCTAATTAAACCTAGAGTACTCTAACCACTGCAGTTAGTCAGGACAGTCAGTTTGCTCTGGAATTCCCAAGCTCTGTTTTCTGGGACTGAAATTGTTAGGTAGGTGTCAAGTTGACAGTTGAGCTCTGGGCACATTTGCAGAGAATTAGTAGTTGAGCTAAGCCCAGCGTGAACTTGCAGGAGATTATCTAGTTGATCGAGAAGGTCCAGTCCATGGTGGATAAAACTAGTCCTTGGGCAGGTGAATAAGATACAGGGAGCTGGTTAAGGAAGTTGACATCCTTCTGTGTATTTGGCCAGACAGGTATGGCCAATAAGGATTGTCCCTTTCTCAGTATTATGTGGATATTTTGGGACTATTTTATATTTTAGCCCTGGTGTTGGTGTGAGCCTTCCTGCCAAGTGGGAGAAGGAACTGCAACAGACTATCATAAATCAAAATAAAACTCTTTGTTCCCTTTGATTGTGAATTTATCTACAACATTGCAGAGTAACTCTCATGCTCAGCCAGTATAGAGCTCTGGGCGTACTAACTCTCCTATCCTTTTGCTTACATGGCAAGTGCTTCAATCGCTGAGCCGTCTCTCCAGCTCATAGCAGGACTGATATACCTATGTAAGGGCTGTGAATTTGAGCTCCTTCGGTCACTGTTTTCATGGAGTAGTTTCCCATCATTTTCAGCTTTCACGAATCCTTAGCACTAAAGCAGATTTCCTAGGCAGCAGATATTTATATCTTGCTATGTTCCTGACAAATCCATTTAGTCCCTGTCTTTTGACAGAAGAGTTTAGTCCATTTATGTCTAAGGTTGCTGTTGTAATAATGTATTCCTGAAGTTTCCTTAATCATTTTCTGCATCATTTCTTTCTCTTTTCCTTACTTATCTACTTTGACTTTTTGACTTTTTTTTGTTTAGTCATTTTCTCTTATGCTAAACATTGAGGCTGTTTTTGTTCTCATTTGTGTGTCTGCTGTAAAATTTTGCTTTTAACCTTGAAGCCTATTTAAGAAAAAATCTTATAATCATAACAGATATTTTTACCCGGGTAATAATTTATTTAATCTGGCCATTTGGCCACATTCGAATACTCTCGATCTTCCCCCTTAAATATATGTTTTGTTGCCATGATAAATACACCCCTTTATATTGGGTATAGCTGACACTTTATTGTAGCTTTTAGTTATTGTCAACTCTTTTGACTTTCAGCATTCACACCAGAGGTTTGCCATTGCAGCAACAGAACATTATGCATTTGTGGATTTGCTGCTACTAGTGCTTTGTATGCTCCCAGGGTTTCAACATGGTAATTATCCTTTCACTGCAGGTCAAGCACTTCCGTGAGGGTTTTTTTTTTGTGTGTGTGTGTGAGGTTTGTGTAGTGGTGATAGATACCCTCAGCTGTTGCTTGTCCAGGAAATCATTTCTGAAGGATAGATTTTTCTGGAAATAGTATCCTGACTGGAAGCGTTTTAGTGTTTAGCATAACATTCTACTGTCTCTTTATAAACACATACACATGAACAAATGCATGCATGCACCACATATACACACACATACATATGTGCACATTCACACAAACACACAAGCATATGCATATACATACATACATATACATATACACATGCATGACTTTTAAAATTAGCTTCATATATAAGGAAAAAAACATGGTATTTGTCTTTTTAAGCTTGGCTTTTTTAGTTTAGCACAATGACTTCCAGTTATACCCATTCTCTTGTGGATATCAAGACTTCACTTTTCTTTACAGCTACATAAAATTCCATTGCATATGGGTATCACATTTTCTTCACCCATTTATCTCTCAATGAACATCTGTATATGATGGTTGCATTTCCTAGGCTATTACAAATAGTATTGTGTTAAGGATGCATATGAAAATATCTGTGGTATGTTGCCTTAGGTTCCATTGCCTATGTACTCAGGAGAGATATGGATGAATCATCTGGTGGTTCACTTTTAGTTTTTTTAGAACCTCCATACTGATTTCCACAGTGGTTATACTAGTTTACTTCGCAACTGTAGTGAAAAAGGGATCCTTTCCTTCTCCCCATGTCATCCTCAGATTTCATTGTTTTTTGTTTTCTTGATGAGAGACATTCTGACTGGAGTGAGATAGTTATGAGTGAATCTTGACTTTCACCTTGAGTGAATGCAGAATTGCTTAAGACATAAGCTGCTAGGTAGATCTGTAAGAGATTTTCTTGATCACATTATTTGATTTGGGAGGACCGTTCCCAATGTGGGTGGCCCCTTCCAGTGGCAGCCAAGATAAAAGGGGATTTTTAAGAGAAAAATGGTTTCTGTCACTGCTGCTGTCACTCATCACTGACATCAGAACATAGGTTCTTTTCAAACTTATTTTATATTAATGGTGAATTTATGTGTTTTCCTCCCTTCTACCTGCCCCCAACTTCCATCTCATCCTACCCTGCTTGTTCTCCCTTCCAGCCAGTGTCCCTCCCTTTCCCACATCCCTTTACAGGTCTGACCCACTGGGTCCCATCTAAGACTGTTGCACTAGTTACAGCCTGGACACCTGCAAAGGCTCAAATAGCATAGAGAGATTGCCCTCTCTCCTGCCAGCACCAGTCCCACACAGTCTCTTAGGGTAGCATCTTATCTCATGGCTCTTCCCTGCTACACGGTAAGATGAAGACAGGCCAGCTATTGTGGAGGCCTAGTGGAAATAGACATCGTTGCCCTGAGTTCTTGGGTGCAGTAGCCTTGATATGAACAGAAGCTGTTGTCTGACATTACCTCTCCCTGTCATCCATCTGTTCCATTCTTACTGTGCCTCTTCCATAAGGTTCCCTGGGCCTTTAGATGGGGATGGTTTAGATGTTCTGACTAGGACTGAGCCATCCACAGTTATTTTTACTTTGCACTTTGGCCAGCTGTGTGAATCCAGCTTCTTTGGCCTTCCAACATGGACCAGAGGCCCTACAGAAATCCTCCAGATCTTGAGTGCTAGTTCGGGACGGCCAAGGCATCGAGCTTTGTGAACTGAGCAACTAACAATTTCTTAGCCCCTCCATATTGTCTAAGCTAAGCTAATAAATTCCCTTTCAATATATATTCATCCTATTGGTTCTGTTCCTCTAGAGTTCTTTTAAAATTTTTTTATTATTTATTCAATTGTACGTGTATGCGTGTGTGTGTGTGTGTGTGTGTGTGTGTGTGTGTGTGTGTGTGTGTGTGTAGAACCTTCACAGGCTTTGCCCTACCAGGACCAGAAACTCAGGACACCCCCGCTTCCGCCTGACGTCTATACGTGGGGTCTAGGATCCGAACTCAGGACCTTCTGCCTGCAAGGCAGACGCTTAACCCCTGAGCCACCTCTCCAGCCCCCTGTTCCTCTAGAGTTTTAATTTGCATTTCCTTGATGACTAAGGATATCCAACATGTTTTCAAGTGTTTATTGGCTGTTTGCATTTCTTCTTTTGAGAATTGTTATTTAGCTCTTTTGACAATGGCTCTTCTGTTTATTAGCCCATTTTTTTTATTGGATGGTTATATTCTCTGTTTAATTTTTTCTGGCCTCATTCTCTCATAGTGAGGAGACTTAGTTTAAGTGATTCTTTTGGTGTGTGTGCTCCACATATAATAATAATCATAATCATAATAATCATAAATAAAATTCCTTCTCCATTAGTTATTCTTGTTTGTTTTATCTACATTTAAATTTACACACACACATATATTATATATATATATATAGGGAGAGAATGTCTGTATAATGCATATATGCTGATATTTTCAATTTATATCAACTTTTATTTTGCAGGTCAATTAAGAATTGGAAAAATAAATTTTTTTCACTTTCAGTTTTTTATCCTCTGGAGTCTTCTTTTAAGGTCTTCTTTTTAAGTTTCTTTGCTTAAATAATTTTCCTTCTCTTTGTTGAATTGCTTTTTATCATTGATTATAAGACAGTTATACTAGCAATCAATTTTTTTCAATTTTTATTAGATTGGCATAGTCTAATCTAATTGTTTCTCCTTACCTTTACAGGATACTTTCACAAGGTCCAGAATTTTAGATTGCTATTGATTTTTCTCAGCTTCAATTATTCACTTTGCTCTATCCTTGTTATATGTCTCTCAAGAAAAAGTGGTGTGTAAATCTGCTCCTTTTTAAGTAAGATGTTACCTACCTCCTCAACCTAATTTCTTTTAGGAATTTTCCTGTTTTATTCTTTATAAATTTTTCTTTATAAAATTTGCCCTTGACAAGCCTAGTCTTGTTTGGGAAATAATATGAATTGATATTCTCCACACTTCCTTCATCTATTATTATTTTCTGACCTTAATCTGGGGATATTGATAACCCTTTGTTTCAAATATTTTTTCCGCTTCCTTCTATTTCTGGTATTCCAGTCACCCATCAGTGATGTCTTTTGTGGTTGTCCCACAGTGCATGGATATTCTGAACTTTTTGTTTTCCCCAGCATTTTGCTCTTTGCTTTTGATTTCTTTGAATTTCTGTTGATACATCCTTTTGTGTTTTATAGGAAGGTTAGCCTACTTAGATATAGAGCAATAAATTATTTAGATGTTGATATTTAAAAAATTCTTTTCACATTTCAATCAGGGCAATGTCTAGTGGGATGCCTCATGTTATATGAATAAAAGCGAGTCATTACGAGACTATTGGAATGTGAGAGTGACTGCACTGCCTTTTCTGGGCGCTGGGGGCGCCTACTAAGCAGAGCGGTTCCATTTCCCTCCCTGGTGCTTTTAGCCTAAGCATTGTAACTGCCTCATTATAGTTGTCATTTTTCATGGCTTTGTGTAAATAATTAGTTCCTGGGTTTTCTTTCCTTTTTTTAACCAGTTTTTATTTTCATTTGATTATTTGAGGCAGTTGGATTCACATCCAGAACCTCGCATACCCTCAGCAAGTGTTTTTCTAGAGAGTAACATTCCCATCCAGATGAATGTGTAGTTGTTAAGCTTTGACGATGTATTTGAATTTAATAGAGACTTTGTGTTTGGACATGATCACCAAATTATTCATTTTCCTATATTTTTTTCCATTCAACTATCATTCATGGATTCTACCTGTTCTCAATAATGCATGTAATAAATCAATGTTGACACAAACAATGGTTCTCTCTAGTGATACATGGAAATATTAGATATTAGAATAAAGAGTTTGATTCTGAACATGTAGAAGCCCCGAGGAGGCACTGAGTGACAATGGCAGGATGAGGTGCCAAGAGCACTGGAGCCAGAGTCCCATGGTTTTCTGTGTCATGCTGGCATCTGTGTTTGGCTTTCAACATATGAGAATCAGGTTTCCTAGGAAAACCTAGCTCATAAATTTTTTATGAGGATTAACTATATTAAGAAAGGCTGGCAAGAAGGACTGATTTATAGAAGTTGCTCTGTAAGTTTTTATTGGCAGGTCTGTGTATACATTGCTTATTCTCTCTTAACTTGTATCTTGCACAACCATTCATTGTGCCAAGGTATTTGCGCGATATTACACATTTGCTAATAAAGAGTGGTTTCCACAGAATTTATGCAATACATTTTAGAATTATACAATGTTAAGGAATTGTTTGAAAGATATTATATATTACATATTTAATATTATATTGATAGCATCAAATATTATGAACAGTTCTTTCCTTATACAAATTTAGGGAATTAAAATTTAAGTTGTGGAATTCTAACTCACACAGAGAAGCCGTCTCCCTGTTTTGATTGTCTCCCATGCCACAAAAAAAGAGAATAAATACATTTTGTTTGATTGCTATGGGAGTCCACCTTCCCTCACCCCTGAATGCAGTTAACACTGAGTTCATGATCATGGTACATAAAGTAGCTGTAGTTCTCTCTGTGCTACAATGATTTCTGCAGATCACCCATGATAGCAGGTTAGCTGACTCAGTTCTCTGTGTAATGCTTGAAATTTACATATGAAATCATTTGTGTGTGGTGCATCTATGTGGTTTGCATGTATGTGTTTCTGTGTGTATGCATGGCGCATATATATATATATATATATTTATATTTATATGTGTGGTATGGTGTTTATAATGTGTGTGTGTTGGGTATGTGTAGTGTGTGATATGACGGTCTTGTGTATGTGTGAGGTGTATTTGTGTGTGTGTGGTATGTATGTGTATGTGGTTTGTGTGGTGTACATGTGTGATGTGTTGTGTCTCATGTATGTTTGTGTCTGTGTGATGTGTGTGCCTCTGTGTGCGTTTGTGTGTCTGTGTAGTGTGTGTGTATGTGTGTGATGTGTCTTGTGTGTGTGTGTATTTGTATCTATGTGATATATGTGCATCCCTGGTCATTCTTAGTACCCAGGGCACAATCTAAGGGAGAAGGTTTTCAGGACAAAAATAGGTTTCCAAGAACTCTTGGGCAGAGTTCAATTCCATTACTTAACGATGTGTTTTCAAGGTCTTGCCACTGCCAAGACCTGAAACAACCAGGAGGAATATTACTGAAGTGATGACAAGCTTTTCCAGTAATAGCTATGAGTGACATAACTTTTCTCCAAATCAAACTCTGCACTATTTTTTATGAGGAGACAGAGTAAAATTGCAATATCTAGGCAAAAACAAAGAGGGAGGGAGGCATTCTCCCAGAGACTAGCTAAGGCAGTGTGAGGTGAAGCCTTTCAGATATGGAAGAAATGCTGAAAGGTCAGACAAAGATAGCACAAGAAAACAGCAGCAGCTAAATAGAGCTTCAAAAATTAATGTATCTCCTTATGCTTACTTTGTTAGAGTAAGAAACAGAATGATAGAGAACAAGATTAAATCAAAATTGTAACTTAGGAGTAGTCATTTCTTTTTCTCATTTTATTTATTTTATTTTTTACACTCATACAAACTTGATAGGTACCCCGTTCCCCTCCCTTCCTCCATCCCTTCCTGGGTCCCCTTACTCCCTCCGCTCTTTTCCCTTTCCTTTCCCCTCTCCCTCCCTTTCTCTCATTGTCCCCCCCCCCATTCTTGGAGAATCCTTTAGTGTGCATGTCAAACTTCCCTCTGGGTCCTCCTCTCTGATGAGGTGTAAGGACTCAGTAGCATTACCTAGCGCTCTTTTTTGTTCCCCTTTAGTATAGGACTACTATTATGGCTGTTAATCCCTTGCCTCTAAGGATCCTAGTGCCTATGATCCATGCTAGACTTTGAGGGGTCAATGATATTCTGGTCATTGCACAGGTCATGCAGTCCTATTATGATTACTTTGGCCCTAATGTGTGTGGAGTATCTTGATATCATTGCTCCTCCCCATCTTTAGGCTCTTACAATCTTACCGTCCCCTCTTCCGCAAATTTCCCTGAGCTTTAGGATGGGGAGAGATTAGGCTTGCCTAGTTCCAGGTGGTTAATATAGAGTCTCTGATGTTCTGGATTATGGTTTGTTGATTTTTTTTCAGTTTTGCTGCTCCTGCACTGCCCTTGGCTCCATCCTGATGGGTATTGGATGTCACCCCCTGGCCAGAGATAAAAGTCTGTTAAAATAGTCTTATTGTAAGAATAGATTCAAAGGTAGATGGATTAAGAGTAGGAGACCGCAGTAAGGGGGGCATCAGTCTCCCATTTGCAAAATAGTTACCTTCTATCTGCCAGACTGTATGCCCTTCCTTTCTGGTGAGATCATACCACATCAGTTGCAAGTGACCAGGAAGGAAAGTCTGTGAACTTAACCAGATGTCTCATTACTTACTTTCAGTCCTTGATGGTGGCTTATTTTCTCTGCTGTAGCATGATCCCCTCTCTCTTTTTTTCTGGTGGGGCCCTCCTTCCCCTTCCCTCCTGTTTATAATCTTTGCAATTACTGTAGGTATTACAGTGATTTATCTTTGAGTGTGTCACTAATGTAATGAGACACTTTAAAAAAGAAAGCATGTGAAAATGTAGTCGGTTTTGTGATTAAGGCAAAAATTATCACCACACTAGACGAGACCTTAAAACTAATCCATGATAATCTTTATATGTTTTTATTAATTGAAAATGAGTTTTGATGCTAATTTCTACTTCAAAGTATACTTGAAGGAAGCATATTGAACTCTGTTTTGATCATTTCACATTTTATTATGGATAACTATCAACTCTCCACTTTGCAAAGGCTTTGAGTCCCTGTTTGGGGCAGGGGCCCAGCTATTGTGACTCTGAAAAGCCAGGCAAGAGGGATGTATCCAGGTGAGATGGAGGGAAGTGTGAATAATGAGGTGCTCTGTTGTCCAAATGTCTGAGTCCTGTGCACTGGTCCACTTCCGGCCTTGGTTACCTCTGGAGGATCGAGGCGGTGGAATCCTCAGCTCTGCACTCCTGGAGAAGGGAAGTCCCTGGCCAAGATGGACAATGACAGCAGGTGCTGTGGGAGGTGCATGATGCTTCCTGGTCACTTTCCTTCTTGGTCACTTGCAACTGATGGGGTATGATCTCACCAGAAAGGGAGGGCATACAGTCTGGCAGATAGAAGGTAACCATTTTGCAAATGGGAGACTGATGCCCCCCTTACTGTGGTCTCCTACTCTTAATCCATCTACCTTTGAATCTACTCTTACAATAAGACTATTTTAACAGACTTTTATCTCTGGCCAAGGGGTGACATCCAATACCCATCAGGATGGAGCCAAGGGCAGTGCAGGAGCAGCAAAACTGAAAAAAAATCAACAAACCATAATCCAGAACATCAGAGACTCTATATCAACCACCTGGAACCAGACCAGGTACACGTGGGAGGTTTCACATGCCTCTTACTTTACAGGATCCCTGAGGAAGCACCATGTACGACGGGCAAATTGCTGGACTCCATGGCTTCCATTTTGAGGATGATTGTCTTCACAGCACTGCAATGCTCTGTGGCCGACACAGCACACACACATGCACACTTGATATACTTCCTATTAGGTTTATATTTCCCTAATTGCGACTCCATGAAATTACTGATTATATCACCATAATGTTATTAATTTCTCCAAATGTTGCAGCCTCCAGTTTTTTTATTCAAACCCTAGTTGATCTTTTCTTATCAGTTTATACAGTTGTTTTGATTCCCATGTTATGTATGTAGTTGATCTTTTATAACTTTGCTTTCCTTTCATCTTGTACTTTATTGTCGTTCTCTATTTGCTTTTTTATGTGTAAGAATCTTCTTTCAGTTTATTTCATTTTTTAAATGACAAGCTAATGTATTATAATTTCCTTCTTTGAAAAATATTTATGTTATTCTTCTTGCTTCATTGAGTCAGAGATGAGGCTCACAGCCAATAGTATCAAGTTAATTTGTACCCCCAAAAGAGAGGTTGATAATTTTCTTTGTGTATGTCTTCCTGGCTCTTCAAACATTGCTAGCCTCCTGCTCAGCTTTAAATGGCAAGGAAAAAAAAAAGTCAGCTCAATTGTAGAACTGTGAGCTTCATTTGTGGAAAGAATTCAACTAAATGTTAGACTTCAAATGATAAATGATTCCATGTGTATAAACTTAAGTGCTCTTTGTTGTATTACTACTAGAGAAATTGTCTCATGAATTCTGCCCTGTGGCTTCATGGACTTATATTTGTGGCTGCTGAAGGTGTGCTTTGAATTTCACTTGCATTTAATTTTTTTTTGATGTTTGAAAAATAATACAGAATTCAGAAGAAAATGAAGATGATATTCTCTCCACTTTTAAATAAGCAAAAGGAGGCAGAAAAGAGGAATTCAATATTGAATTGTTTTTTCTACACATAAAGTCAAATAAACATTTTTAAATTGATATTGCCTTCCTCCCTTTAGTGAAGTCCTCATCCTCCATGCACAGCATAGGAGAATAGACTTGCTCATTAGTTCAGAGTACACCTCATTGATGTCAGTCAAAGATGAAAACAAAGCCCAGAGACAAAAGCACAAAAGAAACATAGAAAGTTCTTGCCCCACTAGGATGCAGTGAGAATATGCTTAGAGCTTTCCTCCATTCATATACAATGAGGTTTGCAGATGCTAGTTAATGATCTTTGCTTCTGCATGTTTCGCAAGTCCTAGAATTTATCAGATCGGAAAGAAATTGTTTCAACAATTCCCAGGGAATTTCTGGCCTTTCCATGTTCAGGAAGTTATGGGAGTCTCCTGGGGAATCCTGTTCTTATAATAGTTATGACTGATTTTGTGAATGCTAAAGAGTTGAACTAGGGTCACAAGCAGCATCTATTTGTTGTCCACTAAGTGACAGACAGTGAGCCATTTACATATGTTATAGCATTTATGCCTTTTGACAATCTTATTATATAGATGTAATTACTTCTATTGTCTATCAAGAAACCTGAACTACATACCCCCTGCACATTAGACCAATTCTGACACAAGAGGATAAAAATCATCTCCAACATAGTGGGAAGGCCATTCACTAACACATCTTCAATGGATGCTGTTCAAGTCATGAAGGACTACTTTTCCTTAGTTCACCAGGAAGTTGATCTTGGAAGCTTTGTGGAAATTAGAGTCATTATTCTTTCGTTTTTAGTTTATTTATTTATTCAGAGCCATACTCCATGCCAGTTTAACCTGGAAGTTAACGTAGACCAGACTGGCCTTGAAGATATGGTGACCTTCCTATTTTCACTTCCCAGTTCTGGTTTTGCAAGTGTGAGGCACCATGCCCAGCAAGCCTAGCTAATTTTTATTGCAGAATCGTTTTGGAATTCTTTATTTAGCCTAGGTAGTGTGTTCAGTGCTAGAAGTATAATTACAGAAAAGACAGTGCCCTTTCCTACAGAAGTAAACATTTAGGTGGATGAACTTTTCTTGCTTGTTTGGCTCATATATCCTCTACTAGTAATATTAATAGTCTAACACTCACACATTCTCTAAACCAAATTTGCTTTTCTGTTGACTCTTGTTGAGTTATTCCTAGCAAGCCCCAATATCTGCATTCACCTCATCAAGTTTCCTCCACTATGTTATGATTAGATTCAGGTGTCAACTTGACAGTTACGGGCAGTTTGAGGCACAACTGTGAAGAATCAATGGTGGGAGCAGGCTCTTGACCACGCCATCTGGGTGGTGCTTTCCAGTGGTGGACCAGATAATAGGAACTGCAAGGAGGAGGGACTAGCTCCTCCATTATCCTGCTTTGACTAGCTGTCGAGTCCACTCTGCGAGCATCATTGCCTTCTTCAAGTGCTGCTGCCTTCTTTGTTGCCGTTATCGCTACTGCCTCTGTCCTTGACCATCTTGGAGCTCAGTCCTGTCTACCTTGCCTCTGTTCTCTTTGCATTCGGAGCCTGGTCTCACAAGCCTTGCTGCTGTTCGTCCCTGATGTCAGAGTCCAGCATCTTCAACCCTCCAATGAGATACAGGCTCACGATCGTCTCTAGATTCTTTGACTTTAAGAGACATTTGGAACAGAAGTATCTTGATGTAATAAGAAAAAATTTAAATTAAGATTAAAGTCCAGCAAAAAAAAAAAAAAAAAGACATTTGGGTCAAGAACAAAGCAGCTACAGGTGGCTACTTTGAAGGACACTGCTCTTATTATGAGTTGATTTAATAAAGATGCATATATTTAATAAATGATTTAATGACTCAATAAAATATGAATATATATAATCTATCAATTCTGCTCTTCCAGAGAACCCTGACTAATACATACTGCATCTTTATGAAATCAGGAAATTTCCTTCTAATAGACAACAGGTCATTCTAGAGATTCCATATTCAGTCTCTCTGGAAAACATATGGCTTATAATTTCTTATTTATCCTGTTAGTACATACCTAAGTGAGACTCTTGAGTGAAAGGAAGCAAGCAATCGAATCTTAACAAGTAATTCTTTATGGACAAAATTTGGTTTATTCTCTTCTGCCCTGTGAGCTAAAGAGTTGCCATCTAATCTCAGGTGGATGGGAGTTAAAAGAGAAAGTTCTAGAGTCATGTAGTTTGTATTTCAAACCTGACTTTGGCCATCTCTAGCCATTCCTTTGAGCCTGGTGTTTCAGCTCTTAAGTAGGTACCTTCCTCTTAGTTAATATTCAGGGTTGTGAAGAACACTAAGTGGGACCTTTTAATAGATTTACAGAGCACAGGTGAATGCTCAACATTATTGTGCATTATCAAAAATATTTCTCATGTTCTGAGGGTTGCAAATAAGACTGATAGAAAATTAGCTTTGGATCCAAAATGTGCTATGGCTCCATGTATGAAAATATTCAAAACAACTGACCATGTTGTAGCAAGCTTATAATCACAGTACTCAGGAAACTAAAGCAAAAGGATAGAGTGTAAGGTCAATATAAGTTACATTGTAAATTCCAGGCCAGCCTGAACTATATAGCAAAGCCATATCTCAAACACACAAAAATAAATTGATGCCTCCCTGAATCATAACACACAAAATACCTTCTAAATATTTAATGTAATAATTTCATTGGCATATTCATATACCTCTAAGAATTACATAAAATTGTGTATTAATTATATGTAACTAGCATATCTATAAATTTCATTGCAAATACATATTTTATCTACTAATATGCAAAATTTTATTATAAATTTGTAAAAACCATATTTTATAAAAATTTTCTAATATATGAATAATAATTATGAAATAACAACAAGAAAACAAAATAATGTCTGTAATACACTGAATTCTGAAAAATAATATGGATGGAAGAAAAAAGTACCAAGTCTATTTGAGCATTAATTCTTGGTGGTGGAACTTTTGATTAAACTCAACTTTTGAGAATCCTGTGACCTATAGTAACAGCTGGCCCAGCAAGATGTGATAATTATTACAATAGTGGCAGGAAGGTTATGGGAGTAACCAACTGCTTTGATATTGTATCTAAAGCCTTTTCTACTGAAGGGAACTCATGCCTAGTACTTTAGACCTAGCCAAGAACCTCTGGCTGGGGAGGTCATAGACTCTATAGGTTATAGAGAACCTACTTACTGCTTTTGCTAAATCCTAAATAGTTTTATCCTAAATACTTATCTTTTACACTTTAGATTAGTGAAGTGCTCAGCCTTCATAAAGAAACTTCTTTTTTGCAATTGATAGTGGTTAACAGAGAGATTTACAACTAACCAAAGTGTTGAGAATAAGTAATGATAGCATGTCCAATCCTAAATGGAACATTATATCACCCTCTTCCCTCCAAGGCTCAGGGAACATTACAAAAGATGGGGTGAAAAAAAATGTAAGATACAGATTGGAGAAAACATAGTACCAAGTATTGTCTTCTGGACATGACACAGTTATTACACTCATAAGCTCACTGAGGCTGGTTACCTGAATAAGATTTGTGTAAGACTGGGCCCTTCAAGATCTCATCATGGCAAGTAGAAGGATTCATGAGGCCTCATACTTCCAATTCTTGAGGGACTATTGACAGGTAATGCTTCCTGGGGTAGGGAGTGCCAATATCTTGAGTAATATAACCACTGATAAGCTGCCTGTATTAGAGTAATTGTGTTAATGCAGTAACTCTTATTATACACAGAGTGACACACACATACACATACACACACACACACACACACACACACACACACACACACACACACGAAGGTAAGGGGGAGATTTGCTGGAAAGAAGAGGGAGATGGGGAAAGTGGATAAGACAGGGAGACTGTCAAAAGCTATAGAAGAAATTAATGAAAAAACAATTAAAAGAAGTCTATAGTAAACTTTGTAGCTCTGTTGCCAATGTTTTTATTCAAAGAATTTACCAATTTATAATTTCATGAAAATAGTTTTTAAAACTGAGAAAGCTAATTCCAAAATTTCACAATCTACCCTTTCAAAATATAAATCCAGCAAATATTTTAATTTTTTATGGATATTCTGCAATGTCTGAGGGAAGCGACTGCCTGTTTTCAATAATCTCCCTCATTTACTATATTATTTTGTTCTTTGTGAACATTTGTTTTGTGGTTGTTGAAATACCAGCATACTGAGTGACTAAATCTCTTCAGACTTTTCAGTTTTAACCAGAACAAATGAGTGGATTAAAAGCATTTCTATGAATTCTAAAACATAGAAACATTTTTTTTCTGGCTCTTCCTGCCCTCCACCCTTTTCACTGCTGAACACCAAACCATGGGCCTTGCTTACGCTAAGACTAGGTGCGCCCATCCCTCTTTCTTATGGATACTTTGCAATGACTCTTTGGCTTTATGACTCTTATGTTTAGGCTCTTGCGTTGCGGAGTTGAAACTTAAGAGCAGAATATGCGTAGAGTGCTAAGGCAGAGTTTATTAGCAGAGAGAAGGAAAGGAACTGATAGGCACAGAGTCCACGAGAGGAAAGGAAGCTGAAAGGAATTCATGGACATGAGGTCTGCAAGGGGCATGGGAACCATCTGATGGCTGCAGGGTCAGGGGTATTCGTATACTTGGGTAAGTCTGGAAAAAATTGTTTTTCCTTATTTTTGAGTTCTAGGTTCTGTAATCTAATTGGGGCCTTTGGTCCCCTACATCTGATTGGTCTGTTCATATGAGGCCCAGCGTGGCTGGCTAGACCTCACTGCCCATCTCCTAGCCGAGCTGTTTCTTCTGAGGAATTTAGCTCATCTGAATCTGAGGAGCCCTCTCCATGTGTACTTGAGGAGTTCATACCCATATCCCTTCATGAACGAAAGACCCTCCTAGCCTGCATACTCTGTTCTAAAAGCTGCCTAAGAGAAGCTATTTCTCTTACTTACCACTTTGTCTTATGAGGACCTCGACTGCTCATGGGGATGAGGAGCAAAGACAGATTTGATTACTTCTTGCTGAGTTGGGGCAAAGAAAGAGGTAGCAGCCAATGGTCCTCATTTATGAAGTGCTGTAATGGTCCAAAGGTCTGTGGCAGATGAGTTTTTTGTTGATTTATCATTTGGGGTTTTATGAATATTGATCTAGAAGAGACAAAACAGAAAATTATTAGAAAATTAATCATGAGTGCTTACCAACATAGCCATATGTGTATGTCCTAGTATAAGAGACATGCAGTTTGATTCTGGGGTTCATCATAAACAGTAGGGACACAAACAATGGGGAAGAAAACAAAGCATAATTACATACTTATCTGGAGAATCACAGCTGAGTCGTAGTCATAGTTCTCCAGTTTGTTTGCAGGTATAGGTTGTGTTCTCCAGACCCCTGGTTTCCTTAAGGTCAGTGGTCTTGGTGGTTAAAGTTCACTTTTTAACTGGAATGCAATGATTCCAGGTGTCAATACCCTCTACTTCAACAGTTGTTGGGAGGGCTAGAAGAATGGTGAGGGGTTTCTTGCTGTCATAGGCATGGATATCAACTTGACAGTTGAGGGTTTCAGCTCTGGGCACATTTGTGAAGAATTAATGGTTGGGTTAAGCCCAGAGCAAACCTGCAAGAGATTGTCTAGCTGATAGGGAAGGCCCAGCCTATGGTGGGTGGGACTAGGCCCTGAACAGATGAATAAAATACTGGGAGTCAGTTGAGGAAGTTGATAGCCTTTTGTATACTTGGCCAGACATGCTGGTCTGGCAAGTAAGGATCATCCCTCTATCAGCCATTATGTAGAGATGGTGTGGCCAGTTCCCTTGGCTCTGGTGTTGGTGTGTGCTCTCCCATCAAGGTGGACTGTGAACTGTAACTGGACTATCATTAAAAAAATAAATCCCTTGTTCCCTTAAGCTGTTTGATGGTCATTAACCAGAAACCATGCAGGCTGACTGCAACACTTACCAAATGGCCTCCACAGAGGACATATACTAAAGCCAGTGTTTTATTAGTACTCGTTCCCCTGGTTGAAAACATAGGATGCCCTCAGATTGAGATTTAGTGGCTTTTTCTTTAAAGACTTGCTGAAATGTAGCCAGATTAATTTCCAAATCAAAAATCGAAGAGGATGTCCATATAACATCTCAAGGGGGAAGTTTTAGAACCTCCAGAAGTGTTTCTCATCCTGATGAGGACAATGGACAGCACCTTTATTCATGTTAGGTGAACCTCCTGGGTTATTTTCTGAAGCGTCTTTAAAGAATCTCATTGGCCTTTTCCACTTTCCCTGAAGACTGGAGTCTCTGCAGCCTTTGAAGCAATCCAAATCTGGGGATAATCTTAGCGGACAATTTATAGACTACTTCCTTGGCAGGTTCTGTTCAAGTTAGGAATCCTTCTATCCAACCCATGAAAATGTCTGCAAGTACTAACACATATTTAAATTCTTTGGATTTAGGCATGCAGGTAAAATCTAGTAGCCAGTCTTTCCCTGGGTACGTTTCTTTTCTCTGGTTACCTGCAGGAACCTATTGTAAGTTTAAGGGATTGTTTTTTGACAGATGGGACATGCAGTAGTGACCTATTCTAGAGTCTGTTGCATGTGCCTGCCCTCAAATAATCTGTTGGTAATTGCTAGCCGATTATCTTTCACTAATGAAGGCTATGATGGAGGGCCTGTAAGATTTCCCACTGCCTGCCTAGCTGCACGTAGGATTAATTTGCTTTCAGGATTTTTAATCCATCTCTTTTCTTTTATCACTCTTCTCTTGTCTAAGGCTAAAGACTTCTTCCTCTGTATACTTCCGGCTAATGTCAGAGGAGCCATTCCAAATAAGAGGGGCAATAAGGCTGGACTCCTTTTCTATTGACAATTTTTCTAAGACTGTCTTTTTTGCAGTTTGTTCCCCTGACCTCAGACATGACAGTCAGTTCTTTGGGGACTTTTACAAACTTTAAGAGCGGTAGAATGTGGAAGTCATACTTAATAGGACTTCTAGAGGCAGTTAGCATGCCTTTTTCCTTCCATATGCTAGCCAGGGCTGTACGTATTAAATAAGCCTACTTAGAATCTCTCTGTGTGTGTGTGTGTGTGTGTGTGTGTGTGTGTATTAACCCATCTGTCTTCGTCAGTTAGCAGAAATCTAGTTAATGCTATTGGTTCGGTCATCTGAGTGTTGGTGCTGGAGGGTAAGACATGTTTCTCCATAACTACTAATTCTGTAGTGACTGAGTATCCTGACTTTCTAATCCCTTCTACATGGGTTGAACTCCTGACATTAAAAAAAAAAAAATCGAGATCAGGATTGGACAGGTGTGTGTTTTTAATGATTTCTCAAGCAAAGAGACTTTTATTATAATCTTGTGAGGGTTCTCCTATTGATAACACACCTGGAAAAAAGGTAGATGGGTTGAGGCCTGAAGAAACTTTAATCTCTTTAATTGGTCCCTCTAAGAGCAGGGTTTGATATTTGAGGAGTCTTGTCTGATAAGAAGACAACAGCTGGGATCCTGTCGGTATTCCTTATTTTTACTGAAGGTGTACAAGGTAATCCCCCGGGATAGATTTATATTCAGGGCTTCAGGCAGTAATGTAGGAGCAGCTGCTAAGACCCCCAGACAGTGAGGCCATCCTTGGGCTACAGCATCTACGTTTTTACTGAGATAGGACACTGGTTGTTGGGCAGGTCCTACAGTCTGGGTAAAAACTCCTTGTGCTATTCCTTTTTCTTCATCTGAGAAAAGATTATAGTGTTGTGAAGTAGGCAGGCCTACTGCTGGAGCTTTGGTTAGGGCCTGCTTGAACACCTCATTAAAGACCTGTGTGGCCTCAGATTCCCATATAATTTGAACCATCCTCGTTTGGGTTTCTTCTTTTAATTATTTGCACGAGGACTGAGCTATTTGTCCACGTCCATGGATTCATTGACAGCAATAACCAGTTATCCCTAGGAAACCTTTAAGTTGCTATTCTGTTATAGGCAATGGGAAATCTAGAATCAAGGGTATTCTCTCAGGCCCTAATTACTTTACATTTTATGATAGGTATATCCCTATGTATTTGACCTCAATCTTAACAATCTTTTTCTTTTGAGACTTTGTACCCTGTCTCATTTAGATGCTATAATAGGGCTAAAGTGCCTTTGACACATTTGTCTTGTGTTGCAACAAAAATAGAAAGTCATCTACATACTGGAAGAGACCTGTCTCTTCCGACAGCTGCAAATCTACAAGATTGTGTTCTAAGGCTTGTTGAAAACTATGTGGTCTGTCTCTGAATCACTGAGGTAGGACAATCCAAGTTAGTTTTCCTTCCCATTTGGATTCTCATAAACAAAAATATATTGGTCTTTTGTGGCTAAAGAATGCATTTTCTAAATCTAGTACTGTGAGCCAAGTAAAGGTTTATCTTAACAAGTGTGTAAAGGTTGGGTACTACAGGGTAGATTGGCATTACTGCTTCATTTATAATTCTAAGAGCCTGTACTAGTCTTGGCTGTCCACTGGGTTTTTGCACTCCTAAGATAGGGATGTTACATGGGCTATAACAAGGAATTACCAATCCTTGGACTTCAGATTGTTGAGAATCTGAATCAGTCCTAATCTACTTCCTGATTCCAGGGGATACTGTTTCTGACATGGAAAGTTCCCTTGGTCTTTGAGTATTATCTTTTCTAGGGAGGCTCTTACAGCTCAGTCCATGTTTGGGGGAGGGGGGTGAGAACTATACCTGAGAGGGAGCTTGTATTAAAATTTCCTTTGGAATAGCCTGATTGATAATAACCAGAACAACTTTATCCCATGGATGGGAAGACATTAATCTAACAGTGCTAAAACATTCCATTAAGCTTTTCCCTAAGATGTTTATGGGGCATTCAGACATGTAGACAAAGGAATGCCTAAAGCCTATGTCATTAAGTATACAAGAAACTTCAGTAGTTACTTTGGTTGTGACCTGCAAACCTGTCACTCCTCAGATCTTAACAATTCTAGTTAAATGGGAGTTTGACAAGGGTGGAAGAAGGAAATTAAACACTGAAAATTGTTCTCCAGTATCTATTAAAAGAGAAACAAATTGACTTCCCACTTGCATGTTAACCTAAGTCTCAAGATTTTAAATCATTAGGCCTTTGGGCTCTTCTTTGCTGGATATTAGCAGCAAGTTTCTCTTCTCTCATCAGAGAGAAGCCAAGAGCCTCTTGTCTTGCTCGTCATTGGTTTCTGGTAGAGGGGCTCTATTCCTGGGTTCTGGGTTTCACAGACAAACTTTCCTCCAATGGACAGTCCCACAGTCAGAACATGGGTAAAGTAGAAGCTTCTTACTTGGGACAGTTTTTTCAAAGGTGTCCAGGCTTGTTGCATTTAAAGCACTTTTTTTTTTCTCTTACACTCTTGGAAAAGACTTTGTGTTGTTTAGTGGGTATGGCTTGTTGCTATTGATATCCCATTACCTTATGAACATAAACAATCTATGGTTTTTTTTTCCTTTTGCAAGTACTTCTAGTTGGTACCCTTGACAGAGATCTTTTTGATCTCTTAGATAAAAGAAAATTTGAATGCAGGGAACTTCATGCCATCTGCCTGCCCTTTCTACAGAAGATCTAGTTGGATAATGTTATTATAATTTAAAGACCCCATTGGGGCCACTTTTTGCTACCATCTAAGATGCATTGAGGCCATGTCACAAGATGGTTCTTTTTCAGTCTGGTAGAATTAAATATTCTCCAGTTCTTAGGGATGTATTTGAGGGGATTCCTTTGAGGGATGGAATCGGAGTTTCCCATCTGAAACAGAGGATACCACTCCTATCCATAGGTTAGACCCTTGGTTTAGACCTCTCCTCAAGTAGAGTCTAGAATATTTGGATGTACTTCTGGGAACTGTGTCTAGCATGGGGGAGCTTTGCCCTGCCAGTGGTAAAAGGGTGCAGTGCCTAGGCTATTCTGTATGCCTAGTACCTCTGGGTAACTATGTCCAACAGTGAGTCTTTGCTCTGAAAGTGTTGAAGGAGTAAATGTGCCTAAGGTATTCTTTATATTTAGTAGGGGTTCAAGATGCATACTACAACCTCTTGTTTTCCAGAGTCAAAAACTGAGACCAGAATACATGTAGAAGATTAAAGCAGAGTTTATTAGAAGAGAGAAGGAAAGGAACTCATATGTGCAGCGTCCATGAGGGGCAAAGAAGCTGAAAGAAATTCATGAACATGACAGCCATGAAGGGAAAGGGAGCCATCTGATGGCCATCAAGGTAAGGGGTATTTGTAAACTTGAGCAATCCTGGGAAAAGTAGCTTTTCCTTATTTTGGTAAGTTCTAGTTTCTGTAAACCTAACATCCCCTACATCTGATTGGTCTGTTCATATGGGGCCCACCTTGGCTGAGCAGACCTCCTAGCCCATCTCCTGGCTAAGCTGTTTTTTTCTGAGGAATTTAGCTTATCTGAATTTGAGGAGTTCCTCTTCATGAACTCGAGGAGTTGATACCCATATCTCTTCATGAACAAAGAATTGGAGGAAGTTGGTTTTAGGGAACATGGAAGCTCAAGACTCTGGTTTCTTGAGGTAGATGCTGAGGACACTCCCTGCAGTCAGTAGTAGCAGGATGTCTCCCTTTGCTTAGCAAAGGTAGAGATTGACTCCTATTGACTTTCCTGGAAGGCGGAAGGAAGAAGGCTTGATCTTGTCCTATCGCTATTGAGGGCTGAGGTGTTTTCTACATATCCCTTCCAGTTCCTTTGAGGCCTTTAAGACATACTAGCATGCTTGAAGATGTTGGTAGTGGTGGCCCCACCTATTGTTGACCTTGTCGGAGGCTTAGTCTCTTCTTGCAATGTACAGATGTCATCTATCCAATGCAATGAATGGACTTCATTCTCCTGCTCATGGTAAATAAGGGATTAGATTTAAAAGTAAATTTGATATTGGTTTCAGCTGATGAAGTTTGACTTAATTCCTGCTGATCCCACTCCAGAAAATCCAGTCAGGTAAGCAAGATAAGCATGCTGGTCCAGAATGCCCACAGTTGGTGACCTTATCTCAGTGGGGGATTTGTGCCAACTTCTACATAGCTCTGGCAATAACCTTCAAAAGATCTTCCTAGTCTGGCTACTCTAATCTAAAAACTGCATAGCAAAAGCTATTCTCTCTTTCATTATTAGGCCTGTTGAAGTCAAGGCATTGTATTTGCACATTTTTTGCAGAGTTAGCAGCAAATGTGAGGGGAATAAGAATCCCTGCAGAGCTAAGGGGGCAATCGGAAAAGCCATGCAGAAGCTCTAATAAAAGCTTTAATTGGAATCAGTTGAGGCAATATAATTTTCAATGTCATGGAACTATTTTGTGGAGACCGAAAGGGAGTAAATAACTATTGTTATATGTAAAAAGGACAAATGCTGGTCATTAAATCAGAGTCCAAACCATATCTCAAGAATAAAGTCATCAGTCTTGTCATCCCACCTGCCTGAGAAAAGCATCCAAAGCAGTGCTTGAAGATCCTGGACTATCTTAGAATGAGTGGAGTTAAGATACTGTAAAATCATTACTCATTTAAATTCCAGGAATTTAATGAACTAAAGGTCCATTATCCTAGAACCACATGAGTTGATACAAGACCACAGTATTGCCCTCATATTTCCCCAGCACTTAATCTCTTTTTCTCCTTTTAGGAATCAAGCTTTCATATAGTAAATGTAGTAAATATATACAAAGGAAGACAGAATGAAAGGAGAAAAGTCCATTTTTGGAAGAAAGATACAATAGAGATTCTCAGAAACATAATCACTATTTAGGGCTAACACTGGAGAAGATATTTTCATATCCATTGTTTTACTTAATCTGCAAAAAAGACCTATTCTCTCTTTAAATTCACAAATGATGAAACTAAAACAAAGTTCCCATGATTTTCCAAGTTGATAGTAATGACACAAACTCAAAATACTCTGCTGCCTGAACAAATTTATTTATTTCTGACATCATTTCTTTTGAATGACCAGACCTTAAGATTGAGTTTTCACATTAAAATACAACCAAAATTATTGAAATCTTTCCTTGGATACTGTGGTATTCATTAATATGTTTTAAAACTCACAAGTTTCAGTTGAAGACATCTGGTTGGCATTTAGGTCTAGGTTAAGGATTCCATCTTTTCTGTTTGTACTGTCCTGGAGTAGTAGCCTTGACATTATTCTATTCTAAGTCTTTCTTGATATATTTCCTATAAATACACATTTTCTCATGGCTTCAAATTTGAAGTCCAAAAAAAAATGTTATTTTAGGCTGAAAAGTAAAGACTATGAAACCTATAGACAATTTTTTTAAAAAAGTATTGTCCCAGTGCTCCAATTCCTGCATAGGCTCAGTAAACATATCCAGTTCCCAGAGCCTTTGTTGGCTTTCATCAAAGAACTACAAACTTTGTTTTTAAATCAAAAAGCTCCTTTTCTCTGATAACATCCTCAGTGTCAGATCCTGACAACACAGAGTTTTCAAGAGTCAACATTTTGTGGAGAGGGGTCAAATCAGCATTTCCTCCTGAAAAGTCCTGCCAGCTTTTCCTGTTACTGGCCTTGGAAACTCAGAGAAAACAGAGCTGTTTTTAATCTTTAGGCCTGAATGAGGGAGAATGTCTGTAACAACCAGGGGATGTAATATTTATTACCCATGGAAAAGTGAAAAGAGAGAGGGTGAGGAGGGAGGAAGAGAGAAAGAAACAGAAAAATAGAGAAAAAGAGAGAGATTAAAGTTTCCAATTTTGTGAGGATTTAATTCTTTCATCCCCACTGTAATGTCAGTCCTTTAGTACAGTATAACAAATCTTACGGGGTTGTTGCTATTCCCATTCAAGTTGCTATGAAACTACCATAGATAAATGCATAAAACATATACACTGATTGTATACAGCTGATTGTATTCCTTTGTAAGTCTTCCTTATATCTAATCACAGGATCATGTGAAGTAATTATTATCCATGCTTAAATGACAATTCCGGAAGCAAGGGAGTCCAAGATCAAGTTATGCATAATCCAGTGACTGGTAAGAACTTGTTTTCTTCTTCAAAGATGGAACTTTGTTACTGTATTCTCATATGGCTGGAGCTAACTCGGACTTCTTTTATAAAAATGCTAATATGGTTATTGAGAGTGAAGCCCTCATAGCTTCACAAGGTCTCGAAGATCTCATGTCCTCACGTTACCACATTGAATAGTGGGTTACCAACTCTGAATTTTGGGAATATATAAACATTTAGGCCATGGGAATTACAAGATTGATGAAACTGTAACATTTGAAAAATGTTTTTAATATGGCTTCATGTTCCATATTCAGTATTTAATAAACACCTATTTTGCATAAGTTACCACAGGAGGAACAAAAATAAATATTCAATCAAATTCCTTTGTAAGTCTTCCTTATATCTAATCACAGGATCATGTGAAGTAATTATTATCCATGCTTAAATGACTATTAGCATTTACTTTATCATAGCAGTCATTAAAGATCTTCTGCTTCCTATGGAATATGTCATGTTTTGATATATAACATGCCCCCTTCTTGGCCATAAGCAACTGGATGCTGACAGTTAAAACAGAAAATAAATCAGTTGAAATTATTCTGGCCATATGATGATACAAATAGGAAGTGTTCTCCAAGCAAGGTTAGCTGTTAAAGGCTTGATTCCTAGCTTGTGGCACTTTTGAGTGGTAAATGGGACCAATGAAGCCATTCATTCATAAGTATGGATTATTAGGAGGAAGGATCAGGTTGGAGGACATGCATCCCTGGTAACATGTTTTTCAATGGAACAACTTGTTGCCAAACTCTCCCTCTCTCACCTTGTGTACTTCCTCATTTCCACGAGGTAAACTGTTATCTTTGGCCATGATGTTTTAGTTTTACCTCAGGCTCACAGCAATGGAACGCATGGACCTTGACACAATGAGCTCAAATAAGTTTTTTATTCATGAAATTGCTTTTCTTAAGTACTTTTTCATATTAACCAAAAGTGACTACATAGAAAATTAGTACAAGGAACATGGTTGTTACAGTGACTACACCTGATAATATAACTCAGAAGCCTTTAAAATTGGTTTGGGGAAAGAATTTAGAAAGACTTGGAGATACAGGCTGTAGAAGTCTTATAGTGTGGGAATCAGAGCTTAATGCAAAGTTATGATGGAAACAGCATACAAGAATGGTGGCAGGAATTTAGATAGTAAAATCTGTGGTGACAATGTTTCAGAAGGAAATAAACATCCTGTTGGAATTGACAGATGCTATTTATATACATTGTGACAATTAAATCATCTATATTTTGTCCATTTTCTGAGAGTTTACAATATGTGATATATTAATTAATCTGGTGAACTAAGTTTTAGGAAATAAAGTATTCAGGTTATGACATGAGTACTGCTGGCTGCTTTTAGTCATATGTATAATGAGAGACATAGTTAAACAATTGAGTATAAATAATTAAAAAGAAAAAGTGGAATTTGGCCAAAAATGAGAAGTATTTCATGTTGAGCAAAGAAAACTGTGGCTATTGAGGAGATTAACACCATTACAGAGAAGCCAAGTTTGTTCAACTAGGGAAATACCTTGAAGGCATCTCAGAAATTAGAAAGCTCTCTCCCATTCATCCATAACTCCAGGGTAAAAAGATTTGAATTGCCTTGAAAGAATTTCAGTTAAGAATCTAGTGCTACTTAGACCTACTGCTTGCATAGGGTCCTTAGTTTTTCTCCAAGTACAGTCATCAAGACACTCAAAGGTCATTACAGCCATGCTCCAAGTGGGTCTTGCTACAGTTCCAACTGAAGGCTTGCCTTTACATTATCCATTTGATATTGATTTCTCAGCTAAACATCATTCAAAGGTTGTGGTATCATGGAGACTTCAATTAGATTTCAATGGAATGCTTTCTGGATCATGCATGAGATGTGTGGTAGTATCATAATCACTTCAATAAGCTATTGAGGGGATAGATAATGTATGAAGATGTAACAGTGAAGCCAAAGATGTGGTGGATAACCCAGGAATTTAGAGATTCAGGAAGGTGGAGTTGGTACCAGGAAAAGCTGTACACATTGAAGAAAAGCAGCCTAAAAGATTGCCTATGTTGGTTTCAGACAGCAAAGTTAGACCTTCCTAATGCATTTGAAGTTCCTATTATGCAGCCATGTATGTAAGGTGCTAGACATGGAACTCTAGGGTTTAATATTCTAACATATTAGGGTTTTTTGTTTGTTTGTTTTGTTTTGCTTTGATTCCATTCTCTCCTAGTGTCCTCTGTGCCCTTTTTATTTTGAATAAAAATTCTTGACCTGTGTTTCTCCCACCACTAACTTGTTTTTTGTTTGTTTGTTTGTTTGTTTGTTTGTTTGTTTGTTTGTTTTTATATGAGTTCACAGCTAAAAGTTTGCCTTGAATCTCAGGGGAGACTTGAGCTTTTACTGTGAAGAAATGTTGAAATTGTGGATACTTTTGAAGCTGAACCAAATGGACTGTGCATTATGAGATGAAGATGGGATTTTGAGGACCAGAGGTAAAGTACAAAGTGTTTCTTACCAAAGAGCTCATCTGCTCTGGCAATGTAATTCAGACATGATTAGATTTGACACGAATCCCTTCAGTGGGTTAATTTTTTGATGGCATGTTGAGTGTGTTATTAAGAGGTAGAATATGATTGGAGAAAATGAGCCACTGTGGCTTGTTTAGCTTTCAATACTATTAATTTTCTTCTCTCTTTCTCTCTCTCTTTTTCAGGAAAACCTTTCTGCCATGATGTTTTGGCATTGTCTGAGTTCCATTGTAAAGTTAGCTGATTATGGACCACGATATTTAAAGCTGTGAGTCAAAATAAATCATTCCTCCTTGAAGTTTTCACACTGATCCAAAGTAATAAATTCAAATCAGTAATCCAAACAAAAAGGTGACCACATAGCATCAGGGAAAGACAGGAATTAGGAGATCAGGTGGTAGTAATGCATATATATATATAATATTTAAAATTAAATGCTACATGTTTTGTGTCTTTCTATCTTGGCTCAACTGTCAAGACCTTCCATATTGAATATACTTAGTCTAGTAAAACATAGGCTTGTCACTTCATTACAAGCCCAGAACTGATGAGCCCACAAAACTGCAGACAGCAGTGGAGTGGAAAGACACCCAAGGGACCAGAAATGTGTTAGTAATTGAAAGAGGAAGAAATAAGGGCAAACAAATTTTGTCCAGTATGCATTATATGTGTCCTTCAAACATAAGGAATTGAAAGTAAAGTACTCAAAAACCCACTAGAAACTTGTCTGCCAGAGAAATCTTTAACTTTTATCAATCTTGACTTTTATGCTATTGAATATTCATTTAGTTTTTATCTGTGTTAAATTATGTATTTTTCCTAGTATAAGTTTATTATGTGTTTTACAGTTTAGAAAAGTAAAATCCCTCACCTTACAGTTCTTATTCTGATAGGCACTAAAACACTATGACAGCCATAACGCTTAACATTGTTCACCCACCATTTTCTCATATATTGAACATGAACAAAAATTTTTTTTCTTAACCTAAGTATTTATAATATACAGGTATAAGCATTATTTCTTTACGCGTTGCATGTGTGTGCATGTGTGTGCATGTTGTGTCTGTATGTTTTCATATGGGTGGGTATACATGTATTTATGGGCAGAAGTACAAGGGGGAATTTGAATGTGTATGCCTGTAGTCCCAAGGAGGACCTCAAGAATAATCCCACTTTGCTCTACTTCCTTATTGCTTTCCTCTGGAGTTTCCCAGATTTTGTCTTCCAGTACTGGAATAACAGGCTATGTTCATTCTGCCCAGCATTTTTAAATATACATTCTGGGTATCTGAACTTAGATCCTTCTGCTTGAAAAGCAAAGGCTTTAACCACTCACAGAGCCATTTCCCCAGCTCCAAGCATAGGCATTCCCATCTGTCTGTCATAAACTTTAATTTTCAAGCAGATTTGCCAAGGGAAACAAATGAGAACAAGTGGAGTGAGACAAGCACTTCCCTCACATTGGTTCAATTTCTTTCCTTTTCTTTCACATTCGTTTCCATAGACCCCTCCCATGAGGTAGGTAGCATGAAGAGCCAACTGAACATTTTAAGGACATAATAACTACCAAGAATACTCTTCGTGTACTGAGGCCTACTTTTCTGAAAATAATCACTATAAATAGAGCCATATTTTCCAGGGCCCAGGGTGTCCATCTGGCTTTGGGCTGTAAGAAATGACCTCATCAATAACAGCTTGTGAATCTGATAAAACTCAGTGTTGTGTGTAACCTGTTTCTTAGTTCTGGGGATTTAGTCACTAATTCTATCACATGAAGTAGGATTCTAGAGATTTTCTCTTTGTATAATACACTACATCTGATTAAATGATATATCACTGACATGTTTGATTCCACAGAAATATCAAAATTCTACCCTATATAACATTCCATTTTTAGGATTCATGGAAATTTTTTCCTTGTAAGATAAAAAAACAGAAAATTTTGTTTAAAAAATTCTTAAATGAATTCTGATTGTTCTTTGACATCTCCTCTTTTTTTCTTCTTTCTTAAGAAAGAATGAGAAAATCTTGTCATTAGAATGCCCCTGTCAAACTCTATTCCTCTCTGGCTATCGTTTGAGCAGTAAAGTGGATCTCTCTTGGTATAATATCAAAAGCCTCACATTTACAATGAAAATTATTTTTCAAAGTGAGCTCTGTATGTCTCTGAGAGAAATATAATCATTCTAGAGTTGTTTTTACAATATTTATGCTACGTGATAATATATTATAAATGTGACAGCATATCTAGTTTTATCTAGCTTTAGAGAATTTTAAATAATTGCTTGTTTAAAATACCAGCACTCTCAATCTCTATTAAAATGCCTTTTTTGAAAATCGTATAAAATTCTGACGGATTTAGGAAGAGTACATACAATATGATCTTTATAAGCATGAATGTTGCTGAGAATGGCTTGAGAGAAATATAATAGTGATTGAGAGGTACTTATTTTTATTTATATTTTTGAAGTAGATTTAGGCTTACAAATAAGTTAAGAGGATGGCAGGTAGATTTTTCATGCTCCTTCCACGCACGTGTATAGTGTACTAGTTACTTATCTCCTTGCTGGTATAAAGTACCTGACCAGAATCAAACATAGGATAGATGTGTAATTGACTCACAATTTCAAGTTGTCCTTCTTTGCAGAAAAGTCATAGTGGCTGTAGCTGGTCATATTATACACGTTTCCTTACTTGTTTGGTAGTGCTCAGCCTACTTTCTTAGTCTTAGCCCACCTATGCAGGGAATGGTCCTACCCCATATGGACTGGCACATTAGTGCAATGAAGATACTCCTTCAGAGAACTGCCCAGAGCCTTAAGCTAGAGAATCCCTTTCTGATGTGCCTTGGGGCTTGTCTCTTAGGTATTATGTTGATAATTAACATTAGTTGTCATAAATTCATGCCTTGTCAACCTGACAAACCAAAACATACCACTTTCTAAATATAACCTTCAACCTCTTGTCCCTAAAGTCTCATTTTCATTTCTAACATAATTGAAAATGCCTTCAATCTAACTTTGAATGTTCCCAAGGTATGACTTTAAAAGTTTCCATAGTAGGGCTGGAGAGATAGCTCAGGAGTTAAGAATAAATATTCCTATTTCAAAATGGGAGAATCAAGATACAGCAAGAAACAGCCAAATAAAAAAGTCCAACATCAAGTAGGACAAACATTAAATCCTACAGATATATATCCAGCATCTGGGGCTCACAATGTAACCAAAGAAACTCCAAAAGTACAGACAGTACTCACAATGTAACCAAAGAAACTCCAAAAGTACAGACAGTTTTCATTTCTCCAGGTCTGCTACATGTAGCACACATAGCTTATCTTTCAAAGCCTGCTCCAATCTATACCTATAACCTTCCTCAGTACATGTCCCATGGTCCTGACATCTTTAATTGGGGTCTCAACTGCAAATTTAGGCTTTCCTTATATATCTTCACACAGCAGTCACTCAGGGCCATTCTATAGGGACTCTGACCCTGCCATATAGAGCCATGTCTCAGTTGGTGTCCATGACACCATCAATCTTGCATTTTTGTATTTATAACCTGTACCATCGTGACAACATTGCCAGTTCCTTTCACTGCCTTGGAATGTTCCACATCCACCTTGGACAATAACTGTATCACTTCTATATGCTGTCATTGGGGAAACATTTTCCTAGGAAACCACTTTCAAGAACCAGGAGATTCCTTGAACTTGAGTTTTCTTCCTTAAGATGAATCTGGGTCACCAGAAAAAGGAGCCTCCAAAGGGTAGGTGGACACCCTCCTGCTACAGAGGTTGCTCTTTACTGGTGCCAAGATATTTTAAAAGCACATCTGTCCTCACAGTATCATCCTGAATACTTGCCTGCCTTAATATTTCCTCTACCAAACAGACAAATGCATTATTTTCAAATCAGTCCACTCAGGTTCTCAGCACTTGAGCAAAATAAAGCCAGATTCTTGTTTAAAAAAGGAAAGAAAGAAAGTAACACATATGGTTTCTAGTACAACCCCTAATACATTCTTAGTTCCCCCTCTGAAATCTTATTAAGTCAAGCCTTCAAAGTCCACAATTTCTTTAGCATTATTCTAAGTACTCACTAAAATGTCCCATTAACGTATGCTTCTGGCATTCAGTGTTTTTGGTTTTTTTTTTTTTTTTTTTTTGCTCAAAGTTCACATCCTTTATACATTTTTTTTGCACAAAACAGTTCAAAGGCTTAAAAGCCACATAATTAGATCTATCACAGCATTGATCCCATTTCTCTGCTAACAGATTCTGCTTTAGTTTCATCACATGCTGCTGCAACAAAATTCCAGACCCAAGAAACTCAGGGGTGAAAGAATTTAAGTATTTCTGAATTACAAATTTCAGTCCTCTGTTACAGAGAAGTCACAGTGGTCCATTTTGTAACCACTGATCATATCTCATGCTCACTTGCTCACCTCACTCTCTCTATCCTTGTACAATTCCAAACTACCTTCCCTGGAAATGGTCCTAATATGGAACTGGTCTTTATAGATCAAATAATGCAATCAAGAATGTCCTCAAACATTCCCAGAAGCAAATCTTACTTTAAAGAATGCTTCTCAGAGGTAATCATTCTGCAAATGGGAGACTGACCCCCTCCCATCATGATCTCCTACTCTTATTCCATCTACCTTTGAATCTACTCTTATAATAAGACTATTTTAACAGCCTTTATCTCTGGCTAGAAGGTGGCATCCAATACCCATTAGGATGGAGCCAAGGACGATGCAGGAGCAGCAAAACTGAAGAAGAAAGAAGAAGCAGGAGAAGAAGAAGAAGAAGAAGAAGAAGAAGAAGAAGAAGAAGAAGAAGAAGAAGAAGAAGAAGAAGAAGAAGAAGAAGAAGAAGAAGAAGAAGGAAGAAAAAAGAAGAAGAAGGAAGAAGGAGGAAGAGGAAGAGGAGGAGGAGGAGGAGGAGGAGGAGGAGGAGGAGGAAGAGGAAGAAGAAGAAGAAAAAGAAGAAGAAAAGAATAACCATAATTCAGAACATGAAACCCTACATTAATCACCAGAAACCAGGCCAGCCTAATCTCTCCCCATCCCAAAGCTCAGGGAAATTGGCAGAAGAGGGGATGGTAAGATTGTAAGAGCCTAAAGATGGGGAGGAGCAACGATATGCAAGATACTCCACACACATTAAGGCCGAAGTAATCATAACAGGACTTTGCATGACCTGTGCAATGACCAGAATATCATTGACCCCTCAAAGTCTAGCATGGATCATAGGCACTAGGATCCTTAGAGGCAAGGGATTAACACTGCAATAGTGTTCCTATACTAAAGGGAACACAAAAAAGAGCTCTAGGCAATGTTACTGAGTCCTTACAACTCATCAGAGAGGAGGACCCAGAGGGAAGTTTGACATGAACACTAAAGGATGCTCTAAGAATGGGGGGAGGGGCACTGGGAAAAAGGAGGGAAGGGGGAAAGGAAGAAAAGGGGAGAGGGAACAAGGGGATCCAGGGAGGGGTGGAGGGAGGAAAGGAGGGAAATGAGGTACCTATCAAGTTTGTTTGAGTGGAAAAAATAAATTAAAAAAGAAAGAACCCTTCTCAGGTATGGTTAGAGGTCTGTCTCTTCGAAGTCAGGTTGATAGTCAACACTAACCATCACACATAGTTTGCCACATTTTCTTTTTTCCATATTTGTGTGTGTGTGTGTGTGTGTGTGTGTGTGTGTGTGTGTATGCATATATGTGCATATTTGCATGTGTGAAGGTACACTTCTATGCAAGTGGATGAGTACATGTATATACATGCATGTGGATACTCACTGTTTATACAGGGAAACATCCTCAGTCTTCCTATTCATTCTTTTCAGGCTTGGTCTCTGAATAACCCTAGATGTTGCCTTTAGGGGTAGTCTAGCTAGCTAGTTTGCTCTCTGGATTCTCAGTTTCTGTCTTTTGGGCTGAAATTATAGGGAGGCTTCCCTAACCACTTAGTATTTTCTGTGGGAGCTGGGTATTGTACTCCTGCTTGCACAGATGATGAGCCTTCTCCCTAGTTTGTTCTGTTTTCAACATTTCCCATCAGAACTTCATATGTATATAATCAATAAACCTGCATTTGTCATAATGTAATTATCAGACTACATAGTTACCTAAGATGCTTTTCTTGGTGGGTGTTACACATTCTATAATTTTAGACAAGTATATGGTGACATGGTTTTATCATTATAGTACCATATGGGATATTTTCATGGCCTTGTAATTCCTTGTTCTCTTCTTATTCATTTTTCTATCCTTGAAACCCATGATTAGAAGATAACTAAAATTTTTAGTTCTCATAGTTTCACTTTTTTTGTCAAATGTCATGAAGTTGGCATTACATTGCATGAGGTTTTTCCATGTTGGCTTGTTTCACTTACTAATAATATATACTGAAGTTTCCTTGGTTTCTTTTAGTTGTTTCGTATTCTTCAAACTGTATATTTCTCCAATATTTATTCAAACATTTTATGGATTCATTTCCCTATTTAAAAGCATCTTGGTTGCCTTCAATTTTGGCAAGTAAGAGTAAAATTGGTACAAACATCTAAATGATGATAAAATTTTAGTTCTATTGGGCCACCACCAAAGAAGGCTATTTCTAGATCTTATGCAAGAATATGTTTAGCTTTGTAAGAAACAAATAAATCATCATTCACAGTGGCCATACCATTAGTAGTCCTGCTAACAATGAATGATAATTTGTACTCATCGACATCTTTGTCAGTATGTGAGGTTGTCAGTGTTTCATACTATAATCATTTTAAAAGTTCATGTAAACCCACTCAGTAAGTTTTAATTTGCTTTTTCATAATGCCATATGTTGCAGAAAATCCTTTCATATATTCATTTATTACTGGGAAACTTCTTGGTGTGGTACATGCCTTATTTTATAGTCAAATACTATGTTTCCTTATTGCAGAGTTTTAAGAGTTCTTTTTACCTTGAGTAACATAAAAATGTCTTTTGTAAATATATTCTTCAAGGCTGTAACTTGTCTTCTCATTCCTCAACATTTTCTTTCACAAGTCAGAAGTTTTGTTTAAAGATGCTTGGTTTAATAATCATTTCATGAATGATGCTTTTATTGTTGTAACTAAAAGGATTGTTGTACCCAGAACTTTTTCCTGTGAACTCTTAGGCATTTCAGTAGATTTGAATTCTACGTTTAGATCTCTGTTTTCATTTTGTGTTAGTCTTTGTAAGGAGCATACAGCTTGTATTTAGGTTTATTCCACAGGTGTGAATAAAGTGAAACTCTGGATCTATGTCTGAGCTCTCTGTTCTTTTCTATTGATCTATTTATCCATTCTTTCACAAATACTTACTGTTTCAATTATGGGGACTTCATTATAAGTTTCGAAGTCAGGTAGGGTCACTCTCCAATTTGCTAACTATTGTCTTGATTGTACTGGGTCTTTCCCATCAATTTCAAAGTCATTCTCCACAAAATAACCTGCTAAAATTTTGATGGATATTACACAGATATCTGGAAAATTGACATCTCAACAATATTGAGATTTCATGTTTGGAAACACATGATATCTCTCCATATATTTGATTATTCCTCTGCATCTTTCATCAGAGCACTGCAGTTTTCCTTATACAGATCTGGCACACATTTCATTTGATTTAAACTTAAATATTTTAGTTTGGGGATATGAATTTAGACTATGTTATATATTTAATTTTTATTGCTTCTTTTGTATCTATGGCATATGGAAAATGATTGATTTTTATTCATCAATTTTATATTCTACTACCTTGCTATAATCACTAAAGAGTAGTCATAGGGATCTTCGTAAATTGGGATGATCATTTCACCTATAAGCAATTTCATTTTTTCTTTCCTTATCCATGTCTAACCTTTTGTTTTATGCCTATCAAGTTAGATAGCATTTCCAATATATGTTTCAAAGAAGTGATAAGATGTGACAGACATCCTTGCCTTGTTCCTAAACTTAGTAGGAAAACATCATGTTTTATACCAGAGATACAATGATTTTTAATAGGTTTTTGTATATATCCTTCCTCACATTGAGAAAAGTTGTTTCTATTCCTAGTTTATGGAGATTCTTTTTCAATCATGAATGGATGGAAATGTCTGTCTTTAAAGTAAAGGAGCACATTGAACCCTCAAGCTCCAGCACACCCAGAGTTGCTTGCCTCAGACACTTTAGGCATGTAACAGTCACCTTCAGTTCTCCATTTGTTGCCTTCATCAAAGTGTCTACACAAAATTGATGAATCTGTTTCCAGATTATTTTGTCCTTTATACTTCTATGGGTCTGGATTTTAGTTTTGCCAAAATTACAGCAACAACAACATAATGCACATACTTTTATTTTTATGAAGAGGGACTTTGCTATCCAATTATGCACTGAATCTGTGGGTTTTTTTTTTTCAAATTACACTTCACTATCTGGAATTGAGTTAATAGGTCAAATCTAGTTTTTCTTGTACATGGAATGGAAAAGAAAAGGAGGGCATTCTATGTGTAAAGGGAATTGATTACTGCACAATAAGTTTGAACAGTTAAGGATCTTTTTATATTTTAGGGATAAACTACAGACACTTTTATGTGCTACATGAGTGTTCTATCACTGAGCTATCTTCCAGTACTTTAGATATGGGTACTGATATTGAACTAGATATTGGTGTAGATATGGAATGTGATGAGAATCTTGTATGTGTGTGTGCATATGTGCATGATTATGTGATCAGGGTTGCCATATAAAATTTGTTTCTTATTATGGTTTATGGGTAAAATAGAGACAATGTACATGACAGAGATGTAAAAAACATTTAATCAAAGATCACATATTGAATATTTAGCTTGTACGAAGGTTACTATATGCATCATAATCAAATACAAATTTGATCTTGTACTATATTCTTTTGTAAAAAATATAGTGAATGGTGCTGGTGAGATAGTTTAGCAACGAGGTGCTTATAAGAAAACCTGGTGACTTGAGTTTGATTCCCAGAAGTCCACATGTTGAAAAGAGAGATAGACATATGAAAGTTGTCCTCTGACCTCCATTTGTATGCCATGCTATGAATGCACATTAGTTCTCCCCTCAACCCCACTTCCACTTTCTCTTTGTAAATAAGTAAAATTATAATGAATATAAATTTCTTTACATTCTAATCACTTCCCAGTATGATACAAAAGTGGTTACTAGACAATTTTTCCTTGTGGAAAAACTTGTTAGGTGTGTTTGTTTTCCAGATACTGATCTTTTTCTTTTAATCTCCAAGTACAATCTTGTCCACACAACCCACATCTCTTCCATAAAATAATGAGAAATTTTTGTCATAAAGAAAAATCTATTTAATTTATTTTATTAAAATAGTTTTCATGCTTCTAAAACAGTGTGTTATTATTGTGGAAAGTTTGGAAAATACAGAGAAAGATGCAAAAGAAAGAAAATAAAAGTCATATTTTCCCTAATACTAATTTAGGTACAACTTGGCTAACATTTTAGATGGCAGAAGTTGCTCGTAGAACACAAAAATATTTTATCTTTGAGAATTCTGGAAAGTATTATTCCCTCAAATAGTTTCTAGCTAAGGTTGAAATGAAATAATCTATGTAGACATAACTTTTAATAATTAAAAGAGCAATAGTCGTTTCTTAGTTTCAACTATAAAAAAAAGCAGAGACTTAACTAAAAGGTTACTTGCCATTAAAGGCTTTATTTACCAAAATTATAGGTTGCTAATTTATCAATAGTTTGTGCCAGTTTGGGTATAATTCCAAAGCCAGTTCAGAGTAAAAAAAAATGAATTGATGAAAATATGCCACAAGAGTGAAACTTGATGAAGGGTTGAAATGAAATCTGTGAGTTATTATTAGACTAAGTCCTTGAGGTAAGAACATGAATGAATGTAACCCTAGTGCAGATTCCTCAAGTCTTTTCCCCTCCATTTCTGCTCTTTCTAAATACATTAATAAAGCTTATGAGAATAGCAAATATTTCATTGAAATTGTGATATATTTTTATTCCTCACATGAATATTAAGGGCAGTAACTAAGTTTGTGGCTATTAAATTTCATACCCTGGCTTACAGTCTCATCCCTGCATGTTTGGGGACCAGATTTAGAGCTCCCTTAATGTCATACAGCTTTGCCCGAGGCGGAAAGCTGAAAGAAAGGTTGCAGGACAAAGCTGGGACTTACTCTACTGGGAAAGGAGACAGGAAAAGAGTGCCAACGTTTTTATAGAGAGCACAGAGCGTTGTCTGGAAGTTGGAAAAAGAAACAAAACTTTTCCAGCTATCTTTGTTGTTTGAGGTGGAAAACAGAGCTATGCTGAGGTTAGTGGTGTAGCAGTGATTTATTCAGCTGCCTTTCAGAAACAGAGTCCTCTGTAAGCAGCAGCTCTGCGGTCTCTGTGGTCTTCTCTGAGCTGTCTTTTCTTCTCACAGGTCCTGAAAGTTTATGATAGGAATTTGACAGAACACTCAGTAATTCAGAAATTAAGTTTCCGTATTGGGCTGTACTGAGAGAGAAAAGTTAAATTCTACTTCAGCAAATAGGACTCTGATAGAACTGGAAATGACCATGAAAATAGAAAAAGAATCATTTTATATTCCTCTAAAACAGTTCTATAAAAGACATCACAGAAATAATTTCTGCTTGATTTTCTACCAAAACTAACAAATGCCTGTAATAAAGACAAAAGAATAAACTGTAGTCAGTAGCCACTGTGACTTGTGTCCTGTGCTGGTTTTCTGTGGCTTTGCAAGACATGTTGCATTCCACTTAAGTCAGTCAAATGTCCTGGAAGTCCCCAACCTATTGGTAACAGAGAAGGAGCAGAAATCAGGAGATATAAATCCTTTTTATTAAGTTGAACTGCATGAAATTGCTGGCAGTATGCACTGGGTAACCGAAAAATGTTATTGCTTTAATCTCCACAAATTTGAGGTAGGTGCTGCTATTTACCTACAGCTGTTGAGACAAGAAAGTCAGGAAGGTATTAAGATTTGCCTGGACTAGAAATTCTTGTTGAAATTGGGGTTCAAATAAGGTCTGCCTGGAACCCCGGTGATTTTAGTTTATCAGGAAACAAGAAATTACAAAGACATTCCTGAAATATTTTCTCTGAGAGCCAAAATTAAACGTGATTTATGAAGTAGCAGTGAAGAAGATGTCAACCCTCCTAGGAAAGAAAGAAAAGCAAAATGGAACAAAGTAAATATAGAAAATCAAAAAAATGAACATTAATTTCTGCACTGAGGGTCAGGGTTAATGTTGTATAACAAGCCATATATCTGGAACAAAATAAAAGCAAGGATTTGTTTCTCATTGAGTAACTGAAAGATGTGATATGCAAACACAACAGTACTTGGAACTAAGAAGGAAATATACAAACTCATAGGAGTCCAGTCTATTGATAAAAAAAGAGAGTCTTGGAACTTTTTATTTTTACAAAACAGTGTTATAAACCTTTAGTAACAGCCTCAAATCATGATTCTATGACTATCATAGGAAATGAATGAATGGAGCAAGTTTTTCAGTTTGTTTATCTAGATTTAGTCAGTCCCTGACTCTGCAGACTGCAATCCTGAAAGTTTGCTTTGCTCTGTAAAGGGTTTTGAGGAATCTATTCAGTTAGGTGGTTTATTATAAGTCCTTTCATTTTGAAACTTAGATAAAGTACACTAAAACAACCAATTACTTTAGGAATCATTTTGGATTTCTTCTACCTCCTTTTGCTTGACTCTCAGATTTCCCAGGCTCATCCCACCAGGGCCTGGCATTTTTCTTGGGATCTGGGATCCAAATTCAGGACCTTCTGCTTGTGAGGCAGAATCTTACCCCCTGAACCATCTCTCTAGCTCCAAAGTTGGACTTCATAAAGAAAGATTGATTCACCCAAAGTCTTGCATTACTCTATCATGCAGGTCACATACTTGATTTAAATGTGTTCATTTGATAAGAAGTTTTATTAGAACAGAATCTTACAGTGGTAGGATCCATGGTTTGACCTTAAGATGGGAAAGCATTAGAATAGGAATTAGAATAGCTACAGTGGAAGAAATAACACCATGACCAAAAACATCATGATTAAGGGTGCAGAGATCTACAGAGCCCACAGAGCAAAGAGGGCTTCTGACTTTTACAGCTATTCCGGAGTGTGGTGGGAAGTTCACAGCATATGACATAGTCTGCTTTGTCTGTTATACATGCCAGGACTCAGGAAAGTACTGATAAGAGAGTAGCCTGGCTGGTGTGGGAGGGATCTTGGGCTTGCTTACAGCTGCTAGTAAGGGAAAGGGATTGCCAAGAAGTCAGGAGTGCGGCAGGCAAGGTCTGACTTCCGTGAGAGGCAGCAAGAGGATCAATGATCTAAGAAGTTGGTTTCTTCAGAGAGGTTACATTCTACCTGGAACACTCTAGAAGTGGAGCCAAATAGGGTTCCTTTGTTACTTGGTGATTCTGAAGGTAAAGTAACAAAAAAATCCCAAACAATTTGTAGCATATATGCCTCTATCGTCGATCTATCTATCTATCTATCTATCTATCTATCTATCTATCTATCTATCTATCTATCTATCATCTATTATCTATCTGTCTGTCTGTCTTTGCCTGTTGCTGACCAGGTCTCACTGCATATACAGCCCAGGCTGATCTCCAGCTACCTCTGTCTCCTGCCACATCCAAATGCTGAGAGTATACGCATGCACTGCCACACCTGGCTGCTCTTTTTCATTTCATTTTTATTGTCTTTGTACACTTTTATTTCTTAAATCTGTAATAGGGATCTAATATGCTTATTGAGATTATAATATTTCTCTGAAAATACAAAAAAGTTACAGCATCACTAGATAGCACCTTTTAAAGTGCTGATTAAAATATGATTCACATTTTGAAATGTTAAAGAGAAAACATTAGGGAACTATAATTAAGTCTCCAAAATGTGCTTCTTTGGTTTTGTCATAGTTGTTGATGCAATATCTCTATTTGTTTTCAAAACTATTTCTTTCATTTTTATCTTACTTTTAACCACCTAGTAAGTCCCTGAAATGGTCTTAAACACATGGTTCTGCGGATGAGAAAGAAATTGAATTCAGCTTTAGAAATGATAGTAAGAGACATGGAGGAGTTTAGATTAGTTTTGTTTACCTGAGGACAGAATGGAAAGTTGCCAAACTACATTCAAAATGTCTTTTTTTTTTTCTCTTTATTTTTTTTTTATTTGTTTCTGCTCATACAAACCCCTGTCCCCTCCCTCCCTCCACCCCTCCCTGGACCTTCCTGGTCCCTCCCCGCTTTGTCCCTTCCTTTCCCCCCTCCCTCCCTTTCTTCCAGTGTCTTTAATTTCACAAGGTCCCAACTGTTGAGTGTTGGTTGTAGTGACTGTGCTATTGGATGTCTGTTCAGGAACTGTTGGCCTAGCCCAATCAGCTCGAGGGAGTTCCCTACCCTTTCAACTATGGTTTTAATAGTCTCTGGCCTTATAGCGAGGTCCTTGATCCATTTGGACTTAATTCTTGTACATGGTGACAAGTATGGGTCAAGTTTTAATCTTCTGCATGTGGACATCCAGTTTTGCCAGCACCATTTGTTGAAGATACTGTTCTTTTTCCACTGGATTTTTTGGGCCCCTTTGTCAAAGATCAAATGGCTGTATTTTTGTGGGCTTATATCTGGGTCTTCAACCCTTATCCATTGATCTGTGTGTCTATTTTGGAGCCAATACCAGGCTGTTTTACAATTATGGATTTGTAGTATAGACTAAGGTTTGATATGGTGATACCGCCAGCAGTGTTTTTGTTACTCAGGATTGTTTTCGCCATCCTGGGTCTTTTGTGCCTCCATATGAATTTTGAGATTGTTTGATCAACTTCTTTAAAGAATTGCTTTGGGATTTAAATTGGTATAACATTGAATTTGTATATTGCCTTTGGTAGGATGGTCATTTTTATGATGTTGATTCTGCCAATCCAGAAAAATAGAGGTCTTCCCACCTTCTGATGTCTTCTGCAATTTCTTTCTTTGGGTTTTAAAGTTTTCATTATAGAGGTCTCTTACTTCCTTGGTTAGGTTTATCCCAAGGCATTTCATTTTTTTTAGGAGCTATAGTAAATGGGATTGTTTCTCTCAGGGTTTTTTCACTTCTTTCATTCTGGGCATATAGGAAGGCCACTGATTTTTGTACATTTATTTTGTATCCTGCCACCCTGCTGAACTTCTCAATTAGTTCCAGGAGCTTCCTGGTGGAGTTTTTGGGATCACTCAGGTATAGGATCATGTCATCTGCAAATAAAGATAACTTGACTTCTTCCTTGCCGATTTGAATCCCTTTTATGTCCCTTTGTTGTCTTCTGGCTTCAGCTAAGACTTCAAGTACAATATTGAAAAGAAGTGATGACAGTGGACAGCCTTGTCTAGTTCCTGATCAAAGTGGGAATGCTTCAAGTTTTTCCCCATTGAGTATAATCCTTGCTGTTGGCTTGTTGTATATCACTTTTATTATATTGATAAAGGTTCCTTCCATTCCAACCTTCTCTAGGGTTTTGATCATAAAGGGCTGTTGGATCTTGTCAAAAGCTTTTTCTGCATCTATCAAGAGTATCATGTGCCCTTTTCGCCCCACCCCGCTCCGCCGGTCCGGACATGTACGCGAGATCCAGCCGGGCCTCACCGCGCGCGCTCTAGGACCCCAGGTCAGCCCACAGGGACTCGGCTCCAACTCCCACCATCCAGCCGGAGCCGCGCAGGGGCCGAGGGACGAGGAGGACCTCCCCCTGCGCCCGGGCCCCGCCCCAGCTGCCCTCGGGTTAAAAAAGCTCCACGCCGACCGCCCATCCTCCCTTTTCGCCCCACCCCGCTCCGCCAGTCGGGACACGCACACGGTCCACCCGGGCCTCACCCCGCGCCCTAGGTAAGTCCCCGTTCAGGCCCCGCCCACCAGTACCCCAGGCCAAATACTTCAGTTTAGTGAAATTGAGAGATCTTATGAGTTAAAATGACAATGCCAAAGTCAAAGTGCAAATCCATGAGAAGCAACACTCAAGTAAACAAATTTCCCACTGAAGAAATTAATCCCATAATGTTAGACTCCAACAAGAACAAACCCCCGGAAAAAGGCCAAGAAAGCCTGACCCAGGATAACGACTTTCAAAATATGATCATTACCATGTTCAATACTATGAAAGAGGAAATCCGGGAGGAATTACATAATAGAATCAATCGCTTTGAAGAGGAACACAACAGACATCTGGAGGAGTTGAGAAAAACAGTGCAAGAAACAAAAAGTGGCATAGAGCAGTTAAAACAAACTCAAGCAGAGTTTAAAACTGAGCTAAAAGACAAGTTATCTTCAACCCAGAACGCCACAGAGAGTCTTATCAACAGAACTAATGAAGCAGAAAACAGAATTTCAGACCTTGAAGATAAAGTGGGAGTACTAACCAGCTCAATGGAAGAGGTTGTTAAAGCCAAAAAGATACTTGAGAGAAATATCCAAGAGATATGGGACACCCTGAAGAAGCCTAACGTGCGTATTCATGGAATACCGGAGCAAGAATCTCAAAATACCACCCCTGAGGAAATTTTTCAAACGATCATCATGAAAACTTTCCTCATCTAAAAAAAGAGAGGCCCATTCATATACAAGAGGCATTCTGCACCCCAAACAGATACGACCAAAATAGAAGCACACCGCGGCAAATAATAGTTAAAACACTCCACATTCAAGATAAAGAACTGGTGCTGAGAGCTTCAAGGGAGAAAAAACAAGTCACTTTTAAAGGCAAACCTATTAAAATAACAAATGACTTCTCAGTCGAAACAGTAAAAGCAAGAAGAGCTTGGAGAGACATACTTCAAGTATTGAATGAGCAAAAATGTCAACCCAGGCTGATTTACCCTGCAAAACTATCAGTCATGATCGAGGGAGAAAGAAAAATTTTCCAGCACAAAGACAACTTTAAGGGATACATGGCCACCAAATCAGGCCTTCAAAAAATGCTAGAAATGATACTCAAGCGTGAAGAAAAAAACAGGCATATCCAGGAGAACAGAAGGCAAATATAACACCATTAAAAGCGAAGCAATATACTTATAAAAGCTACTAAACATAATAATGTCTGGAATTAACAATAGTTTCTCCATTATAACACTAAATGTTAATGGACTTAATTCACCGATCAAGAGACACAGATTACAAACTTGGATTAAAAATCACAATCCATCAATCTTCTGCCTGCAGGAAACCCATCTCACCACAAAAGATAGGCACGCTCTAAAAATAAAAGGCTGGTCAACAATTCTACAAGCAAATGGAAGCAGAAAACAGGCAGGGGTAGCCATTATGCTATCAGACAAAGGTGGATTTCAAACCAAAAAAAATTATAAGAGACACGGATGGATACTACATTTTAGTCAGAGGTACAATTCACCAGGAAGATTTCACAATACTGAACATATATGCACCCAATACGGGCCCCTCCACATTCATTAAGAAAACCCTACAGCGTCTAAAGCAAGAAATCAACCCCCAACGATAATTCTTTGGACTTCAACACCGCCCTCTCTACATGGGATAGATCAGCAGGTCAAAGCTTAACAGAGACACTTTGGAACTTAATCAAACCCTGAAAGAAATGGACAGATCTCTATCGAACTTTTCACCCACGCACCAAAGAATACACATTTTTCTCAGCAGCACACGGAACTTTCTCCAAAATAGATCACATATTGGGCCACAAAATGAATCTACACATATACAAGAAAGTTGAAATCCTAACCTGTGCCCTATCAGACCACCACGGCCTAAAGCTGGACATCCACAACACATCAAACAAGAGAAAATACACTAACTCCTGGAAACTTAACACTATGATGCTGAATGAGAACTGGATTCAGGAAGAAATTAAAAAGGAAATTCAAGATTTCCTGAAAGTGAATGATAATGAAAATACAACTTACCAAAATCTCTGGGACACAATGAAAGCTGTTCTAAGAGGTAAGTTCATAGCTCTTAATGCCCACGTCAAAAAATGGAAACATCAGAAATAAACAACTTACAATGCAGCTTAAAGCTTTAGAGAAACTAGAGCAATCTGATCCCAAAAGCAGTAGAAGAGAAGAGATTAGCAAAATAAGGGGAGAAATATCTGAAATCGAGACTAAGAAAACGATAGAAAAAATCAACCATCAAAAAGCTGGTTCTTTGAAAAAATCAACAAGATTGATACACCCCTAGCTAAACTAACCAAAAAGCAAGAGAGAGAAAACCCAAATTAACAAAATTAGAAATGAACATGGAGTTATCACTACTGATACCCAAGAAATCCAGAGAATTATAACATAATATTTCAAAAACTTATACTCTGTGAAGTTGACAACACAAAAGAGATGGATGAATTTCTAAGTAAACACAACTTACCTAAATTGAATCAGGAAGTTGTGAATTATTTAAATAGTCCTATAACATATAAGGAAATTGAGGAAGTAATCTCGAATCTTCCCACCAAAAAATGTCCTGGACCAGATGGATTCAGCACAGAGTTCTACCAGACATTAAGGAGTTAATAACACCAATACTCCTTAAACTGTTCCATCAAATAGCAAAAGAAGGAAACACTACCAAATTCCTTCTATGAAGCTAATATGTTTTAATCCCAAAACCTAATAAAGATTCACTTAAAAAAGAAAACTATAGGCCGATCTCCCTGATGAACACAGACGCAAAGATTCTCAACAAAGTCTTAGCAAATCGGATTTCAAAAACATATTAAAAAGATCATTCATGGGGACCAAGTAGGCTTCATCCCCGGCACACAAGGTTGGTTCAACATACGCAAATCAATAAATGTAATTCATCATGTAAACCAGTCCAAAGTCCAAGACCACATGATACTCTCGATAGATGCAGAAAAAGCTTTTGACAAGATCCAACAGCCTTTTATGATCAAAACGCTAGAGACAGTAGGAATGGAAGGAACCTTTATCAATATAATAAAAGCTGTATACAACAAGCCCACAGCAAGGATTATGCTCAATGGGGAACAATTGGAAGCATTCCCACTTCGATCAGGAACTAGACAAGGCTGTCCACTCTCACCACTTCTATTCAATATTGTACTTGAAGTCTTAGCTGAAGCCATAAGACAAGAAAGGGACATAAGAGGGATTCAAATCGGCAAGGAAGAAGTCAAGCTATCCCTATTTGCAGATGACATGATCTTATACCTGAGTGATCCCAAAAACTCCACCAGGAAGCTCCTGGAACTAATTGAGAAGTTCAGCAGGGTGGCAGGATACAAAATAAATGTGCAAAAATCAGAGGCCTTCCTATATGCCCAGAATGAAAGAAGTGAAAAAGCCTTGAGAGAAACCCCATTTACTATAACCCCTAAAAAAATGAAATACCTTGGTATAAACCTAACTAAGGAGGTAAAAGACCTTTACAATGAAAACTTTAAAACCCTAAAGAAAGAAATTGCAGAAGACACCAGAAGGTGGAAAGACCTCCCTTGTTCCTGGATTGGCAGAATCAACATTGTAAAAATGACCATCCTACCAAAGGCAATATACAGATTCAATGCTATACCAATCAAAATCCCAAAGCAATTCTTCAAAGAAGTTGACCAAACAATCTCAAAGTTCATATGGAGGCACAAAAGACCCAGGATAGCAAAAAATCCTGAGTAACAAAACACAGCTGGAGGTATTACCATACCAAACCTAAGTCTATACTACAAATCCATAGTTATAAAGACAGCCTGGTACTGGCTCCAAAATAGACACACAGATCAATGGATAAGGATTGAAGACCCAGATATAAGCCCACAAAGTTACAGCCATTTGGTCTTTGACAAAGGGGCCCAAAGAATCCAATGGAAAAAGAACAGCATCTTCAACAAATGGTGCTGGCAAAACTGGATCTCCACATGCAGAAGATTAAAGCTGGACCCGTACTTGTCACCATGTACAAGACTTAATTCCAAATGGATCAAGGACCTTGATATCAGGCCAGAGACTTTAAAAACCATAGTTGAAAGGATAGGGAACTCCCTCGAGCTGATTGGGCTAGGCCAACACTTCCTAAACAGACATCCAATGGCACAGTCACTGCTACCAACTCTCAACAGTTGGGATCTTGTGAAATTAAAGAGCTTCTGTTCAGATAAAGAGATTGTCACACGAGCTCAAAGGCAACCCACAGAATGGGAGAAAATCTTCACTAACCACATATCTGACAGAGCTCTACTGTCCAGAGTGCACAAAGAACTTAGAAAATAAACTCCAAGGAAAACCTGGCCCAATTAAAAAATGGGCCCTGGAACTTCAAAGAAACTTTACCAGGGATGAAATTAAAATGTCTAACAATTATCTTAAAAAATGCTCCACTTCCTTCGCCATCAGGGAAATGCAAATCAAAACTTCCCTGAGATATCATCTCACCCCGGTCAGGATGGCAAAAATCCACAATACAAACAACGACAAATGCTGGAGAGGATGTGGAGAGAGGGGAACTCTCCTACATTGTTGGTGGGAATGCAGGCTCATACAGCCACTCTGGCGAGCCGTCTGGAGATTCTTAAAGAAATTAAAGATTGAAATGCCATATGACCCTGCTATCCCACTTTTGGGAATAACCCCCCATGCAGCAGAGGTTCGCCTCGATAGCACAAGCTCGACCATGTTCATAGCAGCACTGTTTACAATAGCAAAGTCATGGAATCAACCTAAATGTCCAACAGTTGACGAGTGGATAAGGAAACTGTGGTACATCTATACAATGGAGTACTACTCAGCCATCAAAAATGATGAATTACTGGAATTTGCTGGGAAATGGATGTCATTAGAAAGAATTATATTAAGTGAAGTATCCCAAACCCAGAAAATTAAGCGCCGTATGTACTCCCTAATAGGTGGCTCCTAGTACCAAACTCACCCAGCCCACATTGAGACACTCAAAAGTAAACCTATGTAACACAGTAATTGCAAGGATTATGAACAAGAGAGATGGGTTAGGAGGGCCACACCAGAAACAAGGAGAGAGGAGACCATGTTACAGCAGAGAAAATAGGCCTCCATCAAGGTCTGCAAGTAAGTAATGAGAAACCTGGTTAAGTTCACAGACGTTCTTTCCTGATCTCACCAGAAGGGGAGGGCATATAGTCTAGCAGATAAAAAGTAATCATTTTGCAAATGGGTGATGGACCCCTCCCTCAGTGAGGTTTCCTACTCTTATTACATCTACCCTTGAATGTGCTATTACAACAAGACTCCAGTTTAACAGCTTTTTGTCTCTGGCCAGGGGGTGACATACAGTGCCCAGCAGAATGGAGTGAAGGGAATTGCAGGAGCAGCAAAACTGCAAAAGAAAATCAACAAACCACAATCCAGAACTTCAGAGACTCTATATCAATCACATAGAACTAGGCAGCCTAATCTCTCCCCATCCTGGAGCTCAGGGACATTTGCGGAAGAGGGGGCGGTAAGATTGTAAGAGCAAAAGGATGGGAGGAGCAACGATTTGCAAGATTCTCAACAATAGTTGGGGCCAAAGCAATCATAATGGACTTTGCATGCCCTGCGCAATGTCCAGCGCACTGTTGCCCTCATAAAGTCTAGCATCTGTTAAGGGCACCGAGGATCCCTGGAGGCAAGGGATTGACAGCCATAGTAGTGATCTTATGCTTAAGGGGAACAAGAGAAAGGGCTTATGGAAATGCCACTGGGGTCCTTATATGTCATCGGAGAGGAGGACCAGTGGAGAGTTAGGCGCACACAATAAAGGACTCTCTGGGAATTGGGGGGAGGCACTGAGGGAAGGGGAGGGGGAAGAGGGGGGAGGGAGGGAACTGGTAAAAATTTTAAAATGTATAATTAAATTTTTAATAAAAAAAAAAGAGTATCATGTGGTCTTGAACTTTGGACTGGTTTATATGGTGAATTACACTTATTGATTTGCATATGTTGAATCATCCTTGTGTGCCTGGGATAAAGCCTACTTGATCCCCGTGAATGATCTTTTTGAATCCGATTTGTTAAGACTTTATTGAGAATCTTTGCATCTGTGTTCATCAGAGAGATTGGCCTATAGTTTTCTTTTTTAAGTGAATCTTTATTAGGTTTTGGGATTAAAACGATATTAGTTTCATAGAAGGAATTTGGTAGTGTTCCTTCCTTTATTATTTGATGAAACAGTTTAAGGAGTATTGGTGTTATTAACTGTTTAAATGTCTGGTAGAACTTTGTGCTGAATCCATCTGGTCCGGGACATTTTTTGGTGGGAAGATTGGAGATTGCTTCCTCAATTTCCTCATATGTTATAGGACTATTAAACTAATTCACAACTTCCTGATTATATTTAGGTAAGCTGTGTTTACTTAGGAATTCATCCATCTCTTTTGTGTTGTGCCTTATATTTTTAGGATGTGCCTATCTTTTGTGGTGAGATGGGTTTCCTGCAGGCAGCAGATTGATGGATTGTGATTTTTAATCCAAGTTTGTAATCTGTGTCTCTTGATCAGTGAGTTAAGTCCATTAACACTTAATGTTATAATGGAGAAGCTATTTTTAATTCTGGACATTTATTATGTTTGGTGGCTTTTGTAAGTGTATTGTTACACCTTTAGATTTTGGTAGTATTGTACTTCCTTCCCTTCTGTTCTCCTGGATATGCTTGTTTTTTCCTTCAAGCTTGAGTATCATTTCTAGCATTTTTTGAAGACCTGGTTTGGTGGACATGTATCCCTTCAAGTTGTCTTTGTGCTGGAAGATTTTTCCTTCTCCCTCTATCACGACAGATAGTTTTGCGGGGTATATCAGCCTGGGTTGACATTTTTGCTCATTCAATACTTGAAGTATGTCTCTCCAAGCTTTTCTTGCTTTTACTGTTTCGACTGAGAGGTCATTTGTTATTTTAATAGGTTTACCTTTAAAAGTGACTTGTTTTTTTTCCCTTGATGCTCTCAGCATCATTTCTTTATCTTGAATGTGGAGTGTTTTAACTATTATCATTCAAAACATCTTAATGAAATGTTTTTAAAATCAAAATTTATCATTATTCAGGTCACATACCTCCCCATAGACTACCTAGGAACTTAAGAAAAATAAGAACATACAATGGTAATCTTGAGGACTAAAGCTGGATGAATGAAGGGAAATGTCCCTATTAGTGGGATGGCCTGAAGAGAGGCAACTTGGTATTGCACAGAGGCCTGAACCCCCACAAGAGTAAACAAGTCAGAGAGAACTCTGGGATCTATAGAAGCATACAGACAGGAGTGGGAGGGAATGGGAAGAATTGATGACCAGATGAGAGGAAGGGAGGATGAAGGGAAGCAGAGATAAGTATTCAATAAGCTTATAAAAGTAGAAAAATAAAATGAAATATAAAAATTTAAAAATTATTCAAGAAACTGTGATGAACAATATAACAAACATTTAAATAAAACCAGATATTACTTGTTACTTAAAAGCCCTGCATTATTGTATTTCATAAACAGGAGTTTCTAATTGGCTTGCAATTCCCAGTCAGAGTGGCCCTCTTGGTTGATGAATATTTTTATCTAGAACTTTTGTTAACTTTTCTAATGTGGCTCAAAATATGAGAGGGTATTTTGGACAGTGTATATATAGCAATACATTTGTTTTCCTTTTGCTTATGTGCCAATATGGTCTCCAGTAACACTGGATTGAGTCTCCAATGGCTAATTCAGAATTTATCAGTATTTACCTTTGAGCGCTGAGATGGGTGTGCTTAAATTTCTAAAAGTTTGCATCAGGCTAAGAAGTTACTTTATGGAAACCTGAAGAAGAATATCTTCTACTTTCCTATTGACATTTTGGGATGCTCAGATGAATTTTCACAATGCCCTAACAAGAATCATATATTGTAATCTCTAGTATAGTATCCAGCATATAGTAATTGAACAACTTTATAATCCTTCCAATTTTCACAAGTTGAAAAACAAAGCAAAACAAAGCATGAAATCAGAAAACCAAAATAAGGCAAAAGGGAGAAATACAGTGAATGTATATCCTTTGCACTTTTACCTCAGTGGGTAAGGTGTCTATTTGCAAACCTGTGTGTGTGTGTGTGTGTGAGAGAGAGAGAGAGAGAGAGAGAGAAAGAGAGAGAGAGAGAGAGAGAGAGAGAGAGAGAGAGAGAGAGAGAGAGAGAGAGAATATATGTATGTCATTGTACACAAAGGTGGAGGTTATAGGAAATCAGAGCTGGGGCTTGAACTCAGGTCCCCAGGTTTTCTTTTTTTTTTTTTTATTAAAAATTTAATTATACATTTTAAAATTTTTTACCAGTTCCCTCCCTCCCCCCTCTTCCCCAGGTTTTCAAGTAGATACCTTACCTACTGCAGTATCTCTGGACCTACATTGTGCATGTTTTTAAGTGCAGATTAAATAAAGAAAATTATTAATCTGAAGTACAAAAAGCTCCTGACAACCAACTTTTGCTTTGCCTTCATCCAGATTTTTATGGATGGCTTTCAGCCCAGATCAACGGACTGACCTTGAATTGATGATCAAAAATGACAGGGGAAAATAGAGTCCCTGGAAACAACTGGAGATCCATGGGGAAAGTGCAAAGGATATGTAGGCTAAGAAACCTTGTGTGCTACATGGGCTCAAAGTAGTCTGAGTTTTCTGACACCTCATAAAGACCATTTTCCTCTGCAATTCGAGACCAAGATTACAGAAATATGAAAACTCACATATATTGCAGGAAAACTAGTTATCACGAAGTTTCTGTGCAAGGAAGGTTAGCAAGGAGCTTCCCACTCTGGTGATTTTAAAGTCTCCTGCAATGGAAAATTCTCTAGTTCACTGTACTTCTCCCTTTTGTCTTATTTTGTAACAAAAATGGCAAAACCTAAGGAAATAACAGAAATGATAATAACATTAGATCTTAGCCCAATAGATTAAGATTAGAGATAGGAGATTTCTGGGATTCTTCAAGGCATAGGACACAAGCAGAAACCTCAAGCACGTGAAGTCATAAACACATGTGAAGGAATTAAAAATAGATCAGATTGGGCATGTTTTCGTGAATTGAACCACCTTTTGTGTTGAAAGGTAGCTCCCACTAAGGAGACCAATGAAACACGTTTAGAATGCACAACGGTCACTTCATCACGGACCCCAAGAGTGGCACACCTAGTCTGCAAGGACACAAAAGTCCATCATTGTGTTCTGCTGCTTAAAGCTCAGTGGGGTGTTATGTGCACAGTAAAACAGTACTTTCAAAGTTAGACTTTGATACTGATTTTACCTATGTGAAACACTCTTACAGACTACATGGGATATGAGCTGGAATTTTCCCCAGTAGGGAAATTAATATTACATCCAAATCAAAATAAATTACTTTTTCTTTTTGACAAAATGATCATTAGCAGTGTTACTACATTTAAAACTTATTCATGAATATGCCAGGTGTGCTATCATGAATTCCATACTGTTGTTTCATAAGGAATGAAAACTAAATGAATCACTAATTTGTCACCTTTTACCCAACCACAAAAGCAAATAACTGCACATCTTTTTTTTTTTCTTAAAGTGTTACTCTCACAAGACAACAGTGCAGCCTTGTATTATTGGATGCACAGAAGGACTCTTGAAGTATACAGGAGCTCAGCTGTATACTCAGCTCCTAACACATGAAGTTATTAGAAGAGATATTTTTTGATATCTTTAACCCAAAGAATTTTGAAAGTGATGGACCTAGTTTAAAAGTGAATATCTGGGATTACTGCTAATCTACAGTGAAAAAGGATTTTAGAAACATTTTCCACTTGAGATCCATTGATTTGAAATGGAAGACATGCCTGAAGAGCTATTGGAACAGCTAAGGAGTCCCGTGCATTTTCTTTCATCCTGAACTGTGGCTCAACAACAGAGTAAAACCCATAATGTACAGCATTACATGTTCAAGAAAGAAAATGTTCTTGAACTTTCTGATCCTTTTGCTTTGTCTACAGTAGAGATATCTGTGTTGTTAATCCAGTGAAGAAATAGAGCAGAGGTTATTCAGCTAGGGTATCACTTAATGGGGATGAGAAAGTGCAGGTTCTCCTAGTTATTAAAAGAGTGTGTGAAAGTACTGACATTTGGTTTTGTATCAGCTGGACCTTGAGAAGTTGTCCACTTCCCAAATCAACTTAACTCATATTAAAAATACTTTGGTATGTGTGATTGGTTAACTGCAGGTGTCTGGCTATTAAACAGAAGGAAGCAATAACATGCCCTTAGAACACTGTNNGGTTTTGTGACTGGTCACAATAATTTGAGTGGGAACCAAGAGAAACACATTGTTTATTACCAATTAATTTATTTCCTTTGCAAAACTATCTTTGTTGTGCCAAACATCTGGGAGAAAAGCAAAAATCCTTAGAGATTCCTTTGCAGACGTCTTTTCTCTTTATCCATCCAATTATTCAGTTATTCACTAAATATTGTTTGGTGCTTGTTATGTCTACAGTTCTATTATCAAAAAGATTGGAGCTTAGACAGGAGGAAGCTATGCATATACTTTCTGTAATACAGAGGAGTATCATGGAATGTGTAATTAAATTCTGCGCCTAAACAGATAGCTTACATAAAGCTAGTAGTGTCGGATATGCAGGTGCTGTGTGAGCTGTAGTACTGCAAATGTTCATTGTGACTGTAGCTAGGGAGCTGGATGAATGAGAGAAACATGAAAACTTAAATTATGATTCTAGGGAGGAGAAAGGATTCAATCCAATCGAATAATGGGAATATGGTCAGACTATTTTGGGTGAAATTGGGAAAAGAAGAAAACAAGCGGAAGGTTTGCCCTAGATTAGAAATGTGATTGTTTCATAAGGTTGTTGTCTGTGAATCACTAATTGGAGAAGTAAAGCTGCTGTAATGCAGCTGCAAATGTCAAATGAGGATTGAATAGTACACAGGAGAAAAGAAAGTAGGAAGTTATTGCAGTAGAAAAATCAAGGGAAGATAATTAAGACTTGGGTTGTGATCCTGAGAGCAGATTGGGGTAGTGTTTGAACTTACTAGAACTAATTCTATTAGTAATTCAACATGAATGTATTTGTTATTTTCATGGTGCCACAAACCAAATTTGTATGGATACTGTCAAATTGGTATACACTGAGCTTAGTATCTATGTTCATTTGAACAGTCACAATGCCTGCTCTGTCTTTTGTCATATTTGATATCATTCATAAAATTGTAATACATAGTCTTACTAGTTAAAGTCATCTCACCCAAGGTGGTTATCTTGTGCTATCCAAGAAAAATATGGAACAGGCTTCGGAATATTTGTACTGGGAAGAGGTCAGGATGGGGATGCTAACTGTAGAGTTTCACAAAGATGGAAAAAAAAAGTCCAATGACTTTTAAGACAAAACATGTTGTGCAGGTACACAGAAAAAACAATCCAAGTTTCTGATCCGGATTCTTGAGAAATATAGATGACCCCAGATTGTTTGTAAAGCTACTTGAATTTTCATTTTTATCTGCATGGTTTCAATGCAGGGACATTTAGATCTAAATTTTAGTGATTCTTTATTATTATTGTGGGAAGGTATGGTTAATTCTTAACTGTGTAATCAGCAAATATTCTTTTCATTTTCATTTTTACTCTGAAAAATTCATGTAACCAAAGGGATTTTTTTTTAATATAAGTCACCTTCTCTAACACGATTATGGCTACAACTCATCTATTCTCTGTGTGTCAGTCAATTCAGGCATCTTTTAGAATTTATGTTTTGGCCTTTAAGCATATATTATGAACCACTGCCTGAACCTTTTGTTGGAAATTCTTGTAAATTGCCGTAAAATAACAAGGTGAAGGTTAATTAGTACTGATTCTATTAAACACTGAAGAAAGATTTTTATGTCACTGTAATTAGTAGTTGGAATATGGGATATTTTAAAATCCAAAGTCAGTCACAATGCCTGCTCTGTCCTTTGTTGTACTTGATGTCATTCATAAAGTTGTAATACATAATCTTATTAGGTAAAGTCATCTCACCCAAGGTGGCTTATGAGAGCAGACGTATGTGTGTAGAGAAACAGCAAGATACATCCTCTGACCTCTTCCTGTGCCTATGCATGTGCTGGTGCCTTTCTCTCTGCCTCTCATTTTCTTTGCTCTCAAAATAAAATAAGTAACTAAAATAATTTTGAAAAATTAAAAAAGGAAAGCAAGACACCTTACATGTTGCAATTACTGAATAGATGCAAATGCAAGTTAGTCTCAGAACAGTCTGTAAGGGAGATGCATGCTCTTAATTGTCTTGAAAATATTAATCTTTTCCAGCTCTGAAAATGGAACAATGAATCACCACTAAAAAAATGAATTGATGGAATTGTTCATAATTGTTTAGGAAGAAGTTTCTTAGTGTTAGATCACTTAAATATGGAAGATGTATCTGAATGAGTGAGGTAATTCAAGGAAATAAATAATTTGACATTTTCATTAGAAGACTTGGAAAAATGCTAAAGAAATTCACTTAATGATTTTTAAGACAGCTAAATAAATGATGAACACATTTTACAGATAGCAAGATCAAAGGGAGTATAACAGATCTGAGTGGATCTTGTTTGCTAGAATGTGCTATTAAATAAGATGCTAAAAAATCATACTTCGGGGTAAAATTGAAGACCTAAGATGGGTTTTCAGTCTAAGAATGGGGATGGATTTATTTGTGTGTAGTGAAAATCTCAAGTCCTAGGTATATGTGGAGTTGGTTTGGGAGAAATCTGTAGAATTCCATCCCAGGAATTATTGATCCATAGTTGAAGCAATTTTATTTATCCAAACTAGAGGAAATTGTTGACCTTTTTAACACTTGTCGTCTCAATTTAAAATGTTTCCTTAGCAATACTGCTATCATTGCTTGAAGAAAAATAAATAGACTTCAGCGCTACAATGGTTGTTTTCTGGTTTGCATATCCTTTTTTGTTTGTTTTAAAATATTTATTCATAGAAATAGATCTTTAGTGTATATTTTGTTTATATAAAGTCAACATTTTTAAGACTTTCTCTTGTCTTATTTGGAGCTTTTTGGCCTTCAAGTGTACTTATCATATTTTCTACACATTTTATTCTTTTTAGCCTTTAAGGGTTTTTAGATTTTTTAAAGTAAATTTAAGAAACCGTGCATATTGCATACACTACTTAGTCCAAAAAATTGTTTGTATTTTTTTAAAAAGTTACAAAAAGGTTGAACTCAATTAAATAACGTACACCCTACATTTTTTCCATGTTCAATTTACTAATAAAAAAGCACTTGTTCAATATTATATATTGCTTGCTCTAGTTAAGTCAGATTGTCAGATACACTTCAGTAAATTATCTCTATTTTAAAATTATATCTTAGTTCACTTTCTCTCAAAGGTGATCTTGTCCCTATTAAACTGTGTGCTCCATGCAATATAAACCAAAAAACTTAATTTCCAAATTTGTTCTTTTTGGCTGGATATCTTAACCATAAAATTATATATCTGTATCTGCACATATGGTATACTATATGTTAAATTATCATTTTAAGTAACATTTTAGCAAATTTTTTTTAATTTTTCTATTATTTATTCAATTGCACATGAATGCGTGTGTGCACGTGTGTATATGTATGTATGTGTGTGTAGAACCACGGACAAATTCGGGAACCACCATGAACCGCCTCCACCTTCTTATTTACTCTGCTCCGGGATTCACAGGCTCCGCCCTACAAGGACCAGAAACGCAGTCAACCCCGCTTCCGCCGGTGTCTATAGGTGGGGTCTAGGATCCGAACTCAAGACCTTCCTCCTGCAAGGGAGGCTTAACCCCTGAGCCACCTTTCCAGCCCCTATTTAGCAAATATTTAACCAAATTTTCTTACAAAGACTTAGACTTCGATGTCTAAACACGCTACTAAACCTATGAAGCCCTGAAACTCCAAGTAAAGTCTACTAAGATATTAAGAAAAAGAATATTAGTTTTAACCTATTGAGTTATGATTTACATATCCTTAGCTTTTCCTTAGGAATGTAACTCAAGACACAGAGGTGGAAACATCAGCTAGTGATAAGTTACTGTGAGGCTCACTTACAGATCGCATAAGCAAGTGGGATTCAAGAAAAACTACACAATAACTCAGAAAACCTTATAACCTTGATCCCTATTCCTCTGCTAGCAGTATTGGATGCAAACTCTGAGCTTCATGCATACTAGGCAAACACTTTAATACCAAGCTACAGCCCTGCCCTCTACCTCCATCTTCACATGATCCTTTATCCTGAGTGTCAACATCAATTTGATAATTTGGGGGGAGCTGCCTATGTGCCCTCAAGAATGAATGTATCTATTATATGGATAAATCATTTCCATTTGTCTACAAAAAAATCAAAATTTACTTTCGAAGGAACCAACTTAGGGAGAAGTGTAATCTTTTTCTTTTCTTTTAACATACCCCACCCTTAAAAATCCAAAAAATTATCTCTATTTAGGAACTTTTACTCCTCTAATCAAGAACAAGCTGAAAGAATGTTTATTTTAAAGGAATTTTAATTAAATTTTTGCATTACCTAATTCTTATTCACACACATGCTATTTTGTAGAAACTCAAAGAAACTCTTTGAGTCTTAAGAATAAGAAATTCAATTTTGCCAAGTATGCGTGGGTGCCAAGAGTTTCAAGTTTTACTTAAAATTAAATTACAACTTCTATTTGAGGAAACTTGGCAAAACCCTGGCAACGAATCGCAACTGGAAAAAAAAAGACGCTTATGAAAAAGTGGGTTGTTGGAACCTAACAAAATAGTCAAACAATGGAGGAAATGCAGATGAAGATTCTCCTTCATGACTGACAGCTGAGCTACTATGAATTTGTGAAAAAAATCCTGCTGCAAATGGGGACAAATATTTTGAAATGTAACATTTTTTACAATAATATGATAATAACCACCATATAGCTTGTGTAAGTGCTTACAGAGTGTCAGGTACTCTGACAAAAGCTTTATACAGTTGATGTAATTTAAATTTTTTCAGTAGTAACAGGAGGCAAACATCATACTAGACTTATTTTGCTGCTGCTAAACTGAGCAAGAGCCATGTTAGGTAACTCTGCCCGGGTATGCAGCTACATAGAGGTGGGGCCTGGAATTTGGGCTGAAAGATGTCATCTCTGAACTAGGCTGTACTCCAGTGACCACGAGGTATCCTTATTAAGTACAAATGTTTATTTTCTGAGAAAAACATGAATCATGACTATCATTTCTTCTCCCTCTGGAGAAAACTTTGTCTCGTTCTTCAGTTCAGAGAAGAAATGTTTAGTAAATAGAGGAAAGTACTGAAATGTCTTTCATTCTGATTATCTTAAACTTTTTTTTCTATTCTGGGTCCTACAGTATTTTGACAATAAAGTTACATGTTACTTTTATTCAAAAAATAGCATATGTAGATAACCATGGGTCAGCATTTCAGAAGATACAGATTTCATATAACTTACAGAGTTCACAATTTCCCTTCTTTCTATACAAGTGTTTTCTAGAAATTTAATTAATTTTGTTGTTGTTGCTGCTGTTATAACCAGATGGGAAACTCTGTCTTTAGCTACCATATGCTGTACATATTTGCCAGATGTGTTACTTATTTAATAATAAAAATGTGGTACTTAATTACTTTAGATCACTATAGATATAAAGAAAACTAACCAGGAATGCTGTCTTATACCTGTAATCCCAGCACTCAGAAGGCTAAAGTGGGAGAATTGCCATGAATTCAAGACAAGTCTGGATTACAGAGTGAAACTGCTCCAAAATCGATAAACATATAATAAAAACACACACATACACCCATGCACATATACACAAGAGAGAGAGAGAGAGAGAGAGAGAGAGAGAGAGAGAGAGAGAGAGAGAGAGAGAGAGAGATTAATATTTATTGATTTAAAGCTGGAATTCATGTAAAAAGGAAAGTGCTTGCATTGAGCTGACTTGACTTGAATATGAATGATACATTAGAGTTTTTAATGTATTAATATCTGAGTCTTATGTACTCAAAATTGGATTAAGTATGTAACTCAAAAAAGTTTAAATGTTAAAGATTTCTTGTCCTATGCTTGAAAGTTTTAGATTTTCATCCAGCACTCCCTGTAACACAAGACAAGCTTTCAATATAAGATACAGGTAATTATTTCTCCTCCTCCACTAGAGTTTAGCTCCTAAACATCATAGCACTTTTAATGTAGATACTGAGAATGGCATCATGTACACAATTGAAACCTTTCTAAATTTCCACTATCATGTTCTCACTAGAGATCCTCTCTAGCCTCACAGAACCTAGCCTTGTTCCTGATTTTCTTACTGTGTCTGAGGAGAATTACTATATCCATGTCTATCTAGCATGCTAACTTTCTTTATTCCAGGACCTTTACTCTTGGCCACTCATATTTGGATGTCCTCTGTCAGTGAGTCCTCTCTGCCTGTGACTTGGGACATGAATATCCAGGTTTTCCCCAATAAGACTTGAGGAGTCGGTAAACATTACTTTCATCCTCATGTTTATTCTGCTTGTCTTTCTCTACATCTACTTTCCCATTCTACAAAATCAAGAGGATACCTCACAAGATTATCAACACAAGCAATATAAGCAGACATGGGAAGATTGTAGAACACTGCTTGACACTACAGAAATACGGTGATGGATGTCATTATTCACAGTGTTGGTAGTAGTTTTACTGTCCTGGCTTCAGTTCAGGCATTCCAAAAAGCGTATGTGTCCAGTTGGTTCTCATTCACAGGAATTAACAACCTGAAATTTATAGTTTAAGAATTAAAGTTAAGCATATTGATTTGATAACCTCCCTGATATCTAGTACGTCCTAATGCTAAACATAATGTTATGTATATAACCTCTCCAATCTAACCAAATCAGATCACGTTGGGAGTGTCACATGGGAAACCCGAGAGTTATGTAAAACACGTATATCAATGTGTCCTTGGTCAGCAGGGTCAATGGAATTTCCTGTCTTCCATGGCTGATGTATTAGTTCCTTCTTTGTCCAAGCTCCTGTCCCTGAAACTGACAACAATATCTCTTTACTCTTGTCTTCTCTACCAGAAGAGAAGTGTTCTGTGCTGCTTCCTGTTAGATTCCCCTGGGATTCCCAAGGACCACCACAGGACTTTGCTTGTAAACAAGCTGGGTTTGATCATCTTAGATAAATCTTTTTACCCTGCTTGTGATGATTTTTGACACGTTAGTCATTGTACGAGTTGATTCAATAGATATTTTAGGACTTTCAATGTGCCAGATACTGAGGTTTAAAGAATATAATGCTAATCCTATCCTTGAGGCCCTCATAGTTCATGGAGAAAGGGTTTCCAAATTAGACTTCTTAATGTATTGCGATGAGTGTTGTAGTTTGGATGTAAAATATCCCTCATAGACTCATATACTTGAATACTTGGTGCCTGGCTGGGGTGTTTTATGATCCTGCTTCAATTCTTGTTCTCTTTCTCTCTCTCTCTCTCTCTCTCTCTCTCTCTCTCTCTCTCTCTCTCTCTCTCTGCTTCCTTGCTTTCAGTGCAATGTGAATCACCAGTCTCGTGTTTCTGCTGCCATGCCTTGCCCACCATGATGGACTCTGACTTTCTGTAAGCCAGAAGAAATGATTTTGTCCTTAAGGTACTTTGGTTAAAGTACTGTATCATGGCAACAGGAAAGGAAACTAAGACAGAAACCCTAGTTAAGTCCATACTAATCTATCTCTTATAACAGCATATACCAACCATATGGGACAAACTGATATTCTTGAATCACACAGTCTGTAGGAGTTAAGCTGCAAGTTTTACACTCAGAGATATTTTTTCAAGCACTGGTGATGGGTAATACTAAATCATTTATTTACACTTCCTTTATTTTTATCCAAGACATGTATTTTCTGTTGAAGAAAGCACATGAGTATGCAAAGGAGTAGAATGCAATATTTTCCTTTAGACATGGAGATGTTATTTAAGTTTCACTAGCTATAGAGATACCATAACTTCTTAAGTCCAAAAAAGTACATTCTATCCTTAGATGTGTGTGTACATTGGCACACATTCATATTATGAAGAAAAGGAAAGAAATGTTAACATTTGTATTATTCAAAATAGTATTTTTGGCAAAGAGAAACAAGTTTGTATTCAGCTAAATATTTACTATTTTTATTTGGACCAAATGTCTATACCTTCAGTACTTTGTAGTTCTTTTTAAAAAGCAGTTTGTTGAGTTGTACATTGCATGAAAAATTGTACTGTGGATTGAAAATGTATTTTACCAACTTTCAGTCAATATTGAATATACAGTAGGAACTGATTTCACTGTATTAACTTTACATTGCCAGTCTAGTTCTAGAATAATTTTTACAAAACCTTATAATGACTGTATTTGCACATTTTTATTTTCACAAGAAGAGATAGAGTAAATGATTCTGACCCTAGGGAACCACAAATTAGATATGTGTAAGTCTGATTCCATAATAGTACGAGGTAGAATTTTCTCCACCATGCGTTAGTTAACAGACAACTTTCAGGTTTCCTCCTACTTCTGTCATTGGCATGATTTTATTGTCTTTGGTCTCTCTGAGTAGTGTGTCAGTGTTTCCCACGTTTCTTGGGTTGTTGCCTTTGGTTGTTTTGTCAGTCAGGCTTCTCTGGAGGAGTAGCACAGACACAATAAGTACATTTATATCTATATATATGTACATATCAAATCAGAATCTAGTAGACTGGCTTATATCATAGGAGCAGAGTAGTCCATTCACAGGCTACACAGAATGAGAACCTAATAGCCATTCAATGCCTAAGCTGGGTGCCTCAGCAGTTCTAATCTAGTGCTGACAGTTTTGAGGATTCCTAGAGAGATGCTACTCTTCAGTCCACCTCGGAAGTCTGAAAAAACTGGGTTCTGATGTTAGTGATAGATGATGTGGTAGAGACAGGTTCATCATCATCATCATAATCATCATCATCATGAGCTTATCACTGTCAAGAAGTGAAGGCAGGCAAGCAACACTACTGTATTTCCCTTGGAACTCTGTATTTGGGCCAGCAACAGAAGGTGCCACCCACTCTGCGCTCAGCTGATTCTTCTTGGAAATGCCCTCACCTACCCAGGAGTGTGTCTTCTAGTCCCCTCACCTACCCAGGAGTGTGTCTTCTAGTCCCCTCACCTACCCAGGAGTGTGTCTTCTAGCCCCCTCACCTACCCAGGAGTGTGTCTTCTACCCCTCACCTACCCAGGGGTGTGTCTTCTAGCCCCCTCACCTACCCAGGGGTGTGTCTTCTAGCCCCCTCACCTACCCAGGGGTGTGTCTTCTAGCCCCCTCGACTACCCAGGGGTGTGTCTTCCAGATCCAATCAAGTTGATAATCAGGACTAGACATCACAGTTGTCTTCTCTCTGTTTCCCCTGGTCTTATTCATGCTCATTAACTTAGGTAACACCCACAGGTTACTGAGTCCTTCATTGCATTTATAGAAATTTTGATTTCCTAAGGAAATGATTAGAATTTCCCATCAGTCCCTTCTGTCCTCAATAGAAATTCCTTCCTTCCACCGCATCCCCTTCACAATGTCATATCCTCCCCCTAGACACTAACCCCTTCTCATCCATGCTTTTCTTACTTTTCCATCCCTGTGAGGCCTACCACTCAAGTCTGCAAGGGACTTCCTTTGTTCTCTGCTTCCCTGAATGTGCTTTTGTCAAAGCCTGAAAGGCTAAAAGTCCCTCTCAATGGTCCCACCTTTAACGTTTTTAACCTACAACTCACTGCCCTGTTTTTTTTTTTTCCAGGTTTGTCTTAACTTTAATAGTGATGTTCAAATTTTTCCCCCACATTTTATTTTTTTCCCAGTCATACAAGCTCAATGGGTACTCCCGTCCTCTCCCTCCCTCCTCCCCTCCCCATTCCCCCTTGCACTCCCTCCCTTTTCCTCCTTCTTTTCACTCCTCTTCCTCTCTCCCTCTCCCCTCTCCCAGTGCCTCCCCCTTCCTCCCTCCCATCCCTTGGAGCATCCTATTGTGTGAATGCTAAACCTTCCTCTGAGTCCCCCACCCTAGTGAGGGGTAAGGACTCAGTGGCATAGCCTGGAGTCCTTTCTTAGGCTCCCCGTTAGTATGGAAACTCTATTATGACTGTTAATGCCTTGCCTCTAAGGATCCTACTGTCTGGAGCCTTCTTCCCTGTAATCCATGCTAGACTTTGAGGGGTTGTTGACATGTCAGCTATTGTGCAGGGCAAAGTCGGATTCTGACTATTGAAGCCCTATCTTGTGTGGAGTATCTTGCATATGTTGGTCCTCTCCATTTTTAGGCTCTCATAATCTTGCCACCCTCTCTTTTGCAAGGTTTCTTGAGCTTTAGGACGGGGAGAGATTTGATTGGTCTGGTTCTAGGTGAGTAATATAGGGTCTTTGGTGTTCTGAATTATGGTTTGTTGTTGTTTTCAGTTTTGCTTTTCCTGCACCACCTTTGGCTGCATCCTGATTGGTAGTGAAGGTCACCTCTTAACTAAAGGTAAAAGACTGTTTAAATGCAGATCTTAATATAAGAGGAGACTCAAAGGTAGATGGAAGAATAGGAGTAGGACACAGCAATGAGGGGGGTTCAGTGTTCCATTTCACTGTCCTGTTCTCATCAGTGCTCTCTCACAAACACACATCCTTCACTGGGACCCATCAGGACTGCCTGCAGGATAAAGTTCAAACTCTTCACTAAGACGCACAAACCCTTCCATGATCAGGCCCAGCAGTGTGTTGCTTCCTGGCTCAAGTCTATATACAGTGTTCTAACAGCTTTTTACCCCAGATTCCTCTTCTGTTCTCACTGGTGCCTGGTTTCTCTGTTCTGTGTGTGTGTGTGTGTGTGTGTGTGTGTGTGTGTGTGTGTGTGTTTGATGCTGTTTATTCCATTTGGAATGTGCCCTTCTCCTTTCCTCTGTCTAGGAAATTCTCATGGTTTGAGTCCCATTTCAATCCTTCCATGCTTGAGATGTTGTCTCTACCTTTCCAATGCAGTGGAAACTACTCCTGTGTTTTTCTTGCTGTGTGGTATCAGCTTGGTGAATGTGAATGCACACCATTCAGTGCTGTAATAATTTATTTCTGTGTCCTTTTTTTAACTCCACCGAAGTCTGAATTCCCTTTGGGCAGTAACCTTTCAATCACCCACCATTCCCTAATACCCAAATGTGCTTGACATGTATAATCTCTCTCAACTAAATGTAAATTTTTTATTAATAATTAAAGGAATATCAAGGAAAGTACCATGTGATTCTTTGCTCACAGCCACCACCAAGAATAACATGTTTCTAGTTTCTTGGTGACTTGGTGTTAACATTTGCACACACGTATGCTCACTAGCCTATAGTTTTCTAAAATTATCCAAGTTGTGAAATGGTATTGATAGCCTTCCCTAAAAATAGCCCTGCCCCTAAAAATTCCAACTGTTCAAATCTTGTCTGAATGATGCTGAAGTCAGAGGCTGCATTAACTTTCTATGAATCTAAAAGATAACTTTGAATCACATTTACTTACCTTAGAGGGTTCTATAGCTTCGTTACTGGTTTGCACAATTCATAAAGATGATGACATCTAATTTTCCCCAAACATTCCAAAATTTTATGATCTTTCCTCTATAACCATGATAATTTTTTCTTGCAATTATTCTCTCTCTACCAGTTCTTTCCTTATGTTGAAAGTTTCACATATTAAAAATTCAAGGGGGGCTGGAGAGGTGGCTCAGGGGTTAAGCCTTTGTCTTGCAGGCGGAAGGTCCTGAGTTCAGATCCTAGACCTCATGTATAGATGCCGGGCAGAAGCGGGGGCGGCCTGCATTTCTGGCCCTGGTAGGGCAGAGCCTGTGAATCCCAGAGCAGAGTAAAGAAGGAGGTGGAAGTGGTCCATGGTGGTTCTCAAATTCGCCCGTGGTTCTACACACACACATACACACACACAATTGAATAAAAATAATAAATAATAAAAAAATTTTAAAAATTCAAGGACAATCATGTATTCAATGATTTTTATAGTTAAATTTTGTCATATGTCTTCTATCTGTTTATGATAGTTAATCCTGGGTGTCAACTTGAAAAGCCTGGTATTAACTAAGATCAGCTGAGCCCACACCTGGGAGAATAAACTGAGACCACCTGAAGGGATTATACCCCCTAGATCCCATGGGAACCTCCATAGATCTCATAGGAACCTTTCAGTAATGAACCATATAAAAGGGACCACAGAATATAGGAGGAGAGACATTCCAGGAATGCTCAAACCATGCGGAGGTCTGCTGTGACTTACCCTGCCTGCCAGCCTCAGTCAGCCATGCCATCTCTGCCATGAAAGACTGACTGTATCTATTCCCCCTCTGTAACTGTAAGTTGAATAAATCTCCCTTTCTCCCATAAGTTGTTTGACTTTGGGTGCTCTCTCACACCAATAGTAAAGAGTAACCATTGCACTGTTCATATAGTATTAATTTTCCCCCTTATTTTCACATTTTTGTTTGTAGTGTGCATGCATGTGTGTATGTGTATTTATTTCTATGTGAGTTCATTCATGTATGAATATGCATGCACCTCTGTACTACGTGGAGAGGATATCAAGAATCATCCTTAATTGCTCTTCCATTTTAGCTTTTTTTTGAGGCTGAGTCTTTAATCAAGCACATAGCTTTATGATAGTTTTAATCAAGCTACTCTACTTGGTCCAGGTATTCCAAATGCAGAAGTTAGTTTTACTATTATTAATATTGCCAATGGATAACTGAGCCTTTATATGGTTATCAATAGCATTAATAATATGAATAAGTTAATATTCTTTGGGTACATCTGATGTCAAGCACTTAAGAGTTACATAGCTTGAACAAGCCTATAAGAGATTGTCTAACTGATGTGTAAAGATCCTACCCATAGTGGATGGGACCACCCCTAGGCAGATGGAGAAGAGAGAGAAAACTGGTTGGTTTTGACAGACTAGCAAGCTACAAAGCTTGCTGGTTTTGTAGCAATTCCTGTGGATATGATGTAGCCACTTCCTTGGCTTCTGATATTGGTATCATTCTTCTGTTATGATGATCAACCTAGAATAATGACCATGAATCGAAATACATTGCTTCTTCAAATTGTGTGAGTCGTTTATTCATTACAGCAGCAAAACAGGAAGCTGAGACACTGAGTCTCCACATTCTGAGGCTAGACTCGTAGGCAGCACCCACACCCAGCTGGCACTTCTGTGAGCTCTGGGGAAGTGAAATCTAGTGGTCTTGCCTGAGTTGCAAGCTAATCAACCACTGGGCTATGTTCCTAATCCCAGATTATCCACTTAAAGGAAATTTATAACTTTTCAAGAATGTAGCTTCTAAAAGGTACTTCACTTTGTGGTAAATGAAACTCATGAAAATGAAATTTATGAAATTTGAAACTGGCGCCTTCCCACTGTAATGAGCTGTGTGTGTGTGTGTGTGTGTGTGTGTGTGTGTGTGTGTGTGTGTATACATGCATTTGCATGTGCACATGTGTACAGTAACTATACATAGAAAGAAAAAAATTTTAAAAAGGTCCATTTTAGTAATAACTTATCAATCCTGTTCTCTTTCTGAGCCTGTATCTTTATCATTTTAATGATTTCTCTCTCAAAATGTGGCATTGTTAGGACATCTTTTGTCATGAAAAGTAAAAGCTGTGAAATGTAAACACACTTTCAACTTAATGGCAGTAAGCTAACATTCTTTGGGTACATCTTATTCAGGGCACTTAGTAAGTGTCTTGCATAGATAATTTCATTTTGATCATGAATCAAAATGGAAACATTGAATGAAATGTTTAAATGAAAAGTAGAATTTCTATTTGTTAAATCAGAAACTTTCTGAATAATTTTTATCTTTAAAGGCTTCAATTCCTAGTCTGATGTGATCCACACTTACACAGATAAATTTATAAATTTGTTAATAAATAAATTAATCTCTCTCTTCCTTTTTTTCCTGGTTTTAATTTCAATCCGAGATAATAAATACACCTGGTGAAACAAGAACTCAATCAAATGATCTTCAAGATAAGCAGTCAGAATCACTTGGATCTTTTCTGTTTTGTTACTTTTTCACTAATAGACAACAGCAACCAGGGAACAAAGAGATGCCAGAGGGATGAGTGACCCTCAGAGAGATGCTGTGGTGTTGAAAGCCATCAGCTACTGAGCAACATGGGAACCAGTTCCCTACACCTTCCACCTCCTTCACAACTGTCAATCAAATTGACTATAGGGAAAGTCTTTTCTTTCCTTAGAACTTTTTCCTTTAAAGTCTTGGTAAGAACCTATATTGTACTACTCTTCTACTTCAAATCATCTTGGTAACTTTCCTATATTGTTGACTTCTTTTCTTGTTGTATAAAATATTTTATTCTCTCTGCAGATTTCTTAAATTTCATTATTTTTAATTCTCCCTGCTATTTTTGTTTATCTTTAATGTGAACCACCCAGAAGGAGTTTTGAAATTTGAAGATGCTAAATGTCAATTGTGCAAATCAACTTAGGTCAAGTGATGGTATCCAGATCCAACAATGATGACAGAATACTGTGTGGCCAAGGATATTCTTGGGTTTGAATTTGCAGCTGCTGCAGTTGAATCATAGAGGTTGAAACCTGACCAGAAATCAATTATCCCACAAAATTTACAAGTATACCTTTATATTGCAAGAAAATAAGCATGTTAATATTATTTCTTGCTTTTAGTTCACAATTTAATCGTTAATTGTCATGCAGTATATTTATCCTTTAGTTATTTTATGAGGAATCTGTTTTATTCTTTAAGCAAATACAGAGTACAATAGTAGAGTGAAACTGAACAGAGTTTATATGCCACAACAAAACACTGAGTTTATACCAAGCATTACATGTATATATTATGTATATAATATATATATATATGTTAAAAACAAACTCATGTTTCTACTCAAATAAGTTCTGATTCTCACCTCATTTGAGTGATTATGAACACCAAGATTAAATATAAGGTCACTGGCTGACCCATATGCCCTTTCTACATACAGAGTCTATGCATTTCCACTTAAACAGACTGATCAATGCAAGATGCCCTTTATCTTTTTTTTCATTTTTCTCATAGTGATCCCTTTTATCCACACTTGTGACCGATGCACAAGAAATGTGCAAATGAAATGAAGAAAGGTAAATAGACATTAAAGGTAAAGTGATCTCAGGATATGCCTTTTTGGAGCAATGGCATCTCCATATGCCAGTAGTTACAACTGCCACCAAGAAAAGGGGCTGTACAAGCCATAATTGAAAAAAAATAACTTCACAAAGCATTAGAAACTCAGGTATTGGCAAGTGCTTCAACCATGTGGATGTGTTTGCCCAGTGAATAATAAAGGGACTGAGAGGATTTTATTTACTCTATCCAAGCTTGCTCTTTTGTAGCAAAGTGACATTTCTGATCACTGGTCTGGTTCAGCAGGTATGCAGAGCATGTAGTTGCCTGGGCTGGTCAGAACACTTTCCTCAACTCTTGGCAAGAATTGAAATTAGAGTACAGTTTTTTTTTTAATTTTTTTATTATCATTTATTACTTATTCAATTGTGCGTATATGCATGTGTGTGCGTGTGTGTTTGTAGAACCGAATTCAGGAACCACCATGGACCGCCTCCATCTCCTGTTTACTCTGCCCCGGGATTCACAGGCTCCGCCCTACCAGGACCAGAAACGCAGGTCGCCCCCGCTTCCACCAGCGTCTATATGTGGGGTCTAGGATCCGAACTCAGGGATTAACCCTGAGCCATCTTTCCAGCCCTGAAACTAGAGTACAGTTTTAATAAACGAGCAGGGTCCAGGGGTCCACAGCATGCTTCCAATGAAAAGAATCCAAGCAGGAAGTTCTGGGAGAAGGGAAACCAACTCCGGAAGAAATGCTACTTACATCTGTTAGTGACTCCTTCGATGGAGACCTTTAAAGAGAATTTATTTGGTCTCCTCTCCATCTGATTTAATAATACCTTGTCTGTCCTTAATTACTCATTCAAATGTACACTCCTGTTGAATCAAAGATCAAATACTGAAGCATCATGAAAACATAGATGGAAATAGATCAATAGGGTAAAACAGCCAATGAATCTATAGATAGGAAAACAGTACACCAAACTGTTCTGTAAATAGCTGTTATTATACCCATAGATTTGAAGAACACCTAACACTCAGCCTAGAAATCTTCTATAACCGAGGTGGATGATCTTAACCTCCTGACAGGATGCAGCCTAGACCAGTGAAGTGGACAACAATGGCCAGTCATAATGAAGAATACCAGTGACCCGCAATCAGGCCAGAATCAGACTAACCTAATCTCTCTTCATCTTAAGGCTTTGGAAACCTTGCAGAAGAGGGGGCAGTGAGATTGTAAGAACCTAAAAATGGGAAGGTCCATTGTTGGACAAGACATTCAATTCAAGGGAGAAACTCACTGCAGTGAGACTTATCCTTATGAGACCTGCATAATGACTGGCATACCAACATGCTCTCATAAGACTCTAGAGGAACTCAAGAGAGATAAGAACACATAGAGGAAATCTTCAGAACTAAAGCTGGATGAGTAAAAGGACATAATCTTATGAGTGGAGTGGCTTGAAGAGAGGCAACATTGTATGCCACAAGAGGTGTGAACTCTCACAAGAGTAGACAGACCAGAGAGAACTTGGGGTCCTTAGAAGCAGACAGACAAGAGGGTAGGAGGGAGTAGAATGGATTAATGAAAGGAAGAGAGAGAAATGGGAAAGAGGGGGGATGGAGGGAAGATGGGTGAGTACGCAATATGCTTGTAAACTAGAGAAATAAAATAATTTTTAAACATTTAAAAAGCATTGATGAAAAACAGAACTTAAAGGAAATACAGAAAAATAGACAAGTCAAGGAAACTTGGCAAGTCAAGAAGGCCTTGTTGCCTTCTTTCTTGTATAAAATATTTTATTCTCTCTGCAGATTTCTTAAATTTCATTGTTTTTAATTCTCTCTGCTATTTTTTTTAAACTTTAATTTGAACCACCCAAATCCTGGTGGATTCAGCCCCTTTCATTGTTCTCTGGGGTATTTTGATCAGTTCTGTGCACATCAGTCCTGAATGTCAGCTCTATTGTGTTTGTGCAGAATAGAGAGAACTTTATGTGATTACACGAGGCAATGCTTGCTACCGTGCTTTAATGTGGCACATTAAAAGTTAGTTCATATGCTACTTCTGGTTCTCAACTTGTAACATAATTACTTTTACAATTCTTCCCCTTATCTAGTGTAGTTTGGGACTAGAAGATTCACATCATTGACTTAATAATCAATCATTAAATCTCATTTTTAAAAATTATAACACCTTGTATAGCACACTGTATTCAAGGCTAAATCTAATTATAGATGATTTCATTAGACTCAGTGTCAGAGGGAAATATTAAACTTTGAAGGTAAGAATTCAGTTTCTCATATCCCTAAATTCACACTCTAGAAATAATTCCTTCATAGTGTCATATAGATTCTAGTAGAAATGCAAGTCTTTTAGAAATAAAACTTAAAAAATAAGTCTGATGTCTACTACTAATTCCTTAAGAGTAAAACCTTGAAGATACACTGTATGATCTTTGAATTGTTTCTGGCACCTAGTGTGACCATGTGATAAGGGCTCACTAAACACACAATGGATAAATCAATAAAGGCCTGATGGTTGGGGAGTCCATTTGTGACCAAAGGACTTTGCTGTACTACACTATTGCTATACCAGACTATGATGTACAGACTATTGCTACCAAAGGACAATTAATATCACAAAAGATATCTCAAGTCACCAATGAGAAATACCAAGGAAATGCTTTGAATTTAGGAGTCAGACTCCAAGGCTAATCACTGAGCACACATTTGTCTTGCATAAAAGAACTTTTTCAACTGAAATTATTTAATAGTCAGCTCATGGTGGAGGACTTATAAGTGCATATCACTTGAGGTTTGTCCTGATGAGGATATCTACTTGGAATCATCATAGCATTGATATGCTCTCTTAATAATGCAAATGTGTTTGAATGAGTGAGGAATACAATAGCAAGTGGAGAATGTAGGAATATCAGTGACAGTAGCAAAGACCCCAGCTCAGATGAAGACTTTCTTTAAGTTAAGCTCAGTTAAAAGTTCTTCAGAGGAAAGACTGTGCAGTGCAAGGAAACACCTTTTGTGAGACATACACAGCTTCCGTCTCCCTTCTGCAGTCTGCCCCCTTTTCTCCTCTGTAACCATCTGAGATTTCCTACTTCTTCAGACTACTGAGCGTTTCCCATTTCTCTCCAAGGTCAGGCCACAAGTCAAAGTGCAGATTCTATTTGCAGCTGTATAGAGGCCACCTGTATCTTCACATCTATCTCGCTGTCATCTCAAACTAAAGGATGGAAAATCTGAACTCACACACCTTTAACCAAACTTTCATGCCTAGTTGCCTTATTTTGCCTTTCCTGAAGCTACTTATTGAGGTGAAATAGATAAAAGATAAATAAATAAAAGACAGATAAACCGTTTGTTCTTTCTTACAAAGATGAGGAGTTTATACACCCAGAAGCGTGTTTTCAAGAATTCTCCTTGGATAGTGATAAAGCTAACCAAAAGAAGTAAAAGATCGCATGAAAAAAAAATGTTGACATTAAACTTTATTGCCAAATTCATGCTACAAATCTAATAATGGTTTCCACAAAACAAGCTGAAATTAGTTTATATGATGTATCAGTTCCTTGACACAGCACAAACACCTATAGCAAGTGAAGTAAACAAAAGCAATGTGGAAAAAGAGAATAAGACTCTCCCTGCTATGGCAGTAATGTTCCTTGTATTGTCCTATCTTGGTCCTTAGGTCTCATTGTGAGGTGTGGAGAGGTGATTAAGCCATTGAGAGTTAGGGCTTCCTCAAAGAAGGTAATTGTCTCCTGGGAGTTATCTTCCCTAGAAGGTTTATGGTTTCACAGAATGAGGTCTTAGGCAGTAGGTTGCTATGAATAGAATGAGACTGTGCCTTCCTGCTTTTTGGTTTTCTTTATTTTCTTCATTTTATGCTCCCATGTGATATCATCTGTCACAAGCTCCTCACTGGTGGCTAAGTGGGGCTTCTTGACCCTGAACCTAACCAAGTCTCTTTATGAAGTGGCCAACATCAGATATTTTGTTATAGCAACGTAAACAAGTGCATGTATCCTCAGGAATATCCACTAGTCAGAGAGGATTAGTAGAATTCTCTGTGCTACCTAACTTACTGTCACAGTGACAAAATACCTTTAATAAATAACTTAATACAGGGTAAATACCAGGCTGTTTCTTAGTTTCAGTCACAGTGTTTTGAGACTGTGATAGCAAGCATTCAAAAAGAAGCATGTGGTAGAAGACATCCACTCACTTTGTGTCATCTGGGAATCAAAGAGAGAGGGGGAAAGGGCCCAAGTCCCAGTATTCCTTTGAGTCTCAGTGTTCATGGGCCCGAGAACAAAGACAAATTAAAAACAAGATAATATAAGTGTTTCAAGAAATTTAAAAATGAAACAATTTCTCCATGAAAAAGGTCAAAGAGAAAACTAGAGCGTATCATGCTCAGCTCAGCAATGATTGTGCTATGCGCTGAGGGTCTCCATGTTTCTTCCATTTGGTTTTCATTGGACTTCCCAACTCTAGAGCTTGCAGTTGTTACCATTTTGGAAAATGTTGACTATGTTTCATTGGATTTCTTCTCTTGCTCCCTTTTTGAGGCCTCAAAAGCTGTGTGCTGCTGAGGTGCAGCTCACTGTGGTTATCATTTTTCTTTGATGCGTTTTTCTTTATTTCTATATTTAATATGAGTAGCTTCACATAAGTCCTTTCCACATTGATTACAAGCTTGCTCTGCGCTTGAGGCTTCATAGGTCTCAACTCACTGCTTTCCTTCCTTTTCATTATTTAATAAAACATTGTGTTCCTTTTGTCCATTTTTCTCATATTTTTCTGTTCAATTTGGAAGAAAAAATTCCTACCTCCTTTCCTGTATCATGAACAAGAACAGAATAGTTTAGGTTAAAAAAATCAGGCAAATTTTAATTCAAACTTAAAGTGTTAAATTGGATACAGTTACTGTCTTATTATAAACCAGAACAAGCTACAGTTGTCTTAGTTTTTGCAAGAAATTAATTCTCTCATATAGTCTACAAATGATGTGTTTACCAAGCACTAAGCACTTTTCTAGTAGGGCACAATATGGAAAGGAAACGAATATTCTTGCTCCCAAAAGCTTCACGTGGAAATGCAGAGACTAATAAACTGAGATTCATGAATAAAATGATTAGTACTAAGTGCTGCAGAAAGGTGCAAACCAAAAAGATATGATGGTGAGTATCTGTAAGCATGGGAGTCTTAGGGACAATGTTGGTAGCCAAGTGTGAAGTGGGGGTATCAGTGCCACACTCGTAGCATGCAAGAGCTTCCTTGATCTGGTGAAGAAAGGGAAAGTGGGTGAGGCTGGAAGATATTGGGGATGGGGAAGATTGTCACTGCAGTCAGAAAGGCACAATCCAAAAGCATTTATTTTTATAGGCAGAGTCAGTGTGTCGCTGACTGTAAGCTGGACTGGGAAACTGTTGGGAAATTTAAGCAAGAAAGCAAGGAACTTCCTGACATCTACAAATCATTCTGACACGTGAAATCAAATGCAGAAGGACATCATTAGGGAGCTGCTTCCAGCAATCTAGGCAGATTTGAACAGTACAGTGGACAGAATGAAGGTAGATAGATTTAAAATTCAAGTAAAGATAGAATTAATCAGAACTGGCATTCATTTGGTGAGGCAATCACTGACTTTTGATCCAAAGAACTGTATTCAGGTTCTTGCCACTTATGGTAGAAAAAAGAAAGAAATTCTTGTTGTGTATTAGATAATTACCAGCTACTTCTGATTTCTCACCACAGCAGCTGAGTAAGAGGATAAAGAGGGAAAGGTGGACTTACTGTGCCTCATGATGATATAGGACCTCTAGATGAAATATTCATGTAATTACCTTAGAAAAGGAGAGTACACAGAGGTGGACCATAAGAAAACAATACATAAGATGCTTCTTCCCCTATAAAAATAATTGGAAAATAAAATAACTGTAACAACATAATTTAAAATATTAAAGCTATTAAATTACATAGATAATACTAAGCTCAGGAAGAAACATGCAGGACTAATTTGAGGAAATCATTAAGATTACTGATGATGCAAAAGTAAACTTAAATGTATAAGTACATTAAATAATAGTTCTAGTCAATTTAAAAAATATTTTACTTTCAGAAGTGCTAGGGACAAAATGTAGCATCTTGGGGCTGGAGAGGTGGCTCAGTGGTTAAGCCTCTGCCTTGCAGGCGGAAGGTCCTGAGTTCGGATCCTAGACCCCACGTATAGACGCCAGGAGGAAGCGGGGGCGGCCTGCGCATCCGATTCTGGTAGGGCGGAGCCTGTGAATCCCGGGGCAGAGTAAACAAGGAGGAGGTGGAGGCGGTCCATGGTGATTCCAGAATTTGTCCGTGGTTCTGCACACACACACACACACACACACATACATACATACACACACATGCACACACATACATACACACACACAATTGAATAAATAATAAATAAAAAAAATGTAGCATCTTGTCAATGAATGGCAAGAACTGAGCTAGCTCTATAGACGCCAGGTGGAAGCGGGGGTGGCCTGCGCTTCTGGTCCTGGTAGGGCGGACCCTGTGAATCCCGGGGCAGAAGGTGGTGGAGGCATCCATGGTGGTTCCCGAATTAGCCCGTGGTGGTCCTACAAACACACACACACACACACACACACACACACACACACACACACACACACACGCACACATGCACAATTTAATAAATAAAAAATAAAAAAATACATATATCAGTATAGGAAAAAGAAATAGAAAAGCTTTTCAAACAGGGAAAGTATAAATAGCTACTATACTTTCATAATACATTAGTAATTTGGAAGGTTAAATCTGTATGAATATTCCAAATATATATGATATATCCCAGTAAGTTTCTAGAAATTTAGGTACACTCAGATGCAATAAAGAGCTTTAGTAAGGTTCCTATAAAGAGCATTTAAAATATTTACCAAGATGTAAAATACACTTTTAGATCTACAACCCAACTGATATAGATAAAATCAAGAAAATAATCACCTGCATTTTACAATTTGACTTTTTCATTTATTGTTATCTTGTGTGTGCATGAAGTTTGAAGTTTTGAAGATTGGTGAGAGAGGAGACCAGATTGCATGATTTCAAGAAAAGAATGAACAGGGAGGAAACAGAGGAGAGAAATATGGAAGCTGTTGACTATTTTTACTTCCTATTTACGCCTTGTGCATGTGGACATGGTTCCTGCTGTGAAACATTTCAAAAGATACACAAACCTGAAGGTATTTATCACTGAAATGAATGATATAAATATTGGTATTGTTGAGCTTTTAAAAGGCTTGTTTGAAAGCATGAAACATAGACATTCACATAAAACTGTGCATTCTTTTCTATATGCGATGCATGTTGTAGAAAGAAGTGAGTCTCTCCTCATTTACAGCTAATGGTTTCATTTTTGTAACTTGAGTAAGAATTTAGAGACAATTTTGGTTTTTCTTTGTGCATTTGTTTTTATTAACTTACTTATTTTTGCAATTATTATGCTTTGATTCTATGATTAGTGATAGCAGAAAACTTGGGTCAAGTCTAAAAGAGACGTTGTCTGTAGAACTTTGTTTCTAAGTAGAACAGACAGAAAACACTGGTGGAAAAAAGCCTTTATATTTAGAAATTCAGAAGCCACCAGAGACTTCTAAAATAGTTTTTGAAGATTGGTGAGAGAGGAAACCAGATTGCATGATTTCAAGAAAAGAATGAACAGGGAGGAAACAGAGGAGAGAAATATGGAAGCTGTTGGACTATTTTTACTTCCCGTTTATGCCTTTGCCTCCTTGGCTTTCTAGTCTCTTCTGCATTTTTCAAATGTCAACATTAATGGCCTTTCCTTCTTTACCCTGGAGATGGCATCCAGTGGTGTGAGATCATGCGTCAATTTCCTCACTCACATTCCACCAAAAGACTCACATCACTTTTTCACAGAGGAACTTTGCAAATGTTTCATATATGGGTGAAATGTGCAGTCTTGAATAGAAACACTATGCTCTGTAGTATGAAATATGCTCAATTAAATGAGACTTTCAATTCTGTTCCCTTTCAAGCCCGAAGCTTATTTTTGTCAATTTCTTCCAGTATTTCATGGATTTCTCATAACCTGTAGTTATTATTTACATCTCTGTCTCTCTGTCTCTTCCTCTTCTTCCTCCCTTTCTTTTCTCTATTTCTCTCTCTCTCTCTCTCTCTCTCTCTCTCTCTCACACACACACACACACACCTGCATCTCATGTATGCCAGGAAAGCACTCTTTGATTTCCACCCTCCATCATCAATTTCTTCTTTTCTGTGCCCATATCATGTCATAATAAAATAGGAAGCCTCAGTTTGGTCTTGTGAACACAAAGGGTATTAATGAAGCTATAGCAATTCATCTTAATACATAACAGCACACTAGAAGAGCAGAAGGCAATCCAAACCAGTAACAAACACAGAATTGACACTATTTGATGACAAATGGCCCACACTGTGCACTTAGACAAGTGTCTGCACTGTCTGTCATCCTTAAAAATCAAATGGTTTTAGAATGATCGTCTGCAGAAAGTAGTCGGTTCTCATTTATAGGGATCTACAGTATATTAGCGAGTCTCCCTGTTGTGGTTATTTGCCTTAATTCACCTGTTCCCATCTTCAGCATCACTGATTGCTGCACCTGTAGCTCCTTATTTCCTCTAGATGGATCCACTCTATGCAGAAACCAGAGTTAAGTTTAGAATGGTAACATAGGGGCTGGGGAGAGGGCTCAACAGTTAAAGCATTTGCCACACAAGCAAGAGGACCAGAGTTGAGATCCCAGATTTCATGTGAAATGCCAGATAAATATGGTAGTCACCTGTAATTCCGTCTTCAGAGGGCAGAGACTAGAAATCCCCAGAGTAAGCAGGCTAGCTTACTAGCCACAAGCTCTTCTTGGTTTGGTTAGAATTCCAGCCTCAGAAGATCTAAGTGGAAAGTCTAGCTTGCATAGTTTCCTGTATCAACCTATGCACTTACATATACGTACACTTAATACATACAAACACACCACTTCATACATCCCCACATGAGAAAATAGAAAAGGAAAAGGAAAATTATTAGTACATCATAATGAATCTCCCTGAAATGACTTCTATTGTCTAGAAAAAGCTTTACATTGTGAACATGGCCTATGAATTTGCTTGGTTTGGCTTTTGTAGCTCTTTCTCAGAACTGAACTTTTCCACTTTTCCACTGACCTTAAAGGGAGGAATATTCAAGCTGCTCCCACTTCCCCATTTAATCATGCTGGTGTCTCCACCCAGAATCCTTCTCTTCCCAGTCCAGGCCTGCTTGATTACTCCTCCCTTAGAAAGACCCTGACTCACAATAGTGCCAGACACTGTGGTCCTTCTTTCCCAGCACTCCTTCCAACTGCCTTTACTGTGGTTTCCTAAATCCAGGTCTAGAGACATTCCACCCTCCGCTGCCAAGCTTCTGGTTGTGATTGTGAAGGACATGAATTCAGAACTGAGTTAACTACAGAGAAAATCAGAGTGCAAAGTGGTGGAATCTGTGAAACAGACTTAGCTGAGTGGATCTGTCGGCAGGAATCCCAGACCTCTGATTCAGGCAAGAATAACATCATCCTCGTGGTTCTGATCTGTGGTGTGGATTTCTAGCAGAGCCATGGCAGCCGATTCTAGGTGAGTTGCTTCAGTTAAGAAAAACCACTTAACCTTGGCCCTGGATCTCTTTCTCTCTAAACTTCTTAACATGGTGCAGCAGTTAGTTGAAATGTGTCAACTTGACAATGGAGAGCTATGTCTGTTAGGCACACCTATGTGGCGTTATTTAGTTAAGGTAAGCCTCTGAGCAAACCTTTAAGAGATTATCTAATTGATGTCAGAAAACTCAGCCCATGGTGTATAGAACCAATCCCTGAGCAGGTAGATGAACTGGAAAAAGAATCAACTACACTGTATTGACATGGTTGAAAGTACGTCATCTCTTCATGATGGTGTGGCTGGTTCTTAACTGCTACAGTCTAGCCACAGCCTGGATCCAAGAACCCGATAGGTGGACAAGGAGTCAGCGGAAGTGGAGAATAGCAGACACACAACTCAGGGCTGAGTGAATCTAAACTCATTTATTGAAGCTTACAGCAGTGATTATATTAGAAATTCTTGGGTAGGGCATGAAGAATGTGTTGCTAAGTTCATAAACAAAGGAAAACAAGGAGACATATTCCCTATTAGTTTCTTTTTCTATGTGCTTAGCAGGAACTATTTTCCTAATACATTATTAAAACAATTTTTTAAGAATTTGACCTATTGTTTGGGGGTAAAAATACAAACAGAACCTGTTATGGTCCATTATACATTAACAGACTCTATTCCCCTAATATCTTTAAATCTATCTACTTTATAATGTTTTACCAAATAACTTCAGAATTTAGAACTCCAGAACAGTGTTGCCATTGTTTTAATAAACATTGCTTTTATGATTTAGTTAAAATACACCAAGGAGGTTGAGCTTTTTTTAGAATTTAGACTTCAATAAGCAACATGTTTTCCATTACAATTAATTATACATATGCCATATCTATTATATATTACTGTGAATGATAAAGGTGAATCTGTTTGAGGGAGTGCATGCCATACACAAATTTTTTCCTTTTGGAGGATACCAAATTCTAACTGTTATCATATAAGCCAGTCCATATTTGGTCATAATGGTAGGAACTATATTAGGATTCATTTTCTTTCTACTTTCTAATAACTGATGTACTTTATAAGAAATAGTTATGTACTGATTCTTGTGAATACGACATAATCTCACATTCACTGAATTTCTGAATTAGTTCAGCAAGAGTCATGTTTGAAGGAATTTTATCCACATATGCTTTTGGACTCTCCAATCTCTTCAGAATCAATGTATTTACTTATTAGGTTATTTCCCTGCTCTTCATTTTTACTAATAGAAATAAGAACTCCTAAAATACATGCAAGACCCCAAATTCCCAACCCTCCCAATATTTATTCCAGACATGCCACATCCTTTTCTGGAAAACGACTTCCTTGCAGCAGTCATCCCCATGCTGTGATCTTGTCAGACAATATGGTAGGTTGAGGACATGGCACTTAATGTTGCAATGAACTCTCTCTCCTGTCATTATAATAAACTTTAAGCCGAAAATGTAAGCCAATTAAAAAAAAAACCCTGATTCACCTAAATTGTTTTGTTATATTTCCATCAGAGCAACTGAAACACATGGTTCAAGGATGCAGATTCTCTTAGGTGAAGAACACATGATTTTTCCACAGTTCATGTCACGGTTTGAAGTGTGTCCCTTTCAGTATCATGTGTTTGGAAAGGTCATGGCACCTTTAGGAGATGGAACCTTGTTGGAGGAAAGCAATCGCAGAAAGTGGGCCTTGAGGTGGATTAGGCCCACCCTACCTGCTGGAGAAGTCTGCATTTGCAGCAAAGAGTCTTGCAGCTCTCAGCCTCCAAGATGTTTACAGTGACTTAGGCCTCCTCCAACTTCGGCCAACCAGCCATGCCTCCGCCATGAAAGACTGTATCTCCCCATGAGAACCATAAGCTGAATTCATCTCCCTTAAGTTGTTTAACTTTGAATGCTCTCTCACAGCAACAGACAAGAGTAACTAGTACAGTGCATATCAGTCCTCTAGATTCTAGTCTCAAACATGTGACTTTCACTCTGAGCACTTGATCCTCTTCATAATTACATATTTGTGCATATGCATGTCTCCTGTAGTTGTTAGAGCCTCACCTTTAGAGGAATCTAGTAGGTCTTAATACATTAGTATTAAATAAATGAGTAAAAAAGCAAACAACAATAAAGTTCCTCTATATTTACTAACAGTTTATCACCTTCCTTCAGTTACAGAACTGTAGCTACAGTAGTTTGGATGTAAAAATTCATGAATTCCCTGTATTATTTCACTTTAGGAATCACACTCTACTAAAAGTTCTTTCTTAAAAATGATCTTGATACAATAACTGTTTTGTTATGAGTGTTAAACTAAGCTTCACTAACATTTATTTTGGGATTAAAAAAAAGAATGTATGTTGATTTAAAAGTGAGTAAATAGTTGACCTCAAGAAGCCAAGTATGAATGAGAATAATTAAAAAAACATGTCCCAGTTTTACAGAGTCATCTTTGAGCTTGTGATATTCAACTATAAGGAGGAAAAAAATAAAAAGGATAGTAACAAGAAAGAACTGAATTATTTCCGACATATATATTTTCCTTGGTTGTATCATATGTCTTTTATATAAGACAGGCCTAGACAGTTGTTTTATGTTGAAGGATAAAAGCATATTTGATACAGAAAATCATCCAGTATATTCTATCCCATATGAAGAGGATCAGTGGGCAGACACTGTGAAATGAGAAGAAACAAATGGAAATTAGGCAGTCAAGCCATGAGAGAACAAATGGCTGAGGTTTAGCCTGCCTCCCTTTGATGGCTGATGCTTATGTGTGCTCCAATATGCAAATCTGGTTCATCTTTTAGAGATGTGTGAGAAAGTAAACTGTAAGCTTCTCCTTTTTAGGTTTCTATTGTTGGTAAAATTATCAACCCCTCCAGGACCCTGGGTGTCAATCTTGATTTTTTCCCTTCTAATTAATTTGGTCAACAAGAAAAATCCTTTAAAATGTTTCCTTTCTGGGGCTGGAGAGGTGGCTCAGGGGTTAAGCCTCTGCCTTGCAGGCAGAAGGTCCTGAGTTCGGATCCTAGACCCCACGTATAGACACACACACGTGCACAGGCACAATTGAATAAATAATAAAAAAAATTTAAAAAAATGTTTCCTTTCGACTGAGCAGATGGCTTAGGGGTTAAAGTACTTGCAGTACAAAAGAAAAGAACAGAGTTCAGATCCCCAGATTCTACATCATGTGCCAGGTGGCCCCAGATCAAATTAACTAGCCAGACTAGCCCTATCTGTGAACTCTGTGTTAGAGAAGAGACCCTATCTCAAAAAGAATATGGTAGAAGAGCAATTGAGAATGACTCCTGATATTACCTTTGGGCCCACACACACACACACACACACACACACACACACACACACACACACACACACAAACACACAACACACATGTGCAAAAGCACTTACATGCATGTATGTACCCATACACCTATGATCATCACATGCATGTATACATGCACCTAACATAAAAAGAAGTCTTTTTTCTACCATTATTTCTCCTAATATTATTAAAACAATGTAAGAGATTTATCATCTCATTTTCAATCCAATCTTGAATGATTTGTCTGGAATTCAGCTACTATGATGTTATTTCCTACTTAATCTTCTTTGGCTTTATGATTCTTTTGTGACTTTCACATTTTTAACCTCTGTATGCTTCCTTGCTTCCTGTTTCCTTCTCTTCTTTTGTGTGTATATATGTGTGGTGCGTGTGTGTGTTGTGTGTACTTGTTAGTGTGGATGGGTGTATGTGTGTACCAGGCATCTTTCTTCACTCTGTATCCTTATTTTTAGATGCAGAGATATTCAGCGTACCTGAAGCTCATGGATTTGGCTACAGTGACTGACCAATGAGCTTTACAGATCTTCCCGTTCCCACCCATACAGTTCTGAGGCTGTTGGTACCACAGTACACAGGCTTTTTTTTAAACCTACATCCTAGGGATTGGAATTCAGAGCTCATGTCCTTGGGCTTGGATAACAGGCACTGTATTGCCTTATCCACTTTCCCTCCTCTTACCTGAGACACTGTAAGTTCCCAGAATGCCCTAACTCCGTCTCCCCACTCCCTGCCTCCTAAGTCGTGCATACACTGCCCCTCATGCCTGATGCTTCCTGACCATATTAACCTTGCTTGGCCAGCTGCAGCTCCTTTACAGGTTTCAGTTTGGACAAGAACCATTCCTGAACCCCAAAATCTCTGTTACTTTCGACCTTCATAGTTCCTTAAATGTCTGTCTCTCCCTAAAATGCCACACTTCCAAAATGTTTATAAAATTAGGATTATGTTTGCCTAATATCAAAAGATAGAAAGAATGGATTAAACACATGGGAATTCTTTTTATCTCAGGTAGACCTAACAGTGACTCGACTGGGAAGTGAAGAAGGGCAGGAGTTGTGCTTGTTGGTGCTTGAAGCAGGGCTTTGCGTGTGTCTCCTACTCAGGCAGGCCCACCATGCTTCCCGCTGAGTAGAAAACCAGTAATTGTTTGCAGAGCACCACCTACATGAATGATTTTTAAAGATAAAAAAAGCTGATGCTGAAGATGCTAATAGACTAGATTGTGATTCTTCATCTGTCTTTGTATTGCAAATGTATTGATCCAGATAAGCTCTTCAGGTGGTCTGACATCTGATTCTTTTAGTTAATCCCAGGTGTGGTCAGGTTAAAAACTAGGATTAACTATCACAAGTCTACCCCTTGGCAACTTGACACCAGATCACATATCCTTATGCTATTCATAATCTCCACATAAAAACAATAAGATTCATAATTCCACCTAACATAACATCCATGAACATGCACATGCATTTTCCCCAAGATAAATGACAAAGTCCCTTGAAAAATGCTTAGTCTTTAGTGTCCCATACACAATATCATAATGCAGATTACAGCAGTTAGCTACATAACTTCAGATGATATTACATTATATAACATAAATGTCTTTTTAGTGTATCAATACATGCACATTCTCAATATCAGATGATATTACATTATATAACATAAATGTCTTTTTAGTGTATCAATACATGCACATTCTCAATGTGCACATGCATATTCTTAACAGATTGGAACAGGAACACTCATGGCAATTACAACCCTTGTTTCTGTAACTGGTCATGTGGCCTTAGCTTCCAGTTCAAGGAATATTTGCTGTGACTCCCTCCTGGAAGAAGCATCCCCTGCTGTGAAAACAAAACTTCTATTTAGGCAAGTAGAACACAGGCTTGTGGGAACAGGAAGCAAAACTTTCCTAATGGGTCATCCTAAAGGGGTGAGGGGTACCATTTCTGTTTCCATCCCCTGATTCCTGGACCCATGAATCCATACCCAGAATAAGTATCTATCCCAGTAAGGACAAAGTGCTGCCCTTTCTATCTTGGAATAACTGCACATTACTGGTTGGTCATCCCAGGGAATGACTCTATACTGGGGACTCAGCGTTGGTCTCTGCTGCTGGGAAATTTAGCACTCAGCAGCAGCTGTAGACAGGTCAACCTTGAGGAGTGGAAGTCCATGTCGTTGAGCCCATGCACAGCCTCCATCTCTGCGGCCATGTCCACATTGTTCCAAGAGGACCTCTGGAATGTCTCCTGGCAACTTTAGGAATAAAACATGCAATTCGAGCACCAGTGACTGCATGAACCCTGCCAGCAGAGGAGTCTCTAAACCCAACAGTAAGATCAGGCAGCTATCTTATCACCAAGACAAGCAACTCAGCCAATGCCCAGTCTTTGCAAATTAGGCTGACTTTGTGCCTGGAAAGGAGGCCATGTATTTTAGAATGCTGGAATTCCATGTCATAATGTTGAAGGTAGGGAAATGGCATTTTAACAGCCAATGAAAATCAAAATGTGAAGGGCTGTGTCGATGTTGAAAAGCAAGTGCACTGTTCAATGTTAGCTCTGTCTGTCCTGGAAGGTGTATCTCATACCTTAGCTCATCTACAAAAGCCAGGATTAAATGTTACGCCCAGTAGATTCAGATCATGGAGCCAGGAAATGATACTACTAAGTGAAGAGAGGGTGGAGAAAAATCAAGCAAGAGGAAGTCCAACCAGATAAGCAGATATCTTCAGGTAAGCAGAGAGGTTAAAAATTAAGTGTAAGGTAAAGTGTGACTCAGTAAATGAACTGGAGTTCAGATTTCCAAATTAATTTATAAGCAGGCAGATATAGTGGCAACCCATAATCCTAGCACTCAAAACAAAAGCAGGTAATTTGGGGGCAAAACTGAGTAGGTCACCATTTGGTGGAGAGATTCTGCCTTAACATTGAAAGTTCAGAGCGACTTCAGAAGACGCCTGTTGCAGCTTCTCTGATTGCTGCTGCTAAATTAGTGATAAAATAGGTTTAAGGAGGAGCCAGGGTTTTGTTCTTGGCTTGCAGTTATTGTTCCCAATCCAGCTTAGCAAGAGAGTCCACACCAATGCCAGGGAAGGAGGAAACTGGACACACCATATTCACAGATAGGGGCAAACTTTCCTTTCCAGATAGCATGTCTGCCCAAGTATGCGGAAGATGCTTATTTACTTAACCTGCTCTCTCCACTTTAGCCAATTGCCCAAGGAGTGGCTCCACCCACCATGGGCTAGGTTTCCAGAGCCAAAGACTTCAATTGCCAAGTTGACCGCATGTGTGTATCTACCACAACACCCAATACCAATTTTGGAATTCCACATGCATGTGCATATATACATGAACACATGCTGCACATACATACATATGCAAAAAACTCAGTATAAAGCAAAAAAGGAAAGTGCCCCTGTTAGCACCAAGTCACCAGATTTAGAAGGAAGAGTAAAAGAAAGAATGTGGGTCCTTTTATGCCTACATTGCCATCATAACAGCTATGATTTATTATAGCATTCTCTGGTGTTTTGATATGAATTTCACATACACTCTCGTTCTCAATCCTCATAGCAAACTCAAAATATCCCTATTTTATCAGTGTTATCACTGAAAAATATTGCTGATAGTACAAATGAATTTCCTACTTCTCAGGTGAGAAAGAATGAGTTACGAGTTACTGCAACCATGTACTTGTGTATACAATACCTTTTCTTCCATGTCACCTTCTGGTCTTTCAACACCAAGACAATGCTTCAATTATTGAATACTGATGTTCACAAATAGAGGTTCATTGTCAACTTGGCTAATAGCTCTTCAGGGAATTTAAGATTACTTTTGCAGCTATAGACTTCAGAGTAGATTGTAAAGTTTGGTATAACATTATATTTATTGTCACAAAATGGATTCAGAAATCTGCTCAAAGACAAACTCATAAGCCATGAGGTAATGATCCTCGACTGCTCAGGCATTTATTATTTTCATATTGCAGTCACTTACATTTCCAGAATGCACCAGCTCATTGCTGTGGAAACGCTTCAGGGAAGACTTGTCAGGCCGCCCCCTGCTGGCCAAAATAGCAATTGAAATAAGAACTAGTCAACCAAAAGAAGCTGAAAAAGTTACTTTGTCAAACTCCATGTTCCTACACAGCTATTTCTTCCTCAGATAAAATTCTCTCTCATCTCTACGCCCAATCCCCCATCTACCCATCACTGGAAACCAGGGTGATACCAAAACTAATCAGATTACTGATGCATCCCTACTGGAACAACTGTTTGCTGACTGCTTGCCTCACACAGTGCCCCTTTTATTGCGAAACAATTATCTCTGTAAAGTTCATCAAACAAATGGACATTGAGTGTGCTTAACGAGTCACTACTTGATTTTACAGCAGAAGCAGGTGTGTCTTGTGCAGAAGTTGGCGGGCAGAGCTTTACCCTGGTTGTTCCACACACCGATGCCGTGCCTTCCTCCGTCCCAGGAATGCTTTGGCTTCTTTACTGCCAGTCTCTGAGTCCTCCCCAGCAGAGGAAAGTTCTCTCTCCACCACTGTGGGCACCGCGGCTTTCTAAAGCCAAAGGAACATGGAATAAGAAGTAACTAACTCGAAATTAGCAATTAGTATATATTAGATGAATTATTCATGTAAGTTAAGATATAGAGACCACTTTCATTTGAATTATACAAATTATTTTTTACTGAACCCCAGAGGGATAGTTTCAATTATAAGAACATTTTCTAAAATTTGAATATCACATGCCTAACATACACAATTTGATTTGCAAATCCTATATTAAATGAATTCCAAGACACATGTGTCAGGATAAGAAGAAGCCATCATAACTTTCAATAGTCCAGGCAGACCTCACAGGACTGTCACAAAAATTCTTCTGGGTCCATGTGATTTATTTTTGAAATAAGTATATACTTAGGTATCTTTTCAGTCTTAGCATAGTGATGGGAAAATCCACGTTACTCAATAAAAGTGTAGTGATTGATTGTTTAAAAAATACTCTTAAATATATCATCTAGTGAAAAGATGAAATCAATAAAATTTTGTTTTGCCTGTAATAATATTATCACATATTTCCGTGGAGAATGAATGCTAAAACTTCCTTTTATGACAAACTTTCTCAAATGTAAGCAAATAATAGGCACATTTAGAAACTTCAGACACTACTAAATGTATCTCCATTTCTTAGCTCTGTGTAAAGCTCTGTGTGTGTGTGTGTGTGTGTGTGTGTGTGTGTGTGTGTGTATGGTGATACAAACAAGTGTCTCTAAAAGTGAGCAAGAATTCCAAATTGGCCACAAATAAGCCTAGGCAGAATAGAAATTTGTTTTCCTGCTAGGGGGTGACCTCTGACAGTGAATGGGAAATGTGCTACCCTCCTGGACTGTCTTGGACTCATAGATCCTCCTGTGAACACATATTTGTAGTGATACAAAGAGCATTTGCTTCTTTAAAAGGATGTATACTGTGGGCCATGAGTGTTGCTTTAGAAGTTGATGAAAGAAATGAGAAGGACTGAAAATAGCTTGGGTTCCATGTAGAGGAAGGGGTGGAAAAGAACTTGGATTTGATGAGTTTTTTTTTTTTTTTTTTTACTTATTACTTATTTTGGCAAGTTCTAGGCATCTAACACATTGTTTCATCTGCAATATTGTCCATTTTAAAGATGAAGAAATCATGAGAAAAGACAACTGAATTGTCTAATTTCTTTTTACATTTTAACAAAAGGAAGAATTTATTGGATTGAAATAGCACAGGAAGTCTGCTAGAATGAGGGCCTGTATTGTTTTGTGTTGGCCTAAAGAAGATTCCTGATAGTTGGATTTCAGTGGGGCAAGTAGACCTTAGCTGTTTGTTACCACTGACATGAAACTCACACAGGATTACGTCTTCACTAAGGCATCCATTGGAAGTTCAGTGCAAAATAACCAGGAGAGGCAACACACAGTCTGCCGTTAACACTCAAACATTAATTATTGTTCTCATTTTCACAGATACATCAAAGTGTATGTCACTTGTATTTGATCTACAGTGAGCTTTGGGAAAAGCATTATTATATCTCTTCTTTAAATAATAGGCAGATATGGCTTAGGGAGAATAAATAATTATCACCTCATATATCAAAAAGCTGGTATATGAATTCACATCTCTGTTCTTAAATCCAGTTATGATTATGCACCAATGCCATGTATGACATTAATGGGTATCTGAAACTTTGCACTCTCAGTCACCTGTCTCTTTCAATTAGTGATTTCTTTTTGTAGCTTGGAACCCTCTTTCTCTACTCTCCACCCATGTGTTTTCTTTCTTTTTTTTTTTTTTTACTTATTATGGGACAGAAAATTTATTTATGGGAGAAAATTTAACTCTGAGCATCCAAAACTTTATTGTAGTCTGAGTTTGTTCCTTAACTCATAGCTAAGGAATAATTCATTACAGAAATGTCATTCATTAAAAAAAAAACCAAAAATATGATTAATGGAAAAATTTAGAAAATGAAACAAAATCCACTGGCATTTCCTTCTAGTCTTTGGTAATGTGCATCAAAGTCTTGGTCACAGCTGAATTAGCTGTTCTATTACTAGAATACAAAATTTAACTCAGATCTATCTATTCAAATTATTTTATTTTTAAATTTTTTTATTATTTTTTCCACTCATACAAACTTGATAGATACTCCAGTCCCCTCCTTCCCTCCACCCCTCCCCACTACATGTTTTCTTGACTCCTCTTAGATGGAGTCCTGCTTGTCCCTGACCAGTCATGCCATTCCTTCTCTTGGCCATAGGTTACAGGTGATCCAAGATGAGCAAGTAGGCAAATGGGAGCACTGATTTGTGGAGCTGCTAGGAGGAGAATCTCTGCTCTCTATTTCTTGTGCTTAGTAGTTATGAAGACACTTACATTTCAATCTCTGCATGACCATCACCTGGAATACCAGATGGAAGCATAGGATCAGAGGAAAGAGATGGGCCGAGGTTTTGATGACATTCTTATCCAAAGACTCTGACATTATGTGGATCATGACTTTTTTATGTTTATGTTTTAGATTTTTCTAATGTTTACAAGTGAGGAAATTATGATATTTTAATTAGATTTCAAAAGCAATAACCACAGAATAAGTAAGTGATAAACTAGATTACATTAAAGTTAAGAATACCTAATGTGAAAAAAACATTACACATGTTGAAGCAATCTAAGCAAAATAAATTGCACATAAATTGAAGATTATTATTCTCAATATATATTTAGAGTATATAAAAAATTTCTACAAAATAAATATAGTAACAAGTTGAAAGATGTGACAAATGTTTAAGGAGAGGCAGATGCTTATCACTCAGATTTGACCATTATATATTGTACGTATGTGTTGAATCACCACACTGTAATATCACATATACATACAATTAGTAGTCATCAGTTCAAAAATATAGAAAAATGCTTATAAGGTGACAAAAATCATTTATTTTCTACTAGAATTGATGCATATGCACACAAATTTTTAATTAAGAAAATTCACAGAAAGATATAAATACTAAAGGGGTATAATGTGGTGCTTTGACATATGAACACAAATGTATAGTTTAGAAAGACTAAATTGAGCTAATTAGCATAAGCTTTTCCATGTTTATCTTTTTTCTGGTGAAACATTTGTAATTTTGAAATACACAGTAACTAATCATCAACTGTGATTGATATTGAACACCAGGTTTCTAAAATTCATTCTTATTTTTTCTTTTCTAATTAGTTTTCAAAGTTAATTTCTTAAGTTAGAATACAAGGCAATAAGCTCCATCAAGACATTTCCACACATATACATTAATGTACTTTATGTTTCTCATCTACTTTCCTAGATTCTACTGCCCACCTATTCCACTCTGGCTCTTCCTTCCCTCTTAATATCACTCTTTCTGCCCTCTTATCACATGTATTCAATTACCTTCCTTTATTTCCCACTAATGATATGTTCTTCCCTTCACATGGTCTCCTTTCTAGTTTATGACCTACACACACACATACACACACACACACACACTCCTAAAATCCACACATGAGAGAAAACATAGTATGCATCTGAGTTTGATGGTTTTACACTTTAATATAATCTCCAATTGTATCCATTTTCCTGAAATTTTCATAATATAAGTTTTCCTTATGGCTGAATAAAATTGTACTGTAATTGTGTCACAATTTCTTTATCCATCTGTTAGCAGACATCTAGGCTTGATTTAATATCAGACTATTGTGGTTAATTCAGTCATGAACACAGATGTGCAAGTATCTTTGTGTGATATGTTGACCTAAGAGTCTTTCAGGTGCATGTCCAAGAATGGTGTAGCTGTATCATAAGAAATTTCTAGATTGGTGTTTTGAGGCTCCTGCACACTGACTTCTACAATGGATGTACAAGTTCACATTTGCTTCAGCAAGATAGAATGACTGCTCTTAACCTACATCTTCACCAACATTTGATATGATTTTGCTTTTTTGATGATTTCTATTCTCATAATGATGAAATAGAATGTTAAAGCAGCTTGAATTTGTTTCTCTGTATCTTGAGCACATTTCCAAACATTTATTATCAATTTGTATTTCTTTTTTTTTTTATAATACATTTTTATTATTTCAGCTCATACAAACTTAATAGGTATACCAGTTCTCTCCCTCCCTCCTCCTCCCCCCAGAACCCCCTGCTCCCCCTCCCCTCATCCCTCCCGCCCCATCCCCCCATGCCTCTTGCCCCGATTCCCAGAGTCCTTTCTTGTGCATGCCTGACTCTCCTCTGGGCCCTCCTATCCGATGACGTACAAGGACCCAGCAGCATTTCCCTGAACCCTTACCTGTGTTCCCCTTAAGCATAGGAACACTACTGTGGCTGCCAATCCCTTGCCTCCAAGGATCTTGGTGCCTTTAGCAGATGCTAGACTTTGTGAGGTCAATAGTGTGTTGGACATTGCGACGGGCATGCAATGTCCAATTATGATTGCTTCGGCCCTAACTTGTGTGGAGTATCTTGCAAGTCATTGCTCTTACACTCTTACAGCCCCCTCTTCCGCAAATTTCCCTGAGCTTCAGGATGGGGAGAGATTAGTCTGGCTTATTTCTAGGTGGTTGATATAGAGTCTCTGAAGTTCTGGATAGTGGTTCGTTGATTTTCTTTTGCAGTTTTGTTGCTCCTGTAATGCCCTTCACTCCATCGTGATGGGCACTGTTTGTCACCTCCTGGCCAGAGACAGAAAGCTGTTAAACTGGAGTCTTATTATAAGAGCACATTCAAGGGTAGATGTAATACTTATACCCAAAAGTGGAAGCGCAGGGTCATATGGCATTAGGCAATGGGAGGGGTCAATCACCCATTTGCAAAATGGTTACTTTTTAATCTGCCGGACTATGTGCCCTCCCCTTCTGGTGAGTTCATACCCCCTTAGTTGTAAATGATCAGGAATGAATTGTGAACTTAACTAGGTGTCACATTACTTTCTTGCAGTCCTTGATGGAGGCCTATTTTCTCTACTGTAACATGGTCACTTCTCTCCTTGTTTCTGGTGTGGCCCTCCAACCCGATTCCTCCTGTTCATAATCCTTGCAATTACTGTAGGTAATACATAGATTTACCTATGAGTGTCTCAAGATGGGCTGCATGGATTTGGTATTAGGAGCCACCTATTAGGGAGTACATACGGCGCTTAATTTTCTGGGTCTGGGATACTTCACTTAATATAATTGTTTCTAATGACATCCATTTCCCGGCAACAATTTGTATTTCTTATGAGAATTGTCTATGTGATTTAATAGGCTACTTATTAATTGGAATATTTGTTTAATGGCATTTAAGTTTGCAGCTGTATGTGTATTCTAGGTATTAATTGATGTCTGATTTATAATTGGCAATTACTTTTACCCATTCTGTGGGCTGTGTTTTTAAACTAGGTGTTATTCTTACTGTTATGACAAAAGTTTTTTAATTGCATATAATCTTGCTTGCCAAATTCTGGAATTTTGTTTGGAATCCCATTGAGAACTTCCTGCCTATGCTTGCGTGTTAAGTGTTTCACTCATGCTCTCCTCTAGGAGTTTAAAAGTTTCAGGTCTAACCTTAGGACCTTTTATTCAGTTTTAATCATTTATACTGAAACTGAATAATATGGTTCCATTTCCTTTTTCCACCTGTTTTCCAGGCACAATTTGATAGAAAGGCTGACTTATTCTCTACTGTTTTTACTGTGACATTGGGAACCATCCTGGATTGCTCTACCTCTTTATTGCTTTGCTCTGGGATATCTGGACTCCACCTTCTAGACCTTGAATCATAGGCCACTGTCAGCCATATCTGCCCAACATTTTTATGTATGATCTTGGGATCTGAACTCAGGTTGTTGCTTGTAGGGGAAAGACTTTAGCCACTCAGCCATCTTCCGGGCCTTCAACACACTTCTCATGCGTTCCGCTTACAACACATTTCATATATTACAATCCACGAATATTTACTTTCATTGTTTCACTGAAAAAATTGATTTAATTTACCATTCACAAAAGTATGGAGAATATCTGTGGAGGTGAATAGAAAGGATGTGGGTAAATAGAGCAGATGTAGGTAGACTATAACAAGTAGCCATCAGAAAGTGAAACAAATAGAACTCTATGTAGGGCTTCATTTCTATGTGATAGTTGCATCACTCTGAGCAATTGATCTTTTTTTGTGATCTTTATCTTCACATTGCTGAATGAATATAACTTGGGGGAGCACATAGTTTATACTAGTGAGTCTCAGTTACATTCTTTAGCAGAGCAGTAGACTTCATGCCAATGTCACAAGCCAGGGAACTATTCATATTGTATCTACAGAAATTGATAAATAAGGCATATACTTTCTCATTTGGGAGTGTGCCAAATACTGAATTGCGGGGGTTGTCAGGCTCAAGCCTGTTTTCTGGAGAATGATATACTAGCATCTAAAACAGGCAGTTGTGGGACTGGAGATGTGGCTCAGGGGTTAAGCCTCTGCCTTGCAGGAGGAAGGTCCTGAGTTCGGATCCCCGATCCCACGTATAGACGCCAGGCGGGAGCGCGGGCGGCCTGCGTTTCTGGTCCTGGTAGGACGGAGCCTGTGAATCCCAGGGCGGAGAAAGTGGAGGCGTCCATGGTGGTTCCCGAATTCGTCTGTGGTTCTGCACACATACATATGCACACACGCACAATTGAATAAATAAGAAAAAAATTAAAAAAAAAAAAAAACAGGCGGTTGTTAGGGGCTCCTTCCCTTGGAAGTTGAATTTACCTCCTGTCTTTTCTTGGATCGCTTTTGTTTTTCTCAGGACTGGCTGGGCTGTTACCTCCCCCAACAGTTTCTTCCTACATATTTGAGATGTGCGAATGCGAATGCACGGAGCAAGTAACTCCGTTTTGAGGCATATATGGTCCATTCCCTTCTAGCAACGAGGTGCTATGCCTGTTTTCTCTACCTGGAGACATTATGTCTGATCCCACAGCAAGTAAATGTCACTCTGCCTTTTCTTTGTTAACTGGAAAGTATACGTTTTACATAACCCTGTAAAGAATTTGGTCCTGCTCTTCTTTGATGTTTTCCTGAATTTGGTCCTGCTCCTTGATTGTTTTCCTATAAATACTATGTATGTTACAATAAAGTTGGCTTGGATGATGGACATCCTAGGCTCCTTTTTGACCCAATGTCTGATCAATTCCTACCCCTCCCACTTGTTTCCTGCATGTAAGTCTGGGTTTATGCTGGTTGGTGGGCCCAGACACTGAACCAGTCCTCTACATCTTATTTGCCTGCCTACGGAATCATCTCATTTATCATTGGCTAAGTATTCCCAGTTTTCTTAGAAACTCTCTCACAGGCTTATTTAAAATAAGTAATCCTTCATGGGTGTGCCCAAAGACTTAATTCTCAATTGCCAAGTTGATTCCTGTGTATAGCTAATATGTCTTTATACCAAATTATATGTAAGTGATGGAAATGCTAATGGAGGAGAAAGACACCTGCTGAAATGAAATGTAAAACTAAATGACTTCTCATTAATTATTTCTGTTCACTTCTAACATACGTTTCTCATGTATTACTTGGCTATATGAAGCACAGTTTTTTAAGTGTGAAATTATGATTAACTAAGAATACCATTAATCAGACCTTTTTAATACACTAACTACAAACATACTGAAAAAGAATCAGGGAATCAATCCCATTCTCAGGAGCCATGAAAATAAATAAAATATCTGAGAATAAACTTAAATAAGGAAATGAAAGACCTCCATCATGAAAACTTTAAGACACTATAAAAAGTGTGAGGAAGACACTGTTAGGATCAGCACACTTGAAAAGACCTCATTCATTTCCCTAGTTACACCAGAGTAGAATCTGAACTCTAGAACACACCTAAGTGTCCTTCTTTAATTATTCCAGCAGGCCCTGTCAATAACTTGGCCAGAAACTAACCCCCTACCCCCACATAATCAGGAAACCTGAGTCACTGGAAGGCATAAAGCAAGAAAGGAGAATAGGGATTCCCTTAATGAAATCATGCGCTTCTGCCTGGAAGCCCCTTCTCTCTCTTCTCAGAAACCTCAGGCAGAAGCAGGACCTCCAGAGCCTCTGCCATCCAGCACCATGAGCCTACCCACTCTCTGAGTTCTAGGCTCAGGAAAGATATTTTGCTTTATCTTTATCTCTTCCCACGATTTTTATTTCAAAATCTAAATAGGTTTTCCTTGCTTCTTTCCTTACCTGGCTGCCAGGATTTCCTATCCTAGGATTTGCAGCCAGCTGGTCCTGTTATTTTTCTTTTCATCTCTAATAAAATGGTCCTCAAAACTCCACTGTCTTGGAATCAACTTCTAAACTCATCTTTTAATGAGACAAAGGATTCTAATTTCCTCAACAACAACACTAGGTGATGGAAAGACCTCTCATGCTCATGGTTCAAAAGAATTTAGATCATGAAAATGACTATTCTACCAAAAGAAATCTACAGATTCAATGTACTACCAATCAAAATTACAGTGACATTCTTCACAGGCATAGAAAAAAATCTTCAGATTTATATGGGAGCACAAAAGACCAACAGCTAAAGTAATTCTGGAACAAAAGGTAAGTGCAAAAATTATTACCATATCTGACTTTAAGTTATATGATAAAGCCATGGTAATAAAAACAGCATGGTACTGACACCAACAGATACATAGATCATAAAATAGAATAGAGGATGTAGATATAAGTCCATGTAACTATAGATACTTGGTTTTAGTTTTTACAAAGAAGCTAAAAATATGCACTGGACAAAAGAAGGCACCTTCAATAATTAGTGCTGGGAAATATAAATGTGAACGTGTAGAAGGATGAGATCAGATTCTTACATCTCACCATGAGCAGCAAGAGCAAAGCAGACCTTCAGGGTAAGATCCAATACCCTGAAATTGCTAGAAGGAAAAGTAGAGTGCATACCTCAACTTAGAGATATAGGCAAAGCCTTTTTAAAACAGATTCCAGTAGCATAGGAATTAATACCACATTCTCTCAGTAACTAAGATATTAAGCTTTATGCTCTTCATATTCATTCCGTTTTGTTAAAGTTTGGTAGAAACATGACAACTCAAGTTTTTTCTGATGTGAAAGATTTGCATAAGAAATTTGATAATAGAATAGCTTTGCTGGTTGCCTGCTCTCCATCACTTCACAGTCTTTGTGCTACATTGAACTTGGTTTGGTTAGCAGTCAGATTAGGAGTATAGTTTTACTGAATTAAACTGTCTCTAAAAAGAGTATTGTGTTATTTGTATCTAAGAATGAAGTTTTGCTCAGATCAGCGGGGCAATTAATCATGTAGCAGCTTCTGAGTAATTCACATTCCTTATACTAATTTTACTGTGCAATCCACTTATCTTTGTGTTATGTATTGATGCATTTTAAATAGTATTTTAAAAATATCCAGCATAATTAGAACATGATACTGTATTCAGTTCCTCCAGTACATTATGGATTCAACTTAAATTTGAAGAGTTTGTGCTATTTTTTGCATGCGTGTCTGTGTGGGTATGTTTCTGGGTGTGCATCTGTGTGGGTCAGAGAGCATTGTCTGTTTCTGTGGAGGCCCATTTTCCATACTTGGTCTCCCATCATTCTGTTAAGATAATTTCAAAGGCAGCAACAAAATGCCTTTTTGATTTCTCAGTAGAAACTGGAGTCTTTACTCAGTAGAAGTTAAGTTTGTGATAATGAAAAGTAGATTTTTATGTAATGTAATTGTTGTATCCCTTCTCTTTATGTAGTAAAAACTAAGTGGAATTTCTTCATCAAATGATGGACGTGCAGTGTAGGGAATAGAAAACTTGAAAGTATCTCTATAGTAAAGCTTCGTGTTCAGTAGCATCTTTTGTTGAAATATAAAATGTGAAGAACTTACAACTATCTAAAAGATATATTTATTTTAGAAAAAAAAAGGCCATGAAGCCTGGTGTCATCGGTTAAATGTGAGTCTTCAGGTTACCCAGGTTCATGTGAATCCTTAGCTGGATTAATATTGAGAAATGGAGCTTTGCTGGAAGAAGGCATGTGACAGGAGGCAAACCTTAAGATTTGTTCCTCTGGCTGTGATTTCTCTCTGTTTTTGTGTCTCTGCCTTTCTGATGCAGCCGTGACTTGAACTGGCCTCTGCTGTTGCCATCACTCATTGCCTCTGCTAGGCAGTTCCCACCATGGTCAACTCCACTGAGCTGCAACTGTAAGCCAGATAAATCATCACTTTTCCCATGGGTGGCTGTGGGAAAACATATATATGAGAGAGAGAGAGAGACAGGGTCTCATACTTTGGTTTGCACTAAAAATCTTCCTGTCTCAGTCTACCAACTGCTAGGATTACAGGCATGCATGTTATACCCAATTAAAGTACTTTTTAAAAAATATCTTTGATATACTCTAGATAAAAACAAAAAATTCAGAAAATCTTTTTCTGAAAACTTAGATTATTAAAATGATTTTGTTCAAGGGTTCCTTCCTCAAATTCCATTGTTCCTGTTCATTTCATCAAATTTAAAGACATTCATTTAAATATTTTTTATTTTAAATATATTTGGATATCACAGAATTTAGAGGTACCAAAGTAATGACTGTAATTAAGGCAGGGAAATAAAGTAAAACAAATGTTTAAAAAGAAATTTGATAGACTTAATTTGCCAAGGTTATGATTGCATAACTATAGATCTGAAACCCTATATTAAAAGCAATTTGCAGAATAAATAAAAATTCTAGGTAGAGTGTTATGCTCTTACTGATCATATAGGAAGAGTGACGGGATATATTTTTCTTTTTTAGTGATGAGTATCTCAAAATTGAAACAGCATTCTGTTTAAAACAAAAATGTGGGCTTAGAGCCCCACTACTTTTGTAGAATATATGAAATCCTGGATTCATTCTTGAGCACTGCCAAGAAAACAAAAATAAAAGATAAAAAAATACACTTAAATAAATTCTAAAGGAAAAGAATAAAACAATATAAATTTCAGTAATCTTTCATCAAAATACTTAAAACAATCCTTGAATAAAAGAAATGGCATTTGTTCTACATGGAATAATTTATTTCCTTACAATGCCCATTTCCACAAAATTAATATAAAAATAATTAATATGATCCATTAGACTTGTACTATATCTGCAGAATATTTGCATGGAATTATATGAAGATTTCAGTTTAACAGAGCATAGATCCCAGAATTCAGTTAGCATGAGAATTTATTATATAAGTAATGTGCCTTTTAACTCATGGTAGGGGAATAGAAAGTTTGCTTTCAAAATAATTCTAAGACATGTTACCTACATAGAAAAATAAAAAGTTGGACCCCTCTCACACATGTTGTACTAGAATACATCTAAGATGAAATAATAACTTAAACATAAAACATATAAAATGAAACACTAGTAAAAAGTCTTTACATATATAGGCATTTCCCAAGGATTAGAACCTCTTTCCAAAGACCAGAAAAGTAAAAGGCTCCCTAAGACAGAAAAATTTTCCTAATGAATAAGGGTTTTGAAAATTTTTCTCATATATTTGCTAGCCCTCTGTACATATTTTGTGTACTGGTCAATTCCTGTACTCACTAATTAGTTAATTATATTACTTGTTCTTTTGGAGTATGTTTTTGATTCTTTACACATTGTAGATAGTCCTGTCAGATGCATGGCTGGAAAAGACTTTTCCCTGCTCTGCAGTTGTCTCTTGATTCTCAATTGTCTCCTTTGCTGGGCAAAAGTTTTTCAATTTAACCCATTCTCATTTGTCATGTCTGGCTCTTATTTCCTGTGTTATTGGAATGGTTTTCAGAAAGCCCTTTTCTATACTATACTTTGAATTGTTTTCACTTTGTTTTTCTCTAGTAGTTTCATAGTTTTCAAAGTTTTTAATCATTTTGAATTGATTTTTTGAACAGAATGAGATATAGGAATTTAGCTTCATTGTTTGTGGTGGTGAATCTTGTCAACCTACAGGAATTTATAATGACAGAGGACATAAACTCCTGTGTGTCTATGAGGGTGTCCCCAGAGAAATTTAAGACCTTGTCTTAAAGATGTGTGGATATATTAGACTAAATGAAAAGGAAACTGATATATTAGACTAAATGAAAAGGAAACAAACTGATAACTAATTATTCTGTGCTTCCTAATTGCAGATGTAATTTGACCAGCCAACTAACATTCCTACCATAACACATTCCTTGCCATTATGGACTATATATTTTTGAACAATGAAACAAGTCACTTTTATCAGAAGTGAGAAAAATCACTGATATTTAAAGTTAGTACCAAAAAGTGAGACTGTTTTTGTGAAAATCTTATTTTAGGTCTTTGTAATTTGTTTATGGATAGAAAGTAGAATAGGTTGTGGCTATGGACTAGAGATGCCATAAAATTCAACAGTAGAGCATAATGAGCCATTAAAATGAGAGATTAAAAGACTACAATGCTCAAAGAAATTTGAACACAGAAAGACCAGCTCATGAGAATTTAGGAGGAGTAAAAATTCTGCTAAGAACTGGGATAGACATTATTCATGCTAACTCCTGGTTAAAAAAAAAATCTAACTGAATTCTTCCCATGTCCTGAGAACTTACATGAATTCAAATTAGTAGACTTAATTTGTGGGGGAAATATCAAAACAGATCAGCTTTCCAGCTGTGTCATAGTTATTGATTGCTGTTGTGGTTCAGGTCTACAGTGAATAAAGTATCAGTTTATAAAAAATGTGTAGTTTGACAAGAAAGGAGATGTTCAAAGTTTCAGACAAGGGAAATATGGAAAAAGAAGCCATAATTACTATAGACAGCACTAGTAAAGAAAACCTTTGTATTGTGCACTGAGACAAAGATAGGAAAGATATCCTGAGCCTCATTCATCACTAGTTCTAATGTATAAAAATTAAAACTGATTTGAATGGACAATGAAAAGACAATGAAGCTGAAAGCCTTTCCTGTTATAAAAACTAAAATACCTACATGACTACACCAAGAAACTACTTGAATTAATAAATAATTTCTGTAAAATAGCAGGCTACAAAATCAACATACAAAAATCAGTAACGTTCCTATATACTAGAGACAAAGGAGCTGAGAAAGAAATGGGAGGGAAAAATCCCATCCACCATAGCTACAAAGACAAAATACCTTGGAATAAATTTAACCAAGGAAGTAAAAGACCTATATAATGGAAACTACAAAACACTACTGAAAGAAATTAAAGAGGACACTTGAAAATGGAAAGACCTTCCTTGCTCATGGATCAACAGGATCAATATTGTGAAAATGACCATCTTATTCAAGGCAATATATAGATTCAATTTAATTCCAAACAAAATCCCAATGAAATTCTTCACAGAACTGGAAAAAACAATCTCACAATTCATAAGGAAGAACAAATGATCACAATTAGCCAAAAGAGTTTTGAGTAATAAAAAGACTGCTGGAGATATCATCATATCAGATTTCAAACTATATTACAGAGCTATAGTAATAAAAACAGCTTGGTAGTGGCACAAAAACAGATGCATCAACCAACAGATTAAAGGAGAGAACCCAGATATAAGCTCTCACACATATAACCACTTGGTTTTTGACAAAGGTGCCAAACATGCACACTAGACATAAAGACACCATCTTCAACAAATGGTGTTGGAAAAATTGGACATCTACATGCAGAAGAATAAAAATTGACTGTTGCCTTTCTTCTTGCACAAAAATCAACTTCAAATGGATTAGAGTCCTCGATATTAAACCCAAACCCCTGAAACTTTTAGAAGAAAGAGTAGGGTACACTTGAATTAATAGGCCTAGTTAAAGATTTAATAAACAGAGCAGCAGATGCCCAAGAACTAAGACCAAGAATTAATAAATGCAACTTAATAAAATTAAAAAGCTTCTGTTCTGCAAAAGAAATTGTTAATCGTGCAAAAAGACAGCCCAAGAATGGGAGAAAATCTTTTGCTAGCTGTGAATCTCACCATGTATATTCCCAGAGTATACAAATAACTCAGAAAACTAAACACTAAATCAGCAAACATTTCAGTTAAAAAAATAGGCCCTGGAACTAAACAGGGGCTTCACTCAAAAAGAAATTGAAATTTCAAACAAATATCTGAAAAGATGCTGTAGCAGTTACTCTTTACTATTGCTGTGAGAGAACACTCAAAGTCAACCAACTTAAGGGAGAAAGGGAGGTTTATTCAGCTTATGGTTCCAGAGGGAAGGTACAGTCTCTCAAAGTAGAGGTGGCATGGCTGGCTGGCCAAAGCTGGAGGAAGCTAAGTCACCGCAGACATCTTGGAAGCTGAGAGCTGCAGACTGCTTGCAGCACGTGGACGACTTTCCCAAAACAAGGCCCACCCCTTGTGACTGCCTTCCTCCAGCAAGGCTCCAACTCTCAAGGTACCATGACCTTGCCAAACACATGATACTGTGGGGGACACATTTAAAACCATAACATTCCACCCCTGGCCCCCACAGACTCATTGCCATCTCATTATATAAACCATACTTAGTCCAACTTTAAAAGTCTTCAAAGACTACATCAGTAGTCCCAACAGTCCAAAAGTCCAAAATCCAAAGCCTCCTGTAAAATCAAAAGACAAATTACATACTTCCAACATACAATGGCACAGAATAAATATTCCCATTCCAAAAGGAAGAAATGGGGGCATATTCAGGAAAGATTGGTCCATAACAAGACCGAAAACTAGCAGGACAAACTCCAAATCTTGTAGCTTCAAGTCCAACAGGTGAGCCTCTCTTTGAAATCATCTCAGTTCCAAAGGGCTTTGGTTCCACCCCTCCAATGCAGCTGCCCATAGAATACCTTGGTCTCTTGAGCTGACTCCTCCCAGGGTATACAGCTCTCCTTGGCAGGTGTCCCACCTTGTGTCTGGAATCTCTAACACCTTTACTTCTCAGTGGCAAACCAGGCTTTAACTCCACAGCACAAACTGCCCTTCTTGGGCCTCGAAACTGCAGGCTTCCTGCCAACTTTGCTAAAACTGGACCCTTTGAATCACAGCTGATTCTGCTTCTCTATGTTGACCATCTCTTTCACTCCTGGGTAGTTGCTTGGTAAGAGAAACCAACTCTTCCTTTATCCAGTCTTCTGAAATGATTTGCATTCTTATGAGTGGGAGCCTTCCCTGAGGATCTTGCCCTCAAGCTAGGGCCTCTCCTATTATTCGAATTAAGAGCAGGCTTTGATTTATAAATGGAGCTAATCTCTTCAACAGCCATTTTGTTCTCTGCTTCTTCCTGGTTCGACTCTTTAAGTTTGCCATTGTATTTTTCATCATTGGATCTTACAGTTTTTGCTTCTTTCTGCCTGATTCTTTGCTCTTTTTCATAACTCTGAAGACAACTAAAAAGTAGCCATATCACATTGTCAAGACTACATTGCTTTGAAATTTCCTCCACCAAGCACTCCAGCTTAACTTCAGGCAAGCTTTCAGGATGAGGGCAAAACTTCACTAAACTCTTGGCCAACACATGTCTCCATGTGTCACTCATCCAGTTGCAAACTGGACCATCTGTTCCCCTCTGGACCATCATGAGCTGGGCTTCCACTGCCTGTGTCTCTCTCAGCATTACTCTCCTCTGAGCTCTCACAAGAAAGGTCCTTTAGGACGAACCGCCAAGACACAAAGACTTTCCCAGCATAAAGTCCCAAAGTTCTCCATATTTCTCCCAACAAACAGTTCCAAAGGCACACTAGCCACATCACAGCATTGGTCATGCTTCTGGGTACCAACTTTTCTCAGCTTCATAAACAACTTCACTTTGTGGTACCAGCTGTTCTTAATCTCACAGCAATACCTCACTACCTGGTACCAATTTCTGTAACAGTTACTCTTTACTATTGCTGTGAGAGAACACTCAAAGTCAACCAACTTAAGGGAGAAAGGGAGGTTTATTCAGCTTACAGTTTCAGAGGAAAGGTAAGTCTCTCAAAGCAGAGGTGGCATGGCTGGCTGGCCAAGCTGGAAGAGGCTAAGTCATCCCAGACATCTTGGAATCTGAGAGCTGTAGACTGCTTGCAGCAAAGGCAGACTTCTTCTGAAGGTAGGGTGGGACTAATCCACCTCAAGGCCCACCCCTTGTGACTGTCTTCCTCCAGCAAGTCTCCACCTCTCAAGGTGCCATGACCTTGCCAAACACATGCGACTGTGGGGGACACATTTCAAACCATGACAGATGCTGAGCTTCCCTGATCATCAGAGAAATACAAATTAAAATTACCCTCAATATTACTTTGCCCAGTCAGAACGGCTAAGATCAAAAACACAAACAATAGAGAATACTGCAAGTATGTGGAGAAAATGGGATACATGCTGATAGGAGTGTAGGCTAGTACAGCATCTTTGGAGATCAGTGTGGCATTCCTCAGAAAATTAAAAATGCCATATGACCCAGCTATACCACTCCTAGGAATATTCTCAAAAGACTCTACGTCTTATTACAAAGATACTTGCTCATCTATGCTTGTTGTAGCACTATTCACAATAGCAAGAAAATGGAATCAGCCATCATCCTCACCAAAAGAGGAATGGATAATGAAAATGTGATACATAGACACAATGGAATATTACTTAGCCTTCAGAAAGGATAAAATTATGGAATTTGCTGGTAAATGAATGGAATTGGAAAACTTAATATTGAGCTAAGTATCTTAGACACAGAAAGATAAGCACCACATGTTCTCTCTTATATGTGAATGCTTATACTCATACCCTTGTCAATGTATTTGGTTTAGAAAATTCAAAAGGGGCCAATGAATGGGAAGTGGAAAAGAGGTGAAACCTTTTAAAAGGAGGAGATTTAGGATACCAGGGCAAGTAGAATGAGAAAGGGAATAATTGGGAAAAAAATGCCTAGGGGGGCATGAAGGGATGGGATATAGGAGGGAGAGAGGGACTTATAGAAAAACCCTAAGATTGTAGGAGGTAACTCCACAGGAATGTCATATGCTAATAATATGTCAAAAATGTCTTATAAAGAAAGTAACAAGAATGGGCAGCCCTTATGCTGAGTCCAGTGCTGATCCACTTAGTACCCAGTGACAATTAGAGATATACTAGAAGTAACAAGAGTGCATCACTTCCTGATAAAATGTTGGTCCCAGAGGTCTCAAAGGATCCCAAACAATAGAAGCTTTTGTCATTGCTCTTGGTTGCTCTCTGAAAAATTGTCACTAAGACTCTATTACTAAAGATGCAACAAAAATAGATCATAGAACATAAGCAAAATGCATCAAATGGAACTGGTCTGAGAACTTCCTCCTTGCTGGATAGCTTACCTAGTACAAAGGAGGAATACTGTAGAAGTTATTGGGGAAGAAAAATAATCACAGGCTTCATCAACTCATGAGATCTGCAAGTTGCAATAACAATCACCATGGCAACAGGTGAGCACCAGTGTAATAGAGACAATCAATAGCTTTCTGATTGAACTCAAGACCTGCTTGTCAAGATGGAATAAATTTCTCTAACTGTTAACTGGAATAAGAACCTAGAAAATGGAAAGAAATAGATCAATAGGGAAAAACAGACAATGAACATACATGTAGGAAGACAGTACATCAAACTGCTCTGTAAATAAGTACTATTGTACTCATAGATTTGAAAAGCACTTAGCGCTCAGGCTAGAAATCTTCTACAAGAAAGGTAGAGAATCTCAACATCCTGACGGGATGGAGCCTAGGCTCATAGAAGAACAGTGATGAGAACAACATGGCCGCCATAATGCAGAGTACCAGCAACCCTGAAAAGCTCACTCAGAATCAGGCCATCCTAATCTCTCTCTATCCTAAAGCTTGGGGAATGATATGATTGTAAGAACCTAAAAATAGGAAGGTCTATTGTTGGACAAGACATTCCACTCATGGCAAGAATGCTGCATCCAGGAACTCACAGCAGTGAGACTTATCCTTACCAGACCTGCATAATTACTGAAACACCAACATGCCCCCATAGACTATGAGGAACTGAAGAAAGATAAGAACACACAGAGGAAAGCTTAGGGACTAGAGCTAGATGAGTGAAGGGAAACGCCCAATAAGTGAGGTGGCCTGAGGAGGAGCAACTTGGTATGCCACAGAGGCCTGAACCTCCCCAAGAGTAAACAAGCCAGAAGGAACCCTGCAGTCCATAGAAGTGGCCAAGTAGGTGGGTGGGAGGGAGTGGATGGATTGATGAGGAGAATAGAGGGGAATAAGAGGGAGGGGGATGGAGGGAAGCAGGGATTAGCGCTCAATATGCTTGTAAAAGTAAAAAATAAATAAATAAACTAGAAAAAAAAGAAACCAGTAAACTATATTGCAATGTAAATTAAATTTATTTTGAATGTTTAAAAAGAAATTCCTGTGACACCTTCATGAGCATCTACTTTGTTCTGAGAGTTCCCACTGAAGTTCAGAAGGTGAAATTAATTCCCAATGTGGTGGAAAGAGGAGGCATGGCTTTACCTCACTCCTTCAGAAATTGAGGATTGGAGAGAAGGGGAACAACTCTTTCTAGGAAAAAGCCCAGTAACCTTGTTCTTGCTTCTGTGAATGCCCAGTCGCGTCATTAACTGAATCCCAGATGAGACTAAGTGAAACATAAATGTACAAAAGGACATGAGAGAAGTAGGGAGTTAGAGGAGCCATGAAATAGGGAACTGGCAGATGGCGATGAGGTAACAAGGAGTGAAAATGACATGAATACATCTGTAAAGTCCTAAAAGTATAAATAAACAGAGGTGTGACTTGTAAGAGGTAATTAGTAGCCTTGGGGAGGGAACTAAAATAGGAAAATGTTTTCCTGATCATCCAACAATGTGCACAGAAGTCATCAAATCTGTGCTCCAAGGGTCAGAAGCTGCATATCACGGTAATAGCATAACTTGGCAGGACTATCTACATGGTTCTAGTTTTGCAGGCATGCATGACGCATGTGTCAGCGGGTCATGGAGACCTGTGCCAAGGCCAGGAAACATTCGGCAAGGTTATTTTCTCAGCAAAAGTCCATGATGGTACCTGAGGAATAACACCCAAGGCCGTCTCTGGCCTCTACACATACGTAATCATACGTCCATGAACACACACAAGAGTGGTCAGGAAGTGAAAACAGATGAATTCTGGTGCTCTGCTTCATTTTTCTTTTTCCTTTTTATTTACTCTACAACCTGACTCATTCTCATTCAATGAATGTCTTCTCCCCCACTTAAATTGGTTCTTTTTACTTATGTGGCAATTGCATTAACTGTTAAACCCACTCCCCATCCACGAATTAGGTTTTAACTTATCATTTTCAAGTGAGGCAATAACAAGTAAGGGAATGAACCACAAAACCAGAAGAGTCATTTTGCAAAGTGTATATGAATGTATACACCAGTCTGACTTCTATAATCACGATTATCTTGCATTTGTTATTTGATGATTATAATCCAGTGGATAGTTTTCTGAATATAAAACCATATCATCTGTTTGCATAATTGAACCAATATAAAATAGTCAACATTTGATTGTATTTTCTTCTAAATATTATTCATCATTGAACTTTTAAGTTTGCTTACCTTATATATGATTTTAAAGTATTTATTATGTTTGTTATTTCATTATAAATGTATTCAAATAATTTTAAAATTATTTTTAGTCCTAGTTTTATAAACATAAGTATCCCTGCCCTCTCCTTCCCCTTCCCTCTCTTTTACCTTCCATACCTTCCTCCCTTCCCTCTCTTCATTGATCTATCCCACTCCCTTCCACCCTTCTGTATATCTGTTTCTATGGGTCCCAGGTTCTTTCTGGATCATCTGCTCAAGTGAGGGTTCAGGCCTCTGTGGCACACCAAATAGCTCTTCTTTAGACAGACTCACTGGTAGGGTTAGAACTCGTCTCCTATCTAGCCCTAGCTCCTAAGGTTTCCACTGCTTGAAATTATTTCTTCTGAGATCCTTGCTAGTCTATGGGAGCATGATTATGTCAGTCATTGTGCAGACCTGGAAAGAACAAGTCTCATTGTAGTGAGTTCCTCGATGCAGCATCCCTGTCTTGAGTGGAGTGTCCTGTCCTGCTGTGGAATAGCAAAATAGCAACAGCAGCCAATCAGAATGCAGAGTTCACCCATTAATAATTTTAAAGTATGCAGATTAATGACTATACAGTATGCTAACATTTAGAAAATAAGACTGCTCATTTAATACCAATTAAAATTAGCTAAATGTTTGAAGACTTTTGTAGCCTACTTCTAATTTATTCTCCTCTACTGTTTTGCCCATGAATTTTTCATAGCAATAAAAAGGTTTATTCTCCCCATCTCAAGGCCCAGAGAACATCATAGAAGAGGAGGCAGCAAGACTACAAAAGCCTGAAGTGGGAAGGTGGTGGGCCAGGCATTATCTCCTTGACATGACATAGTTGTGATATACAAAATATCCATGACAGATATGAATAAACAAGAATTACACAGGAACTGTCTAATCAACATCTCATCATAACATCAGAAAGATCTCAGGAAACTCCACATCTCCTTGAGAGGTTGATGAGAACTAATGCTAATGGAGGACGTAAAGGAGGGTGCTTTCCTCAAAGATATATCTACTGATCTAGGATACTTGCTGGGATATGAATCTGGTCAAGCATAAGGTATCACAAGCTGGATGAATATACAGTGGGCTGCATAAATGAGAAGATTTGAAAATAAGATGGAGATGAAGGATTATGAGGGAGAAAGAAAGGGAGGTGGGATTTGGGACAAAGGGTTTAAAATATTATAAAGTCTCTATATTCATGTATACAACATTGTCATTGGTTTGAAATGTATCCCCCACAGTCTCATGTGTTTGAGAAAGTCATGATACCTTTCAGCAGTGGAGCCTTGCTGGAGGAAGGCAGGCATAGGGGTTGGAATTTGAGGTGGATTAGTCTCACTTTACTTCCTGGAGAATTCTGTTCTTGCAGCAAGGAATCTTGCCGCTCTCAACCTCCAAGATGTCTACAGTGATTTAGTCAGCCTCCAGCTTCTGTGGCCAGCCATGCCACATCCGCCATGAAAGACTATTTCTCACCCCTGGAACTATAAGCTGAATAAATCTCCTTTCTCCCTCAAGTTGCTTGGCTCTGGGTGTTCTCTGACAGCAACAGAAAAGAGTAACTAGTACACAAAATTAAAAAGAAAATGGTAGAAAAAAAATTTTAAAAGTAAGTGAATTGGAGCAACAACAACCAAAAAGGTTTATTCCCTAAAAGAAGCCTTACTCAACCTAAGTATTAATATTCTTCCTTACCACGGTATCACTATTGTTTTTGAAAAATATGAAGTATTTTAATAATAATGAGCCTATTATAAGTTCATAAGAGCTTAATAAATATACACCAATTATAAAATCTTGGACTATGAAGTATATTTTAGCACCAAGTAGTTTATGTACCAAGAAATCCAATATTCTGAAGTATATAGCTTGGTAGGTTTTCATATTTCCTAAGCCTGAGCAACCATCACCAGTAGTAAATTAAGAATAGTTTGATCAGACATTTCTGGTATTCACTAGAAGTTGCCAAGGCAATGATTAATGTATTTTTAGGCCTGTATCTATTGTGGTCATTTCATATGTGACTGCACCAAGAAAGGCTAGTTTGTCACACTTGGGTAGCATCCCCACCAAAGACTTTCAGATTGTTCTTTGACTTACTTCTTGGGATTAAACCATGATCTTTCAGAGTGTTTAGTTTCTTAAAGGTGTTCCTATGTGCCTGAACCTTAGGTCCAAAAGCCAGTATGGCTAAATGTTTATGTTAACATTATGTAATTTATAAATAACCTCCACACTTTTGCTCTGGTGTTTGGAATCTGAGCAGCAACCACCAGGAACCTAAGACACCAAGGCTTGCCCTGGAGTCTGAATGACAACATACTTTATGTATTGCTACATATTGTTATTGCTAGAATTAAGAATTCATTGAGTGCTTTCACTAAGAATGTATGTTGGACATTTTTCCCAGTCTTTGCCCCATGGACCTTTTTGTCTGACTTTATATCTTTTAGCTGTAACAAATAATATCTACATGTATAATAGAGTCTAGCTCCTGTGCTCTCATGACTTATGAAGCACTGAAAGGTTGGCTCTTATATTTGACTTCTTTAATTAATGTAATGTTTGCAAGGTTTCTCACCATCACAACATGCAATTAGCACTTCAGATGTTCTATCTTATATATTAAAAATGACTCAAATATGATCATTAATGTATTTTTTATATGTGAACATTTGATTTTTTTATATTCTTAGAAGTGAAATTTCTGAGTGCTCAAATCAGTATATTTAACTTTGAGACATGATTTCTTTTCACAGTGGTACATCATTTTATGGCTCTTCCAGAAATGCAAGGCAGTTCAAGTTTCTCCAATCTTCTTCAATCATTTCAGACACAAATACAATGAAGTTAAAATATTTAGTCTTAAATTACCTAATTCTGTATCTTACTATCAAAACCTTCTTCTTCTAATCCAATCTCTAACCCACTTTAATGACTTTTTGCATATGTGGTCCACTGAGCTTCATCTGAGTTACTATACTAGCATGTCCCTACATACTTGGTGGAATGGAGCTGACATATCAGTAGATACATTGTTTCAGAAAGTAGCTGCACTTCCCATAGGCAATGTTAACCCTCAATAATTTCTTAGGAAGATGTGGTGTCTTTTGATATCTTGTCCTTTGATGGTGAAAAGTTTGTAGGCCAAATCTTGTGTAGGGTTTATGGAAGCAGACACAACTGCCATGACCTCATGCCTGCAGCAGCAACCTTGTATGTCTAGAAGAGACTATCTGGCAGCACCTCTCCCCACCCTCTGGCCTTTTCATTCTTATCACCCACCTTCTGTGATGTTCTGTGAGTCTATGGGTGAAGATGATGTACCTGTCCTGTTTAGGGCTGAGAACTCAGCAACATTTGTTCTCTGCACTTTGGTCAGTTGTGGCTCTCTGAACAAAATGCCCTTCATTGAAAGATTATAATTACTCTACAAAGTGCTAAGAATTACATTAATCTATGGACATAATGTTAAGTGTTGAGATGACATTTTGATATCATGCCCTTATAGAAAAACAGTGGTAAGTAATTTGTTTTTCCCCTAGAACCTAAAGGGACCTAGAACCTGTTTCCAAAGGTTCTTGGCCTGGTTTACCATATCAATAATATGGTACCTACTTTGACAAAACAGTGTGCCTTAAATCCAATCAGAAAGCAGTTGGTTACTCCAGTAGTAACATTCATGCTACATACATATCACCATATCACCAATGGTCACTTCCCTGCCAGGGTGATTGTTATTGTAGCTCATAGAATTCAGAGTTGAGTAAGACTGTGTAAGGGGATGAAAGCTCAAGATCCTGATTTCTTGAAGATAGATGCGGAGAACATTCCCTGCAGTCAATAGTAGCAGTGTGCCTCCCGTTGCTTAGCACCAGTATAGATTAAGTCCTATTGACTTTCCCACAGGGAGCAGGTGTGGATCTTGTCTTGTCTTGAAACAGAATAGAGGGCAGAAATGTTTCCTGCATATCTCTTTCCATTCCTTGGTAGTTATTCAGACATTAATTAGCATGTTTAAAAAATGGGCACAGAGTTTTATTGTTGTAATTGTATCACAATGTTGGTGACCTTTGTATATAATAATAGCCTGTTATTTCTCCACAATAAACCATGAGGCCGTTAGGGCATGTTAACATGTTTAAGGATTGGCAAAGCTGTATTACTGGTGGAGATCCCACCTATTGTTGACCTTTCACTTATAGTCTGTCTGCCACAGTTGATGTCATCCCTCTGTGTAGTGTACAGACATCATCCCCCTATTTCATGGTATATTGTAAGGGGTTAGATTCTAATATAAACTGGATTTTGTTTTGCTTCTTCCACATCCCCTCTTGACTCAGCCTGATTCAATTTCTGCTGATCCCACTCTGTTACCTGTCAGGACTGCGAGGTAAGCACGCAGGAAGCCCATAGGCTGCTGATGGTTTTCCTTTCCTTAATATCCCACAGGTACTATGAAAGCTGATCAGCAAAGAGGAAGCTCTCAGATCTGTTTCAGCTTATTTTCTCCATATTTTGTGAGAAAACTCTTATGGTGTCTTCAGCAATAGTCTTATCATCAGATTCTGGTACATAACCAAGAGTAATGAATAGCAAAAGTCTATACCATTTGGGAGACCTTTGAGAACGGTCTAATAAATTATTGTTTACTTTTTTGCATGTGCATGTGTACATGTGTATGTGTGCATATGTGTGTGTGTCTGTGTGTTAACATGGAATCTAGAATCCAAACTTTGCTTACAATGCAGACTTTAAACCCTGAACCATCTCTCCAGATTCCTGTCTATGTTTTTTAATGCTAATAATCTTAGTAGACATAAAGACATAATTCATTACTTTAGTTTGGATTTTATAATAATGAGTGATGATGAGCATTTTTAAATATGATCCTTGGCCTTTTGCGTCTTCGTTGAAGAAACATCTGTTGGGATCATTTGCCTGTTGTACACTTTTGCCCATTTGTTGAAGATCAGATTCCTCAATATGATAGTATTGGAAAGAGCTGTTGACCTTCATGAAGTAGAACATAATAAGGCTTCCTGGATGATGAACGCACATGCTTGCAGGGATTGTGAGGCCTCCAGGCCCGCTCTCTCTCCTTTTCTTCTTCCAGGTTCAATCTACGAGCACTTGCTCCATCACAGGCTTCCAGCATGATGTGCCACCTTCATCAGAAGATCAAACCAAGGAGGCCACTGGACCTTGGATTTGAAAAACCACAACCACTTGTGTCCAATATATTTTTTTTACAGGGATGAAAAGTTGACTGACTTATCTGCCTTTAAATTGAGTTATTCGGTGGTTGAACTCCAAACGTTCATCGATTCTGAATATTAGACCATAATTTCATAGGCAATTTGTACATTTTTTTCCCATTGATGTAAGTTGTCATTATATACCCTTGATAATGACCTTTAAAGATAGGTTTTAACTTTGTGAATTCAAACTTACATCTTTTTTTTTTTTTTTTTTTGGCTAATTGTACTTTTGGCACCAAGTGTGAAATATTTTAAATGATAATCACAAAAATTTAAAAGCTATTGTAATACAAAAGGTACACCCAATGGATAGTTAATATCTTTAACTCTCAGGCTTGCTCATTATAACCAACAAGATACTAATTAATATTAATGATATTATTACTTGAAGTTATTATATGCTTGTGGATCTCATACATTTACTTTGGATTTTCCTTTCTTCACTTCGTGTGTGTGTGTGTGTGTGTGTGTGTGTGTGTGTACCTGTACACACATGCCCATGTGTATGTATATCAGAGGGCACTGTGTGTGCCTGTGGAGGACCAAAGGTGACTTGGAAATCACCCTGGATTGCTCTACCTCCTTTTTTCTTTACTCTATTTGTGATCCATGTTTTTTGCATTCCTTTCAATTCAGAATATATACAGCTGTAAATTTAGTATATATTATTTTCATATATATTTAAATAAGCACACTACATAGATGAAAATTCTCCCTCAATTCTTAACAGTTTTATCATTAAAATATTTACACAAATGGCATCATGCACATAATTTTGCAGAAAATATGTTCCTCACATTAGTTTTCAACATGAACAAATAGATTCATTTACTTTTATCTTGGCATAGCACTAAATCACGTAAGTAAAATGCTTCCTATTTTCACTTTCTGTAGATGTTTTGTTTTAAATTTTTAGCTTTGCTGTTATAAATAAAGCTTTGATATTTGTCTTGTATTTGTTCTTTCATGCTTAAGGAAAATATTGTCAATGCTATCTATGTAGACATAATATTACCAGATGGAGCAGTACATTTTTGAAAATTTTGTGATAAATTACCAAATTACTTCATAGTAATAGAGCTAGTCAACCAAGTGTGAATGAAGATATTCCTACTTATTCATCTGCAAACTCTCAGACTTATTCATTATTACCAACAAAATACTAAACTGGTACCTTTCTAATATTATTTGAAGTTATTATTTGCTTGTGGATTTCATACCTTTGCTTGTGAATTTCCCTTTTTTTCTTTGTGTGTGTGTGTGTGTGTGTGTGCGTGCACTCACATCCATGCCACATCCCCATGCATATGTGTATCAGAGGGCACTGTGTACCTGTGGAGGACCAAAGATGACATTGGAAATCATCTTGGATTTGCTCGACCTTCTTTTTGCTTTACTCTGTACTCCCCTTCCTTGCACCCCTCTCTCCCTCCCCCTCTTCCAGAGTTTCCCAGCTCTGCCTACCAGGGCCAGAAATGCACCATTTCAACTTGGAATCTGGGATCTGGACTCAGGTCCTTCTATTTGTGAGGCAAAGGCTTAACCCCTAAGCCACCTGTCCACCTCTGATTTTCTTTATAGAATTTGTTCATATGGTTTGATTGTCCCAATATACAGGGATTGCATCCTGACCACACTGATTAGGCTGATGAATTACTTGTTGTGACTTTCTTGACAAAGGCAACAGGTTTATTTTACAATCTTACAATCCTCGCTGGATTTCTACATTTCTTGGACAGACTTAAAAAATAAAAAGGTCTGGGCTGGAGAGGTAGCTCAGGGGTTAACTTCTGTACCTGTTGGGTAGAGCCTGGGTTATCCTAGAGCATACCAAGAAGAAGGTAGAAGCAATCCAAGAGATTCCTGAAGTCACCCTTGGTCCTCTGCAAGGACACACAATGACCTCTCTCTCTCTCTCTCTCTCTCTCTCTCACACACACACACACACACACACACACACACACACACACACAAAATAAATAAAACAAGGAAGGGAGGGAACTGGTGTACCTAATAAGTTTGTATGAGCTGAAATAAAAAAAATAAATAAATAAATAAAATAAATAAATAAAACAAAAAGGTCTGTAGGACCACATTCCACTAAGCAGGAACTGAATGACTTTATGCAACTGCTGGAGAAATATGAAATACCAGAGCGTCCAAATGGAGAAAATAATTCAGTTTTCTTTTGTCAGCATAGTAATTTACCAAAACTTTTTCTCCATTTGCATTTCTGCTACCTAATTACAGACATTCTTCCAGTACTACTTGTTCTAGGTCACGTTGTCAGCAGACACACAGAGCCATGTGTGCATTTTACAGCATCTTCTGGAAGCCAAGTCTCCATGCTCCAAAATTAAGGATGACTTTTTTTTCTTCCACATTAAGTTTTTTCCTAATTATACAAGGTCAGTAGGTATTCCTGTCCTCTTCCTTCTCCCTTCCCTTCCCGTCATCCCCCATTGTACTCTCCCCCTTTCCTCTTTTCCTTGCACCCCCTTTCTCCCTCCCCCTCTGCCAGTGCCTCTCCCCTTTCCTCCCTCCCATCCCCTGGAGCATCTGTTTATGTGGGTAAAGAACCTCCTTCTGAGTCCTGTACTCTAATGAGGGTTCAGGACCCAGTGGCATAGCCCAGGGCCCCTTCTTGGATTCCCCATTGGCATAGGAATGCCATTATGACTGTTTAATTCCTTGCCTCTAAGGATCCTACTGCCTGAAGCTTTCTCCCCTGTGATCCCTGCTAGACTTTGTGGGGGGGTTGTCGGTGACATATGAGCCATTGTGCAGGTCAGGCAAGGTCCAATCCTGGTTGCTGGAGCCCTAACTTGTATGTAGTCTCTTGCATATTATTGGTCCTCCCCATCTTTAGACTCTTACAATCTTGCGCCCCCCTCTTCTGCAAGGTTCCCTGAGCTTTAGGATGGGGAGAGATTTGGGTGGTCTGGTTCCAGGTGAATAATGTAGGGTCTTTGGTGTTCTGAATTATGGTTCATTGTTGTTTTCAGTTTTGCTGTTTCCCACTCCACTGCCCTTGGCTGCATCCTGATTGGTATCGAAGGTCACCTCCTAACCAAAGATAAAAGACTGATTAAAAGAAGATCTTAATATAAGAGGAGATGATACCATCTATCTGCCAATCCCTATATCCTCCCTAATTGGTGAGATCAAACCTGTTCAGTCCCAAGTGACCAAGAAGGGAAGTGAGAATGAGCTGTACCAGATGTCTTGTTACTTACATGCAAAATACATGACCATGGCTTATTTTCTCTTCTGAAGCATGATCCCCCATCTCCTTTTTTTTTTTTTTTGAGGTTCTTCTTCCCCTTCCCTCGTGTTTATAATACTTTATAATTACAGTAGGTATTAATTACAGAGATTTACCTTTGAAGATGTCATTAAGTGGGTTTGGAACTAGAATCCACTTATTAGGGAATACATATGGTATCTAACTTTCTGTATCTGGGATACTTCATTCAATATAATTTTTTCTAATTCCATCCATTTCCCAGCAAATTGCATTAATTCATCTTTTTTAGTGGCTGAGTAGCTTTCCATTGTATAAATTAACCACATTTCATTATCCATTCCTCAACTGTTGGGCATTTGGGTTGATTCCATGATTTTACTATTGTAAATAGTGCTGCTATGAACATGGTTGTGCTCGTGTCACTGCAGTGAATTGCTCATTATGGGGGATTATTCCCAGTAGTGGTATAGCAGGGTCATATGGCATTTCAATCTTTCTGAGATATTGCTATACTGATCTCCAGAGTGGTTGCATAACCTGCATTCCTACTAGCAATGTATGAAAGTTGCCTTTTCTCCACATCCTCTCCAGCATTTTGTATTGTTTGTATTGCATATTTTTGCCATCCTGACTGGAGTGAAATGATATCTCAGGGTAGTTTTTATTTGCATTTTCCTGCTGGCTAGAGATGTGGTGCATTTTTAAAGATTTGTTTAAAGATTTGTTAGACTTTTCAATTTTGTCTCTGGAAGAGTTTCTTTTGAGTTCCGAGGCCTATTTTCTAACTGAGCTATTTATCTCCTTGGTGTTTAGTTTTCAACAAATGGGATCTTATGAAATTAAAGAGCTTCTGCTCAGCTAAAGAGACTGTAAACCAACCAAAAAGGCAGCCTACAGAATGGGAGAAAATCTTCACTACCACACATCTGATAGAGCTCTATTATCCAGAGTGCACAAAGAACTTATGAAACTAAGGATGACTTTCAACCAACATTTATCTTGCAATTTTCATATCTCATTTTCCTAATCTGAGCTGCAAGTAGGAAATTTTGTTTTCTCCATTAATTTGCATAGGAATGTCTTTGAAAAAGGCATTATTAAATAGATTCTCTGAACATGGCAAATAAATTAAGAGTACCATACATACATACCTTCACAAAGACTGTTTTCCAGCTTCTGTCTATCATGCTGTTGCTGTTAGCACATGTGTAAACAGAAGGCAATTGACCAATACTGTTCTTTCAAAGTGTTCGACTTGTCTGACGTTTCTGAATAGCATGAATAAAATTGCAAATCTTAAATTTCACCTGAATTTTTATCTTTAATTCTACCCTATATAATATTGCATACTTTATAACAAATCTTGAATGTTAGTATTAAAAAATAAAGTTTCTGGTCTGGAGTGATGGCTCAGGGGTTAAGACTCTACCTCTCAAATAAAAGGTCTTGAGTTCAGATCCCAGGTCCCATGGTTTAAAAAAAAAAAAGTCAGGCAGAAAGGGCAGTGGCCTATACTTCCAGCCCTGGTGGGCAGAGTCTAGAAAAGCCAGAGAGAAGCAAAAAGTAGGTAGAAACAATCCAGGATGATTCCTGAAGTCAACTTTGGCACTCTACAGGAAAACACAGTGTCCTCTGACACACACAATAAATAAATAAATAAATAATAAACAAATTTTACAAATCAAAATAAAATAAGGTCTCTTTCACTCAAATATGAAGTTAAGTTTTCCTCTCTGACCAAGCATGGATCCTGTAAAGATACTTGAAGCAATATATTTTCAAGTTCATGTTTCTTAAAGTAGTCACATCAAGTATCTCCAAGCACACATCCAAACTATTTGTACAATCTCTGTGGGACCATAGTTTAAATAATATAGCAACATAAAGAGAAAAAAAACTGATAGATTCATAAAGATTTGGGAGTCAAATTCATTGCAATCAGTCTGTTAAAAGTAATTTGTTTAACATCTCAGTTCATCTTAAAAAAATCACATGGACAATTTCAATTGATTTTACTTTTTGAAAAATAATTGTGGTCATTGGTCTAGCCTGTTTCATGGGAAAAGCATATATTTTAAATTGGTTTGCAGTATTCTAATAGCTTTGTTAATAATGTCAAATTCTGATTTATTGAAGAGTGCACATTGTGGAGCAAAACCCAGATTTGGCTGACAGGAGGTATAGTAAACCTCTCACACAGTTACTTTCTGGGAACCTGTAGGGTTGTATGTGAGTATATTACATATGTCAAAGGTGACATGGGTCATTGCTATGAATTTTACCTCTGAGTTGTTGTCTTTTGGCTGTTGCACTTTTAATAATTAGCAGCTGTGATTATCAGAATGATACTCTCCAAGAAAGGCCACCTTAGCTTTCTATCTTGAAGGGGCCAGGACACTTGAGACTACTCCCTTCTTTAAGGATTTAGAGATGGCAGTAATAAGGGGGAAGGGGCTTATGAAGAAATATAAACAGTTAAGGGATGCTGAGGGAAAGAGACTTTTTTCACCAGGATAGTCACTATCTCTAAGTAACTTCTCGCTCATGAGGCTGTAAGGAATACAATTAATCTCAATAGTTTACTGAACTACATTTTCGTGGAACTGCTTTCTTTATTTCCATCATTGCTGCCTTATCTGAGGTGAGATGTTTGTTCACATCTCCTCAGAAACACCTCATAGAATATTACTGTTAATATATATATGTAATCTATGTAATACTAGTACTAACATATATTTTCTATTTAATACTGATATACTTATATATTCTACTCACTGTCTTTTCTGTTCTTGTTCATTGATCCTAACATCAGATTTACATTTTTTTCAGTGTCATTTCAGACTTGCACATTAATGTATTTTTGTTGCTTTTATTTAAGTTTAGCTTGTGTATATGTTCATGTTTTTCATGTGGTACATTTGTGTGTGAGCATCTGTAAAAAAGAACCCTTCAGTGTGTGTACTGTGGAGGCCCAAAGGTAAAATTATAAATCATCCTGGATTGTTCTTTTACCTTATTACTTTGTGCAGGGTTTCCCAGGCTCTATCTTCTAGGGCTAGAATTACAAGCCATCACCACATTCTCCTGTTATTTTTTATGTGAGATATGGGCATCTGAACTTGGGTGCATTTGTTTTTGGATGCAAAGGGTTTAACCACTGAGTTATCTCCCAAGTCCTCAATGCTTATATTTTTTAATTAACTTATTTTCCTTTTTATTTAATGTTGCATACATCAATATAGTAACTTTATAGTATTTTCAATCCTGATTCCCAATTACCATCTTCCCTTCTTTTACTCTGCAACCCTAAATCTCCCCTGCCATTACTGCCTTCTATTCAAATCTTTTTGCTTGTGTAACCCACTGTGTTTTATCTAGTCTGTGATGACTTATGCCTGACCTGATTCATGCTTCAGCAAGTATCCTAGGTCATTTGATATACCATAGAGGAAAGCATCCTCCTTTACTTCTGTCATGGTTTGAAATGTATCCCCCACAGTCTCATATGTTTAGCAAGGTCATGGTGCCTTAAGAGGTGGACCCTTGCTGGAGGAAGGCAGTCACAAGAGGTGGGACTTGAGGTGGATTAGTCCCACTTCTCCAAGAGAAGTCTGCCTTTGATGCAAATATTCTGCAGCTCTCAGCTTCCAAGATGTCTGCAGTGACTTAGCCTCCTCCAGCTTTGGCCAGCTAGCCATGTTGCCTCTGCTTTGAGAGACTGTACTTTCCCTCTGGAACTGTAAGCTGAATAAACCTCCCTTTCTCCCTTAAGTTGATTGACTTTGGATGCTCTCTCATGGCAATAGTTAAGAGTAACTGTTACAACTTCCCCATCAGCATTAGTCCTCATCAGTCTCTCAGAGAGGTGGAGATTCTTGAGCTCTTTCTGATGCAGTGGTGAGATGTTGATAAGACAGTTCCTATGCAGTTCTTCTGTAAGCATATATATCTGTCATAAAATCTTATATTTTACAACTATGCCTTGTCCAGGAAATAATGCATGGCTCATCACCTTCCCACTTCAGGCTCTTACAATCTTGCCATCCCCTCTTTCTCAATGTTCCCTGGGTCTTGGCGAGGGTGTGGTAAGGTTTATAAGTCCTGTTTAGGGACACGTATTTTCCCCATTTTTTTCAAATCATACTTTTCAGTAATAAACATCTTCTGTTGTAGAAGAAGGATTCTAAGTTGAGTGTTGAGTGTTATTCCAATCTATGAGTATAATAACAGGCTTTTACAAAGCAGTATGGTGTACTGTCTTCATATCTAACCTTTCATTGTCTATGCTTCCTTGTGTCATATTTCCTTCCCTTTCATAGTTTCTTGCACTATTTATAGTAACAGGAATGTGTTTCATTCTGACAAGTGGGCCTTAAATCTGATGAGAAAGCTGTTGGTTGTCTCTTGATACTGATGCCACTATTACACAGTCATCTGTTACCATGGTTACCATTGATCTCACAGGTTGATAAGACCTGTGAGGTTGTTTTTCTCTCCCCAGTAGCTTGCTTCTACAGTACTCCCTGATAAACTATCCAGCAAGGAGGAAGCCCCAAACCGGCTCCAACTGATTTTTTTTAATAATTTTTCTACTTTTACAAGCATATTGAGTACTCATTCCTGCTTCCCTCCATCCTCCCTCTTTCCTGTTCCCTCCCTTCCCTTCCTTGATCCCTCCCACTTCTTCCCACCCTTCTATCTTCTATGGATCCAAATATTCCCTTTGACTTGTCTACACTTGTGGGGGTTCAGGCCTCTATGGCATACCAACTTTCATCTCTTCGGGCCATCCCACTGATAGAGGCATTTCCTTTCACTCATCTAGCTTAGTCCTCAAGGTTTTTACTGTATATTCTTTATCTTTCTTGAGTTTCTAGGTGGTCTATGGGGGCATGTTGGTATGTCAGTCATTATGAGGTCTTATAAGGACAAGTCTCACTTTAGTGAGTTCCTAGATGCAGCAGTTCTGTCTTGAGTGGAATGTCTTGTTTAGTGATGTGTCTTCCCATCTTTAGGTTTTTACAATCTCACTGCCCCTTCTTCTGCAAGGTTCTCAAAACCTTAGGATGGGGAGAAATTAGGTTGTCCTGATTCTGGGTGAGCCTTGCTGAGTCATTGCTACTCTGTTTTATGATTGGCCATTACTCTACACTTCACTGCCTTCTATTGCCCTGGGCTGCAACAAGGTGTTTTGTTCCTTTTCCTCTGTTGTAGAAGAAGATTTCTAGGCTGAATGTTAAAGTGTTCTTTCAATCTATGGGTAGCTAATTACAGAGCAGTTTGATGTACTGTCTTCCTACTGATAGGTACTTTCTTCCTTTTATAGCATTTTCTTCCTGATGAACACTAATCTTTGATAGTTATGCTTTTGTCACTCTCTCATCAAAAACTTAGTAGTAAAGCAGTTCTGAAAATTCATACTTAATACACATTGAAAATAGTGTAAAATAACAGTGAAAATTCATTTAAGAATGCTTCCATCTGAACCAGGACAAGAACTAGGAGATTTAAATCAGTCTAAACATAACAAATGTCCATCTAAGCTAGCTTATTTTTCACTTGAATCTCATGGCTACTCATATCTGTACCATTTCACAGAAATACTGATTTGCAACAAAGAGAAAGCTCCTTAAAATGCCAATCTGGACCTCATTAACATCTAGCATATGTTATTAATGAATGTTGAGGAAAATGAGATGCTATAAAGATGGGCTCCCCTGCGGTTACCAGAGAAAGTATTTTTCTATAAAGAATAAAAATAAATCCTATACTAGCAAACAGAAACCAAAATATTGGTCAGATAGAGTCCCCCAAATAGATTCATTTATGTCTGATTTTGATATGATATTCATCTGCTTATAATTCTAATGAAAATAATATATTTTTTATAAGTGATACATTCACTAAACAGTGAACTGGGTGATGCATTGGTATGTGCTGTCTTCTGTTGCCACTTTGCCAGTTTTGAAATGGTACTTCCTCTTATAAAGTGCTATGTGATTCTGAGATGCAACAAAGCATTCTGTCATATAGCTTCTCAGTAATAGGGTCATCATTATATCAGTAGAATATATGAAGAGAGAAGTGGGAATTTTCCTGCTATAGAAGAAAGATTCCTCATTGAATCTCAAATCATGTGATAGCAAGAACCCTGCTGTAGTTATTTTTCTTTCTTCTGCTGTGAGACAATCCCCAGATAATTTAAGGGAGAGAAAAGGGAGACTTATTTGGCTTATGATTCCAGAGAAGAGATATAGTCTACTATGATGGAAAACAAAATCTGGAGATGGCTGAGGTCACAGCAGTCATCTTGGGAGCGTACAAAGCAAGAGACAAGCTCCAAGAGGAAGCAGGGCATGGCTACACAACTTCATGTGACATATCTTTATCCCCCATCTCCACCTCTTAAAGGTGCCATAATTCCCCAAATTTTAAAATGAACTAAGGATTCAAAATGTGAACCTGTGAGGGATAACTCATATTCAAGCCACAACATTGTACATCTTGGCCACATTGTGACAGAAACAACATTGCATGAAATTTTAAATAGCTCCATAAATAATAGCAGTCTCAATACAGTTTAAAAAGTCCAAAGTCCAAAGCTTCCTTTGAAGCTTATGACAGTCTCTTGTGATCTTCTGTAAAAACAAAAAGCAAGATACATACTTCAAACATACAATGTTACACAGTAAACATTTCCATTCCTAAAAGCAGAAATGAGGGCACATCCAGGAAAGACAGGTCATAGCTAGACCTAAAACCAACAAGGAAAACTCCACATCATGCAGCTCTAAGTCCAATAACTCCATGTCCAACATTTGAGCCACCTTTTGAAATCATGCAATTCCAATTTCTGCCCCTCCTACACAGTTGCACACAGAAAACATCATTCTTTTGGACCGACTTCTCTTGTGGTTCATAGCTTTCCTTGGCGGATGTCCCATTTGTCTCTGGCATCTCTAACATCCTCATATCTCAACAGAAATCCAGACTTCAACTCCACATGCAAAGATATCCCTAGGCCTGCTTTGCAGGTTTGCTAATCCTACTATACTCTGCCTGTCTTTAACTGAAAACTTGGATAAGGGATTCATGAACTCCTCACTTTTTCACCTTTAATGTTTTTAAAACCAGTATCACCACCAAGACAACATTGCCAAGCACTTCTATACCTCCAAGCCAAGAATAGCCCCTTAGATCACAACTGGTCCTGCTTCTTCTTGCTAATACTGGGGAGAATTCCCCTTGGGCAGTTGCTTTAGAAGAGCAAGAACTTGAACTGTTGGATGTTTCCTTTCAGAATAATTTGCATTCTTATGGGTGAGAATCTTAACTGAATATCCTGCCCTGAGGGTGTGGCCTTTCGTATTGTTCCTATTGCTCAAATGAAGAGCAAGCTTTGTTTTACTAATGGTGCTAATCTCTTTAACAATAAGCCCCGTTTTGCTGTTTGTAGTCTCTAAATTTGCCCTGACATTTCTCCTCACCAAACTTAACAGTTTTTATTTCTTTCTGCGTGATTTTTTGTTTTCGTTCAATAAATCTGAATAAGAGTACTAAAAAGTACTTGTGTCACATAGTCAAGACTATATTGTTTTTCCTTTACCAAACACTTTAACTTCATATAACCTTTCAGATCAAAGGCAAAACTTGGCCAAACTCTCTGCCAAAGCATTATTCCAAATGCTCTTAGTCTAGTTCCCCAAATAGTCTCTGTTCCCTTCTAAACCATTAGAAGTTAGGCTTCTATTGTTGGCATCTATCACAGCATTACTCTTTTCAAAGTTCTCACAATAATTGTCCTATAAAATCCCCTCTTTAAGATGCAAAGGCATTCCCAACCCAAAATTCCAAAGTTCAAGTTTTCCCTTAAACAGTTCCAAGGGCATATCAGCCACATCACAATTTGCTTTCAAATTCTCTTAGTTTCCACACTAATTCTTTACTTTCTGTACTCAGATACTCTTAGTTTCACAGTAATTTCTTGGTACTAATTTCTGTTGCAATTAATTTTCTTTCTGCTGTTGTGAAACAATGCTCAGAAAACTTAAGGGGAGAAAAAATTTATTTGGCTTACAGATTCTTAGTGGAAATATAGTGTATTATTATGGAAAAGGTATGGTATAGAGGAGGTTCAAGTCACAGCAATCAACATGAAGACACAGAGTGCAAGAAAAAACCTCTAAGAGGAAGCACTATGGGGCTAACTGATCTCAGGTCCAAATCTATGTGATGTGCATTCTTTCAACAAGACATTGCCTCCCAAAAGTGCCACAATCTTTCAAACATTATCTGCTAAAGAGTCAAATACACAAGTCTGTGCAGGAACAGCACATTCAAACTATGACAAACCTCATCGATCTTTTGAGTTCATGGTTGAAAATTTTGTTGTACTTTTTTTCTGCCTGTAATAAACAATTTATAAGTAACTTGATGGCAATAAATAGTCACAAGTGCACACGCTGAAGAGTGAATTGCACAAGGCTGTTTTCAAACTCCAGAACAGAGAAGTATTATTTCCCTTTTGTGCCTCCAAGGAAACCTGCTGCTCTCAAAGCTCAATAGCCTTTCAGTGAAGACTGGTGTTTTAGCAAGTGGAGAAAAATCAATTGCATAGTCTCTTTTCTAAAGAAAATTTGTACTAGTGTTCTCAACATTATTAATTACCTCTCTACATGAATTGTTGTATCTATGAAAAATCACTCTGGGTCAAATACTGAAGCAAGAACCTAATAGGGAAGGTGAATGACTTTCAGTCTTGTTCATTTTCTGTTTCTCCTTTACTTGATAAAATGTGTTCTCATTCAACAAGGTTTAATTACTCACCATGCATGTGCAGTGGTAAGCTGTGCAGGATATATAGCAGGATAGCAAAATGGATGAACGATGTCTCTGTTCTAAAAATAATTAGCTCCAAGGATCATAATCAAGACATCTAAAACAACATTGAATAAACCAAACTTTCATGTGGGATATTATAATCAAAACAGTAGTATTCTTTTTTTCTACTTTTATTTACTTATTTTTTGTGTGTATGTATATTGGTCCATGCTTCATGAATATAAGGAAGTCAGAGGATATCTTGAAGGAGTCAGTTCTCTTCTTTTAGCATGTGAGTTCAAAGTCAGGTCCTTAAATTTGGCAGCAAGTGCTGACTCATCTTGCCAAACCAAAACAAAAACTATAACCTTCCTGGGCTGTTCACAGAGCATTGTGAAGAGAGTCTTGAAAAGAGATGGAGCAGCTGTTGTTTAAATGTGTCATGTGTAGTTTGATACACATATACTTAGAAGAAAATTTACCCTTAAAGAGAGTTGTGAAAACTAACTATAAATAGATGGTAAACAGCCCTGAAGGCAATTAAATAGGAAATTAACAGCAGTGGTTGGCCAATATGACATATTTATAGAATTGGTCATTCAGTTTCCGACATTTTACTAATGGTCCTTTGCTTTAATATGTCATTTTGTACTGATCAGGATTTCAATATTGTATTTGATAATTTTTTTAACTTTAGCCTGACTTCCTGTGTTGTGAATATATAAGGTGTGATTACATGTTTGGAAACCAATTAAAGCTCAGCCTTATCATTACAGGGAACTCTTCCAGACAGCCCTAAACCAACAGTCTAGCTCTCTGTAGGAGACATGGAAGCACAAGTTTGATTAATGGCTCACATCACTGACACCTACAATTCCAACAGTTGGAGTCAGACCTCAGGAAATTCTTCAAGGACATGGGAAGCATTCTCTGAAGCAACACAGATGGCAAGAGAGGAATGGCTTCACAGGGTAAAAACTGAACAGAAGAGGAGCTGAACTTAAATCAAAGCAGAACAGGAAAAAGACTAAGGAGCCAGAGTGGCAGACCTCCAGGTTATGTCTTCTCTTGTGAATTCTCTTGTCCCTCTCCCTCACAGAAACATCTCCAAGATTTACTTGCTTCCTTACTATGTTGGTTGTCTATTTTTTTTCTGGTCAATGAATATCATTTAAAAAATACGGAAAGCATTATGATAATTTTTGGTGAAATGCTTGAAATCTACTTCCAGATAATGGTGCTTATACTCATAACAATCTAATCAACGATGATTCATTTATACAAGGGTCCATTCCTGTGTGTTCCATGCAGTGACTGTTGTCACGACAGGATTTTCAAGGAAATTGAGTTCATAGTTGCACATCTCACCTATGAGCAGCTAGCTGTCCTTCCTGAGTCTTAGTTTGCTTGTACCTGATGGTGATGATACTACATTTTTTTTCTTTTTTTTTAACATTTTTATTACTATTTCCGCTCATACAAACTTAATAGGTAGACCCCTCACCCCCTCCCCCTCCCCCTGAACCCCCTGCTCCCGTTCCCTTCCTCCCCGTCTCCCAGTGCCTCCCCCCAATTCCCAGAAAGCCCTTTATTGTGTATGCCTAACCCTCCAATTGGTCCTCCTCTCCGATGACATACAAGGACCCAGTGGCATTAAGCATAGGAACACTACTGTGGCTGTCAATCCCTTGCCTCCAAGGATCTTGGTGCCTTTAGCTGATGCTAGACTTTGTGAGGTCAATAGTGTGTTGGACATTGCGCCGGGCATGCAATGTCCAATTAGGATTGCTTCGGCCCTAACTTGTGTGGAGTAGCTTGCAAATCATTGCTCCTCCCATCCTTTTGCTCTTAAAATCTTACCACCCCCTCTTCCGCAAATGTCCCTGAGCTTCACGATGGGAGGAAATTAGGCTGGCCTAATTCTATGTGGTTGATATAGAGTCTCTGAAGTTCTGGATTGTGGTTTGTTGATTTTCTTTTGCAGTTTTGCTGCTCCTGCAATGCCCTTCACTCCATCCTGATGGGCACTGTATGTCACCCCCTGGTCAGAGATAAAAAACTGTTAAACTGGAGTCTTGTTATAATAGCACATTCAAGGGTAGATGTAATAAAAGCAGGAAACCTTGGTGAGGGAGGGGTCAGTCACCCATTTGCAAAATGATCACCTTTCATCTGCCAGACTATGTGCCCTCCCCTTCTGGTGAGATCATACCCCCTCACTTGTACATGATCAGGAACGAACGTCTGTGAACTTAACCAGGTGTCACATTACTTACTTGCATTCCTTGGAGGCCGATTTTCTCTGCTGTAACATGGTCCCATCTCTCCTTGTGTCTGGTGTGGCCCTCCAACCCCATCCCTCCTGTTCACAATCCTTGCAATTACCGTATTACATAGATTTACCCTTGAGTGTCTCAATGTGGGCTGGGTGAGTTTGGTACTAGGAGCCACCTATTAGGGAGTACATACGGTGCTTAACTTTCTGGGTTTGGGATACTTCACTTAATATAATTGTTTCTAATGACATCCATTCCCCAGCAAATTCCAGTAATTCATCATTTTTGATGGCTGAGTAGTACTCCATTGTATAGATGTACCACAGTTTCCTTATCCACTCGTCAACTGTTGGACATTTGGGTTGATTCCATGACTTTGCTATTGTAAACAGTGCTGCTATGAACATGGTCGTGCTTGTGCTATCGAGTTGAACCTCTGCTGCATGGGGGGTCATTCCCAAAAGTGGAATAGCAGGGTCATATGGCATTTCAATCTTTAATTTCTTTAAGAATCTTCAGACAGGGGGCTGGAGAGGTGGCTCGGGGGTTAAGCTTCTGCCTTGCAGGCGGAAGGTCCTGAGTTCGGATCCTAGACCCCACGTATAGACGCCCGGTGGAAGCCGGGGCGGCCTGCGTTTCCAGTCCTGGTAGGGCGGAGCCTGTGAATCCCGGGCAGAGTAAACAAGGAGGAGGTGGAGGCGTCCCTGCTGGTTCCCGAATTCATCCGTGTTTCTACACACACAAACATACAAGCACGCGCACACATGCATACAGGTACAATTGAATAAATAATAAAAAAAATTAAAAAGAAAAGAATCTCCAGATGGCTCGCCAGAGTGGCTGTATGAGCCTTCATTCCCACCAGCAATGCAGCAGAGTTCCGTTCTGTCCACATCCTCTGCAACACTTGTTATTGCTTGTATTGTGGATTTTTGCCATCCTGACCGGGGTGAGATGATATCTCAGGGAACTTTTGATTTGCATTTCCCTTATGGCTAAAGAAGTGGAGCATTTTTTAAGATATTTGTTAGACATTTTAATTTCATCTCTGGTAAAATTTCTTTTAAGTTCCAGAGGCCATTTTTTAATTGGGCCATTGGTTTCCTTGGTGTTTAATTTTCTAAGTTCTTTGTGCACTCTGGACAGTAGAGCTCTATCAGATATGTGGTTAGTGAAGATTTTCTCCCATTCTGTGGGTTGCCTTTGAGCTCGTGTTACAATCTCTTTATCTGAACAGAAGCTCTTTAATTTCACCAGATCCCAACTGTTGAGAGTTGGTAGCAGTGACTGTGCCATTGGATGTCTGTTTAGGAACTGTTGGCCTAGCCCAATCAGCTCAAGGGAGTTCCCTATCCTTTCAACTATGATTTTTTATAGTCTCTGGCCTGATATCAAGGTCCTTGATCCATTTGGAATTAGGTCTTGTACATGGTGACAAGTACGAGTCCAGCTTTAATCTTCTGCATGTGGAGATCCAGTTTTGCCAGCACCATTTGTTGAAGATGCTGTTCTTTTTCCATTGGATTCTTTGGGCCCCTTTGTCAAAGACCAAATGACTGTATTTTTGTGGGCTTATATCTGGGTCTTCAACCCTTATCCATTGATCTGTGTGTCTATTTTGGAGCCAGTACCAGGCTGTTTTTATAACTATGGATTTGGAGTATAGACTAAGGTTTGGTATGGTAATACCTCCAGCAGTGTTTTTGTTACTCAGGATTGTTTTTGCTATCCTGGGTCTTTTGTGCCTCCATATGAATTTTGAGATTATTTGGTCAACTTCTTTGAAGAATTGCTTTGGGATTTTAATTGGTATAGCATTGAATTTGTATATTGCCTTTGGTAGGATGGTCATTTTTACACTGTTGATTCTGCCAATCCAGAAACATAGGAGGTCTTTCCACCTTCTGGTGTCCTCTGCAATTTCTTTCTTCAGGGTTTTAAAGTTTTCATTGTAAAGGTCTTTTACTTCCTTGGTTAGGTTTATACCAAGGTATTTCATTTTTTTAGGGGCTACAGTAAATGGGATTGTTTCTCTCAGGGCTTTTTCACTTTTTTCATTCTAGGCATATAGGAAGGCCTCTGATTTTTGCACATTTATTTTGTATCCTGCCACCCTGCTGAACTTCTCAATTAGTTCCAGGAGCTTCCTGGTGGAGTTTTTGGGATCACTCAGGTATAAGATCATGTCATCTGCAAATAGGGATAGCTTGACTTCTTCCTTGCCGATTTGAATCCCTTTTATGTCCCTTTCTTGTCTTATGGCTTCAGCTAAGACTTCAAGTACAATATTGAATAGAAGTGGTGAGAGTGGACAGCCTTGTCTAGTTCCTGATCGAAGTGGGAATGCTTCCAATTGTTCCCCATTGAGCATAATCCTTGCTGTGGGCTTGTTGTATACAGCTTTTATTATATTGATAAAGGTTCCTTCCGTTCCTACTGTCTCTAGCCTTTTGATCATAAAAGGCTGTTGGATCTTGTCAAAAGCTTTTTCTGCATCTATCGAGGGTATCATGTGGTCTTGGACTTTGGACTGGTTTACATGATGAATTACATTTATTGATTTTCGTATGTTGAACCAACCTTGTGTGCCGGGGATGAAGCCTACTTGGTCCCTGTGAATGATCTTTTTGATATGTTTTTGAATCCGATTTGCTAAGACTTTGTTGAGAATCTTTGCGTCTGTGTTCATCAGAGAGATGGGCCTATAGTTTTCTTTTTTAAGTGAGTCTTTATTAGGTTTTGGGATTAAGACGATATTAGCTTCATAGAAGCAATTTGGTAGAGTTCCGTCCTTTGCTATTTGACGGAACAGTTTAAGAAGTATTGGTGTTATTAACTCCTTAAATGTCTGGTAGAATTCTGTGCTGAATCCATCTGGTCCAGGACATTTTTTGGTGAGAATATTTGAGATTACTTCTTCAATTTCCCTATATGTTATAGGGCTATTTAAGTAATTCACAACTTCCTGATTCAATTTAGGTAAGTTGTGTTTACTTAGAAATTCATCCATCTCTTTTGTGTTGTCAAACTTCACTGAGTATAAGTTTTTGAAATATGATGTTATAATTCTCTGAATTTCTTGGGTATCAGTAGTGATAACTCCATGTTCATTTCTGATTTTGTTAATTTGGGTTTTTCTCTCTTGTTTTTGGTTAATTTAGCTAGGGGTGTATCAATCATATTGATTTTTTCAAAGAACCAGCTTTTTGACTGGTTGATTTTTTCTATCGTTTTCTTAATCTCGATTTCAGATATTTCTCCCCTTATTTGCTAATCTCCTCTCTTCTACTACTTTTGGGATCAGATTGCTCAAGTTTCTCTAAAGCCTTAAGCTGCATCGTTAAGTTATTTATTTCTGATGTTTCCATTTTTTTGATGTAGGCATTAAGAGCTATGAACTTACCTCTTAGAACAGCTTTCATTGTGTCCCAGAGATTTTGGTAAGTTGTATTTTCATTATCGTTCACTTTCAGGAAATCTTGAATTTCCTTTTTAATTTCTTCCTGAATCCAGTTCTCATTCAGCATCATAGTGTTAAGTTTCCAGGAGTTAGTGTATTTTCTCTTGTTTGTTGTGTTGTGGATATCCAGCTTTAGGCCATGGTTGTCTGATAGGGCACAGGTTAGAATTTCAACTTTTTTGTATATGTGTAGATTCATTTTGTGGCCCAATATGTGATCTATTTTGGAGAAAGTTCCGTGTGCTGCTGAGAAAAATGTGTCCTCTTTGGTACGTGGGTGAAAAGTTCGATAGAGATCTATAAGGTCCATTTCTTGAAGGGTTTGATTAAGTTCCAAAGTGTCTCTGTCAAGCTTTTGACCTGTTGATCTATCCCATGTTGAGAGGCTGATGTTGAAGTTCCCCAAGAATTATCATTTGGGGGTTGATTTCTTGCTTTAGGCGCTGTAGGGTTTTCTTAATGAATGTGGAGGGGCCCGTATTGGGTGCATAAATGTTTAGTATGGTGAAGTCTTCCTGGTGAATTGTACCTGTGACTAAAATGTAGTATCCATCTGTGTCTCTTATGATTTTCTTTGGTTTGAAGTCCACTTTGTCTGAAAGCATAATTGCTACCCCTGCCTGTTTCCTGGTTCCATTAGCTTGCAAGATTTTGGACCAGCCTTTCATTCTTAGGATGTGCCTATCTTTTGTGGTGAGATGAGTTTCCTGAAGGCAGCAGATTGTTGGATTGTGGTTTTTAATCCAAGTTTGACATTTAATGTTATAATGGAGAAATTATTTTTAATTCTAGACATTTTTATGTTTAGTAGACTTTGTAAGCATGTTGTTTGATATTTATGTTTTGGTGGTATTATACTTCCCTTCTGTCCTCCTGGATACGCTTGTTCTTTTCTTCAAGCTTGAATATCATTTCTAGGATTTTTTGAAGGCCTGGTTTGGTGGACATGTATCCGTTCAAGTTGTCTTTGTGCTGGAAAACTTTTCTTTCTCCCTCGATCATGACAGATAGTTTTGCCGGGTATATCAGTCTGGGTTGGCATTTTTGCTCATTTAATACTTGAAGTATGTCTCTCCAAGCGCTTCTTGCTTTTACTGTTTCCATTGAGTAGTCATTTGTTATTCTAATAGGTTTACCTTTAAAAGTGACTTGCTTTTTTTCTCTTGAAGCTCTCAGCACCTTTTCTTTGTCTTGAATGTGGAGTGTTTTGACTATTATTTGCCGTGGCGATTTTCTATTTTGGTCATATCTGTTTGGAGTGTGAAATGCCTCTTATATTTGGATAGGCCTCTCATTCTTTAGTTGTGGGAAGTTTTCATTTATGATGAATTGAAATATTTCCTCCGGTGTGGTATAATGGGATTCTTGTTCTGGTATTCCATGAATGCGCATGTTAGGCTTCTTCAGGGTGTCCCATATCTCCTGGATGTTCCTTTCCAGTATTTTTTTGGCTTTAACAATCTCTTCCATTGAGCTGATTAATTCTCCCACTTTGTCTTCAAGATCTGAAATTCTATTTTCTGCCTCATTTGTTCTGCTGATAAGACTCTCTGTTGAGTTTTGGGTTGAAGATAATTTGTCTTTTAATTCAATTTTAAACTCTGCCTGAGACTGTTTTAATTGCTCTATACCTATTTTTGTTTCTTGAACTGTTTTTCTCAACTCTCCCAGGTGCCTGTTGTGTTCCTGTTCAAAGTGGTTGATACGGTTGTTTAACTCTTCTTGGATTTCCTCTTTCATAGTATTAATCATGGTAATGATCATACTCTGAAAGTCTTTATGTTGGGTCTGGCTTTCATGGTTATTTTCTGTGGATTTGTTCTGGTCAGAATCCCTCATTATGGGATTGATTCTTTAAGCAGGAGATTGGTCTTCTTGGGTTTTGTTTCTCGTAGATCTGCACTTTGACTTGTACGTTGTTGTTTTGTTTTTTAGGACCTTTCAGTTTCTGTGTGTTTTTCACTGAATCTACGAAGTTGGTATTGTTACGCTTGCCAGTTATTACTAGTGCTTGCCTTGGATTGGGTGTGTTTGTGTATTGTTATCCTTATATTCTAGATGAGGCTACTAGGCTGTTATAACGTCAGTTAAGTCAGGTTATGTTACCGGGGGGGGGGTGTGAATATTAGTTTGGTAGTGCACTTTTACGATTTAGTATCTTGGTGTAATGTGGGGGTGAGTGGTGTACTCCCTAGAGTTGTATGTTGTGGGGTGGCTGTATGAGAAAGTTGATCTACAGCATTGATACTTTAAAGGATTAGTAAGGTGAAAAGAAAAATTTACTTATCTGTGGGTTGGATGAGAAGAATCTCACCCACGTGATATAATGATTGTAGTGGAGTCCAGATGTATGGCCTGTGTTCCCTTTGTTCCTTAGAATTTTGCTTGAGTTTCCTTTGGGCTCTATTGCAGTGTGTCTTCCGTGGACCACGTGCATAGGTCCCCGGTGGGCCAGAGAGGCAGAGGGTCTGATGTTGATGGCAGAATTCTTCACTTGCAACCTGGGAAGGTCCCCGCGGAGGCGGGTGGGGCCCAGGGGGCAAAGCCAGGGGCCGCGGGGCACGGTGCTGCTGGCCGGGGGGCTGCCAGGTGGGGGGCGGGGCTGGTCTGGGCTCTGTCTCTCACTCACCTTGGGCAGCTGGCAGGGCGGGACAGGGCGGCATGGCGCGGAGGGGGCTGGGGTCATCCGGGCCACGCGGCACAGGCCAAGCCAGAGTCGGCCTGGGTGCTCGGCCTCCGGGACGTGATACATTTATAAAGGGAGGGAATTCATTTCTTGGGAAGCAGATTTGGAAATGATTATGACGAAAATACTTATGTATGTACTTTTACAATTTTTTTTATTATGTTAGAGTTTAATACATAAATACAGTGAATATTTGTTATTTTCTTACATTATTGCCCAATCCCTTTCCTCTTCTTCCTTGCCACTACAGTACTTTTTCTTCCCTACCAGTGCACCTCCTGCCCTTTTTTGCACATGTGACCCACTGAGGTCTGGATTTCATTTGGTAATATGTGCCTGGAGCACAAATCATACAGTAGTAGGTATACCACTGAGAAAAGCATCTTCACTTCACTCCATCCATTATTTACTCTCAACAGTCTTTCAGGGAGATCTAATACTTCCTGAGATCTTTCCTCTTCTATGGTAAAATTTTGATGGGCCAAATCCTTATCTAGGTCTTGTGACAGTGCACATAACTGCAGTGAACTCATGGATATAACAGCCTTGGAATGTCTAGAAGATATAATCTGGCTGTACCAGTTCCCCCTTCAGGCTCTTACATTCTTTTTACCCCTTCTTCCATGATGTTCCCTGGGTGTTACCTTGGGGAGGAGGTGTCCTGTTTAGAAGGCAAATCTGCATTAACTTTTTTTCTGTACTTGGTCAATTACTATTTTCTATATTAAACACCTTTCATTAAGAAAGGAATGAGTGTTTTAGGATGAGTGTTAATTAATCCTCTAATCTATGGGTATAATGATAAATGTTTAGAAGAAAGATTGATATAAAATCCTTATAGCTGAACCTTAGTAGATTTTTCCTTCTAGGACTTATGGACTCCATTTCCAGGTCTTTAACTCAGTTTACACTACTAGGAATGTAAACATTAAAACATGGACTTGAGATTCAACCATACAGGCCTGTGGACACATTTTTCACATGGGAAAGAGTTAGTGAGGGAGGGAGATGAGGATATAGGAAGGGGTGGGAGAGTCACAGGTAACACTAAAGTTGTAAGATATAGCTGGGCAAAAATCTTACATATTAAAGGTTTACAGAGAGTGAATAGACATTTTATACAAAGAAATACAAAAAGATCAAGATAAGGTATAATAGAAAATACCTTGTAATATTCCTACCAGAAGCTATAGGCAAATCAAAAAAAAAATTCTCAGTACCAGCTATGTGATTCCTCCCAATAAATGGTTGGTCAGAGAGGTGTCAAATGCCCCCAAAATAGTGTAAGTCTTGCCATTGGTCTTTGTTGCACTCTAGAAATGGACAGTAAAATATATTCCTGAAGACACTATATGCATTGGTTACAAAAACACAGAAAACAAATAAGCTGGAACTGGTCTGGAATCGTCAATCTTGTTAGCCAACTTTCATAATATCTGAAAGAAATTGGCAAGTTCCTGGGAAAGAAAAGCAATCACCAGACTTATTCAGCAGTAGAAGCTACAAGATACAATGGATACTTTCTAAACGTTATTTTTTATTGTCCTTTGATTATATTTTCAAAATTAGGTTCTGATATACCCTCATAATGTATCTTTCAGATTTCAAAGATTTGTATCAAAAGCAAGGAAAAAATCACATAATCTTACTCATCATAGTTTCTAAAGAAATAGAAAAACATAAGTTATTTTCTATGTCTCTTGGCAAAGCTATTGATTTGAAAACAAAAGTAAAAGCTTAAAACAGATTTATTTTCTTTTCAAAAAGAAATGCAAAGAGTATCCAGGTAGTGATAAATTGAATTGTCAATAAAAAGATACATAGTTGCTATAGTCATGCTGTTGGGAAGCATTGTATATCAGAGCCCAGTTCTCTGTGTGCCTCCTGACAAAACTTGCAGTACCTTTTTGAAGTGAGGTAGGGAAAGACCAGACAGTGAGGGTGGCAAATCTGCCTAAGTCAGAAGTTTTTTGTCAGTCAAATGTTCTTTATTTAAAAGAGTTAAAAATCACAATCTGGCACAAAAAATTGTGGCATACATTATGAAGAGTTTTGCAAGCAAGGAAGTGGCAAACTTCAGGAAGACCCACGTTGGGTTAAAAATTGGCCAATTGATGTTATTTAAATGATAATAAGGAAGGATTAATTATTTTATAGCTGCTAGGTGGAAATGTACATTTCTATTTTAACATGTAGTTTAAGTGATCATTCATTTTCTAAACTCTTAGAGGTCATATTCACCCAGAGCATTATTATTGACTTGGCAGCCTTTCATGACATCTGTATTTCCTACACACAGAGAGAAAAAACATCACTATCTCCTCAAATACTGACTAAGCAGAGCCTTATGTATCTGTCCTTCTGACTGTTAACTGACATGTGTGCCTAGGCAAGGATACACAGTAATAAATGACAAAAGCTTAGTTTGTTTCCTATGTTGAAAACACAGGAGATCTAGTTTCAATGGATATAAAGAAGAGAAATACATAAAGACAGAGCTATATCTGGTTAGAGTGGCAGACCAGAGGTCTGATGCTCCAGCAGCAAGTTGTGCAAGGTGCAATGAAAACATGTTTAAGCAAGAAAGTCAGTTTGATGCCATTGCCGTTTTTAAAGATGTTACTTGTAGTCCCATTATGGAGTAGGTATCCAAAAGAACCGAAATCAGTAGATAAATGAGATAGCTGCATTTGCATGTTTATCACACAGTTGAGAATGCCAGGAAACAGAAGCAACTCAGGAGCTCATTAATGGATGAATGGAGAGAACAAATGTGGCATACATACTAGTCATTAAGAAAAAGCAACCTCTCCTATTCACGGTAATGTGTAGAACTGGAGGATGTTATGTTTAGTAGCATAAGACAAACAGGGAAAGACAGGTGTTCAGTTCTGTGGAGCCTCAGCAGCAGATTTTGATGAATTGAACAGGGCAGTGGTTATCAGAGTCTGGGTGATGTGGAAGAATGGAGAGCATACTTGCAATGGGTCCAAAGTTACAAGTAGGCAGGAAAATCCTCTTCTAATGATCTTTAGCACACCAGGATAACTGAGCTTGACAACTTTCTTAAAAAGTTACCAGATAGGATTTTGAATATTTCCAGCACAAAGAAATATGTCTGAGGTGGTAGACAAGTCGTTTACCATGATCTGACCATTCCATATTATGTACATGAATTAAAATGTCACTCTGTGACCATAAAATGTGTGATTATACGTCAAATAAAAAAATAAAATGGAAAGATCTTGCTGGTTGCAATGTCAATAATTGGAGAGAGGACAGAAAAGTGAACGGGGTGGAGGAATCACTTTTCATAGTGATTTTTTGATAGCAGCTACCTAGGATACTGACATCAGTGAAGAGACATGATTCAGGAGAAGAAGGAACCTGAGCAAGGCAAAGGTAATGATGCTCATGTCTTGGGCGCCTAAGCATATGCTCAGTGATGGAAGAGAATAACCAGCAGCATAGTGAGCGAGACACTGTAGGTCTATGGAGATAGGAACTGATGGTCCACGTGACTCTCAAAGTTGCCGACTGATAGAACACAAATGCACAGGCTGGAAAATATGCTCTTACTTTTACTGACTTCCAATAAATTCCAAGAATGTATTAAACCAGTAACTACTTTGAAATGACTTCAAAGTTATGAAAGCTATTACCCTGTGTATATATCCTAAAATAAATACAGATTATATAAAAAAATCTAAAATTACTGAGTGTTCCTTCAAAACTCACTTACAGTGGTTGGAGAGGTGACTCAATGGTTAAAGCCTTTGCTTTGCAAGACGACTAGATCCCATGTAAAAATGCTCTGCGGAAATGGCAGTGGCCTGCAATTAAGGCCCTTAAAGGTAGAGCACGGGAAGCCAGGATGATTCACCATGTTACTCTCAGGCCTCCATAGGCACACACTTTCAAGTGCATTTTGAATACATGCATGCACACTCATGTACACATATACACATACACAGGAATGCAAACAAATAAACAAACAGACAGACAGACACATTCTCTGTTAATTTATTTCTGGTGGACTTTCACAATTCTACAAGTTTCCAGAAAACAGTGAACTTGGAAGAAAAGAAACTTCAATAAAAACATTTTTACTTCCCCTGTTCCAAAGTTTTCTTCAGTAAATTTGGGAATGACCTATTGGATTAGAGACTTAATTAATCCTTAAGAATTTATAATAGGCATTGTCATATATTGCCTTATACCCTATTAAAAGACTGCTCATGATTTCCCAGTGTTTGTGCCTGACCCATATTTATTTTTTGAACTCTAATAAATTGGCTAAGATGATATTTTCAGATATGATATATGGTTTTCTCCTTAAAATTTTGATGTAATTTGTGCTCTTCAGTCATGATACTTCATTAACTCTGGGCAGAGATGATGCAACTGAAAATAGACGTAAATTTTGGGCTTATCTAAAGTTATTTTTCAAGACAGTACAGAGAAGAACTGGGGACATAAAAAGTGAGTTTGAAAGGATATACGATTACTGCGAGGTCATAGGTCTTGTATTCTGGAGACTAGATTAATTGTCTCTTGGCTGGGAAAGAAAATGAGTCAGAGGAGAAGCAAAGAAATCTGAGATATTGATGGATCTCTGAGCAAGGTCTCGGTGCCCTCTCCTCCCCAACTCACCCTTCTTAGTTCCCTGTCTCAAGGCAGACTCTTGACTCCTAAGGCACAGGGTTTCCTAAATCTTCTCCCAAGGACTTGCATCTATATTTAATAGAAAGTATCAGAAAATAGGACTGAGGAACTTGACATTGCAAGTTTACAGACATGAGAATTTGCCTCAACTCTTCAGAAGAGATATCCTAAAGCTATATGAAAAGAGAATTTTGGAAGTAGAAGTCTGATTTTCTGAGAAGTGAACATCCTGTATGCTTAAAACATAACAGTGTTTCTGAGATTCATTTGTTTATCATAAATGATGGACCATAATGCCAATTTATGCTTATTTAAATTATGAAAAATAAATCTGGCATTAAAGACCTGCAACTTTTTCACAAGAAAAAGATATAATGCAAACCTATCTCTGTCTTACTACATTTTCTGTTGCTAATAATATAATAGCCATAGTGAGGTGAGTTTTAAAGAAAGCAGGCTTGTCTTAGCTCACAGCTCCAGAGATGCTATATTAAGTCTCCTCTGATGATGTCTTTCTTGCTGGCAGAGTCCCAGGATATCTCCAGAAACACATGGCAGATATGGGAGCACACATGATTTTTGTTGTAGTTATTTGTATATCCTGATTTCTTTCCCTGTTGTTATAAATCTGTGTAATTCAATCACAGAGCTTCAGAATAACAACTTAATCTTAATCACTGTTCAATAGTCCTATCTCTACACACCATAGTAGCCTAAGTTTTCACTTTTACAGTACTTATTATGTGAATGAAAATTCTTTTTCTTAATTTTTGAAGATCATTTTATTCCATGTCATGTATTCTAAAATAGCAAATAATTCTATAACAGATCTGTAAAAATTACAGCTATGCAGAAGATGAAATATAATCTCTGCCTTTTTTCTTTTTGGGTATTATTTATATTTTTATAAGCAGGTTGTAAAAAGTTAAATAAGAAAGGACATGAATGTGGAAGTTGCCATGTGTGGAGTGCCCAGGGGAAGTAGGAGGGAGAAGTGGGGATTGAAATGGTCTAATTATATTGGATGCATGCATGAAAGTATCCTTGGGGAACACACTTACCACAGCACCCACATTTTAGCACTATGATTAAGACATATTTTTATCTGCAAGGTGTGGTGACACAGCTCAGGTACTGCTTATTCAGGAAGTAGGACTGGAGCATCATTTGAACTCTGAGGTGACTCCAGGCTTTAGAGATCAAAGGCAACATGAGGAGAATGAAGATCACTCCCTGTCTTCTCCCCACACCAATCAGAACAGCAACAATAACAAAAATCTCATTTTCTGCTTATGTTTAAACATAAAAGCTTGTAGACCCAGAATCACACAAAATATTCTGGTTAAACCCAATTGGTCAGAAAGCAAAACAAGGAGACAAAATATGGGGGACAAAATATCCAGAGAAGGGGAAGGGGAGCGTGATGAGAAAGAAGGGGAAAGAAATCATAATGTACAGTATATGTGTATGACATTGTTAAAAAGAAAAACCATACCAATAAATGAAATAAAAACTCTCTACCAAGCTGGGAAAGCAATTCACTGGTAGACCTTTTATCTCGTATGCATAAGTCCCTGAACCCAATCCCATGTTCTCATGAATGTAACAAAAGAATTAAGGATATATTATTTGTAATTTCATGATCTTACAAAGAGAAAACCTGAAAGTATTTATTACTAAATATTTCACATTCCTAGTTGAATTTTGCAAGGCTTCTGGCTATGGAAACAATACAGTCAATGACTAATCCTATTTCTAATAGTAGCAGCAGACATCTAGAAAGTTCATTTTAAAACCAGTACATTTATGGGGCTGGAGAGGTGGCTCAGGGGTTAAGCCTCTGCCTTGCAGGTGGAAGGTCCTGAGTTCGGATCCTAGACCCTACTTATAGACGCCGGGCGGAAGCGGGGGCGGCCTGCGCTTCTGGTCCTGGTAGGGCGGAGCCTGTGAATCCCCAGGCAGAAGGAGGTGGAGGCGGTCCATGCTGGTTCGCGAATTCATCCGTGATTCTACATATATACACATACATACACGCACATACATACACACACACGCGCACACGCACAATTGAATAAATAATAAAAAAATTTTTAAAAATTATTAAAAAAAAACAGTACATTTATAAGAGCACAAAAATTGATTCTTAGAAATAAAACTGATGGTGATGTGGAAGACCACAGCATAAAACTTAAAACCATAACTGAGATCCATTAACATTTTCTTAATAAACAAGAAAATGAAAACATCATATCTACAAACTGCAAGATTTAGTATTACAAAAGATATTCTCTCCATCATGGTTTAAATATTTGATTCAATTATAATAGATGGATAAGTAAATTATAAAATGATATAAACATACAGTGGTACAGGTAGACCAGGGATTGCTTTGCTTGTTTGTTTTTTGAGCTGTGTCTGTTATATCTCAGACTGTACTTGAAATTGCTAAGGAAGGAGTATAGCAATGTCTCAGTGATTAAAGTTTCTGCCTCACAAGCAAAAGAGATCCCCAGATCACAAATAAAAATGCCAGATAGAAATGGCTGTGGCCTTTAATTCCAGCCCTAGAAGGCAGAACCTGAGAAACCCCAGAGCAAAGCGCAGAGGAGGTAGAGCAATCTGGGATGATTCCTGATCTCACTTTTGAGCCACCACTGGAACACATTCAGATGCCCTTTTGTACACACACACACACACACACAGTGTGCATCAAACTACATCAGAAGTAGAGAATCTTAACATCCAGAGAAGATTATAGCCTAGTGCAGTGGAAGAGCAGTGAAATTGACGACAACCAGAATGCACAGTATTGGTGACCCTGCATTGCTCACCCAGAATCAAGCTGTCCAAATCTCTCCCCATCTTAAGGCTCAGGGAACCTTGTGAAAGAGGGGGCAATGAGATTGTAAGAGCCTAAAGATGGCAAGGTCCACCACTGGACAAGACATTCCATTCAATGTAGGGCTACTTTGTCAGAAACTCAGCAGTGAGACTTGTCCATACCAGACCTGCATAATGGCTGGCACACCAGCTTAATAGACTAATGAGGAACTCAGGAGAAATAATTTCAAACAGTAGAAACCTTAAGGGGCTAGGGCTAGACAGATGAAGTGTCCCTATCAGTGGTTCTGTCCACTGGAAAGGCTACTTGTCTGCCACAGAAGCTTGAACGCCCACTATAGTAGATGATCCAGAGAAAACCCCGAGACCCATAGAAGCAGACAGGCAGGAAGGTGGGAGAGAGTGGAATGGATTGATGAAGGGAGAGGAGGGAGGGACAAAAGGAGGAGAGAGAGGGAGGGGGAGAAGGGAGGCAGGGATAATTACTCAGAAGTTTGAGAATCTATAGCTTTGCTGCTAGGTTCTAACATTTAGAATCCCTATCTGTTCATTCTTAGTTGGTGTCACAGTTAGTCTGAGCTATTAACCAGACTCTTGGGAGGTGGGCTTCTGGGCATACTTATGAGGAACTATCTCGTTAAGGCAGACTGTTGAACAAGCCTATAGGAGAGTGTCTTAGTTGCTTTGGTTGGAAGGGGAAGAGCCTTCCATTGTGGGAGGCACCATTCCCTAGACACTGTGGTTTCTGCCATAATGGCTGTCGTGTATTAGTTCTTCCTCTCTGCTCTTGACTGTGCAGCCAGTTCTCTCAGCTTCTGCTGGAAAAATCTCTTGCCATGATGAACTGTTAGGAATACAAGTCATTTTAGGGGACTCAAGTGCTTGGGTCAGGTATTTGATCCAGCAGTGGATTATGAATCTAAAACAATTGTTCTTAAGCATTTGTTCCAGAGAATGCCCCTCCATTGCTGTCTGCTTCCAGGTGTACTGGGCTGCTTACAGGATACTGTTGCTTGCTTGATTATTTTGCCTACCAATGCAGATGTTGCTGTGAGCTGTTTTCTGAATTTTCATCCTCATTTTTCAGTACACAATCCTTGGAGTCTGTGGTGAAACCTAAAAATGCTTGGTGTTCATACAACAAGCTCACAGCAAGGTTTAACCTGGCAGCTCATGTCACTGGGATTATCTACATATACTTATTGCAACCAATCCAAGTTTCAAAATGAGGTATTTTTCCCTCTTATTGTAGAAAGTTTCTTTATTCAAAGGGAGTTGGAAAATAGCTTCCAAGGAAGATCCCTTAGAATCCATGCTCCAGAGATATCCAATCTGTGAGAGCTACAAGTCAGCTCAGAGCTCTTATTGAGAGATCAGGCTCTGAAAAGTCAACCAAGTTATCCACTCTCACATTTCCTATATCAGAGTCAGCAAGAACTGGTTTACAGTTCTCTTTCTGATGCACAATACAAGTTTTGGAGGTGCTATTAAAGCATGTATATAATAAACAACCACACATTAAATCGCTACTCCCTGTTGTGGCTAAAGTTGTAGTTGTTGCCGTATACTTTAATACTGGAAGGAAAAAGAACTTTTGAAAATACAGTTCTCTGCTAACAGCCAAGTAGCAACATAAAATCAGTGTTCTCCAATCTCCGCAAAGTGTCATTGTGTGCATCTCCCAATACAGCCTGATACAATCTTTTTTTTTTGTGTGTATGCCTAGTGATAACTTTCAAGGCACCAAAGGAGACAGGAGGAGGAGGAGGAATCTGGGGAAAGCTATTTCCCAGATAAGAATTAGAAGGGGTGTAACCAATGTTAATAATAATAAAAAAAATTGGTGTTTTGGTTTTTTTCTGGAGCAAAGTGGCTGAAAGTCACCAGTGCTAAGATTTCTAAACACCAACTGAAAAATTAGTTTTATGAAGTTGAATATGTAGTGGTGCAGACTTTTATTCCTGACATTGGGAACAGAAAGAGGTAGGAAGGATTGAAGAACTAAGATAATCCCAATAATTCACATAGTGAATTCCAGGTCAGTTTCAGATATGATTGAGACACTGTCTCTATACATACATACATGCATACATACATACATACATACATACATAATTGTTTCCCTTCTCTAGGCTTAAATCATTCATTTTGTTTGATTAGGAAGGAAAGTGAGGTCCTTATCTCACTTCATTCCTAAGAAGGGTTGATATCACCCTACAAAGCTAACACGGATCAGCCCTGGAGTCTGAACACAGCTCAAACCCAAATGTTTCCAGGAGAGCATCTCAGGCAGCTCAGCAGCCAGGGCAACGGTTGCTCCCACGTGAAGTGAAATGTTGGATGCACAGTAAAAAAAACTGACCCAGAAACTCACTGTTTGTTTCTGTTCTGTAGGTCCTATTTTTATTCCTAGGCTAATGTGACCTTGGGAATGCAGCTTGCTTAAGACTGGAAACACTCTTGAGAAAAAGCCAATGGATACTTTAAATGTCCTTTGGCCCATGTTGTTTTGCAAATTCTTACCTTCTTGAATCATACTTCAGAGATCTGAAGTGTCCCTCTGCTTCCCTGTTTCCTGTCTTACATGGCAGCCAAGGTAACATGCTTATGTAAAAGTTAACGCTAAGTGGTAAATCCTATCATGGTCTTGATAGTCTGAAGATAAATCTGCTAACTCATTGCTGGGGTGAACTCTCTCCCTTGTCATTGCTTCCTCCTGGTGTTGTGATCCTGTTAACTTAAAATTGTTTAAAATTTTACATGGAATTCCCTAAGCTTCAACTTGTCTAATATTTTATAAAGAATCCATCTAAATCCTTAAAGTTCATGGTGGCCCAACAGAGAAATGGCCTCACAGCACTCTGAGAATGCTCTAGAATTATCTGGGAAAGGTTGCTGTAGAAGTTTCATCATAAGAAGGGCATAACTAGATTCAACACTTCCAAGGCTGCTACCATTTCTCCTTGGTGTTTTTTAAGTGGGATCTGGGAACTGAATCCAGGCCTTTCTGCTTTTGAAGCAGAGTCTTAACTCCTAAGCCATCTCTCCAGCCCTCCACAAGATATCTTTATGTGGGATCTGAAGATTCAAACTTGGTCCTTTGCTTTTGAGGTAAAGGTTTTAACCCCTAAGCCATCTTCCCAGCCCCATATCCAATTCATTCTTAAGAATTCGTGCTATGATTTATCCCCTTCCCCATTAAATAAAACCCTCTGGAACTCACGAATGTGGCAAGAAAGATCCTCCACCATCCACTCAACTGTAATAGTATGAGTTGTAGAGTGAGTCAAGGTGCGGAGGCAAACCTGCTGAGTTGGCCAATCCTTGCCTTGTTCATCTGGCCAGCTGGTCTTGGAAGTAGCATTTCTCTAAACTTTATTTAACTTTTCTACTAAAAACAATAGCATTTCCCTCCTCCTACAGCTGTGTCTGGTACAGTATCAAATCACAACATACAGTTCTAGGTCATCCCCAGGTAGTGCATGTTCCTATTCAGTCATGGCACCTTGAAAGATACTGTTTAAAAATGGGGACCACCCTCCCTTCCTAGGAATGCATTTCTCCTCTGTCAGCTGGGCCCAAAATGCTCATGTGAAGTTGGTTGTCATTCAAAGGAATATATTACTTAAGTAGCTCAGGGATAAAAGGCCTTCAGGTAGTTTGTGCAGGATGTTGGACTTGTTATTCTACTCTCATTTCTGTCCTTTATTATCACCTTCTTCCTCCACCTGGATTTCCTCATAGTGACAAAATACCTGTAGATTTCAACTTAGCAGGTGGACCCCATACTATTAAACAACTATTCCTAGTGTATATGCCTACTCATTGCTTTAGCATGTGAAGAAAATATTTAGATCCCAATTCCTAGTCAATGTCGAGATTAATATTGGTTGTCCTGGCTTTGGTCACTATCCACTCTGAACCATCCTCTGTCAGGGTGCCTTGTACCCAAAGGACAGTCATACCAATAGTGAAGGTCAAACATCTTTAACAAACAGGATGACCTGAATGGTGAAAATACAAGCACACTTATGAGCTAAATAAGGACAGATGCTGCTGTAAGCACCCTGTGTTCTAGGGCCAGTGATTCTTGGGCTTCTTGGCAGAAGGATGAATACAGGAGGACTTGCTGCTGAGGCAGCTGTAGAGATGCTAAAAGCATCTACTCATGTGTGAGCTAACCTCCTTTGTTCAGTTCATCTCATGAAGCTAGAAAACTTCAGGGCTTAGCTTGTGTCACCTGATAATGAGCTTCACCTTGAATATAAGGAATGTAGGAAGAAAGCTAGGCAGCTTGTAGATCTCCTATTACATAAAAGAACAAATCACGGGAGAAAAAACTACACTGTGTTTTCTGATTCTAAAAACATTTCCTGTAAAATTGCACTTGAAAACTTTCAGTTAGCAATTTATACCACTTGCACACATGGTCATGCTCAGAAATGCATTACTTGATCTTAAATTATTTCAAGCCATTTTCAAAAGTTTAGCAATTTTCATCTAAAATGATTTTTCTGCATCAATTTACACTCTGTGGAGGGAGGAGCAATTAGCAAACACTGTTTGCCATTCTTCAGTTTCATTTCATGAGAAATTATTCACAAATTGCTTCTCAAACCCAATCCTGGAATCCCTACTGTCTTTCAAACAAAGTCTCCTCATTGTAACTTTGCAGAAATGTAAGCGGACCACTTTGCCTCCCAGTTCTGTTTTCCTCAGCTACAGCCTGGAAGTTCTCCAGAGCCAACAGGTCAGGAGAGGTGTGTAACTTATAACTCACACTTGGTCTGTGAACCTTATACAGACTGGGCCAAAACAATAGCAGCCGTGCCCTGGAATGTGGGAGGATAGTGGCAGTGTTTGCTTTTGAAAGATCAAATCAATAAAAAAAAATGCATGTCAAGATTAGCTGCTTTGGAAATTCTGGGTTAATTTGAAAATACAAAGGGGCACTGAGCTCCAGAAATGAGGTTTCAGCCTGTTTCCAGTCTGTTACCACTGGAATACCTTGATAGGATAATTATCTTAAGAGCTGGGAGATGGCTTAGGGGTTAAAGCCTTTGTCTTATAAGCAAAAGGACCAGAATTTGGATTTCCACATCCCATGCAAAAACGTCAGTATATAGAAGTGGCTTACCCTGAAAGAAGTAGCCTGGGAAACCCCAGAGCAAAGAGATAAGGAGGTAGAGCATTCAAGATGATTCCTGATATCACAGGCACCTTCACAGGTACACACACTCAAATGTATATAAATGCATATGAACGGACAACAACAAAATAAGTAAAGAATATTACCTTAAACGTAGTAGAACAATAAATTTATTCTTTCATTCACTTAAGGAATTGCATGTTGTTCCTCTGATATCAGGAAGTGTTCTGATTCCAGTGCCATGAACTACAACTGTATCTAAGTCACTGTCCTCTAGCAGGTTGGCTGTATCCCAGTGAAAGATAGACAAAGACACTAATTAACCAATAAATTTTTTAAAAATGCCCATATAGTTAAAGAACAGAATGGTGGAGAGAAAAGGGGTGCGCATAGGAAGTTGGAGAACACACTGAGTTCTGGTAGAATACTGAGAAGGGTAGGAGAGGGAACCTTGAGCTTTGGGGCCAACATTGATTTAGGCTGTGGATACTGAGGGCGTGTGTATCTTCACAGATTAGCCTCCTGCCACCCATGTGAGAGGGTTGTGCAGGTAATTTCACCTCTAGGTGGGAGGTAAAGGAAGTGGGACTGAGAGAATCAAAGGTTCAGTGACCACCCTTAGCCACAGCCACCGTTTTGTAAAGCCTAAGCCTAAGCCTCGTCAGAACACATCTCCATTCTTCACTCACTGGTCGACCTCTCCCATAACTTCCTGGCAACTCCTTAGCAATGCCTGAGATTGTAAAAGATTGGGACACTCTCTGGTTTCTCTTTCCAGCCCTCTCTTGCGGTGGTCCACGACCTGTAGGCTTACCTCACAATCCTGATAAGTGTCCCAGAGTAGGATCAGCAGGAATTGAATCAGGCTGGGTAAAGTGGGGACCTTGGAAAAGCTGAAACCAAGTGCAATTTACTATGGAATCTGATCCCTTATATACTATGAAACAAAGGGATGAGGTCTGTACACTATGCAGAGTGATGGTGTCAACAGTGTTAACAGACTACAGATGCAAGGTCAACAATAGGTGGGACCACCACCAACAATACAGTCCTGCCAATCCTTAGACATGTTAATATGCTCTAATGGCCAATTAATTGTGGAGAAAGAACAGGAGGCTGATAAGTCAGGAACATAGTGATACAATTACAATGATAAAGTTCTGTGCTTATCCTTTAGACATGCTAATTAATGTCCAAAAACCAGGAAGAAATATGTAAAAAAAAAACACCTCTGGCTTTGATTCCAATTTGGGACAGACCAAAATCCATCCCTGCCTGCCCCTTGTGGAAATGTCAACAGCCTACAACTGTGCTCTAACATTGGAGGCACACTCACTGCAACTGAGACCGCAAGGAATACCCTTGGCATCCGTCTTTAAGAAATGGAGATCTCAAGCTTGAGTGTTCCCTACACTCTCTTCTTTCTTCCTCTCATGCTGTCATGCTGACTCTCTCCCTGTCTTATGATGAGGAATTTGAAACTGCAAAATTAGAAAAAAGTGAAATCTCTCTAGAATAGAAGTATGCAGTAAGAATTTTGGTCTTATCCCTTTCCCAGCTCAGGGCACTGTCCAGAGGAGCATCTGCATAGCCCAAGGCTACCTTTATACTTGTGCTATTCCATATTACCTCTGTGCTTGGTGAAAGAATGTAAATGAAAGAGATTGCATGCAAGGAAAAGAACATAAGGTATCTCTTCTGTTCTATATCCTAAGCCATCTCTTCTGTTCTAACACTCTCTCACCTTAAGGTTAAACAATGGCTTCCTTGACTACCAGACTCTCAACTCTAAACACTCTTCTTTCTTATGTCTCTTCCTCAATTACTTTTGATTTATGAACCTCTACGTGGCACCCACATATGCTTGTAGCCACTCCCTATTGCTTTTGTCCTCTTTGTTTCAGGAAGAACGAGAGTTAAACAAGGGCCTTTAAACTTGCTCTTTAATTGACATTTTTTAAATGAAAATTTATGATGAGGAATCTGAAATTGTGAAATTAGAAAAATGTGAAATCTCTCTAGTGGACATAGGCAGCAAGAATTCTGGACCCTTGTCTTGTCCCTAGCCCTTTCCCAGCTCAGGGCACTGTCTAGAGGAGTGTCTGCACAGCCCAGGGTTTCCTTGTATACTTGCACCATTCCATATTTACCTCTGTGCTTGGCGAAGGAATGTAGGTGAAAAGAAATGCATGCAGGAAAAAAAACCCAGGAAGATTATGACAAGATAATCATCACTACTCATTGATCCGAGAAGGGTTCTCATAACTATGGCTCCATGACAAATCATCTCCAAATGGTGATTTAAAATAATACACATTTATCGTTTTGGCTCTGTGGACCAGAAGTACATCTGCATCTTATCTGAATTGTCTGGCTCAAAACCTCTTTGGATACTGCAATCAAAGTGTTGCCTACCTCCATCTTGTTCGGTCTCACTGCCTGGAGATGTTTCCAAGATCACTCCTGTAAGTATTATGGGTTGTGGGACTGAGGATCTCAGCTTCTTGCTAGTTGTGGGTCAGGTGTTCCTTCAGTTCCTTGTGATGTGTCCTTTTCATAGGGCAGTGATTTCTATGACATAAGATGAGAGAAAGAGAAAGAAAGTAGTCAGAGTCTGTGTAACTAAGCACAGAAGTGGCATACTGTCATTCTTACTATGTTTTTTCTTTTTTGAAGAAGGGAAGAAAGGGGGTTGAGACATATATGTTCTGCATATAATATACACTTGTTCAAAATCTTTTAAATAAAATAAATTAAAAGTAAAGGAGAATCACTGGGTTTAGTTCATACTTAATAAGAGGGTGTTATCATGTACAAGGTCACCTGGGTGTATTTTAGAGGTTTTCTGTCATTGGAGACAAACATACAAGAAGAAGTTGTATCATTCATTTAATCTTTAATATGCAGAATCTGTCGACTCCATGAACATGCAACCTTTAGGAGCATTGTTCCTCCTTTGCAGAAAAGTGAAAATATACCTGCTGGTCTTCTCTCTTTTTTGTAAACATTTTTGGTACAGATTTTCAGTTTTGTAGCCCATTTATTTATTCTATGTTTTAGAATAATGTTTTAAAACAATAATTTGAAATTATTCTAATTTTAGATGCAAATAATCTTTGGAGGGAATCCTATTTGGGATTTTTTTGCTGACATGATTAATTGCAATTCTATCTAAGTAATTATAGACAATATTTTACAACTAAATATAATGACAGAAGTAAAACTTCAGTGAATTTCCCTTAAAAATATTCACAAGGGAGGGAAGAGAGGGCAATGGGAAGGAGTAAATATAATCAGGTACTTTTCACGCATGTATGAAAATGGCATGATTGAACCCACTATAATAAAAATTAATATATATTAATAAGATACTTAAAAATAATTACAAGCTAGTTTGGTGACAAGAAAAATGTGTTTTGGACCTGTGTTCTGTTTAATTATCCGGCAGATTATACAGCTCCTTCACTTGAGTCAGCAATACATGAAGAATACCATGAAATCATCTCACAAATGGATTCTGTGAGTCAAGATGTGTAAAGAGATCAGGAAATGTCAAGAAGAAAGTAAGTGGGGCTTCAATCCCACTCAGTGGAAGCATTTTAAAACATCTAGAAATAGAAATACCATACATACATATGACCCAGCTATACCACTCCTGGGCATATTTCCAGAGAACTCTGCATTCTACTACAAAGACACCTGTACATTCTTGTTCATTACCTCTGTATTCACAATAACAAGGAAAAGGAATAAGTCTAGATGTCCATCAACAGATGAATGGATAATGAAAACATGGTACATATACACAATGGAATTTTATTAGCTATAAAGAATAATTAGATTATGACATTTGCACATAAAAATTTATGTTGAGTAATGTTACCTATGCCCCCTCAAATGTCATGTGTTCACCCTCATATGCAGATCTTAACTTTGAATCTCTAGTTTTGTGTGTTTAATCTGTAATAGATATAGAAATCAGGAAACTAGAAAGGGGCCACTTAATGGGGCTGTCCTAAGGAAAGAAAACATAGTAGAGCATGAAAAATATGAAAGCAGAAAGCAGAAATATTAGGGAATTGCCAGAGGACAAGGAGAATAAATGGGATAGCTAACCAAATCAAGAATGTAGAAAAAGTTTTGTGGAAATCTACTATCTTATCACCTAATAAAAATATAATTAAAATAATAATTTGAGGAAAGATATACTGATAGGCTGGGCAATCCCAATGCTAGAAGCCATGTTTTATTAAAGACAAAAATCCTGGTGCAATGTATGGGAGACCTTCTTTTGAGATGTTGTTCAGAAAATCTCTAGAGACCCCCCAAACAATACAGGCTTCTGACATTCCTCATGGTTGCCCACCATAATTAGATGATACACCCTACTGCTAAAGACACCATGTATCTTGGTTGCAAAATATTGAGAAATAGCAATGGAACTAAGCAGCTTCCTCCCTGTTGGCTATGATTGATATACAGGTCACTGAGAAAGAAAACTACAATAGACTCACAAAGTTATGAATTCTCTGAACTACATGATCAAACTTTCAAGAAGGATGTGCCCACTTGTGTAATAGTGGCACGACAATTATGGGGAAACCAACCATCCTTTGATCTAATTTGAGGTCCATTCCACAGGATAAAATTCTTGCCTGATATTATAAATATACTCAAAATCCATGGCTGGGCAGGTAAGCTTTAGAAGGGAGCATATTACTGTTTAGCTAATTAACACAGCATCAAACTGTCTTCTAAATATTTATGTTTATGCCCATAGACAAATGCTATCCTCAGCCATTATCAGAAAAGCCTTTCCTTATTGTGAATGGCAGTGAATACAGAAATACAAGGCTGTTGAAACTTCTGGGAATAAATGACAGGTGTATGCTCAGCCTAAAATAAGACATTTTTACTATCTAAGGCTCATAGAAATTCATAAAGAGGAAGATAGAAAGAATTTAAGAGCTAGAAGACAGGAGGAAGGGCTATGAAGTGCATCATTGCAATCATGAACTCACAGCTCTGTGGTCACTTGCATTAGGCAGGCACAGGAGTAGACCTGACAGTTGGGTATGAATGGGGATGGTAGGGAACCACTCCCTGAGCTTTTCTGCTGAACTATAGTTACTGATGGATTATTAGAGAGGATTGTCTTCAGTTGTGTATCTATTGATGAGTCCACTGGGCTCCAGTGGACAGTTCCAAATTTATGGTCACACAAATAACCCTAACACAACTCAGTGGGTCTTAGAACAATGAAAAGACACAGATTTAGGAAAGGGACTTATAAGGAAGTGCTGTAGTTGATACACAGGAGGAGATAAAAGAGGGGAGGCAGGGGCTGGAGAGGTGGCTCAGGGGTTAAGCCTCCGCAAGGCGGAAGGTCCTGAGTTCGGATCCCAGATCCCACGTATAGACGCCAGGCAGAAGCGGGGGCGGCCTGCGCTTCTGGTCCTGGTAGGGCGGAGCCTGTGAATTCCGGGGCTGAAGGAGGTGGAGGCGTCCATGGTGGTTCGAGAATTCGTCCGTGGTTCTACACACACACAGACACACACGCGCGCACATACATACGCACATGCACACAGTTGAATAAATAATAATAATAAAAAAAAATTTAAAAAAAAAGAGGGGAGGCAGTGTGAGCCCTCAGAATGCATTATATACATGTGTGAAATTGTTCAAATATATTCAATTAACAATAAAATACATTTTAAAATTGTGCTTGTTTACCACTCTGGTGACAAGGACTGAAGCTGGGTCATGATACAAGATTAGGTTCGAGTTAGTAACAGATGCTGCAGGTGGGCAGAAGAAGGTGCATAGAAGATCATGAGAATCAGTTCCCTAAATACCATATCTTCTGGGCCACTGGGCCACAATTTTTTCATGTGGCATTTGTTTGCCTTGTTTTTAACTAGACTTATAAAACAATGGATTTCATCATACTATTTTCTATCTCATTCCTTTAGTAAAATGTATATAAATTTCTTTTAGAGATAGGGTTTTGCTGTCTAGCCCTGACTGGCTTGTGAATCGAGGTCCTACTACCACCTCTACCACCCAAGCGCTGGCATTACAGGCCTGAACCACACACTCAGCTGAGCCTCAACTGTCTCTAGCATCACATGTGGCCTCTCTTTTCCTCAGTCCCTGCAGTAGTGTAGCAGATCTTTCAAGTGGAGAATGGTGGTTTCCCTGATATCAACAGTGGAAGTGGTAACCCACTCCAGGAAAGGATCCGTAACCCATCTTCCAGCTACATCCTCAAAAATCCCGACCTTTACTCCATGCCTTCTTTCCCTTAAGCAATGGGAAGAGGAGTTAAGATTTCTCTCTTAAGAGTTCTGGACATTGACGCAGCTCACCAGGTAAGGAGTGATTAGTAAATATGGCAACCTGAGTTCAATTCCAGGAAGTCCTTGTATAGAAGGAGGACTTGTGAAAGTTCTCCTATGGCCTCCATCCTAAACCCAGTTTCTTTCACCAAGGTTTAGTCTCTTGGTTTTTTCTTTAGAATATAAGTGAGCATCAGGCCACAGCTACAGACCCAAGCAAGGGCAGCAACATTTCCAGGTATTTGGTTTTTATTTATTTTAAACTAAAATATTGTACAGAGCTGGATTATTGAGCTAGTAGGAATGACCCTTAGTAGCTCAGCTTGGTGCTGCCCTCTATGACAAACCACCTCCATGACCACCCACCAGACACTCAGAATTTGAAGAACTAGATGAGTTAGGAGAACAATACCTTTGCTTTAATAATACTTTGTTTAAAAATTCCTTTTTAAAAATGCCAGTTTTTAAAGAAATATTTTATTTATTTACTTATTAATTTCATTGAGAGAAAGAAAGAGAGAGAGAGAGAGAGAGAGAAAAGCAATACCACTTGCATGCATGTCATGGTGTACTGGCAGAAGTCAGAGGACAACTTTCTGAAGTCAGTCCTCTATACCATTTGGGCTTCCAGAAATCATACCCACATTACTAGGTTTGTGAGCAGCTGTCTTACCTGTTGCGTTGAGCTATCTTGCCAGCCCCAATACCATTCTTTTTACCTTTTTTTAAGAAAATGTTTTAAGTAACCAAATGCAATGCATTGCAACATATTGTGGTGATGCTTTTACAGTCTCCATGACACGCCGCAGCTGCTCGTGATCCTCATCATCCTGCCCCGCTTGTTTCAATCCCAGCATCCACATGCCAAGTTCTCCAAAGATTTACTCCTCTCTGCTCTGAGCCCCAAGGCCTGTATGGTAGGCATGCTGAGGCTCTGTGATGGGGTCCAATATACAGCACTCCAAATATGTATGTAAGAGGCCAGAATAGTGCTACCCTAAAACAGCCATCTTTTGCCAAAGAAGTCTTTTGAACTGTCTTTTCTAAGAAACTGCAAATACAGAAGTTTTGTGAAGTGGACATTTCCACCTATGAAGGAGCTCCCATGTGTATGTCTGTCTTCTGTCCATCCCAGGAAGAACACGATGATCACATCACTGGATGCTTCACTGATGGAGAAATCTGCATAGCAAACCTTTCCTTTTTATTTTAGGTACCAGTCCTTAACATCGCACAGTAACTGGACCTTCCCCCTACCCCTGTCTTCTTGGTTTCAGCGAATAGTGAGATCTAAGTATGAATGAAAGCCACTTCTTTGAGATCTACTCTGATGGTTTATTCATTTTTATGGGCTGTGTCACATGCATATGCCAGACATGCATGTTATTGAATTGCTGCTTGTTTGTCTCTTGTTCATTTGTCTCTCGTTACAAGGAGTTCCAGCTAAGAACTTTTATTCCATGTACTTAATGACAAAAAACAAACTGGATGAGAGAACTGGGGGTTTAACTAAGGATGTTTTTCTTTTTTACTATAAATCTGCTTATGTGGTAAGCTGAGTGTAATGAAGAGTGAGAATTTCCAGGGGTGAAAATTTAGCCCCATGACAAGTCCCTGGGTTCAGTCCCCAACACTCTAGTGAGGATGGGGACAATTTCTGAAAGTCTTATGCTTTATCAGAATGTTAGAAAGTAACTTCTAACTCCAGAGCAGCAGCTCTGGGCAAATTCTTAAGAATGCCAAAGAATTAAACTCTGTCACTTGGAAACATCAGGCTTCACAGGTATAGTCTATTACTTAGACTAAATGCAATATATTCATGCTGAATCAAGATACACATGGCACTTCATTATTTGATACAGTGATTGTATATTTCCAGATTGAAGACATGGACATGAAAGATGCTTTTTTACACAGAATTGTATGATTTTAGTTATCATTGTTGTCTGACATTTTCCTCATAGGTATTACGTGACGTCCTTTTGGACTTCCCTTCAGTTTGATCTAAGAAGGGCAGTTATGTTCTTTTCTGGTTCTGTAGCAATCTGAAATGTTCTATTATGTATGGAGACTCATTAAGAGTCAGAAGGTCCCTGGAACTAATAATATTCAGGAGGGGTCTCCTTGGGGTAAAGAAAAGCAGTCAACAACTGCAGGGGAGGAGATTCCAAGGCTGACTAGCAGTCTGGAGAAGATTCTAACAAGAGCGTCATAGAGAGCTCCAGGGTTTCAGCTTCTGTGAGTCTCACCTATGCTAGGGTGGTCTTTCTGGTGATGTAGCTACCATTGAGTTATACCTGCTCATGTCAGTAACCTTTACCTACACTTCTGTAAGTCACCTCAATAAACTCATTGGTGTGTATGGACTATGTATGGTGTGATAGTACTTAGGTCTGTCATCAAATCTCTATCTGGGGTGAATAGATGTTTGTTATGGCATCTCCCCAAGAAAGGAGCCACAATAGTCACTTATTTATCTGCAGTTTCTCATGTATATAATGAAAAGAAAAAGGAGACGGAAAGCTCTTGCTAAAAGGCACTGGCTCTCCCCTTGGGCCTGCAAATGTCTAATAAGTAACTAAAAGTAGCTAAAAGCAGGATCTCTGCTTCCATTTTGTATTTTCCGTTTACTTAAAATTTTGAGTCAAGATTCCTGCCCAGACTTTGTGCACAAAGACGTGTTATTAGCTCAGGGACAGTGTGTTTGAAAACTGGTAACACAAAGTTGCTAAATCCTAAATACTCCTAAACTCTCCTGACTCCATTCAAAGATAAAGACACAAGAGAAGAATAACTGAGGTGTTTTACTCTTTGCACGTAGTTCTACTCAAAACTAAAGCTCATTCCATTTCTTCTATTATCCTAAAGGCAGTCTGGAATTTCTCTCTCTCTTTCTCTCTCTCTCTCGTACAAGAGAGAGAGTACACTTGAGTGCTCTGCTGCCTATGGAAACCCAAGGGTAACATGAGGAATCATCCTGGATTGCTCTTCACCCTTATTATTTCATACAGCTATTTCCCAGGCTCTGCCTTCCAGGGCAAGAATTACAAGCCACCCACAAGTCTACCTAGCATTTTATGTGGGATCTCAGGTTCTGAATTCAGCCCCTTTTGTTTGCCAGACAAAGGCCATCTCTAACCCCTGAGCCATCTCACCAGTCAGTTTCATGTGTCTTATCTTCCCGAGCTATCTTGCATTACTGATTTTTCCTGTTTGATTTCTGGGATGAATAACTGGACATACTTTTGGGATTCTTTGCAGTCAGGCCTAAGAATTCATTTACAGGGACCACAAAAATACTGTGCTTGCATTTCCTGTGTGATGCATTGTTGTGAGGACCAAGGTGGTAAAGAGTGTAAAACTGTTTCTTAAACTATAAAGCATTCTTTCTACTTCATTCTTTCTACTTTTTCTGCCAAAAGCACCTTTGGGGAACAGACACAGGAAGCAAAGATTGACTGACCTGAGAGAGAGAAAAAAAAAGATTGGGGTTTTCTAAAGTTTTGCCTTTATGAATCAGAAAAGGCATTTGAGTTCAAATCTTTTCACACACGAATGTTTTTATTTTTTTTTTAATCTCTGAAGAGGCTGGTGGAAAACCAATTCCCAGTAAATATACAAAGTGGACACTTCACTTTAGGGCCATTAATCAGGTTGAGCTTCCTGGTATTTCTTAAGATCTTACACACACACACACACACACACACACACACACACACACACACACACACACCTCTTTGATTCAATGGTTTGAAGTAATAATCCAACAATACTGTCAACATTTCTACCGGAGTTATTAGTTATGTGTCCTCTGCTAGCAGATGAGACTGCTTTCACATACTAGCTACTGGAGTTCCACAGCACAGCTTTCCTGCTTGGAGCCGAGTTATTCCACTGAAACACATCATTCCCTTGCTGCTCTGAAGGAACCGACCCAAAGAACCTCTGGAAAGGACCAAGAAAGAAACACTGGACTCTCTTCTTGTCTCTTGTTTTTTGTTCTCCTGATTTCCAGAGACTTACTGCAAGCAGCTTCCCCGGAAAGACTGTACAAGGGGTCCATTGAGAAGCTGCCTAGTGGCACAGGAGACATGCTTTTGACTTTGAGAAGTGTATCTTGAGCAACTTTTAGGCTCTCTTCAGTAGTGCTTTTCATTGCTCTCCTTTCCAGAAGAGAACGGATATGTGTATGGTGCTCATGAACACTCTGTAGAGCTAGCAAAAGGAAACCCTAATGATCGCAAAGCTACCTTGAAGATATTTTGGGGTTCAGGAAATGATACTTCCAAGAGTGATGCTTTTACATACTGAGTACCTTATCTTCCTGGAAATTATAAATCGACTTCTCTCTAACTTTTCCATGTTTTTTTAAATTTTTTTTTAATTTATTGAATTGTGCGTGTGTGTGTGTGTGTGTGTGTGTGTGTGTGTGTATAGAACCACGGGCGAACTCGGGAACCACTATGGACGCCTCCACCTCCTCCTTGTTTACTCTGCCCCGGGATTCACAGATTCCGCCCTACCAGGACCAGAAATGCAGGCAGCCCTCGCTTCCGCCCGACGTCTATACGTGGGATCTGGGATCCGAACTCAGGACCTTCCACCAGCAAGGCAGAGGCTTAAGCCCTGAGCCACCTCTCCAGCCCTCTTTTCCATGTTTTTATGCCTCCTTTCATGCCCCCAGAGAGAAGGTCTCTCTTCTTTTACCTGAATAAATTTTTTTTTTAATGAAGTTGTCTTAGACTCAGTCCCTAAAATCTCATTAACCAGGGAAGATTAGCTCAAGGAAATTAAAAGCTTTCTATATATTTATATCAAGTCTCTTAGTTTGTCTGCATGCTGTTACTAAATTTACAACCCATGGCTTAAGGAGGAATAAGAAGTTTTATTTTGACTAAAATTGTCCAGTTATATTTCTTAGTCCAGTTTGGCTAGAGAACTCATCCCAACACCCAAGGGCCAAATAACTATTCAATCACTTCCACAGAACTGCTGAGAGAGAGGTGAACCTAACACACCAGATAGCAGATATACCAAATACACCAAAGGATTGCTAACTCCCCAAATCAGCTTCCTCCATTTTATCCGGCTGTGTAGGGAAGAGTGCCGCTCATCAGTCTTCCCTCATCAGTTTAGCTCAACTACTAATTCTTTACACAATGTGCCCAGAGCTGAGCTTTCAATTGTCAAGTTGATACGTGTAACTACCTACCACACTAATTATACTTCTATCTTGCTAAGGACACTACCTAATATGCTTGTCTACAGGATGATACAACCTTTGAGGAGTTTTCTTTGTTGGAGAAGAGGGTCTCACTATATAGCTCAGGCTATCTCAAAATCATAGCATTTCTTCTGCGCCAACCGCCGCAGTATTGGGTTACAACTGCCTGCCGTCACAACTTGTTTATGTAATAAGATTTTTGTTCATAGGAAAGTTCTGCCCATTGTTTATCCAGAGATTGTCACCAATGTTTCTAGAACTTAGAGGCTCTTAGTTCTAGGCTATTGTCTGTGAGCCTTGGACCCACTAATTGCTCCTGGTAGTCATTTGCTCCACATTAAAATTGCTACTCTTGCCTGCCTCATTTTTTCTCTTCACACAAGAGACTTTTTTAGTTTCACACACGTGGCTGTTCGTTGAGTTTCATATTTTATAAAGTTCCCATGTACATGTGAATGGCAAAGGAGAAGATATTCAAAAGGGAGACACTCCCTTCCCTCACATATCAAATAATGATATTTCTCCAGGACTCCCATGCTGGAGCAAGCGAAATGCTGAAGTTCTAGTGCCTGTCAGAGGAGAACTTGTGCTCCAGGAAGAGATTTCACACAGTTCTGATGACTTGTCAGGTCATCTCGCAGAGATAATGATGGAGTCACGAGGGATGGGACCACACCTTCACCAGGACTGCCTAGTTATACATTTCTTTTGCTCTGTATTAAATTCATACCTCATAGTAGGACCCAAAGATGGACTTGGAGATACTTGGATCCCTTCATCTGTTTCTTTTGCCAATATGGCTGTTAAGCAGGCAAAAATAGGAAATAGCTTTGCAACCTGGGACTGCATCTCGTTTGAGCTATGGACATATCCCTTTTCTAATAATGCATTTAGCAGTCTATGTGCCCTACCTGCATGTATCATGCATGCACATCTCCTCAAACAATGCATCTAGCAGACTCATAGCAATAGAAGACCCCACCTGCATCAAACTGTATGCACATCCCATGCTGAACAATGAATAAGTTCCCCCTCCCTTAATAATCATCAGACTTAATTGTTCTGTGTTAATTCTTTCTATTTATAAAATGTGAAGAGTAATATTTATAACTTCATAGAATGGTGAAGTTTAAACCCGTAGAAGAAATAATTCAAAGAAACCTACAACAATACTTTTCCTCCAATAAGTGTCTGATAATTGGGCTATTTGTCTTGCTTTAGTTGATAGCTTCGAATTTCATAAGAACAGGAACATCACTGCCTAGCATTCACCACAGTGTTAAGACAGCTTGTGAATTTAGGAATGATCAAAAGATGGGTGGAAAAGAAGGCATGAGGGAATTCAAATCATTCACAAATAGTGTCAACAGGACTGATGGGAAATAGAAAGCTATGAAGTTAAGGTAGGGGATATTTGGTAGAATGAAAGACAATGGGAAAGTCCTTCTCTAGTAATCTGCTTCCCAGGGGCTTTTTGAGACTTGTGGATATGCATATAACAAAATGAGATCAATAACCTACAAAAGGGACTCTTTGCCTTACAGTTATAAAGTGAAATCAGAAAACAAGTTGGTAAGTGAATCGTTGATCCAACAATCCAAGCGACATACTGCCCTGGACAGAGATGATTATTTAATTGTAAGCAAAGATTCTAGACACCAAATTAGCTTGCTTTACACCAATAGTAGAAACATTTCTCCACACCAAGGGCTACTTGCATGTCTAAGACAGCCATTAAGATATACTGTAAAAATCATAATTCAAGGAGGAAATTTAGGATTATGATGATACATCAACACATGGGGAAGCATGGTGAAGAGCCAGGTGTGGCTGGATGGCCACCTCCACAGATAATGGTTCTGTGTCTCCACACATCTGAGAAGCATCATAGAATTCTTGCTCACCCATCTATAGTTTGCATCTGATTGTAGTTTGTCCCCCACATGCTGCACTGAGAATCAAGAATCTCATTTCTTGTTCCCATTGAGCTGAACCTCTGATTCTTTGGATAGTAGAACTCAATGGCTTGTTGACAGTGTCACACCTAAGTAAAGTTGCATCCATATGTTTTGGTAGAAAACCATGAATATTGAGGTTGTGGCAAAGGTTGATTCCAGAACACTTTAATTGGATATCAGCTACTCCCTGGATTAATGTAAATGAAATGAACGAAATGTTAAATACTCTAGACTAAGGGTACTCTTTTAAAGACATTGTACATGCTTGTTAAGCTTGTGGGACAACTAATAAATAATTTGTCCAAGTGAGAATGAAAACCAGTAGAATGCTTTTTTTTTTCTATTAGTACATGATATTCCAAGAATCTGGTGCTAAAGAAATTATGAAGCATTAAATGCCATATTTGCAAAAAATTAGATTAGCCTAATCCAACACATGTTTTAATGACTGCCCCTCAAAGCACTTTCCAAAGCAATAGCTGAAATGATTTCATTTACAATCAAATGAAAAATTGTGAGGTGTCTTAAAATTTTTTGTTTATTACATGATGCAGAAAAGGAATGAGTCTCAACTGTGAGGCCTGAGAGAAAATAAGTCTGTTTTCTAAGACCATTGTAAACTAATCAAGTGCTTTAAAATATTAGATTTCAAAAGATTTACCAAAGCATTATATACTTTTAAAGAACTCTCCTTTAAAGGATCTTCTTTGAATTATATCTTTTTTGACAGAAAAGCAGAATTGTGCAAACACCATTATGATGCAGGAAGTAGCAGGCTTTGGGGATGGCCACATTTCTGTGGTATAATATTAGAGGCTTGAGAAGTTTTTTTGATAATGATTTGCTTTCTTTCTATGCAATATTCTTCAATGTACTTTAAAAAGGACAAATTCTTTTTGTTCGATGATTGGAATGAAGACTTAAAATGTAAATATTGTCACTGACTCCCAGTTAAAGTATAAATGATTGATGTGGTCTTTTCTAAGTTCATTTTGATAAGAGAATGAATAACAGTAAAGCATCTCATTTTCTCAAATAGAAAGGGAGGTTCTTGACTTCAAAGACAAATGTTAGCATCAGCATTTTGAACAACATGATCTCTGGTTAAAACTGGAGACATAGCCATACATAAATTGTCACTGAAAACAAACTTTCTCAGAAAGATCTTTCTCTCCTTGAGAATCCATAATTTTTTCCTCTAGTATTTCCAACCTACATTATGCAAAGGAAAACACAATTTTGTTATGGCTTGTCAAACTAAGCTAATCTATTTGGTTCCAATTACATTTGGCAGAATATGAGAGATGCTCATGTTTAATAACATGAATAATTTTACTGAAATTATATCACCATGCAGAAATGATGTTCTATGTATTTATTTGTTCAATTCTTGAGTAAAAGAATGAAATTATGACTAAAATAGCAATAAAAGAAACATATAGTTTTGGGAATGAACACATAGAAAAAAAAACTTATTAGCACAGAGAAATTGGCAGACAAGACCAAAGAATAAACTTGGTTTGCTCTGTGGCTTTCTTGGAACCAATGATGGTTTACACTGGCAAAATATATTTGACTTGCACGAATAGTTTCCCAGTTTCCAGTATAAGTAATTTTTTATTTGACCTAATGAACTACATATTGGATGGTTAAAAGGATGCCAAAGATTAGTCACTTTGCTAAGGCCACATTCTCAAAGGTCACTTTTTCTTCAGTGACAACTTAATTCATCTTTTCTCAATTCTTATCTTCTGTGACCTTTTATAAGAACTGATGTTCTTGCCTATCTCATAATTAAAGTGCTTCTTCTCTCACTGCTTCTTTTGGTTTAGGGGCTTATCCCCACTCCTTGTCATGGGCATTGCTTTTCTTGCAGACTTCCATCTTTCTCTCATCAGTAATTTGGGTTCCCATGGTCTCCAACCCTTTTCATGAATTTCTGTAGATTAAAGGCTATATTTTAGAAGCTTGATTTGTCTCTTGAGCCATTTTCCTTCAATTCCATAAGGTTCGTTAACTTATAAAAATACATTTATGTAGCTCACAGTTGTGGAGACTGAAGAGCATGACATTAATATGACTCTGATGAGAATCTCAAGGTAACGGTCACGGTGTGTGCAAAGGAAGTCAAAAGGGTAGGAACTGTTTTGTTACAATATTTTTCCTCAAACCTGACAGCCTCCTTTCTTACAGGAGGCTCCCTAAAAACCTCAGAGAACCCTTCTTTAATCCCAAACTCATCTAATCTATATCATCACATCAGCAATCACAAATGAACCCAAAGGTCTAATTGGAAATATTTGGGGATAGTAAAGTAATGGGACATTCATAACGGTTCAATTTTTCTGCAAAAACTGCAGAAAAATATGCAAAAGATGCAAAAGCGTATTCATAATCTAGTTTCTGTTTTGTAATTCAGTCCTATTCCATTTAATTTAAATATCTTTGTATGAAGAAAGAACCCAGAGACATCTGCTTTAAAAGGTGATACTTTATGTTCTATGCACATTAACTCTTGGGAACAACAGGAAGCAATTATCAGTTGGAGAAAATGCGTTAAACATGAAAGTTTTATGAGAATGATTTACTATGTGTTCTAATTATGAAAACATTTCATTCTGCCAATTCCAATGTTCAGTTCTCCATTTTTAATTGAAACAAAGGAACTTTATGGGAATAGAGAATAAAACGTTTGGGAAATTCCAAAAGTTGCTTTAATGTAATTACATCATACTATCACACTATTAGTCAAAGGTTCATAGGTTTATGTTTAAGAGAAGACTAGGTAGCAAATAACCCCAATTTATTTTTAAAAAACTCTGCATGGTAAAAAAAATGTCAGCCTTAATATTTCAGATACCATATAACAGAAAATTTTTATCTTGATACTAGAATTATATTACCAGAGTTTAAATTATAAAATAGAAAAGTAAAGAATTGGCTAGTTTTCTACCTTTATATTTAATAAACAAAATTAGTCACTTTGCTTAGTGACATAGACAGGGAAAACTGGATTTAAAGCCGTTGCCTAGTCAAGTGAAACTTTTTAAATGGTTAATATGGTATAGTTGAAAAGGAAACCATTATACACACCTAACAGTTGTGAGTAAGTTCTTTAATCATTATGATGTCCATTGTGCCTGTCCACAAGTCAGGGATCACAGTATTTATTTTCCACAGCACCATAGTAAGGAATGGGTGCGATGATACATGTATCCTTAACAATTGTCCTTCAATTAATTCCATGATGGGATAAACATTTACACATGAGTGAGTCATGTTGGTAGTAATCCATATTTCTTACTATAACAAAATATATTTCTTATGATAACTATACATATAAATACATATGCTCTTTGTGTAAATACTAAAATACTAAGATATAATATATAAAAATGGCTGTTGGGGAGCTGGGACAAGCAGGTGCTCATAAGGGCTGGTAGAACTTACCTGGGAAGGAGATCCATGAGTGAGCATCCTGTCCAGGCAGACCCAAGGGGCAGAGGAGCTGATGGGATGGGATGCACTTTGCCTGAGACCTGGGGTGTGACCCGCCCAAGTTCCAAGCTCCAGGAAGCCTAGGTGTTGCTCAGGCTGGCTTTGGGGGGAGCTGGGCCAAGGGGGTGCACCTGGGTGCTGGAGGAACTTTCCTGGAAGGAATTGGTGAGCGAAAGTTCTGTCCTGGGTGGACCTGAAGGGCAGAGGTAGTTCAAAAATTCTTAAAAGACAAATTTTTGAAGATAATTTCTTGCGACAGAAGTTAGAAGGTTAAAAATATTAATGGACTAGTAAAGGCTCTATATGAAAAACAATATAGCTCATGGATTTGTGGGGCCCTATTCCGTATTGATAATTGAAGAGATTTTATTTTTCAAAGATTGCTTATCTAAACAGACATACAGGTATTCTCCTATACCATGTTCTGCTTGTTTATTCCATATTTAATAATGTCCTGGTTTCTGCAAAATTTAAAAAAACTTTTATTACCTTGTGTTTAATTAATCTATATACTGGCTATAAAGATTTTAAAGTACTATAATTATCTGAAATTTTTATAAATTATTAACATTTTCACTACAAAATGAGATTTAAGGCTGTTATCTTAAATCAAAAGTTTTCTTTTGCTTACTCCTTAAATCCTAATTCCTAAAGGGCATAACTGCTTAAGATCTTATAGAGTCTAACTATATATTTATATTATAAAGGCCATATATTTAAACACAAAAATTTTGGTAATGACATAAGAACTACAAATCTTAAATTCAATATAAAAAATCAACTTACAATATTTTCTCAGACATCATCTCTATACTTCTTAGATAAGAAATGACCCCTCAGGAAGATCTTTGTAATACCATCCTCCAAGTATATTTAAGACTTCCTCAGATACACCTCATTTAATTCTTTCCTCCATTTTATACACTTTAATTATTTTACAGTGACAGAATGCCTTTGACATACACCTGTCCTAACCAGACCAAGGGCTCCACTGGAATCATGGTGTCTTTGTGTTTCTCCATCAGTAAGCTCACCCTGTGGATTCCCAAATACTTATTCTGCCCAGTGGAAAATCATAGACAATCTCCCTGACAAGATGACAGCCTTGGGTGCCTACTCCACTTGCTGATCTTTCCCTGATTTGTAAGGTGACCAATGAATCAGGCCCTGACTCCCCTTATTTGAATAGGTTCTGCACCAGTGGGCCATGAGCTCCAAACCCATTATGATTGGTATCACCTCCTTAAGGCAGACTTGGATCCGGCCATTTTCCTGAATTGGTACTCTGCATATGATGATCAGGCAGAAGCACAAGCCTGCCTCAACTTTCAGTATGATCTTAACAACACATTGGATATGCTCATGGGTTATGGATGGGATATATATTGATCCCATATCACAATCTACCCAGGTTTTGCTACATATTTTCAACAGGTGTCTGACCTGGTCTTCCAGGCCCTTAAGTTTTGCTCTTGCCTCATGGGCCCTCGATATGCCTCCATATGCTTAACACCTTATCAGGTCTCCAACATGGTCAAGGCTCCTGAACAAATTTCTCAGTACATCAAGGGGCCTTGGTCTTTTAATTACTCATTGACTTTGAGCCAACAATAGAACATATTAACATGACACATGTATGTGGGCTCCTGTTTATAGATACAGAGTTTGAAACCAGAATCTGGAACAACTTTAAAAGTTTGATCCATCTTAGATTGTAACTTATGCTATCATAGTAGGAATTGTTCTTTTATAATTATATTGTTTAAGTGTTCACTTCAGCACATCTCACAGCAGTGCTCCACAACAACCCATGCTATAGGTGCTTATGGCCCTTGAACATTCAAGCCATGGCCCCCCCTACAGACATGTTTCAAGCTTGAATTGCAGAGATTCATGAGACCTTGTTCTAATCTATTATGCACATAGCCTGACATGCCTTCCAGAGGGGAGGTCTTTCAAGGGCCAGTAGTCAATGACGGGTAAGGTCCTGTGAGACAGGACAACCTAAGTCAGGCACGGTCTGTCATGCTAGATGCCCTTTGAGGTGGTGTCAACAAGGTCAGCAAAAAACTCTGGCTCCCACTGGGCATCAAATAAATAAAAAGGATGAATATGTGTGGATCAGACCAGGCAGGCCTGTATTGTCTGTATGGACTGAATGCAGGAATGCAACTTCCCCATGCTAGAATCTGCTGCAGTGCCTGGTGCCAACATCAAACCATGTGACTGAATGGGCCAACCCAGACAGGTCAACGCATCAAAAGCACCCACTGGAACTTATGGAATGTTGTGTGGGTATATAAGCAGCCCGATATTTACAATAAATGAGTCCACAAGACTTCAAGCCTGCTTTGTCACTTGTCTGACTCCCAGAGTCATAGAGAGTTCATAGTGGCATAGCTCATAGTGTTCACAGAGAGCTCATGATGGCCATAGTGAGTTCACAGTGATCTCAGAGAGTTTACAATGGAAATAGAGAGCTCACAATGGTTATATACAATCATAATGGTAATAGAGTGGCATAGCTCATAGTCACAGAGATCTTACAGTGGTCATAGCTCACAGTGTTCCTTGACAGGTATTAATGTTCATAGTGAGTTCATAGTTGTCATAGCTAATAATAGTCACAGAATGCTCACAGAGGTCATAGAATGCTCACAGTGGGCATAGAGAAATCACAGTGCTCATGGAGCTCAGAGTTAATATAACCACTCACAGTACTAATAGAAAGTTCACAGTGGTCATAGATCATATGAGTATTAGAGAGGTCACAGTAGTCATTAATCATAGTGGTCCTAGCGAACTCAAAGTGGTCAGACAGAGGTCACAGTCATCAAAGATATCACAGTGGCCATAGAGAGGTCAAAGTGTTCATACCTTACAGTGGTCATCAAGAGCTCACAGTGCTCATAGAGAGCCCACAGTGGTCATAGAGAACTCACAGTGATCACAGAGAGTGCACATGGACATAGCTCACAGTGGTGATACAGAGTTCACAGTGGTCATAACTCATAGTGTTCACATAGAGCCACAGTGGTCATAGCTCCTATTGGTTATAGAGAACTCATAGCATAGCTATAGCCATAACTCATAGTGGTCATAGAGACTTCATAGCAGCCATAGAGTGCTCAAAGTGATCATAACTCATTGTGTTTATGGAGAGCTCACAGTGGTCATAGGACATAGTGGACATGCAGAACTCACAGTAGTCAAAGAGACCTCTCAATGGTCATTGTTTATAATGGTGTTAGAGAGATGACAGTCATCATAAGTCATAGTATTCTTGAAGGCCTCACAGTAGTCTTAGCTCACATTGATCAGAGAGACCTAATAATGTTCATAGTGAGCTTGTAGTGGTCATAGCTAATAGCAGTCACAGACACCCCACTATGGTCCTATAAACTTATAGTGGTCATAGCTGATACTGGTCATAGAGAGCTCACAGTGCTCATAGCTCAAACTGATCTTACAAATTTCTCAGTGGTCACAATTCATAGTTGTCATGCAGAACTCAAAGTAGTCATAGAGAGGTCATAGTCATCAGAGATATCAGAGTGATCATAGAGAGCTCAGTGTTCATAGCTCACAGTAATCATAGAGAGTTCACAGTGGTCCTAGTGAGCTAACAGTAGTCATAGCAAGCTCACAATGGTCATAGTGAACTTACTGTTATCATAGAAAGCCCAAAATTGTACTACCGAGTAATAGTGGTCATAGCTCACAGTGGCCACAGAAAGCTCATAGTGGTCATAGAAAACTCTCAGTGGTCATAGCTCATTGAGATCAAGAGAGCTCACAGTTGTCAAAGAGATGTCAATGTGTGATAAAGAAGTCATAATGTACATATCTCAGTGATCACAAGAACTCATAGTGGTCATATTCCATAGTTCAGTAAGAAATCTCTTGTGATCATAGAGAGCTCATAGTGTCCCAAGAGCTCATACTGTTATTTTCTCATAGTGATCATAGAGAACTCATAGTGGTCATAGCTCATACTGGTCACAGGGAGCACATAATGGCCATAGAAAGCTCACAATGGTTTTGGAGAGCTCACAATGGATATAAAGCTCATAGTGATCATGGCTTATACTTGACATAGAGAGCTCATAGCAGTCATAGAGAGGTCACAGTGGTCATAGTTCATAGTGATCATAAAGAATTCACAATCGTCGTAGAGAGCTACTGATATTCACAGTGTTATCACAGTGGATTTACCTGATAGTAGTCATAGAGCTCAAAGTGGTCATAGAGAGCTCACATTGATGCTAGAGAGGTCAGAGTTTTCATAGAGAGCTCAAAGTGGTATTAGTTAGGTCACAGTGGTCATAGTTCACAGTAGTCATAAAAAGCTCACAATAGTCATAACTCATAGTGGTCATAGGTCTCACAGTGGTAATAGCCACATTATTCTTAGAGAGCTAAAATGCTCATAGTGTCTTCACAGTTGTCATAATGGGCATAGAGCACTCACAGTGATGACTGTGAACTCATTATGGCCATTATCAGTTCCCTATGACCATTATGAGCTATGACCACTCTGAGCTGTGACCACTAGAAGCTCTCTATGACCACTGTGATCTCTCTATGTCTATTATGAGCTCTATGAACACTGTGAGCTATCTACATCACTGTGAGCTCGTTATGACACAACTTCACTTTATGGTGCCAGCTGTCCTTAATCTCACAGCAATACCCCACTACCTGGTACCAATTTATGTTTAGTTAGGGTTCTCTAGAGTCACAGAATTCACAGGTCGAATATATATATATTAATATATCTATATATATATATATATGAAATTTATTGAGTTGCTTACATATATAGCCGAGGTAGTCCAGCGAAGGCTGCCAGTAGTGGAGGTAGTTCCAACGATGGCTGCCAATAGCTAGCTGCTTAGTTTGGTAGTAGGTGATGGCTGAAGGCTGGAGAATCCTAAAGTCTAGTCTAGTGGAAGGTCAAAGGAACTGGGCGGCCGAAGGAAGAATGATTCCTAGCACAGCTGCAAGTAGGAATCTGTTTTCCTTGGTGGCTCCTTTTTATATGATCTAGTATTGGGAGAATCCTTTGAGAGCTGAGTTCTGATAGGATCTAGGGTGTGTACAATCCTTCAAGTGGTCTCAGTTGATCCTTTCCAGAGGTGGTCTCAGTCCAGCTTAGTTAATACCCCATGTGTCAAATTGACACCCAGACTTAACTATCACAACGAGTATAAACTTTCTGTGACCACTATGAGCACTCTGTGACCACTATAAGCATTGACCACTGTGAGCTCTATTTGGCCACTGTGAGATACGATGACTTTGATCTCTCTATGACCATTCTGAGTTATGACCACTGTGAGCTCTTTTTAACCACTATGAGCTCTCTATGACAATATAAGATATGGCCATTGTTAGCTCTCAAAGACCACTGTGAGCTATGACCTTTGTGAGCTTTCTCTGACCACTATGAAATCTGCATGATGACTGTAAGCTCTCTATAAGGATTATGACCTCTTTATGACCACTGTTAACTCTCTAACCACTGTGAGTTCTCTAAGAGCAGTATGACCTCTAACCACTGTGAGCTCTCCGTAACCACTGCACCTCCCTATGACCCATGTGAGCTCTAACCACAGTTAGCTGACTATGAACACTGTTTCTCTCTATGAGCACTATGAGCTATGACCACTGTGAGCTGTTTATAATCATTATGATCTATGACAACTGTGAGCTCTCTTTCACCATTGTGAGCACTCCATGAACACTATGATCTATGACAACTGTGAGCTCACTATGACCACTATGAGTCTCTATCAGCGCTCTGAGATCTCTATGACTAATATGAGTCATCATTGACCACTGTGAACTCTCTATTGATACTGTGAGCTGTCTATGAGCACTATGACCAATCAGCACTGTGAGCTCTCTATGACCACTATGAGATATCTATGACATTCTGAGTTCCCTATACATCTATCTAGAATTCTATCACCACTATAAGCTCACTATGACACCATAATCCCTCTGTGACCACTGTGAGCTCTCTATGACCACTTTGATAGTTCTATGACCTCTATGAGCTCTCTATGACCACTGTGAGCTCTCTATGAACATTATGACCTATGACCACTGTGAGCTCTCTACCACTACTCTGAACTCTCTGTGAACTTGTGAGCTTTCTATTACCACTATGAGGTCTCTATGATCATTTGAGATATGACCACTATCAGCTTTCTATGATTACTAGGAGTTGTGATCACTATGAAAACTGTGAGCTCTCTATATGCACTTTGAGCTCTCTATGATGACAGTGAGCCTCTATGCCCACTGTGATCACTGTGTTGTCACTGTTAGATCTCTGTAACAACAGTTAATTCTCTGACTACTGTAAGCTCAATATAACCACTATGAGCTATGACCAGTGTGAGGGCTCTATGACCACTGTGTCCTCTTTATGAACCTTTTAGCTTTCTATAATCTGTGAGTACTCTGTGACCACTGGCAGCGCCTACGACCACGGTGAGCACTCAATGACCACGTAGAGCTCTAGATGACCACTGTGACCACTGGCAGCTGCCTACGACCACGTGAGCACTCAATGACCACGTAGAGCTCTAGATGACCACTGTGACTACTCTATGAGCACTTTGAATCTATGAGCGCTGTGAGATCTCTATAACCTGTTGGGTCTGCCCAGGGAAAACAGTCTGGAGTGAGCAGGGCATGGCTTAACACATGGGACCAAAGATGGCGCTGGGAGCTAGTGTCCTAAGCGTAACCCTGATCATATTACACAGAGTCCTAATTGGCTTATAGGAGCCAACATAGATTTTGTTTAGTCTGACCTATGCCGAGTATGTGCTGTACTGGCCATTAAGGTAATTGGCTGCCTGTTCATGTGCTTTGATTCTTGTCTATATAAGCTGATTTGTTACTCCCCAATAAACCGAGATCTTCCTCTGACAACTCCCCGTCCGTGGCTGAGTCTCTGGAGGGCTGAGGCAGAGGTGCGGGTGGTCAGGCTTTACTTATCTTCGTCATCACAGCCAGGAGCTGTGTTTGAGTGAGTGAATGAGTGAGTTGATGGAGTCTCGCCTTGACAGACTCTGTGCTGTATCCGGAGCCCCCTGGATTTGGGTGGGGGCCTGGTGCTGTCACAGTGTATGCCTGGGAGAATCACCCCAGCAATAACCAATATCAGCTATGAGCACTGTGAGCTATCTATGATCACTGTGAGCTATGACCTCTATGATCTCTCTATGGCCACTATTAGCTGTGTCCATTAGGAGTTATGACCAATATGAGTTCTCTATCACTGACCATTATGAGCTATAACCAGGGTGAACACTCTTAGACCACTGTGAGCACTTTATGACCACTATTAGCAAAGACCATTGTAACCTCTCTGTGAACACTTTGAGCTCTTTTTTTAACATTTTTTATTATTATTTCCACTCATACAAACTTAATAGGTACACTGGTTCCCTCCCTCCCTCCTCCTCCCCCCGAACCTCCTGCTCTTCCTCCCTCACCCCTCCCTCCCCATCTCCCAGTGCCTCCCGCCCCAATTCCAGAGAGTCTTTTAATGTGCATCCCTGACTCTCCTCTGGGCCCTTCTCTCCGATGACGTACAAAGACCCAGTGGCATTTCCCTGAACCCTTTCCCATGTTCCCCTTAAGCATAGGAACACTACTGTGGCTGCCATCTCTTGCCTTGAAGGATCTTGGTGCCTTTAGCAGATGCTAGACTTTGTGAGGTCAATAGTGTGTTGGACATTGCACAGGCATGCAAAGTCCAATTATGATTGCTTCAGCCCTAACTAGTATGGAGTATCTTGCAAATCATTGCTCCTCCCATCCTTTTGCTCTTACACTCTTACACTTACCCGCCACCGCCCCGCCCCCTCTTCCGCAATTTCCCTGAGCTTCAGGATGGGGAGAGATTAGTCTGGCCTAGTTTTAGGTGGTTGATATAGAGTCTCTGAAGTTCTGGATTGTGGTTTGTTGATTTTCTTTTGCAGTTTTTGCTGCTCCTGTAATGCCTTTCACTCCATCCTGCTGGGCACTGTATGTCACCCCCTGGCAGAGACAAAAAGCTGTTAAACTGGAGTCTTGTTATAGTAGCACATTCAGGGTAGATGTAATAAAGTAGGAAACCTCAGTGAGGAAGAGGTCAATCACCCATTTGCAAAATGGTTACTTTTTATCTGCTAGACTATATGCCCTCCTCTTCTGGTGAGATCATATCCCCTCAGTTATAAATGATCAGGAATGAAAGTCTGTGAACTTACTTACTTGCAGTCCTTGATGGAGGCCTATTTCTGTACTGTAACATGGTCACTTCTCTCCTTGTTTCTGGTGTGGCCCTCCAACCCCATCCCTCCTGTTCATAATCCTTGCAATTACTGTAGGTAATACATAGATTTACCTTTGAGTGTCTCAATGTAGGCTGGGTGGGTTTGGTACTAGGAGCCACCTATTAGGGAGTACATACAGCGCTTAATTTTCTGGGTTTGGGATACTTCACTAATCTAATTGTTTTTAATGACATCCATTTCCCAGCAAATTCCAGTAATTCATCATTTTGATGGCTGAGTAGTACTCCATTGTAGATGTAACACATTTCCTTATCCACTCGTCAACTGTTGGACATTTGGGTTGATTCCATGACTTTGCTATTGTAAAAGTGCTGCTATGAACATGGTCGAGCTTGTGCTATCGAGGTGAACCTCTGCTGTATGGGGGTTATTCCGAAAAGTGGAATAGCAGGGTCATATGGCATTTCAATCTTTAATTTCTTTAAGAATCTCCAGATGGCTCGCCAGAGTGGCTGTATGAGCCTGCATTCCCATCAGCAATGTAGGAGAGTTCCCCTCTCTCCACATCCTCTCCAGCATTGTTGTTGTTTGTATTGTGGATTTTTGCCATCCTGACCGGGGTAAGATGATATCTCAGGGAAGTTTTGATTTGCATTTCCCTGATGGCTAAAGAAGTGGAGCATTTTGAATATATTTGTTGACATTTTAATTTCATCCCTGGTAAAATTTCTTTTGAGTTCCAGGGCCCATTTTTTAATTGGGCCATTGGTTTCCTTGGTGTTTAGTTTTCTAAGTTCTTTGTGCACTCTGGACAGTAGAGCTCTATCAGATTGGTGGTTAGTGAAGATTTTCTCCCATTCTGTGGGTTGCCTTTGAGCTCGTGTTACAATCTCTTTATCTGAACAGAAGCTCTTTAATTTCACAAGATCCCAACTGTTGAGAGCTGGTAGCAGTGACTGTGCCATTGGATGTCTGTTTAAGAAATGTAGGCCTAGCCCAATCAGCTCAGAGAGTTCCCTATCCTTTCAACCATGGTTTTATAGTCTCTGGCCTTATTCAAGGTCCTTGATCCATTTGGAATTAAGTCTTGTACATGGTGACAAGTATGGGTCCAGCTTTAATCTTCTGCATGTGGAGATCCAGTTTTGCCAGCACCATTTGTTGGATTCTTTGGGCCCCTTGTCAAAGACCAAATGGCTGTATTTTGTGGGCTTAACTCTTATCCATTGATCTGTGTGTCTATTTTGGAACCAGTACCATGCTGTTTTTTATAACTATGGATTTGTAGTATAGACTTAGGTTTGATATGGTAATACCTCCCTGTTACTCAGGATTGTCTTTGCTATCCTGGGACTTTTGTGCCTCCATATGAATTTTGAAATTGTTTGGTCAACTTCTTTAAAGAATTGCTTTGGGATTTTAATTGGTACAGCATTGAATTTGTATGTTGCCTTTGGTAGGATGGTCATTTTTACGATGTTGATTCTGCCAATCCAGGAACAAGGGAGGTCTTTCTACCTTCTGGTGTCTTCTGCAATTTCTTTCTTGAGGGTTTTAAAGTTTTCATTGTAAAAGTCTTTTACCTCCTTGGTTAGGTTTATACCAAGGTATTTCATTTTTTTAGGGGCTATCGTAAATGGGATGTTTCTCTCAAGGCCTTTTTCACTTCTTTCATTCTGGGCATATAGGAAGGCCTCTGATTTTGCACATTTATTTTGTATCCTGCACCCTGCTGAATTTCTCAATTAGTTCCAGGAGCTTCCTGGTGGAGTTTTTGGGATTACTCAGGTATAAGATCATGTCATCTGCAAATAGGGATAGCTTGACTTCTACCTTGCCGATTTGAATCCCTCTTATGTCCCTTTTTGTCTTATGGCTTCGCTAAGACTTCAAGTACAATATTGAATAGAGTGGTGTGTCAGTGGACAGCCTTGTCTAGTTCCTGATCGAAGTGGGAATGCTTCCAATTGTTTCCCATTGAGCATAATCCTTGCTGTGGGCTTGTTGTATACAGCTTTATTATATTGATGAAGGTTCCTTCCATTCCTACTGTCTCTAGCGTTTTGATCATAAAAGGCTGTTGGATCTTGTCAAAAGCTTTTTCTGCATCTATCTAGAGTATCATGTGGTCTTGGACTTTGTGCTGGCTTACAAGATGAATTACATTTATTGATTTGCGTATGTTGAACCAACCTTCTGTGCCAGGGATGAAGCCTACTTGGTCCCCTGAATGATCTTTTTAATGTGTTTTTGAATCCGATTTGCTAAGACTTTTTGAGAATCTTTGCGTCTGTGTTCATCAGAGAGATCGGTCTATAGTTTTCTTTCTTAAGTGAATCTTTATTAGGTTTTGGGATTAAAACGATATCAGCTTCATAGAAGGAATTTGGTAGTGTTCCTTCCTTTGCTATTTGATGGAACAGTTTAAGGAGTATTGGTGTTATTAACTCCTTAAATGTCTGGAAGAACTCTGTACTGAATCCATGTGGTCCAGGACATTTTTTGGTGGGGAAATTTGAGATTACTTCTTCAATTTTCTTATATGTTATAGGACTATTTAAATAATTCACTATTTCCTGATTCAATTTAGGTAAGTTGTGTTTACTTAGAAATTCATCCATCTCTTGTGTGTTGTCAAACTTCACTGAGTATAAATTTTTGAAATATGATGCTATAATTCTCTGGATTTCTTGGGTATCAGTAGTGATAACTCCACGTTCATTTCTAATTTTGTTAATTTGGGTTTTCTCTCTCTTGCTTTTGGTTAATTTAGGTAGGGGTATGTCAATCTTATTGATTTTTTCAAAGAAGCAGCTTTTTGACTGGTTGATTTTTTTTCTATCGTTTTCTTAATCTCGATTTCAGATATTTCTCCCCTTATTTTGCTAATCTCCTCTCTTCTACTACTTTTGGGATCAGATTGCTCTAGTTTCTCTAATGCTTTAAGCTGCATTGTTAAGTTGTTTATTTCTGATGTTTCCATTTTTTTGAGGTAGGCATTAAGAGCTATGAACTTACCTCTTAGGACAGTTTTCATTGTGTCCCAGTGATATTGGTAAGTTGTATTTTCATTATCATTCACTTTCAGGAAATCTTGAATTTCCTTTTTAATTTCTTCCTGAATCTAGTTCTCATTCAGCATCATATTGTTAAGTTTCCAGGAGTTAGTGTGTATTTTCTCTTGTTTGATGTGTTGTGGATGTCCAGCTTTAGGCCGTGGTGGTCTGATAGGGCACAGATTACAATTTCACACTTTTTTGTATATGCAGAGATTCGTTTTGTAGCTTTGTTAGTTCTGCTGCTAAGACTGTCCTTGGAGTTCTGGGTTGAAGATAACTTACTTGTCTTTTAGCTTAGTTTTAAACTCTGCTTGAGTCTGTTTTAACTGCTCTATGCCAGTTTTTGTTTCTTGCACTGTTTTTCTCAACTCCTCCACGTGTCTGTTGTGTTCCTCTTCAAAGAAATTGATTCGATTATTTAATTCCTCCCGGATTTCCTCTTTCATAATATTGAACATGGTAATGATCATATTTTGAATGTCGTTATCCTGGGTCAGGCTTTCATGGCCATTTTCTGTGGGTTTGTTCTGGTTGGAGTCTAACATTATGGGATTAATTCCTTCAGTGGGAGATTTGTTTACTTGAGTGTTGTTTCTCATGGATTTGCACTTTGACTTTGGCATTGTCATTTTAACTCTTAAGATCTTTCAATTTCTGTGTATTTTTCACTGAACTGAATTATTTGGCCTGGGGTTCTGGGGGTGGGCAGGGACGGAGCTTACCTAGGTCGAGGTGAGGCCCGGCTGGAATGTGGGTCCTGGGTGGTGGAGTGGGGGAAGGGAGGATGGGGCATCTGTGGGGCGCTATATAACTTGGGGGAGCTGGGGCGGGGTCGGGCACAGAGGGGGTGTCCTCCTCCCATGTCCTGCTCGGCTCCGGCTGGACGGTGGAAGGAGCTGGGTCCCTTCGGTTGCCTGGGGGTTCTGGGGGTTGGCAGGGGCTGGAGCTTACCTAGTTCGAGGTGAGGCCCAGCTGGACCGTGGGCCGGTCACGGGTGACGGAGTGGGGGAAGGCCACTTTGAGCTCTTTATGACAACTGTGAATTCTCTATAACCTCTGTAGCTCTCTATGAGCTATACAATATATGTCCATTGATCTCTCTATGATCACTGTCAGCTATAAGTTCTCTATGCCGACAAAGAACTAGGACCACTGTGAACTGTATATGCCCACTATGAGCTATCAATACTGTGAACTCTCTATGACCACTGTGAGCTCTTTATGACCACTATCAGCTATGACTATTGTAGGTACTCTATGTCCACTATGAGCTATGACCGCTAGGAGATCCCTATAATAAATGTGAGCTCTTTATGACCACTGTGAGCTCTTTATGACCACTATGGGCTATGAACACTGTGAGTAATCTATGACCATTATGAGTTAAGATCAATGTGAGCTCTCTAGGACCACTATGAGCTATCAATACTGTGAGCTCTCTATGACCACTGTGAGTTCTCTATGACCACAATGAACTAGGTCGACTATGAAGTCTGTATGTCCACTATGAGCTATCAATACTGTGAGCTCTCTATGACCACTGTGAGCTCTCTATGACCACAATGAACTAGGCCTGCTGTGAAGTCTGTATGTCCACTATGAGCTGTCAATACTGTAAGCTCTCTATGACCACTGTGACTTCTTTATGACCACTATCAGCTATGACCACTTAGGTACTCTATGTCTATTATGAGCTATGAACACTATGAGCTCTCTATAATGAATGTGAGTTCTCTATGAACACTATGAGTTCCCTGCGACCACTATGAGCTATGACCACTGTGAGCTTTCTATGACCACTATGATTTATGACCACTGTAAGCTCTCTAGAACCACCATGAGATTTTTCCCTATGAACATTCTATGACCACTATGAACAATCAAAACTATGAACTCTCTATGACAACTATGCGGTCTTTATTACATCGATGAGCTCTGTAAAATCACTGTGAGCTCTCTATGATCACAGTGAGGTTTTCTTGTGACCACTGTGACCTCTCTGAGCACTTTGATCTCACTATGAGGACTGTGTGCATTCTATGACCACTGTGAGTTCTCTATGCCCACTATGAGCTAGGTGCAGTGTGAGCTCTCTAAGACTACTGTATGCTCTGATCACTCTCTAAGACTAATGTATGCTCTGATCACTGTGAGCACTCTCTGACCAATATGAAATATGACCACTGTGAGCTCTTTATAACTACTGTGAGGGGCTGGAGAGGTGGCTCAGGAGTTAAGCCTCTGCCTTGCAGACAGAAGGTCCTGATTTCGGATTCTAGACCCCACATATAGATGCCAAGTGGAAGCAGGGGTGGCCTGCATTTCTGGTGCTGGCAGGGTGGAGCCTGTGAATTCCCAGGCAGAGTAAATAAGGAGTAGGTGGAGGCGGTCCATGGTGTTTCCTGAATTCGTCTGTGGTTCTACACACACATACATACGTACACACACATTCATACACACACCACACACATGCATACACGCACAATTAAATAAAATAATAATAAATAAATAATAAAATTAAAAATTAAAAAAATACTGTGAGCTCTCTATGACAACTGTGGCCTCTCTGTGACATCTTTGAGCCTGAATGACCACTCTGAGCTCTCTATGATCACTATAAGCTGTCTATGACCACTATAAAATATGACCACTATGAGATCTTTATGACCACTATGTTCTGTGACCACTGTGAGCTCTCAATGTCCATTATGGGCTGATTATGATGACTATGAGCTATGAAAACGGTGAGCTCTCCATGGCAACTATGAGTCCACTGTAACCACTGACAGATGTCTAGGAGCACTTTAAGCTATGAACACAGTAAGCTTTCTATGACCACTATGAGCCATGACCACTATGATCTCTCAATGTTCACGATGGTCTATGACCGCTGTGATTCCTCTATCACTACTCTGAGCAATGACCACTATGATGATTATGAATTCTTTATGACCACTGTGAGCTATATCCTCTGTGAGCTCTCTATAACCACTTTTAGCTATGACCACTGTGACCTCTCTATGACCAGTGTGAACTCTCTATGAACAGGCTGAGCTATGATCACTGTGAACTCTTTATGATCACTATGAGCTCTGCATGATCACTATGAGGTATGAACACTGTGAGCTCTATATAACCACTATGATTTATGACCAGAATGTGCTATCTATGTGCACTATGATCTATGATCCTATGAATTCTCTATTGCCACTATGAACACTATATGAATACTATGAGCTATGACCACTGTGAGCTCTCTATAACCACTTTGAGCTATGACCACGGTGAGCTCTCTATGACCACTATGAGCTCTCTATTGCCATAATGAGCTCTCTCTACTGCTGTGAGCTCTCGTTGACCACTGTGAGTTCTGAATGAGCACTGTGAGCTATGTATAACCACTGTGAGATCTCTATGAATATAATGAGCTGTGACAACTCTGAGCTACCTATGACAAATATAAGGTATGACAACTTGGACTATGAGCTATGACTACTATGAACTATGACCATCTGAGCTCTCTATGGCTACTAAGGGCTCTCTATGACCACTCTGAGCTAGGAAAACTATGAATACTCTATGAGCACTGCTAGTTATGACCTCTGTAAGTTCTTGATTACCACTATGAGCTCTCTATAACCACTGAGGGATGTGACCACTATGAGCTCTCTATGACCAGTGTAAGCTATGACAACTATGAGCACTCTATAACCCCTGTGAAATCTTTGATGACTGTTACCTCTCTATGACTACTATGAGCTTTCTGTGATCACTTGAGCTATGACAACTGTGAGGTCTCTATGACTAATATGAGATATGACCATTGTGAACTTTCTATGAACACTGTGAGTTCTCTATGCCCACTATGATCTATAACCACTGTGAGCACTAAATGAACATTTTTAGCTAACACTAGTGTGGCTATTACCACTGTGAGACCTCTTTGACCACTACGCGTTATGAGCAGTGTGAGCTTTCTATAACCATTGTGAGCTATGACCACTATGACCCCTCTAATACCACTTTGAGCTCTCTATGTACACTTTGAACTCTCTATGACTACTATGAGGTTTGGCCACTGTGATAACACTGCGAACATTATTAGATCTCTATGACCACCGTGAACTCTCTATGACCATTATGAACTATGACCACTGTGAGTTCTCTATGACTGCTATCAGCTCTCTATGTCAAGTATAAGCCATGATCACTGTGATCTCTCTATGTCCACTGTGAGCTCTCCAAACATGTGTGATCTCTTTATGGGCATTATGCATTCCCTGTGACTAGTATGAGTTAAGACCACTATGAGTTCTCTATGACTGCTATGAGAAATAACCAGTATGAGCACTCTGTGATGATTGTAAGTTCTCTCAGACCACTGCGAGCACTCTATGGCCACAAGTTTTCTAACTACACTATGAGATATAACCACTATGAGCTCTCTGTGACCACTGTGATCTATGATCACTGTGACTTTCTTATTACCACCTTGACCTATCCATGACAGCTCTAAGCTTTCTATGACAATTGTGAGCTCTGCATGATTACCTTGAGCAATCTATGAAAACTATTAGCTCTCTATGACCACTATGAGCTATAACCACTGTGAGCTCTCTGTATCCACTATGAGCTATGATCTCGATGAGTTCTCTTTGATCACTTTGAGCTATCTGTGTCCACTATGACTTATGACCATGGTGAACTCTCTATAAACACTACGAGCTATGACCACTTTCAGCTTTCCATGTCTGCTACATATTCTCTATGACCACTGTGCACTATGACCACTATGATTTCTGTATGACCAATTTGGGCTATGACAACTGTGAGCTCGCTATGACCACTGAGCTCTCTATTACTATTCTGATACCTATGATGACTATGACCTCTCTATGGCCATTTTCAGTTCTGCATGATCATCATGAGTTATGACCACTGAGACATTTGTAAGACCAGTATGAGCTATGAGCACTTGGAGCTCTCTATGACCACTCTGAGCTCTTTATGACAATTATGAGTTTTTTTACGACCACTGTGATTTCTCTATAACCAGTGTGATCTATGACCACGATGAGTTCTGTATGACCACAGTGAAGTGACCACTATAAGCTATTACTTCTGTGAGCTCACTGTAAATATTATGACCAATGTAAGCTATGACTACTGTGCGATCTCCATGAGCATTATGAGTTATGATGATTGTGAGTTTTCTATTACCATTATGAGCTCTCTATGACCACTATGAGCTCTGCATGTCCATTATGTTCTATGACCAGTGTGAGCTCTCTGTAAACACACTGAGTTATGACCATTGTGAGCACTATATGGCCACTATGAAGTCTTTATGACCACTATGAACTATGTCTACTATGAGTTCTCTATGTCCAATAGGAGCTATGAGCTCTATATGAATTCTATGAGGTAGGACCACTATTAACTGTATGACCTCTGTGAGCTATGACCACTATACACTCTCTATGATCACTGTGAGTTCACTATGACCACTGTGAGCTCTCTATGACCACTGTGAGCTATGAATACTATGAGCTCTCTATGACCACTATGACACCTTTTTCGACTGTTAGCTCTCTATGACCACTTTGAATTCTCTTTGACCATTATGAGTAATGACTACTGTGACCTCTCTAAGAATCATATGATCTATGAGCACTGTGAGATTTCTATTACTATTGTGAGCTGTTTATGTCAACTATGAGCTCTCCATAACCACTGTGATTTCTCTATGCCTACTGTGAGCATTCTATGACTTTGTGAGTGGGAAACTTTAGATAAAATGAATAAGAATAAAGAAAACAATGATGCTGGCTGGTTGTTTCTAGCATCTCTCATTAAACTACAAATGGGAAAGGAAAATCTTAGAGAGGAAAATATCCAACTCAGTAAGCACATAAACAACTTAGAAGTTTCTAAGTGTGCCCAAGAAGAGAATTCCCTCCAGTAGCAATGGAGCTCAAATTGCTGAAAATCAAATCCAAACTGATTATTAGAGTGACTGACTTACAACATGAATTAAAATCCCAGCCTCAAAAGATTTTGGCCATTAAAGTAAAAGCACTGATTGGAAAAGAATGGGATTCTGAAAAGTGTGATGCTGATGTGTGGGAGGACCAAAATGACAATGACTACCTTGAACCCTCAAATTCTGATGGGATTATTTTGCCTGAGGAGATAGTCTCCCCTCCCTCAGCAGAAAATGATCCCCACAACACCCTCTACAGAAATGCTGTTTTCACCTTTGCCACAAGAAAATACTGAAGTTACAGCACGCCCACCAGTGATTGCTTCCAGGCCGATAACTAGGCTCAAGGTTAAATGGGCTCCTAAAATTGAAGAGGAGACCCTATAAAGCATTGTGGCCCTCCAGGTAAAGTAGGGACATATGGGGGGGGACAAGTGATTGATAGATTTTTGGCTAATGTTAGACTCACAGTAGGTCCACTGGGTCCCCAAACTCATCCTGTGATTATTTCCCCAGTGCCAGAATGTATAATTGGTGTAGATATGCTTAGAAGTTGGCAGACCTCACACCTTGAAATGTGGAGTAAGAGCCATTATGGTTGGGAAGGCCAAACGGAAGCTGTAGAATTGCCCAAACTCATCCTGTGATTATTTCCCCAGTGCAAGAATGTATAATTGGTATAGATATGCTTAGAAGTTGGCAGACTCTCACACTGGTTCCTTGAAATGTGGAGTAAGAGCCATTATGGCTGGGAAGGCCAAATGGAAGCCATAGAATTGTCTCTACCAAGGAAAATAGTGAATCAGAAACAGTACCATATCCCTGGATGAATTACAGAAATTAGTGCCACCATAAAGGACTTGAAGGATGCAGGGGTGGTTGATCCTACTGCCTTTCCTTTTAACTCTCCCATTTGGACTGTGCAGAAGACAGATGCATTATGGAGACTGATAGTCAATTATTGCAAACTTAATCAAGTTGTGACTCCGATCGCAGCTACTGTACCAGATGTGGTTTTGTTGCTTGGCCAGATTAACACATCTCCTGATAGGTAGTATGCAGCCATTGATCTTGCAAATGCTTTTTCTCCATACCTATTCATAAAGATCATAAGAAGCAATTTTCTTTCAGTTGGCAAGGCCAGCAGTATACATTTACAGTGTTACCTCAAGGATATATTAATTCTCTGGCCCTATACCATAACTTGGTTCTCAGAGATCTTGATCGCTTGTCTCTTCCACAAGGTATCACACTTGTCCATTATATAGATGATATTATGCTGATTGGATCAAGTGAGCAGGAAGTAGCAAGCATTTTGGATTAGTTGGTAAGGCATATGTGCACTAGAGGATGGGAAATAAATACAACCAAAATCCAAGGACCTTCTACTTCAGTAAAATTTTTAGAAGTTCAGTGGTGTGGGACATGTAGAGATATCCCCTCTAAGGTAAAGGACAAATTGTTGCACCTGGCTCCTCCCACCACTAAGAAAGAAACACAACATTTAGTGGGCCTCTTGGATTTTGGTGGCAGCGCATTCCTCACTTGGGCATGTTACTTAGGCCATATACCAAGTAGCTCAGAATGCTGCCAACTTTGAATGGGACCCAGAACAAGAGAAGGCTCTTCAGCAAGTCCAAACTGCTGTACACTTGGACCATATGATCCAGCAGACCCAATGGAAGTGTCTGTTGCAAATAGAGATGCTGTTTGGAGTCTCTGGCAGGCTCTCATCGGTGAATCATTGGGATTTTGGACCAAGGCCCTGCCATCATCTGCAGACAATTACTCTCCTTTTGAGAAATAACTCTTGGCTGTTATTAGGCCTTAGTGGAACTGAATGTCTGACAATGGGTCACCAAGTTACCATGCAACCTGAGTTACCCATCATGAGTTGGGTGTTATCTGAACCAGCAAGTTATAAAGTTGGATGGGCACAATAATAATCTATTATCAAGTGGAAATGGGACATTTGAGACAGGGCCTGAGCGGGTCCTGAAAGCACAAGTAAGCTGCATGAGGAAGTTGCCCAAATACCTATGATTCCTCAGCGTGTTGCCATGCTTGTTCCCAAGCTTGTACATCCAAGCCTTCTGGGGTGTGCCCTATGTTTGGGTGACTGAAGAAGGAAGATTAGGGCCTGGTTCACAGATGGTTCTGCTTAATATTCAGGTGCCACTCAGAAGTGTACAGCTGCAGTGCTACAAGTCCTTACTGCAATAACCATGAAGTACATTGGAGAAGGGAAGTCTTCACAGTGTGCAGAACTTTGGGCAGTGCACATAGTTGTACACTCTGCCTGGAAGGAAAAGTGGCCAGATGTGCAATTGTATACTGATTCATGAGCTATAGCCAATGGTTTGGCATGATGGTCAGGGACTAGGAAGGAACATAATTGGAAAACTGGTGAGAATGACATCAGGGGAAGCATGTGTATAGATCTCTCCCAATGACCAGAGGACACAAAGATACTTCTATCTCATGTAGACATCATACACTCATCACTCACATCAGCCTCATTCTAATATCACAACCTAACCACTGAAATCACATCCTCACTATGATGTCATAGTCTAGCTCCACTGACATCAAAGACTCAGTGATATCACGGCATCTCCTGTGACAAAACAGCCTCACTGTGACATCACAGCATCAACTGTAACATTATAACCTCACTGTTTCATCACAGCCTCACTATGACATGACAGGCTCACCTCTGAAATCATAGCCTCAATGCAATATCACACCCTCATCACAGACATCCTACCTCCTGGCCTCTCTATGGCACCACAGCCTCACCTCTGATCTCATAGGCTTACTGAAACCTGATAGCCTCGTTGTGACACCACAGTGTCACTATTGATATCACAACCACACTGTGACATTGCAACATCCCCAGTGACATCACACCTCACAATGACATCACAGCCTAATTGTCACATCACAGCCTTACTGTGCCATCAAAGCATCACTGTGACATAAAGCTTCACCAATGACATCATAGCCTTACTGTGACATAACAGCTTCAGTTTGACACACTAAACTTACTGCGACATTAGAGTTTCTCTAGTGACAATACAGCCTCACCAATGACATAATCTCCTTGTGATGTCACTACTGACATCACAACCTCACTGTGACATCACAGCCACACTGTTCCAGCAGCTTCACTGTGATATCACAACCTCAACAACGATATGACAGCTCACTGTGATATCACAGTCTCACCAGGGACACCTCATGTTGACATCATAACCTCACTGTGGCATTACAGTCTCGCCAGTTATATCATATCGTCCATGCAACATCTCAATCTCACCTCTCATATCAGTCTCAATTCTGTAATCACAGACTAACTACTGAACTCACAGCTGCACTGTGACATCACAGCCTCATTGTGACAACACAGCCACAGCTCTGACATCACAGTCTCACTGTGACATCACAGCCTCACCTCTGAAATCATAGCATCACTGACACCATGGACATCCTCCTTCGCCTCGCTATGACACCACAGCCTCATCACTGACATCTCAGGCTCACGTTCATATGACATCCTCAAAAGTGACACCACAGCCTCACTGTAGCATTAGAGCCTCGCCAGTAACATCCCAGTCTTGCCACTGACATCACAGCCTCACTCTGACATCACAGCTTCCAGAGAGATATCACTCATGGTCACATGACAGCCCTCAGTGATATACAACCTCACACACATCACAGCCTCATTGTGACATCACAGCATCAACAGTGACAGCACAGCCTCACATTTGACATCAGTGTCGCCACTGACATCAGTCAGAACACTAACAGCACTGCCACACCAGTGACAACCCAGGCTTTAACATCACAACTTCACCAGTATTACTGTCACATAATAGGTTCACCACTGACATCATAGCCTCACCAGTTTCATCATAGACTCTCTATGACATCTTTCTCACCACAGACATTCCAGCCTTATTGTGACATCACATCTTCACCACTGACATCACAGACTCATTGTGATAACAGCCTCACCACTACTAACATCACAGCCTCACTGTTCCATCAAAACCTCTCCAGTGACATCACAACATCACTGTGTCATCAGAGACTCACTGTGACATCATACTCATATTGTGTCCTCCTAGTCTCACTGTGATATTAAAACCTGACAGTGTCATCATAGCTCACAGTGACCTCACAACTTCACTGTGACATTACAACTTGACAGTGATATCATAGCATCACTGGGACATCATAAACTCACTGTGACATCAAAGCCACTCTCTACCAACACAGCCTCACTGTGACATCACAGGCTAACCACTAATATCACAGTCTCACTTTGATATTACAGCCTCATCAGGGACACCACAGACTCATGTTGACATCATAACCTCACTGTGGTATCACAGCCTCACTATTTAATTCACCTCGTAAATGCAATCTTAGCCTCATCTCTCACATCAGTCTCACTTGTGAAATCACACTGTGCCAGCACAGCCTCATTGTGATATGACAGCCTCACTACTGATAGGACAGGCTCATTGTGATACTACAGACTCACCAGTGACACCACTGCCTCACCTGTGATATCAGCATCACCACTAACATTAGTCAGAACACTGACATCACCGCCACTCCAATGACAACACAGTTTTTGGCATCACAGCTTCACCAGTGTCACTGTCACATAATTGATTTACCATGTATGTCATAGCCTCACCAGTGACATTATAGACCTACTATGACATCTTTCTCACCACTGACATTCCAGCTTTACTGTGATATCACACACCTTCACCAGTGACATCATAGCCTCATTGTGACATCAGCCTTACCACTAACATTACAGCCTCACTGTGCTATCCAAACCTCCCTTGTGACATCACAACATCACTATGTCATCAGAGCCTCCTTAGGAAACCATAGCCACAGTGTCCTCCCAGCCTCACTGTGACATTACAACCTGATAGTGCCATCACAGACTCACTGTGACATAACAAACTCTCAGTGACTTCAGCCTTGCCATTGACATCACAGTCTCACTGTGACCTCACAGTCTCCACCATGACATCACCAAATCCCTGTGACATCAAGGCCTCACAATGACACCACACCTCACCAGTGACATGCAGGCCTCACTGTGACATCATTCCCTCCTAATTCATATCAAATTCATTCTGATATCAAAGTCTAACCACTGAAATCCCATCTTCACTCTGATGTCATAGTCTTACTCCACTGGCATCATAGACATACTATGATATTACAGCATCACTGGTGACAACTCAGCTTCATAGGCTCACTGTGACATCACAGGTTCACCTCTGAAATCATTGCCCAACTGTGACATCACAGCATCAACTGTGACATTATAGCCTCACTGTTTCATCACAGCCTTGACACGACATAGTCCATCCCGCTGGCCTGATGAAGTCACCATTGGAAGAAAATGGCTTCAAGGAAGTCCATTTTCCTGGATAAATCATGGCATGTTTTCTTTCTATGAAATGCTGTTTGGCTGTTGTGTGTATCTGTTGCTTAATATTTAGTGAAATCATTAATAGCTTTGGGATATCCCTCAGCTTTGATTAAATTAAACAGATGAAAAATTTAATATAGAAATTCCTGAATGGCCTGGATTTCTTAAGTTGGCTACAAAACACATTTTGTTATATGTGTGATCATTATAAAGTTTTAAAAAACAAAATTTATGCCAAATCTCATGAAGCTCTTAAAAGCCACTTGTATGAGGAATCTGACCCTTTTGATAAAGAAAATATTTCTCTCATCTACAATTTTAGCTATGTATACTTAAGAATTTTTAGAAATATGCCAACCATGGTCTACTGAATTTCTAGTCAGCGGTTAATAGTTAACCTGTCCTAGGGCATGATATTTTAGTTATTGTTTAAGAAAGCTTGATTTTTTCCAGAACAGAAAAACACTGGCTATGTCCCAATTATTGTCTTTCACTCTTATGGTTGATTTGCTTTGTTCCTTATGAAACCACAGCATCCTTTTGCTTGCCACAAAAATTGTACTTAAACTGTAGCTTTGTGCCACAATAAACGGACTCAGATTCACCTTCCACTAGAGTTGTGTGTCTCTGTTTCCCATTGCAGACTCCTTCACCCACCTGGTTCAGGATCCCTGGATCCCCTGTTCTGGTCCTGACTCAGTTGGTCTGTAGCAAGTGGCGCCTGAACAAGAGACCTGAATATAAGTAAGCTTTTCTCTCTTTTTCTGTCTTACAGGTGAAGGATAGGATTCTGTCAAGGTGCTGCAGACCCTTCAGTTTTAGGTATAACTGAGTTAATAAGATGGATAAGTAACTATGGGTCAAGGCGGATCTAAAGAGAATTTGTTCTTGAACATAGTTAAATGTATGCTGCAAGCTAAAGTACATCATAGGCAGCTAAAAGAATTTATGGATTTTGGGCAAAAAAATCAGTCCATGGTTTCCAGAGGAAGGCAGTCTCTCTCTAGATACCTGGAAGAAGGTAGTAAAGCTATGAGACACTTCTATGAGCAGAATGGTCCTAGTGAAGTTCCTATAATTGCATTTTCATTATGGAATCAAATTAGGGACATGATAGATGAAAGGACAGAATTTGAATGCTTAGTTCAGGAAACTAAGTCCGAAGAAGGACAACCATTAACTATGGGTAAGAAAAACAAAGATTGGGGCTGGAGAGGTGGCTCAGGGGTTAAGCCTCTGCCTTGCAGGTGGAAGGTCCTGAGTTCGGATCCTAGACCCCATGTATAGACACCGGGCAGAAGCGGGGGCAGCCTGTGCTTCTGGTCCTAGTAGGGCAGAGCCTGTGAATCCTGGAGCAGAGTAAACGAGGAGGTGGAGGCAGTCCATGGTGGTTCCCGAATTCGTCTGTGGTTCTACACACACACACACACACACACACACACACACACACACACACACACATACATACACACATGCGCGTGCACATACATGCACAATTGAATAAATAATAAATAATTTTTAAAAAGAAAGAAAAAGATTGATACAATGTCTAAAAATAATTACAAGCCTACATCACAGGATGATTGGCATGATGAAGTGTATGAAACAGATTTAGAGGAGGAAGTATGTAAGTAGCATAAAGATGATGAATAGTGGCTATAGCTTCTGCTCCTCCCCTGCCATGTGTATTAGTTAGGATTCTCTAGAGTCACAGAATTCACAAAACGATATATATATATATATATATATATTATATGAAATTAATTGAGTTGTCTTATAGATATGGCCGAGGTAATCGGTAGTCCAACAATGGCTTCCAGTAGCCGAGGTAGTTCCAACGATGGCTGCCAATAGCTAGCTGCTCAGTTCAGTAGCCAAGTAGATGATGGCTGAAGGCTGGAGAACTCCTAGAGTCTTAGTCTAGTGGAAGATTGAAGGAACTGAGCGACCAAAGGAAGAATGATTCCTAGCACAGCTGCAAGAAGACATCTGTTCTCCTTGGTGCCTCCTTTTCATATGATGCAGTACTTCGAGGATTCTATGAGAGCTTTGGAGATTCTGATAGGATCTGTAGCGGGTATAATCCTTTCAAGTAGTCTCAGTTGATCCTTTCCAGATATGGTCTCAGCTCAGCTTAGTTAATACTGGTTGTATTAAGTTGACACCCCGGCTTAACTATCACAAGTTGACCCCTTGTTAACTTGACATCAAATTACATTTCCTTAGGCCATTAAAAAAATCTCCAAATAAAAACAGTAAGATTCATAGTTCCACCTAACATAATATAGCTATCCACGTACAACCACACATGCATTATTTTTTCCAAGATCAATGACAATGCCCCTTAAGAAATGCTTAGTCTTAGTGTCCCATAACAAATATCATAATGTAGATTACAGCATTTCATCTCATAACTACAGATCAACATTATATTTCATGACATAAATATCTTCTTAGAGTATGTGCACATGCACAAGTCTATTCTTGACAATCTAGACCAGAAGCACTCATGGCAATATAATCCTCATTTCTGTAACTGGTTTGTGGCCTTAGGTTAGTTATAAACTACTTTCTACTACTGCCTATTTTGTATTTCCTCCACCTTCAGCAAGTACTTCTGCAGGTCTTGGCTCTTTACAAGGAGGGACTAC